>CM055898.1:5608838-6248838 GCA_029582155.1 Panopea generosa
ACGACTTTAGGAATACTTCATTTTGAGATGCCCAGTACAATTGGAGTTAGGGGCTGGTTTCACTAAACATATCAAACGGAGGTTTTCCTCAACTTGAACATTTAAATTTCTCTGAATGATTACTTTAGTTTATGGTACCTTAAATGACCAATCAGAATTGAAGTCACAACAAATGTATACCCGTTGGTTAAGGATAAATTAAAACATGTAAATGTAAATGAAGTTATATAGCCCTTTAAATATTTGTGTTGAGAAAATCTCTCTAGTTGAAATGTTTACAAACACTGGGGCCTGCATATTACATTATACATCTTAAGTGATACATGCATGCATGGCAGCATAAAATACTAGTATACAAAAACTGATATCCAAATCGTGACTTATCCAGCTCAGCTCAGCTCAGCTCATTTGAACAATTGTAACATATACATTAATCAATATGTATAGTATATAGAGATAATAGTTTACTTTACAATAGTCAGTTTAAACAAAGTAAGGAATATAATAGTATGTAACAAATCTTAGCGTTTGACGTCATGACTGCTTTTTACTATGCATTGTCGATTATTGACACACGTTCTTTTGTTTTAAACAATTCACTTTTTTCAGGTGCGTATCACTTTTATGTTTGCTCACGTGATCTGTCAAATATAAGTCATATAATTAAATAAACAATCAACTTATCTTTCATAGTTTTGCAATAAAAGAAAACTTTTTCACCGGTCATTCAGTTATAAGATGACATTCAGAGCATTGAATCATTGTTCTTCGGATCCCAAGATGCTTAATTAAATCGACTTATCCCTGCTAGTAAATAGAAAGAGGAGAATAATCAATGCGACTTTATGACATATTTAATGTTTCTGAACTGAAATATGATATTCATTACCAAAACGTATTGAAATTATGTATTTTATATGTAGGAAAAACATCAGTCTGATCAAGATTAATGACGTGTAACATTTTCCATAAATGCAAATGTATCACTCTGTAAATGTATGAAATAATTGCTTAAAACATTTTTTAGGCTTTTATATAGAAAATAGTTATCCCTTGGCTGTAATATTTGACTTGGGAAATAGTATAACTAAGCTTTAGTAATAAAACATAAAGGAATGAAATATTAAACAATTGTGTCCTTCATATATGTGTGCTTAAAGTGGATTTACATGATTGAGTCAATTAAGAATGCTATGTTGTAACATTCGTAAATTCCCTGCAATACAAACAACCATAATTCCTCAAATAGTTGATCGTTGATACATCCTGATATTTGATTTCTTCTGAGGAGATTTTAAATTGATTCTTCTGTTTAAGCGGCGGCAAAGAACTTTTTGTGTTTAATTGTTAATTAATAACGTTTTTAAGCCACCGAATGATACTTTTATGAGGCTGTATTGCCTATCACAAAAGAAGTGTTACGTGTTATGTGGCGGCCTAAGAAATAACTCAGTATCGGGATATTTCGGATACCATGCAATCAAACCGTTCATTCGGAACTGCTCGAGAAGCGTATATTATTGACTGGTGCAAATAGAGGGATGGAGTGTTGTATATTCCATTACACCTCATTGACAGATTCAGTAAAACCCAGTCTACTATTTTCGTTTCTTGAACGTGATATGCATATCCAATAGATCCTTTTACCAAATTGTATTATAAAAGAAAAGTTCAATATACCATTGACAATTAAAGCATTCGCCATTGCCTATATAATCCTATTGAGTTTACATTGGAATCAAATAGGAGCAAATATTAACGGTAGTAAAATACAATAAGTTACACATAGTTTAATAAATCCATAAACTACATGTATATTAAACTCATGTTTTGAAATGACATTGTACAAGCCATTAGTATACTATTATTGTACTATCAGCTAGAAAGATGGTATAATGATGTAACCAAACAGGTCTCACGACACAGTTGAATTTTGTTCTATATAAAATAAGGTCTAGGATTTTCATGTTAAAAAAAGAAATTCCACATATATTTTTTTTTTCATAGAGGAAATGTAAACATACATAAAAATGCACAAAAACTGGAAGGTTGACCACGTTGGGTTGTTTTAAAAGAGAGTGCAGTGACACCCTGAGATTTTTTAAAATAGAAGTCCTCAAATGCTCATCCATACATGCATATGTTGAAATCCTAAAAAAAGTCACTTGTTTAACACCAGTGATGTCTTATTGCAGTATATGCTATACCAACTTTTGCTCTACTCATCTGCAGCAAAAAACCACCACTACTATGAACCATTTTGAAAATATTTCAAAACCAAATTACAAAGGCCTTGTTTTTAAGCGTAAGAATAATGTTATCGTGGTGGGTAAAAAAGCTGCGTAACTGTGTAGTGAGACGCACGTGCAACTATGAACATAGACAAAATTAAATAATCAAATGCGTTATGCAAGAACTTAATGTAGAAATCAGACTTAGTGAATGTCTGAAGTCTACAAACAATTGGTTCACACAGTGTTACACTCACAGCAATCATTACTGTGGCCTACGGAAGCGTTTATTGAACCGCTTTATAGCTATTATGACTTGTAAGATATATGCAACAAATGTCATACACATGCTTATTTTATCTTGATTACATTAATTTTTAATTTATATCTTACTTTTTGCCACAAAAAAGTATAATTTATTGTAGGAAAATCCAAGGATGTTTTCCTTCTTCAATAGTTCCTTGGTTTAACCTATACCAGTCGCTGCTTACACAAGATGTACGAAAACAGTATTTTATATGAAAAGTAAAAATATACAATTTAACATGAATACGTCTTTAATAGTGTAATGTAAATCACTTATCAAACTATAATGCATTGCACGGATATCCGCATATATGGTATAACCTAATATTTGAAGTTTTAAGAAATAAAGGTAATATTTTAGCCAGAATCAACATGCGATTGGAACTACAAAAACAAGTAAACGATGATAGCTGGGGGAAGAGGTGGGGGGGGGGGTGGTTGGGGTTGGGCGGGTGGAGGGGAATTGTTGTTGGTGTTGTTGGTGTTTTGTGTTTTTTAATGATGGATGTTAATGGAAATAAGATATTTATGCATCAAATCGGATCGATAATTTGAATGTGCGAATTACGCAGGAAGAAAATGGAAACGGTTTATTAAATACATTCTTTATACCATTTTTCAAGATAGACGTTTGTAAACCACATAAAACATTTATTTTGTGTTATTTGTCTATGCAATATCAAATAAATTGCTGATCAAGAAGTTATGTTGATGTATCGCCATGCATACGAAATGGAGATCGGGGTTCAATATGGGCATAGGAATTTGAGGTGCTTTAATTTCATATATCATGATTATTTTATGTAGGGAATTTAGTCAGTTTAGTGCAAACAATGCTCGTAAAAGATATTCGATAGAATTGGATTTGTTATTATTATCTATCTATTTACAAAATAAAACAGTGTGTGCACGTGTTGGGATAAAGCCAGTATATTGATATAGTTTATTAACAAAATCTATTAAATTAACACTTTAATTTGACATGCCCTTTAATACGGAAACGTATACTGACCCCCCCCCCCCCCTTATATTTAAGATAGATAAATATGTTGTTTTCAATGTGTTATCTATTAACTTTGTAATATAATCGACATCGTATTAGAAGGTAAAAGATTTATAAAACATGCTGGCACATAATGCCAATTATTGAAAATGGTAAATTAAGACGATATAAATATTGTGATTATAGTAATTTTTTTTTTTTTTATATATTTTTTATATTTTGAATTTATAACTTGGTACTTTTCTGTTGGGTATAAATACTTTTTACACACAATTTAAGGTTTTGTCAATTTATGTATATGCACAGTGCGTCACTACGCCTTTTTGAATGTAGTGTCTGCCGGCTGCAATTCGAGCTGGTGAAGCTTCAAAAAGTGGCGTTAAAACAAAGGCGTATGTTCCCCCCCCTCCCCCCCCCACCAAATATTAAGGTGGAGGGGCAGCATATACTCTGCCCACCCCTACTCCAAATAAATTGATAAAATATGTTTAAATGTCACAAAAAAAAAAAATAATCTTGAGTAAATGACAACCATATGTTTATCTTAAAAGCTAAGTACAATGCAGCATTTGTTGTTTTTAACGATTATATCAATGTTACTTTCCGGGGGAGGCCGCAGCATCGACACAAACCCGCTTCCCATCTTCTTTTTCTTAATAAGTTTGCAGTGAATTGGGTTTTACAACCCAGTGTTTAATACATCTTACAGTTTTTCTTTCTTAATAAAAACGTTTAAATGTCACCGTGAAAATGTTGGAGTAAATAACAATCAGCTTTCCCCTTATACACTATAAAACTTGCTATAATGCATTTTTTGGCTTTTAAGATATCAAGATATCATCTTACCCCCACCTGCAAGGGAAACTCTCTCCAACAATGCAATAAATTTTAACCATATTTTTTCTTGGAAACTCTTTAGAATGCAGCAGTTGGTGTTTTACATACATTTTTTCGGAGGTAGGCCCCGTACCCCCACCAGCAGGGACCCCACAAACTGGTATAAATAACAACCATTTTCCAATTACAATCTACTAGAATGCTTTTTTGTTTTTTAAATATCTTTTTTTTTTGTAGGGGGAGAAGCCCAATAAATAACACCCTTCCAGATCTCCTCTCACGTCTTGCTCCCAGTGCGTGAGGTGAACGATTTAAAACCCGGTTGAAGTTAGTTTTTTAATACATTTCATGTTTTTTTCTTTATACAATATTTAAATATCACAAAATATTGGAGTTATATCAACCATATCTTTATCTTAACAACTCCACTGAATGCAACAGCTGGGGATTAAGATATCAAAATGATCCGATGGAGGCCCCCGTAGCCTCAATTATGGGAGGGGATTCTTTCTCCTACACTCTTTCGCTAGGTTCGTCTCCCAAGTAATTAAAACGCTCCTACACCCATGAAAATTTATATATGATACATTTACACGTAAATAATCGCGAGAAATGTTTTTTTGTAATATTACTATATAACTCACGGTAACATTTATTTACAAGCCATTTAACATGTATTAAAACCAAATGTTAAATTGTATAAAAATTATAAATTGAGTCAACTACGTTTAATATATTTATCACTCGTTTATAATACTCGATCAAATGGTGAAGATAAATAATAAGCAAGGACTGCATGGATAACAATTCAGTTGTAAATAAATATAATCACGTGAAACATGCATTTTTGTAATATTAGTATATAACTCACGATAAACCCATCAATTATACATTATTTTGGTATATATAAGAGGGGTCAATATACGTTTCCGTACTTTATTTCGAACTTGATATTAATAAATATGCAAAATAGTTTTGAAAGATAAATATTATTGACACTTTCATTTGTTAAAGGTTGAAACAAATATAACTTGTGAACAAAGATGTTCTGTTTATGTCATGGTATGATTACTATTGTGGTTATTTATATTATGTGCCAAATATTGCCATAAGCGATAAAATTAAATGTATTGTATACGCTGTGTTTGAATTTGTCTGTCTACATTTAATTGCTGGAATTAAATATCAGTGTTGCTGTGTAATATGTATAATCAATCTTTCAAGAAACTAGCTTTTGCAAATCATTATTCTAGTAATCTTATCATACACAACCTAGTCTGATTTCCATATAATAGTTTTTTTATAGTATAAGAACATAAGAGATGAATCATAAATTACCAATCGTAGTGTACATATAAGAACAATAAGCGGGATACCTGCACGCTGTGTATAAACTCTTAAATGGCATTTAGATAAATAAATATTGAGTAACAAAACGATTGAGAATAATGTACGCATTACCACACTTTATTTATTTTGCAAGGTATTCCGAATGTACACGAATAAATCAATAGACCTAATATATCCCAAAAAAGGATTTATAAATCACACCCAAGGTCAATAAGTAAATATAACAATACACAAAATAGTTTTGATGTTCAAATTCTTGGTACAATCCACTACATAACTGGTATGCACATTTGATTCTGATAAACAACATGCACATTAAATATTTTTTCATAATTATTTTAATTACGGTTTCCATTACAGTGCCAAGACAATTCATTAACACAGCCTGGGTTTTATTTGATTCATCTTTAAGTTATTACTCGTAGTGTATAATGAAAAAATACTAACCGGGTGGTACGATTAACATATGTATAGTAACATGAATGGCTGGCTGCTGACCCGTTAAGATTTGAAGAATGGGACTGTGAATGAAATATTTTTAAAAATAAGAAATATATAACCAAAATGTCTCAGTTCCGATACAATTCTCACCTCCAGTCAATTTATCTAATATAACTCCATTGATGTTGATTATTTTACCCGTTTTCCTTTACTAATATATAAGAATAAAATTATGTTTCGACATAAAATCAATGGGATCATAAAAGGCGTAATCATTTGCAGATTAACAATGTTAGTTGGTGAAAGCCAATCTCATTTTGAGATGTCATTAAACAGTAAAGCCGGCCCTGAGAAACGAAGCATTCAAATGACACATTGCCCAAAACAGAATAAACATAGTCGATACAGTTATCAAAGAATAATCGTATTGATGAGTACAGTATATTTGGGTTAAAAAAGTGACCGAATGTACTAAACCTGGTTAACGGGTGCATATATAATCTCGCTCCTCCGCAGTCGTCACATCGTAAAAGGAGACAGCGTCAGTTAATGTCGTCCTGTTATGCTGTTGTCTTAACTATACGGCAAACTTGCACAAATATGAGACTTTAATGAAATACATGTGTAGTCTAATACCATTGAAAGCATTTGTATTTTCAAGTATTAATACTCTGGATTAAATGAGATTGTAATGGTTTAAACTTTTAAGAGTCCTTTTTCGGTATGCTTAGTATGACACCCTGTTCAATCCTGTTTTATAGGTGCATCGGTTCTCGTCAATATATGGTTCAACAATATCCCCTTTAATATGTCCTATGATAATCTAAATACTGCATACTGACTTATCAATCAGACAAAGAATTAAAAATACTCTGTTTTGTTTTTAAATAAAAAAAATATATTCATCCCAAAAGTCTGAAATAAAACCCAATGCAACGGGTACCAATAATTTGACAGAAATTACCAACACTGTCCGGTTCACCAAGTGCATCGGTAAAAAATTGAAAATTATCAACGCACCTATCAGAAAATAGAAAACAACAGCAAAAATGCTTAAATATTTCGATTTTAACTGACAAGTTTATTAAGTGTACAATAAACACTGCATACCTAATGATAAGCCGCTGTCAATTGTCTAATGTCAGTTGTATTAAACAGACAAGGTATGTCTGACTAATCGAATATTTCTGTTCCTAAAGGCTTGTGGAACAAATCTTGAAAACATTACAAGCAAAACGTAATCAAAGTAAAAAGTATATCAGATATTTTACAATAAAATAATATGTTGTTGTTGCCAGCCTTTCATCTAATGCTGATTGCTGTAAATCAACAGCAGTGTGAGTCTAGGGATGGAGCGTCCGCCTCGCATGCGGAAGGTTGTGGGTTCATTCCTCGGTCGGGTCATACCAAAATTTTAAAAATGGTACTACAAGCTGCCTTGCTTGGCGATGCTTGATCCGTTTGTCTGTAATAGGTGGGTGGGGTAAAGTAACATGTGTCTACGGCATGATACTCCAGTTTATCGAGCGCCTTAACGCAATAAAATACGTCACATCATGATATGATACCCCACCGACCAGACCAAGAACTATCCGCTAAATGCTGAACGCCAAGCAAGGAAGTTTTTAGTACAATTTTTAAGTCGATAGTATTATTCGGCCGGTTTTCGAACCCATAAACCAATGACACGAAAACTGGAAGGTGGGCGCTCTTCCACTACACCACGCTGCGATTAGATGCGTTAGAATCATTCCTTTAATTTGGGAAATATATTTCTCACATACCAGCGATATTGAATACAAGAGACCCGAAAATGATATAATTTACAAACTTAATGATGTTTACTCGCTGTACACATAATTAACCGTACTCATGATCTGACTTACTGTGGTAGATTCATGAACCGGATTGGCAGCTATTGTATTGCAAAATGTTTTCAAAGAAAAACATAAGTTTATGAATTTCAAAATAACAGACAAAAAACAAACGCACGTAATATGCATTTAAGTAGACATCGTGTTTGGTTTATCTTCTCTTGAAGTAATTACCAAGCACTAAAAACGTATATCGCAATATATCTTGAATGAAGCATAAGAGAAGTTCTTGAAATGAAGTGGAATGTGACAAGATACAAACTTCCTCAACTGCTTCCACATATTAAATAAATCAAAACATAGTTTGAGGTTGTAAAATAATGAAAGCCTGCTAACGAACCCTCTGACGTGCATGTATGCGGTTTCTGTGGCGGAATTACGTGCGTATAGTATAAAAATGAAATAATCATCTAATGTCCTAAGCAGTTTATTTATAAATCGCTTGTCGTAATCTAGGGTTGGTGTGTGTTTATCTTTAGTGTTTCTTAAGTGCATTTTGAATACCTCTATCTTTTTTTAAATTCAAACCCCAAAAAACGTTCCGGAAGCTTTACACACTTATGTCATTAATATTTGTAAATCCCTTAACCGCGTCGGTAGTAAAAACATAATACCGATGAATTGTTTCATTTCGCTGATGTGTCCAACTAATTGCGTGTGAAACGACCTGTTAGTGAACAGATTTAAACAGCTCGTGTATCAGGTTAGATATTGTGTTACCTGTCTTATTACGGGCATTATTCTGAAATGTCAGAGTTGTAAACATATTTAACAAACGTTAATTGTGTCATCGTACGCAGCTTTGTTGCAAAGAAAGTAGCTCTTTATTTTATTGTTCGCCTTAATGCGGATTAAACACTTTCATTTTACTACATGTTTACTTTATTTATATTATTTGATACTAATTTAGCCAAACATTGAATTGATAAAGGATCATTTTTGCTACCTTGATATGAGAGTGTTATAAATTTTGTGAAAATTACAAATCTTCCATGGGAAAATACGTTTTACACGTAGCAAGGTAACCTGATGTATATATACGCATGGGATGTTGTCTTGCGTTATTCCGATACCACAGGCTGGTTTTCATGAAACATAGACAGAAAAGTCTTATAAATGTCGAGCTTGTGTTAAAGCTAACAAGAAATTCAACTTAAATCTATTGCTAGTTAACCCATACACTACCAAAATATGAGAAAGGTAGTGGACATGTAGCATATAGGTGAGTTCTGATCAGTGTAAAACTGTTGACAAGGTTAGTTTAAGTATACATCAGAAATCTTGATCCATACCCCAATTTCGAAGCATTATTTTTTTTCTTATTTCACTATTCAAAACTGACAATGCTTTCAATATGTTCAAAATGCATCAGTAATGCCATTCAAATAATAAAAGAGCATCAAAATGTATTTTTTAAAGAAGAAGAAACCAGAGTAGATTATATATCGCTATTACGCGATCATTATAGTACTATGGGTTGCAAGAGTGGCACAACCCAACACCAACGGAAGCATTTTCTGATTCCATTGGTGGCGCTATGCCTTAAGTTCTGTGCAGACATGCTTATTACCAGCTGTGTGAATAGATAAATCCTACTACTGCATTACCTAATACGGGACTGGATCAGTCACTAAATGGTGTTAGCGTACACGAATGTTAACATAAAACAAATGTTTGAGTATTTAATTTTGTGTTTGTTGATTCCGTTGTTATTATTCACGGAATTTAGACATGTTTTACGGAACAGAACAGAACAGAACAGATATTTTATTTCAGACTTGTACATAAATACATCGTCATAATAACATATTTACAATACATAATATCACGTAAAATATATTGTTAATTAATACATAAATTGTACCGCCATTTTTCATTTACATTTAAAGAAAGTTCTTTTTATTTTATTTTTTTTATTTTCAATATCGAAATAATGCATGAAAAAATTTTTAAGTCCTAAATTCATAAAAATAAGAGGATGAACAAATTTATTAAATATTTAAATGATTTTCTTTCATTGATTAAGTGAAATGTTTCCAAAAATAGATAAAAAATATTCAATATATTTACATAAACTATTAAACGTTTAAAATGCTGTTTCTTAAATTCAGAGACTTCTTAATATACTGAGCAAAACTGACTAAAATACTTTTATCATTTGTTTTAAGCAATTCCATAAGCTTGTACATAGACGGTCTTTGAAAAACATGTTTATTTATATACTTCTTTCTAAAATCACTGTAGCAAGGACAGATGCAAATAAAATGGTATATATCTTCTACCTCAGTAGTGTTATAACAAAGACAATATCTCTCATTTCTTGGAATGTGATTTCTTGCATAACGACCTGTTTGAATTCTAAGTGTATGTGCTGATAATCTAATTCTAGTAACAAACAATCTTAAATCGTTTTCGAGAATATCTAAATATTGTTCGTATGCAAAACTACTTTTGAAATATTTATACTCTTCTATAACATGATTATTGTTAATTGAGCCATACCATTCTTGGATAAAACAATCAATAACACGCTTTTTGAATATACAAGGAAATGTTTTTTTATCAAAAGAAGCATCTGTAAATAAGTAAGAAAACCCATAATCATTTAATAGTTTCTTAACATTGGAAACCCAATTTTTACATCCTTTTGCACAATCATTTACACCTTGCTGATATAATTTATGTATAATGATATTGTCAGTATCAATAATTTTACACCAATACTTTACAATTCTACTATATCGGGTAATGTAAAGCGGATAACGTCCAAGTTCACCGTAAACCCCTGCTGTACATGTACTTAACCTAACGTTCAAAAGACGTTTACAAAATTTTAAATGAAGACGTTCAATTTCCTTGGACTTAGTGAAACCCCATATTTCAGAAGAATAACACAATATTGATCCAACAAATGAATCAAATAATTGACACAAAATTTTGGGTTTTAAATGTATTTTCTTACAATTTATCAATAAAACGTTTAAAGCCTTTAGAGCTTTACCTACTAAATGTTCGTTATTCAATGAAAAATTACCAGTATAATTAAAAATGGTACCCAAGTAATTAAAATCATCTACAACCTCCACATTTTGCCCATTATATGACCAATTCTCGCCATGTAATAGACGTCCGCGTTTTCGAAAGACCATAATTTTTGTTTTAGAACTATTTACTTCCAAACTCCAAAAATTACAATATGTATGTAAACTGTTTAAGTTATTTTGTAACTCTTCTGGTGATTTGCCTAAAATTACCATATCGTCGGCAAAAAGCAATACTATTAATACTATGTCATCAATCAATAATCCAGAATCAGCCTTATTTTGCAAATACAGTTCTAAGTCTTCCATGAATAGAGATACTAAAATAGGCGAGATTACCTCCCCTTGACGTAAACCTATCGAATATTCAAAAAAGTCAGAAAAATTGTTACAACTTTTAACACATGACTTCACCTTTTCATACATATTTTTAATGACCCGTAAGAGTTTACCCTGTATGCCGGTTTTGTATAGTTTTAACCATAAAGCGTTTCTGTATATACTGTCAAAACACTTCTTCAGGTCAATAAAAGCTACGTAAAGACGTTTATTATTGTTTAAATAATTTTGTACAATAGAAATTAAAGCAAACATGGCATCCACTGTAGATCTGCCTTTCCTAAATCCAAATTGTGCATCAGAAATGCTGTCGTGTTTGTCACAAAAAAATTCAATTCGTTTGTTCAAAATGGTAGTAAACAGTTTAGAAAGACAACTTAATAATGTTATGCCACGATAATTACTAACATTATTCTTATCACCCTTTTTGTGTAACGGGATAATAATTCCCTCGGTCCACTGCTCAGGGAAACACCCCGAATTTAAAATAGCATTAAAAATGTCGCACAAATATGGTGCTATAATATCGATACTTTCGATAAAATATTCATTTAATAAACAATCAATACCAATAGATTTGCCAGATTTTAACTTTTTACGACCCTTGAAGTGAAATAACATTTCTCTCCAGTTAATTTTCGTTCAATTATCAGCTCATCTAAACACGAGCATGCACGCCCAGTAATATAATTTAGTCATTAACGAAAACAACCAAATGTGTTTAATTATATCTGTATAATAGTTTTCAATTATTATGCTATCCCACCTCCCAGCTCCTGGTTTATGTTTCAATATAGTAATATCGCTTATTTTAAATATGTGGTAATTGAAATGCTGCGCTGTAATAGGAGTATAATCGATATTGTTTCATTTGTAAAAAAAAAACCATCACAAAAGTGAAAAGGTGATATAGTTGATATTTATTTCTATTTTGCTTTATTTTGATGGGATTTAACGCACTTTTTAACACATGGCGGGTTCTATATCTAGTTTGACTGATAGAACCGGCATGGTGGGTAGCACGTCTAACTATCAACCCAGGAACTGTGGGTTCAGTTCCCCGCCCGGCCACAGTCTCATTGACGACACCGCGGCTTATTATCATTCGTCTCCCACCAATGATTTAACTGGAGAGGTTACAAGTTACTTGTGGAGATATGTTGAGTTTGGTTAATGGTTAACCTTCCAGCATTACAGGAAAGCATGGTTAGGTAAACTGATGGTTTGTTAGCCCTCGGTGGCATAGAATGACGGATACTCAATCAATCAATAATTGATTGATGGTGGAATACCTCGTAATAATTCAGAGTAGAGTCGCCGTTTAATCAATAATAACTAGTAAACATTCTCACTTAAAGTGTTTGAACCAAGCGAGATTCATATCCTCGACCTTAGCTGTGAAAGGTTGAGTGTAAAAAGTGCAGTTAGCGGCTAACGTACCTAACGTCGAGCTATATTTACCATTTCTCAAATTCAAATTAATGCTGTTATTCAATATGATACAAATTGAATGATATATTGTAAGTTATTTATGGCGGTTACAATCACATGTATTCGTAAATATTTACCTCATGTTAAGTAATATATATATGACATATGTTCTCATGTAATATCATCTAATGCCTCCATTAATATCCTAACATATTAGATATGAGGGGCGCTCAAAAAATAATGTTATTCATCCAATAAATTATGAATCGTAAAAGTTCATAGTCAGATAAATTCATTTGTTGTGCATCTGATGATACCAAAACAAATCGTGCGAGTTCAAGAAAACTTTTTATCGTAGTCTTCGACCACATACAGTCATATACACAGCAGTTAAATATAATTGAAAAAGAGCTGCTAAATACATTCATATACGGTGCTGCATGAATGTGCATTGCACAAGTGGAATACATGCATCGCAGACTTTTATTACTATATGGTAATA
The DNA here is from genome assembly GCA_029582155.1 of Panopea generosa. NCBI lineage: Eukaryota > Metazoa > Mollusca > Bivalvia > Adapedonta > Hiatellidae > Panopea > Panopea generosa. The sequence goes on from CM055898.1 coordinate 5,622,194, forward strand.
GCAAGAAAACTAAACATATGTTCACTTTGCGAGCCGCATAGGAGGTATATAAGCAAAATACGGTCACCATAGACAGGCGATGGTCTTGTATCGCGAACAGAAGTGTGCAATTACAGTGTTTGATTTTTAAATGTTTTCTTTCTCACTATACATACATGTAAATAGCAACACATTGTTCATAACACAATAATAAGGATCAGTAGCATGTTAATATGTACAAATTTATATTAACAAGTGCCTTCAAACTATGTTTGTATATTCTAACAATATATATTAAAGCCGTTCGCAATAATGCTATGACTTTTTAAGTAGTTTATAATATGAAAATAATCACATTATTTACTTGTTAGATATACTACTTATACGTTTATTTTGTATTACTAAGTGTTGTCACAATGTGAATTATAAAAAAAATGACTGTATGCATAACAGAACTAAGTTTGTGTATGTAGACAGTAAAGAAGGGGTGATATTTCAGTGTCTGATTGGTATTCACTAAACAGGCTATGAATTATACACATTACAGAAGTTGTAAAAAAGATTGAAAAGGTGAATTTCTGTAAACGGTATAACTTTGAATGTATAAATCAAATATAATCAGAATGATATCTGTTGTTTGTATTTTGTTACCAATATACAATATTTATGGAACGCTCATCGTATACATAATTATCACGTCGGAGTAAACTGTAATAATACTTAAACTCTATATGTTTAAAGTTCCATATTGATATCAGTATTGCTTCATGTTTAATTCGTGCCATATATCATTTTATGTAAGGTCATGCGATCATGATATATTTCATATACTAAACGTTTCATATTTCACCAAATTTTTGTTCATGTTTATTACATATTATTCTGCAGGTCATGTTCACTGAGCTCTTCTCTTATTGCATAACATTATATAAATCCTTAAAACAAAAGGTAATAAAGAGTACATGTATAATGATAACAAAAAGTGTATTAAGCGGATTATTTAAATAACAAACAATATTTAATTAAATTGCAAATCCTTATCTCTTCTGAAATACTATTTGCAACGGTTATCTGCATAACGAGCTATACAGTATATAACTGCGGTAAGACAAAACAAGAATTCAAAGAAATACTCACTCTGTTGTATTTTTATCATAATACTCAGACATATTTTGAAAACTAGTGTTACAAATAGTAATACTACATATTGGTATGTTTATATGGTTATAGTTTCATTGGTGGTAATACACTTTGATGATTAATTTATTTCAGCATTGCCGTATGTCCCATTCATGTGCACTAATCTGTATTCAACATCGACTAGCCAGAGGAAGTAACTTCTGATATCTATTAAAACTGACTACCAGGTGCAGGTGCTGTAATTGTTGAAATATGTTGAAATAGTCTAAATATCAAATATCAAACAAATAGAAGTAAAGATGTGTGATTATAGTGACGAAGAGGTGCACTTTACCTATACCATCCATTCATAAATATCACGGAGTTAACTTTTATCGTAGTCAGAGTGATATCACATTATATATCGACCTTTTCCATTCGGTACATCAACTCATATTCAAACTATAACTATATACCGCAGTTCAGTACATTTTTATTTGTTTTACGTTATAAATTAAATTAAACGCAAAATGCATTTAGAGGAAGTGACGAACTGTATGTTAACAGTCAATGCACGTTACTTTGTAAATATAAATTGTGATATTTACTTTGATTTCAGATCACATTAAATTTGTATTGTGTATGATATTAATCTTAAAATGTATAACAATATAAGGTACTTATATTTACAGTAACAAATAACTTTACAATCATGTGTTTTTTCTATCATGTTTTGAATACACATTTGTTATCTTAGAAGCGGTAACGAAAATCTTGCTGACAGTCGTTAAAGTTCTGAAACAGACGGAGTTTTTATATTGAACGATATACTAAGTCCAGTAGTTACATCGTCAGTAAATTATAAATTATGTTATACTTGTTTGTTGGATTATTTAATTCGTTTTAAGGTTAATTATCTATTTAAAAATAAAGCCACATTAATATCATGAGATATTTATTTTATAAGCGAAATTGTCGGAAGTAATAATGTTACGTAGTAATATCTTATTCATTTATTATATTTTCATGGATAAGAAGTCTTTATATAAAACGACATTTCTACGGAATGTTGAGGCAAAGTGCTAACTTTAAACTTAAATTTTTGTATTTAACATCTTAACGAGCCAAGCTTAGTATCGACAAATGTTAATGAATCTGTAAAAGCAGGGTTGTAAATTACAAATGTGATTTTACAATATATCATATCATATAATTAATTGATTGATAGGTTTCACAAATACAATCTGATGATTTTACTTTTGCTCAAATATAGTTAATGCAAATTGAATATCTTGAACTATTAAGTCCAAGTTTATGAACTAGTCGGGTTCCGGTTGAATCGGTTTATGCTGCCGTGTCCATTAGTGAACTTGCACGCAGGAACCCTGGTATTGTTACGTTTGATATATTGTTATGTAATGTTAGACTTATTTGCTCTTGGATACACCATTTACGATTTTTAATGATTTCATATAATTTTCAAAGCGGGCAGACGACATGTCAACAATGATATGAGTTCAATTAGTGCTTCTTGTCAGAATATATGGTTCATTGTAGTGTCCGTGGGGTTGGACGGTAATATTGATAGAACATTACTCAATCAATTAACTCTGATTGGCTTTCAACAATATACTTTTATCATTTTATTTCCTCTATTTTACTTTGACGGCTTTCACATAAGCGACGTTACAGACTACTGGTTATATATAAAGCAAACTAAACATTCACGCTATGATATGGTCGATAAAATCTTTTTTAACATAATTCGTGCATGAATATGAAGACCGGAAGGTAAAAATGTGAGATAATATCAGCGTTTTATGATCTTATAAAATTGCAATTCTCGCCGTCTTATCTTTTCGTGTTTATTGGGTGAATCACTTGAATGAGAGGAAAGTATTCGTGATATGAAACGATAGAACACTACAGCGTGATACATCTAACCTTAATAAAGTGCTTTTGATGTAAATTATTTATTGTTAAGTGTTTTACATGTAACAAACAAATACAATATTATTATGACATTAACCTCAATATTTGTTTATATTACTTCATTAAAAATAATAAAACGAAAGAACGCTGTTTTTTGTTATAAAACGGCATGTATTTTATTCCCTCTTTGAATAAAACATACTATGATTGTTACAAATAAGCACGTTTCCACATCGGATCTCATTCAAAATGGTAAATAAATATCCATTAATATTAAGCCTGGAATATATAAGATCGCTTACACATAAAACTCGTTGGATAAAAACACGTGTCTGATACACTATGTTTGTTATTTAAAGTAAAGGAGTTGCACATTTAAAAGTAATATTACTGTTATATATGTTGTATCTTGTGACACAATATATGTGTATATAATATATATATATATATATATATATATATATTGTGTGTATGGTTGTAGGGGTGTGTGACACATTATATGTGTATATTGCACATTTAATATGTATATGGTAAATTGTATGTTTGTATATGCCACATTATATATGTATATGTCACATTGTATGTGTATATGACACATTGTATGTGTATATGACACATTGTATGTATATACGACACATTATATGTGTATATGTTATATTGTATGTGCATATGACACATTGTATGTGTATATGCCATATTATATATGTATATGTCACATTGTATGTGTATATGACACATTGTATGTGTATATGACACAGTATATGTGTATATGTTACATTGTATGTGTATATGACACATTGTATGTGTATATGATCATGGTTTTGATCTACATTTTTCATTTAGATGACTGGTGTACGTTGTACATCAATTTATAAATACAAGACAACTGTTTTGACTAGTTTAGTTTAAAATTAAGCTCACAGCACAATTGTATAAAGAGTCGTTAATTGAACAATCTAATCTGTTAAATAGAATTTACAAATTATAATATTTCGAGATCAAATACAGTCATTCTTAAGGAACTATTTCTTTCTTTTCACAATCAGTTTTATCTTTTATGTAAACTTAAATGAAATTGAATCATTTTAAAAACTTAAAATTGTGATAAATATAAATAACAAAATTCAACCTAACCAAAAATTAAACTTATATAATTTTAAAAATCTGGACCTAGAGCTTATATGTATCGCTCTCAAGCTCGTGTTTGGGTAATCCCAGTTCTGAGAGTTGTTTTAGAGAATCCATCAGGTCCAACTTGAGATCGAGTGAACGATATCAACCAAACACTACCCACTAAACTACCGCTCTGCTGTCACTATGATGAAGAATTTTTTGTTAGATTTATTTCTAATTAGATGTATGAGTAAATTGATAACACTCGAAAAGGAATACCAGCTTTGATGAACTTATACTTCGTATAAATATTGTTTGGTTACACAATGTACTATTTGCTTTACAAATATGAATTTTTAAAAATTATTTCGTTTTCTGTATGTCTTAATACTTTGTAATGTAACTTGTTGATATACACTAGAGTAAAAGTATATCTTTACATCAAGTGACAGAACACTTATTCATTTTTCTCATTCCTGCACATTGTTTGAATTTATAGGCGTGTTGTTTATGCATGATTTAATATGTTTTATTCATATGTGTGTTTATGATTATATTTTCTTCTTATCATAATAAGTACAGACCTCTCAGTGTTTTACTGTGTAAACACTCATTAAAAGTTATACTGTTAAAATGTTCATGTTTAATAAACATGCAAATATACTGGAACGTGTGATATATTATTTATGACATATTTTAAATATGGTCTCTTATAGTTCTTCATAGAACGGCATGGTCATTTGTCAAATGCAAAGTTTGTATAGTTTTAATAATTACTCGAACATTTCATGCATAATAATCATGAGCTTAAATAAGGAATGAATTATGGGAATAAATTAACAAAATTAATGTTTACATTCACCGTCCGTTTGTTAAACTTTTCCAACACATGAAATAGTATTTCGTTTATGCATAAATGTAAGTTGTAATGGTTTATAATAATCTGCTTCGTATATTTCGTGTTCTATAAATGGTCGCGTTCAGTTTACTCAGTGTGACTGGGTTTAAACACTCCTGTGGCTCACTGACCGTCGCTTCTTCCCTGCATATATATTGTAATTATTATTATTACTATACTGTATATTGATAATGTCGATGGAGCATTGGAGGCTGTGTCATTTGGATACTACGTCTCCGATTGGTTACATTTGTATATATTTACTTATTTATGAAAAACAATACATGTATATAAAATGACGTTAATGATATTCTGAAAATGAATAAAAAATCTTGGAGAATGAAGACAAAAATCGATAATAACATAGATATGATTTATATGATTCATTATTATCACAGAAATAAAAACAAAACAGAACCACTAACATTTTGAATCCTCATTAATGTTATTCTGAGCAACTGCTATTGAAGTTTGAGCATTTTTCTTGAAAATCTGTAGAAAAGCAGTTCTAAATTTTGGATCACGAATGCCATAAATAATTGGAAAAATTGCACAAATAATTGAAAAACTTCCTCGGTGGAATATAACAAAGGCGTTCAATTGCGCGTTTGAAAGTGACAACACTTTATGGTTAACACCCTCAGCCACGCCATGTAGACAGAATGTTATAACTAATGCAATAATACATGTAACGGTGATTATCAGCACAATGAGTGTTTTCCTCATCAGTTTGTTGCGTACTCCGCGTTTTGATATATTAGAACCACTGGTCCGCAGGGGACCAGCCCTAGCTTTGTCACTGCGGACGCTGTCTCGATTAAGTAATATAGAACTAATCACTTTTCTGAGAGTCGCAGCATGGCGGCTTATGCTTGGAGTTGGTTCAAGTTTTGCAGTTATTTTTTTCTTTTCAGGAGAAATTTCTGGGGTCTCGGCGGTATTGGTCCCATCGTCACAATTCATTTTGTCATCAGTAACACGTGTTGTTGACGTGTTGTATAGACTTTTAAGCGTAAACACAGGTCCCTTATAGAATTGTTTTAGAATCAGTCCATACAGGGTACAAGTGACTAGTATAACTATTGACACGGGTATGCCCCCAAATAATAATAAAAATGAAATCGCCCATTCTCTGTCTTTGAAGATGTCGTCTGTTGCACACACAGTCACGGTGATGTTACCGCCATTATATGACGTCACATAGGAATGATGTCCGCTGATAATGCCAGGAGGCAAGGCAAAAACAAGAGAGGCTATGGAAACTATGAAACACAAGTTCCTTGCTGTGTTTGATTGGATTTGCCAGTCATATGGTCGACATACTTTTCTGAATCTATCAATGGATATAAGAAGCAGCACAAAGTAACACGCTATACAAGTGACCCCAAAAACATAGGCAGAAGCCCGACATAGCCATGACGTAGGCCATACGAACCAGTAATGCATCTCAGCGATCTGGGTCGGCAACATAATACAACACTGAACCAGTCCAATCAAACCCATCACCAGCAGGAAATACTTAAAATTGCACCGTTTGTATTTTATCCCGTAAATATAAACCACTAAAACATTTGTTAAAAATCCCACGCACGCAATTAATCCAAATATCACTCTCGTCGGTAAAGTTTTCAGGGTAAATTCCTCGTTAAAAAGCTGTCTGTTTGACTCCACATTATAGTCTGCTAATTCTTCTGAAGAATTTGAACGTAAATTCCCTATGTTTTCTTCCATTTTATTTTATTTTTCTATTATTTGTTATTACACAAATAAAACAACCAGCATTCCAGTTTAGTTTAAATACTTAAAAAATCTCGAATATCCCACTTTATTATAGCAGCCGATTCATTTAATACACAAATTGAGTAGCGAGAAAGTATTGGTCCGGCGCTCTCGGCGATGTTATACGCTATGGATATACGCTCCGTCTAACCGTCTATATATATATATCAGATTCCCGATTCCGCTGTGTATCACAGTCTACAGTTTCATAAGGTATAACCCCGTTGAATCGATTCTCACGAACCTTATAACCAGTCATTATAATCAGCACTGGCAAACGTATAGCGATACACAGTTTGTTATGTTCTGAAAAAGTAATTAAAGCTACTTAAAATCGCATAACTTCCACATGTTTGCGGTGTGCTCAATGAAACGGGGCACTCGGAAGGTCAACTTGAGCGAACAATCCCCTGGACTAGATGTATTTTGATGTAAGGGGAGATACTTCACCACAAAGCCACAAGTCGTGTTAGACAAACGATAACGGGTACGACATATTCCCATTACCATTATGCAATATTATATATATAGTATAGTGTTGTAGACTTCAGTTAGATATATTTTTAGTACATAGAGAGAGCCCTAAAGTGATATGGCACAGTATGCCAGTATCGGTGTTCACAATGATTAATTGATATTACTCTGAAATCAATAAAAAAAATTAATAGATGATTTAAAACAGAAGAAAACATGGAAAGTATTGAATATATTTCACTAAGTCATCTTCATCTCCATTATTCATCAAAATAATAAAAGAAATACGAAATAAAAAAAAAGTGTGTACATGATCATGTAGAACTGAATATTTATCATCATAAGTGGACATGGTATAAACTGTATACAAAATACTCGTAACGGCGTGGAAGCAATACATGCATTAAATGCTGTGATTGTATTGTTCCTTTAGCTTTGGGTGAACTATAGAGAATGCTCAGTGAATTATACTTGATAGTTTCACGTTTGTATTTTCACTGCTTTCATTCATGCAACTAGACATGGATGATTTCAATGAAATGTCTATAAATGTCACTCATGAACATTGAAATGGTGCTCTACTAACGTGATCATAATACCTAGTTCTCATGATATGAGATAAATATGATGTTTCACAGAAATCAACTTAATCCACCAAATATCCGCTATATGATATGCATGTACAGTGAGAGCCTTGAAACACCTACCTGCTATACTAGGTTGCTACAGTACTCTACACAGCATAATAGCGAGGATTTTATCCGGAAAACTTTCATGATGCCAAATTGAACATTAGCTTCCTTGAACGATACAGAACATAATTTATGCTCATACCACTAACCCATCCCATGTACAATCACACACTAAATCAAAAATACAATCAAGAATTAATTAAAACTACATTGTTTAAACTTAATATTCATTTACATAGACCTCAGTTCGTTTATTACATATGGGCGTAATAAAATGTTTTTTTCTGATTTAGACTAGATTCTGTAATGTTAAAGCCAATGCCCCTAAGTCTAGATAAATGAAACGTTCAAACAGATAAAATTAATAAGGAAACTTCCCTGCGGACTAATAACGGAATCTAGTTAAATTTAACCGATAATCCCTCGAGATAATAACAAAGATATAGAACGTGCTGACTGATTATTTTGTCTGACGTGCCTTTGTTGCTTTATTTGTCACATATTGTAAAAAAAAATTGCCATCTATTAAATCATTATACATGTCATATATTTTATTGTAATGCACGTTATATGTCTTGTTTTGTCCATTTATGTAATATTTTATTGTAATACACGTAATATGGTATTGTCATGATATATGTCTTGTTCTCTTAGTACATGTCATTTATTTTATTGTAAGTCAGGTAATATCTATTATTAAATATGTCTTGTTTTGTCCATACATGCCGTATATTATATTGTAGTACATCTAATATGTCATTGTCATATTTCTTGTTCTATCGGTACACGACATTTATTTTATTGTGATACATGTAGTTTATTGTACTGTTATACATGTAATTCATTTTACTGTAATATATTGTATTACAATTATTTTATTGTATATATGTAATATATATATATTGCAATATATCTAATACATTGTAATACCATTTTTTCATGGACGTGTTAATAATTGTGACCTGTCATGTTAAAAATATCATATAACACAGTTACGATACGTGACTCTACTTAGAACTGTGAACTGCTTTGTCCCACTACTAATGTATATAACTGATTTCAAAACAATCGTCTGTCACATTTGTTAATTAATCATTTGAACTGTCATATTATTGATGGAATAGTTAAATGGTATTGTTAAATATTGTATGAGTAGTTGCAATATTATAATATTAAATTGTAACGCCCACCATCCGTCCGATAACTTTCAGATTGTGTAGGAGCTAGCACATGTGTTTCTTAATTGATATTTGCCAAATTTCTACACATATCATGTTACTCCACCCAGTCACACTATACTGACACCAGGCCGGCTAGATCTAGAACTATCCCCTCTAAATGCTGGGCGCTAAACGAGGAAGTTTAATATGACCCGGCCAGGGATCGAACCCACGACCTTCTGTATACTAAGCGTACGATATACCAGTAGACCAACACTTCAGTTCTGTACAAGTCAATATAACCACAACGTTCAATTATGTTCACAGCCTATATATCTTGGACCCGGAGATTTTTATGTATTTGTCAATCGTTATAACAACGTCTTCATGTTGGGAAATACATTCTGTGTAAACAAACGTTGTTTATTCTCAAACAAGATATTTGCTGTGCTAGCTATTCCTGTTTCTGCCATCGATTTAGAGGGATCTCAAACTTGATACAGACATTAGTAGGGTAAAACGATGTATTTTTATAAACGTCACGTGGTCTCACCTCTCTATAATCCGTAATCGCTCCATTAGCTTTTTACAAATGATGATGATTTACTGAGACGGATGGCATTATTAACGCGTGACTTATGTTATTAAAATGTGTTTATAAGGAAACATTAATCAAATCGAAGTTTAAGACGAAAACATGTTGGAATTAACTAAGCGAATGAAGAATTAAATTTAAAATTGAGACAATTCAGTGGAAGGCGTAGCTCATTGGTAGAGCACCGATGATCGGAGAGTCCTGGGTTCGATCCTCTGCCACTGCTATGTGTGATGTCTTTGACTTCGAGCCTGATTTGTCTAATTTGTAATAAATTGTTTCGCAAAAGAAGTAAAATAAATAGGTTAACTACACTAATTACTTAATTGATTGTCATTTCACGTTAACATATCTTTAAATCTGTTGTCGCCAATGGTCATTAAAGCTTAATGTATTATATATCATTTCTAGATTTCGTTAAGGTAAAACAAGATCATTCGAATTATTTGATAATTAGCTGCGTTAATCGATAACCGTATTTACGATAATCCGAGGTGAATATTTGAATTTCATGTCCTACAGCAAGCCATCATATCTACAAATAGTAAACAAACAAATCATGTAAATTTTGGAACAGTTTAAATATCAGTGACGTGAATGACTTTTCAACACATATATTCATTGTCTGCAGTGATTGAAATAGAGAGTTCGGTCTTGTTTAATAATAAAAAAAGGAAACAGATTCATTCTTATTAAAGTTTTTTTGTGAATGTGTGATAAAAAGGTGTTGCTTATATGATCAGCTTTATCGTTTATGTTATAGGTAAATAACGAGTTATAAATATCGTGTAATACCAGTATTACACGTCATCAATCCAGTATTACACGTCATCAATTCTGTTTTACACGTCATCAATCCAGTATTACGCGTCGTAAATTCAGTATATCACGTCGTGAATCCAGTATTACATGTCGTAAATCCAGTTTTACACGTCGTAAATCGTGTAGTATACGTCATACATGCAGTATTACATGTGATAAATCCAGTATAACATGTTAATCCAGTATTACACGTCTTATCGTGTAGTATACGTCATACATGCAGTATTACATGTGATCAATCCAGTATAACATGTTTATCCAGTATTATACGTCATAAATCCAGTATTACACATCATACATCCAGTATTACACGTCATCAATCCAGTATTACATGTCGTTAATACAGTATAACACGTCGTAAATCCAGTATAACACGTCGTAAATCCAGTATTACATGTCGTAAATCCAGTATTACACGTCGTAAATCCAGTATTACACGTGGTAAATCCAGTATGACACGGTCGTAAATCCTATATTACATGTCGTAAAGTCAGTATTACACGTCATAAATCCTATATAACGTCGTAAAAACAGTATTACACGTCGAAATTCCAGTATTACACGGTCGTAAATCATATATTACACATTGTTAATCCAGTATTACACGTCATACATCAAGTATTACATGTCATGAATCCAATATTACATGTCTTAAATTCATTATTACATGTCATTAATCATATATTACACGTCGTAAATCCAGTAGTACACGTCGTAAATCCAGTATTAGACGGCCGTAAATCCAGTATTAGACGGCCGTTAATCCTATATTACATGTCGTTAAGGAGGAATATACCTTTTAAATTATTTTCGAAATCAGTGGAATATTTGGTATGTAATGAAACTAGAAGTAATTTCCAATTTGAATATGCTTTTTTATCTGCAGTTAATATAACACTTCTTTACCTATGACGTCGTAAACATGGCCATGTTTGGTCTTTTTGACGTCCCGGTTTATAGCAGCAAAATCGCGTATTTGTCGACCTCAGTCAAGTTATACCGAATGTACAGAATCGAAACACATATCACCACGTACACATTCAACGGATATATGAATTTACATATGCAATAATTACGACGAACGCCAAATTCTGAAAATATTGGCGAAAAACGGAAATTATTATTTTCTCGATTTTTTCGAAAAAAATGCTTCAAATCAAAATTACCAAAAAACAAACCGAGCGATTTTGGAATATTTTTTATTTGATTTCTAACAATATGCTTCACAGTGATTGTGAGATTTTTAGAACAATTGACAAACTAGAATTTTTTTGATTTTTAATTATTTAACCCCACCCTACGTCAAAAAAGACGTCAACATATTGCATAATTCTACACGTTTTCCATAACATTTTCGGCAGTTGATTAAGGTTAAATTATTTTCTAAATCAGTGGTTCAATTAGTATATTATAAAACTAGAAAAAATTTCCAATGTGAATATGTGTTTTTTGCAGCGGTCAATAGAATAGATATTTATATGTGACGTCGTAAACATGGCCATGTTCAGCCTTTTTGACGTCCCAATGTATAGCAGCAAAATCGCGTATTTTTTCGACCTCAGTTGAGTTATTCCTAATACACAGACTAGAAACATATATCACCATGATGACATTTGACGGATGTATGGATTTACAGATGCAAAAATTATGACGAACGCCACATTTTGAAAATACTACCGAAAAACGTATACTATTTTTTTCTCCCGTTTTTTTCATAAAAACGGCTTCAAATCAAAATTACCAAAAATCAAACCAAGCGAATTTTACATAATTTTTATATGTTTTCATACTATATATTGTACAATAGTTGTGAGATTTTTAGAAAAATTGACAAACTAGATTTTTTATGATATTCAATTATTTAACCCTACCCTACGTCAAAAAACGCTTTAAAGCAAACGTCAACGTCGGTATAGCGCATGAGGTATACGTTTTGTGATAATTAAACAAGTTTGTTCTTACCATTTTATAAGTATTTTGTGCACACTAGTTATATATACTTCTGCTGTTTAGTGGCAACTAATTTGTCTATAGCATTTATGATAGCGTGTCTGTTTAGTGCACGTACAAAACCGTCATTTTTTTTCACTTACAGGGAACTGGATTCCAAAACAATATTCTCATTTCTGACTAGCTCCACGACTGCTAGTGAAATGTGGACATCACAGTTGTCAATTATTAGAACAATAGGTCTGGTCTTTCTAAAGTTCGGAGCAAACTGTTCAGTACACATTTATAAAATGAGCTTGAAACAATATCCACTTTAGCAGTAAAAGGCCACCCTTCCACCTAGCCCCATGCTCCTACGTACGTTCAATGACAATATACCTGGATCGTGGCTTTTCACTGCTCATCATAGACGGTATTGTTTCAAACCCATTTTATGTATGTGTAACAGTTTGCTCCGAATTTTAGAAAGGCCAGACCTGTTGTTCTAATAACTGACAACCGTGATGTCCACATTTCACTAGCAGTCGTGAAGCTAGTCAGAAATGGGACTATTGTTTTGGAATCCAGTTCCCTGTAAGTGAAAAAAAAGTGACGGTTTTGTACGTGCATCAAACAGACACGCTATCATAAATGCTATAGACAAATTAGTTGCCACTAAACAGCAGAAGTATATATAACTAGTGTGCACAAAATACTAATATAATGGTAAGAACAAACTTGTTTAATTATCACAAAACGTATATCTCATGCACTATACCGACGTTGACGTTTGCTTTAAAGCGTTTTTGACGTAGGGTAGGGTTAAATAATTGAATATCATAAAAAAACTAGTTTGTCAATGTTTCTAAAAATCTCACAATTATTGTACAATATAAAGTATGAAAACATATAAAAATTATGCAAAATTCGCTTGGTTTGATTTTTGGTAATTTTGATTTGAAGCCGTTTTTACGAAAACATCGAGAGAAAAAATAGTTTCCGTTTTTCGCTAGTATTTTCAAAATGTGGCGTTCGTCATAAATTTTGCATCTGTAAATCCATACATCCGTCAAATGTGTACATGGTGATATATATTTATATTCTGTGTATTAGGAATAACTCAACTGAGGTCGAAAAAATACGCGATTTTGCTGCTATACATTGGGACGTCAAAAAGGCTGAACATGGCCATGTTTACGACGTCACATATAAATAAATATTCTATTGACCGCTGCAAAACATTCATATTTACATTGGAAATTTCTTTTAGTTTCATAATATACTAACTGAACCACTGATTTAGAAGATACTTTAACTTTAATCAACTGCCGAAAATCTTATGGAAAACGTGTAGAATTATGCAATTTGTTGACGTCTTTTTTGACGTAGGGTGGGGTTAAATAATTAAAAATAAAAAAAAATCCAGTTTGTCAATTGTTCTAAAAATCTCACAATCACTGTGAAGCATATTGTTAGAAATCAAATAAAAAATATTCCAAAATCGCTCGGTTTGTTTTTTGGTAATTTTGATTTGAAGCATTTTTTTCGAAAAAATCGAGAAAATAATAATTTCCGTTTTTCGCCAATATTTTCAGAATTTGGCGTTCGTCGTAATTATTGCATATGTAAATTCATTTATCCGTTGAATGTGTACGTGGTGATATGTGTTTCGATTCTGTACATTCGGTATAACTTGACTGAGGTCGACAAATACGCGATTTTGCTGCTATAAACCGGGACGTCAAAAAGACCAAACATGGCCATGTTTACGACATCATAGGTAAAGAAGTGTTATATTTACCGCAGAAAAAAAGCATATTCAAATTTGAAATTACTTCTAGTTTCATTACAAACCAAATATTCCACTGATTTCGAAAATAATTTAAAAGGTATATTCCTCCTTAAGTCAGTATTACACGTCATAAATCCAGTATTACACGTCATAAATCCTATATAACGTCGTTAATTCAGTATTACACGGTCGTAGATGCAGTATTACACGGTCGTAAATCCAGTATTACATGACCATTATATTTGAAAGGAAGTTAGAATTTTTAAAATATATTGAATATAGAAATGATCGTAGAACTTTAATGTTCAAGTTTAAACATATTTGTGTTACTTCGATTGTGACATTTATAACTACTTAGACAAATCACGCTCGAAGAATTCCTGGGCAGAACCAGTACAAAGCACATGCAGAAAAAGTGTATTGGCCAAAAACGCCACACATAACCGTGATATAATACTACATGAATATATATACACTAACAATTAAGTAACAAATTACATGGTAATACTATAGATTATGCACATTATAGCACATGAGAGAGAAATAGAAAAATGCGAGAGAGAGAGAGAGAGAGAGAGAGAAAGAGAGAGAGAAAGAGAGAGAGAGAGAGAGAGAGAGAGAGAAAGAAAGAGAAGAAAGTGCAAGGGAATATGAGAGAGAGAGAGAGGGAGAGAGAGAGAGAGAGAGAGAGAGAGAGAGAGAGATAGAGAAAGGGAGAGAGAGAGAGAGAGAGAGATCGAATATGAGAGAAAGAACGACTCAATGCGAAATAGAGAAAGATACATCAGGTTCTTGCAATCACTATAACAGCATATTTAAATTAATTTCATATATGCATACGTGCTTGTTTGCTGAACAGATTGAATAATTAATTAATAGATTCGAATCAAACTTGATGGTTTCAATAGCTGTTTAATTTGTCATGACAAAATGACAATCATCATCAGTTCTATGGAGATATGTATATTGGTTAACTGTCAGTAACATAGTTAATAACTAATACTATGTAATATGAAGTTTATCTCTATGATCTAATACAGCGACTGTACTCAATTTATTTTAAAACTAAACCATAGAATTCAATTCTACGCATCAATTAGTCTGCATTACGACATCTGACGTCGAATGAATTCAAACACTCAATGACATGAATATAAACACCGACGTAAATGAATGATTATCGAGTATGAACGAACAAATCATGTTAGGGAGTATTTTATATTGCCTGTGTTATTACACGTCCATCTACTCGGATGCGAATATGCGGCTGATAAATCGCAGCTGCATTGTTTATTTACAAAGAACTCAAATGATGTAATTCTGTTTTTATAACCATTGCAAAACATCTAACTAAATAACCAAAACCTTCTCCAATAACGTTTACATTCCCCTCATTGTCAGATTTTGATTTATTCTGACATGACGAAGATAGGTAATGTAGTGTTCAGGTATCGAGAGCAGGAAAAAGGCAGACGATAGCTGCAACATACGCTATCTAATCGTATGGTGGTTTGGCTAGTTACTCAAACGGAAAACTGTTATCTTCATTCACAAAAATCAGAATCCTCGAATCTGAGAATATGCTTATCTATGTTTGCTCTGGTGGCTCTAACATTAGCAGCGTTATCTGCTGTATGCCATTCCAGAGAAACTAGGGTTATATGTTTGATACAGTCTCAGTGATATTGTTCTACTTATCTTATGTGAAGATTTAGCCTAGAGTTCTTTTGAATATGTTTTATATTGTTTCTTTTAAATAAGTTATATACCTGCTTTTAAATAATCTCAAAGATATCTGACAAAGGAACTCTCGGAAGTATAGGACACAACCCCAGTGAGAAGAAAATAGCAGACTCGATTTTATTGTTACATGTCTTTCATTATATGGTTATGGACATTTTGTCATTCGTTTGAATAATTAAATGTTGTTCTTGGTATGTTTTTTGTTTCTTATATATTTTACACTTATACTATTTAAGGTGTACCTGACAATGTATAAAGAAATCTGCGTATTGGTAGAATACAAGCACTGGTTGTTATTTTATATATGTCTTAAAACATGAAGATGATTGAATGAAAAGATCGGGATATATTTTCAAAGTGAACTTTTCTTCTCTAATTATATTCAATTTACTTTGTCCAAATTATTCTTAATTAATGTATGCTTACAAGAAACATTATGATATGATTAAGTATTCTTTGTTAGATACATATTTTATTCAAAAATTGGAAACCCAATTTTGAGTTTTCAACAGAATGATGAAAAACACTGGACCAGCTTGGTACCCGCGTGATCACTCGAATATTAACGTATTGCTATCGTTTAATAACCTTAAATGCACTTTTATTTAATATATGTTTGTGTAGTAAAATATTAAAAAACACCAATGCTTCATACATCAATTGTTGGCTGTCGAAATCGACAAGTACTGAAGCTTTTCGCAATTGGAAAGATTTGTGAAAGGATTACATTACTATGTTTCTGATTTAGATTAAGTCCAAAAGACTTTATGTCAGATTTGTGCGTGATTCGGCATTTTAACACATGTATAAAAAAAGAGAAAAAAAGTAATCCTTATTATTCTTATCGTCATGATGATATTTATATACACACATATATATATATATATATATATATAAAAGAAACATCTATCTAAATAAACGAAATTTAAACTATCCGCTGCAAAGTAAACTGTTGCCCTGGTTTATATCTAATATCTAATATTATCGTAACGGTTATTGTGAAAAAACACCCTGGTCAAACCCATTTTTTTTCTGTATAATAAGAGAAAAGAGGACTATCTAAAGGGGCCAGGCACTTTAAGAACCATTGGTAATATACCCAGTGTTACAGACGTGTAGTTCTCTTTATTTATTTAGAATATAACATATCTAATTGTTGTGTGAGACGTAAAATGACATGAGATTATCACATAACGACGTGAGACGATCGCATAACGACACGAGACGATCACATAAAAATATGAGACGATCATATAAAGACATAAGACGATCATATAAAGACTTGAGATGATCACACAACGACATGATTTGAGACGATCGGATAACGATATGAGACGATCACACAACGACATGAGATGATCACACAACGACATGATACAATCACACAACGGCATGAGACGATCACATAACGACATGAAACGATCACATAACGACATGAAACGATAACATAACGACATGAGACGATCACATAACGACATGAGATGATCATATTTTAGGATATATTTGAAAAAAGATAGTGAATCATACTTGTTCAGCAAATCATACATGTGTGATACGTCTGTAACACTGTTAATACTAAATATGTTTCACGCGTCATATTTTCCATTTTGTATCAAAATTTTTTTTAACAAGAACTATAAGACTTGATGTTTGATATTTGAATATGTATTAAGTATGCTTTACTGAAATAATTAAAGAGTTATTCAGATGTGTGTTCTTTTACATATTAAATTAGTTACGTAAATGTTGGTAGAATTCAGTCGGAAAAGTTTAACAGTTGTGGAATTTGTAATCCTGTATACACTATCCCAGAAAACATAATTGTGCTTTGACTAACGCATGTAGTCTTTAATACTTTGTTTGAAACATTAAATGGATAATTTATCACAAATATTTAGACTTTGTACAATTTCTGTTCTTAAACCAGCAATGTAATTAAAGATTATATCTCCGACTTACACAAGGCATTCTATACATCACAGTAACTGTTAGTTGCTGAGAAACCATCTATCTCATTGTTTTGTATCATTTAAACAAAACAAAAATGAGATTGCAAGCTTGAATTAGAACGAAGTAACACTACTGACATATATCCAGCAAGAGAAGTTTCATCAAAGGACACGGAAAAAAACGATTTCTACAAAGAATCATCACATTGAAGTAATATAACTACTCAGAAAAAGTTACAAAAGAAGTATTCAGCTATAATATCCATCTATATTACTTCAGTTGAGAAACAGGGTAGATCAAACTCGAAGCAAAACATTTACAACGAGCGGGTTTTGCCAACTTTTATGTTGATACATTTTAGTGGCTTTGGACAAACGTAAGAATCGAGTTACCCTAATCCGAAAACACTAAGTCGTGGTCATTAAATAGATGATATTATTACTTTTCAAATAACTGACTGCTTATATAAAACTGCATGTCAAAAACAATCATTATATATTTAGAATATATATAAATATAAACTGTGTATATTAACTTGTATTTGTGTGTATACCTCGAAATAAAAAAAAACATGTTGAGAGATAGATTTTGTTCAACAAATGAATGGATCTGTCATTACTTCCAATGAAGCGTTGTACGATAAATTGTCATATTATTGGCCCAAATGTCGTTACTAATTTCATATGACATTGTCATTAACGTCCGTTCGTCATATAACAGCGTCTGATAACAGGCAATAATGTCACGAACACTTATTATAATGATAGCCTGCCGTCGCATAGATATCCGGATGCTGCAATGAATACATGCAAATATATAACAGTAAATAAATATGGTACATATTTCTATCGTACTAATATACAGGGCAATGGTTACTGTATATGTATGATTTATGGTGATCAAGGTCAGATGCACTTTGTACTACATGATCATATCCGTGCACTCTTACAAATGAAGCTATTTATGTTTTGTCATCGTAGTTCTTGGAAATTTACAGTAAAGGGCTAGACTAACATGCAATTACGGTGACATCAGATTACACGTCTCACACCACTATTACATTTCCCATAGGGCTCCATTGTAACATTTATGTCCAAAACAGAGTGAAAAGTTAAATTCTGCAGCATGTGTCTGGGCTCAAATTCTTCACTGGTTCAAGATATGCAATTATAAAGAAAAAAAAGTATACCTTGACCAGGTTGGTCTTTTTTAAATTCAATGCCTTTGTGAGACCTATCAATTTCCTTAGTAATAATATGTCAACTATTCGCCCTAGATGCGGTTCGAACCAACAATTCTGAAATGACACAGAATTGTCCAGAAAGCTGGTATCAGCATCAAATTTTCAGTGGTGATTTCTAAGATACTGACCATTTAACTCATGCTAGCAAAAAACAAAACATTGCAGTACAAAGCCCTGAAAAAAGAAGAAAAAGAGAACTAAAGTTTTATTTCTACCTCCTTCATCTGTAGGTCCGGAGTACTCAAGGGAGATAATAGTGGTGTGAGTCCTACAGTAAGCATACTGTATAACAGAAACGTTCTTTGTAGTTTATCATGAATCGAGATATGTTTTTTTTTATTTCAATGTCAGGATCCTTGTATGCAGAATTGGATACTATGTGTTGATAAAAGCATTTACTATTATCCATTGTCAAAGCAGGTATGGTAATATAATACTGATTAAAATCTTTGATTAAATTGATGCAATACCATTAGAATCCCGGGGTAGAAATGAGGATATTACCTTATTATGAATGTTTAGTTTAGTTTAAACAATATTTTATTCACATAAGTACATATATTTAGCATACATTTAACAATAAAGTCATACGTTTAACGAATTATGTGGAAAGGATACAGAAAAAAGCTTTATGAATGTTTAACATACCCAGTAACATAGGATTTAGATATCAATATACTCTGCAACATGGAACGTTAGTGGTCGAAACCGGATCGTTAGCACACATACGATATATGTTGTATGTTTTAATAGCCTGCTGTCATCAGTGGCAAAGTGGTCTAAGGCGCCGTCGCTTTAATGGTCATTTTACTTTTATCACCAAGGTCTTGGGTTCAAATTTAGCTCAGTTCAACATCTTTATGTACGAAGATTTGCCCTTGGATTCTATTCCGAATCATTCTGAGGTCTTTCTCCGCCAATAAAACCGTTAAAAAATGGCCTTAAATCTATCCACGATATATCTTATATGAATATTTAGTACATAATAAACAGGGAAGTGTAGACAAATCAATCATAAAGATACGCCTCGCAGCAGTAAGAATTGACAATATTGTTGATATAACAAATGTTGTATTGTTATTATATTTCGCAAAATATAGATTTATTGAAATGGCGTCAACATTTGTAAATGCGGCAATGCCTATAATGAGTAGTGGTTATAGTTGTGTTTGATCATATTCTTTGATTGAATGTTGTGGATAATAAATTATTATACTGGTAATAAATAAGAAAGTTAACACTGTTATGACTTAACTAATTGATTGCAGACGAGTTTATAAGTAACTCATCGTATTTGCTTTGAATTATACCCTTAGTGTAACAAAAACCTTAGTGAAACTGTTACATTAAGATGTTCTGTTACACTTAGGGTTGCCGCAATGCATTAACAGTAGTAGAAGCCTCACTTTACTTCATGTGCCTTGGTTGACAGTTTGTATGATACTGTCACAAACAACAATTATGGTTAATAAAAAGATATAAGCGACGGTATAACCTATGGAATACAATACAAACAACATTCCTAATGCTTTTATCTTCATTAACATCATTTTTCACAAAATATAAAGAAGATATGAGAGACAATGAATTCAAAAGGTACAAAAACACAACACTATGAACGTAACCGACACATAAAATATCACAACACACAAGTGACAACAGGGTCATTGCACTGCAACGGTCATAGCTATACCGCCAGTTAGGAGCTTTACCATATGTTTACTGGTGGCCTCGTGCGTTCATCCTCACTCTTCGCTCGTTATCAAAATGAGATAACAGGGAGAATAAGAATGAGACTGTGATAAGTGGTGAACAGTGACATTAAGAATGAGACTGTGATAAGTGGTGAACAGTGACAATAAGAATAAGACTGTGATAAGTGGTGAACAGTGACAATAAGAATAAGACTTTGATAAGTGGTGAACAGTGACAATAAGAATGAGACTTTGATAAGTGGTGAGCAGGGACAATAAGAATGAGACTTTGATAAGTGGTGAACAGTGTAAATAAGAATGAGACTGTGATAAGTGGTGAACAGTGACAATAAGAGTGAGACTGTGATAAGTGGTGAACAGTGTCAATAAGAATGAGACTGTGATAAGTGGTGAACAGTGACATTAAGAATGAGACTGTGATAAGTGGTGAACAGTAACAATAAGAATGGGACTGTGATAAGTGGTGAACAGTGACAATAAGAATGAGACTTTGATAAGTGGTGAACAGTGACAATAAGAATGAGACTTTGATAAGTGGTGAACAGTGACAATAAGAATGAGACTTTGATAAGTGGTGAACAGTGACATTAAGAATGAGACTTTGATAAGTGGTGAACAGGGACAATAAGAATGAGACTTTGATAAGTGGTGAACAGTGACATTAAGAATGAGACTTTGATAAGTGGTGAACAGTGACATTAAGAATGAGACTTTGATAAGTGGTGAACAGTGTTGCCCAAAAGAGTATCTACATTGTTTTGTTTTTTATAAATATGGCATCACAAGTCCGATTATAATGTTCCATGGAAATTATACCTATTAACAAACACATTGGCATGTCTCCATAATCTGTCAGTTAAGGCATTTATGAACAAAAATATAGAGGTATGGTAGAAATTTATTGTTTTCTGGAGTAAATATCTTATAAATTGATGATGTAAACTTATGTGTCATTAAAACGTGTGATATGGAAGTGCACGGTAAAGCTGTGATTGATACTGTCTGGTGCGTTGTTTATCTAAGTCTTCATTTAAAATTTTAGACCAATATATGTTTATTCCGTCGCTTTCACGTCACATTATCGCTAATTTAAAACAGTTTAATAGATGGTGGTTAGGTATGGTGGTACAAATTGGCATTGTAATAGTGCATGGGTTGGGATTTCATCTCTAATTGTGCGATGGCCGGAAGGATTAGAGACTCAATGGAGGCAACCTCCTCATTAAGCATGAAGCGGACTTAGATGCTGAAAACTTGTCCTTAGCTCCATTTTTGGTACCCTTAAGTATTATATCTACTACGCTGACATCTGCAACGTCACCAAGTACATATGCGCACAATTTCATTAGTTTCTGTTCATTGATATCCTTTATTTTGAAATACACAATTGCACATTGCTGCAGTGTTTGTACGAGAGCTGTCTGGTGGAAATATTTTTATTTACACTGTCTTGTCTTATAATATGATGACGGAGGAAATATGAGCTTAGGCGCACCCGTTAACCAGGATTAAGTTATTTGCGTTGCGTCTTCTGCTGCCTACCATTCCGAATGGGAGCTTGGGCGCATCCGTTAACCAGGATTAAGTTACTGCGTTGCGTCTTTTGCTGCCGACCATTCCGAATGTGAGCTTGGGCGTCACCGTAAACCAGGATAAAATTCCTGTGTTGAGTGTTCTGCTGTCGAACGTTCCAAATGAGAGCTTGGGTGCACCTGTTAACAAGAATTAAGTTCCTGTGTTGCGTCTTCTGCTGCCAACCGTTACATATGTGAGCTTGGGCGCATCCGTTAACCAGGATTAAGTTCCTGTGTTGTGTCTTCTGCTGCCAACCGCTCCAAATGTGAGTTTGGGCGCACACGTTAACCAGGATTAAGTTCCTATGTTGCGTCTTCTTCTGTCGACCGTTCCAAATGTGAGATTGGCCGTACCCGTTAACCAGGATTAAGCTTCTGTGTTGCGTCTTCTGCTGTCGACCGTTCCAAATGTGAGTTTGGGCGCACACGTTAACCAGGATTAAGTTCCTGTGTTGCGTCTTCTGCTGCCAACCGTTCCAAATTTGAGCTTAGGCGAACCCGTTTACCAGGATTAAGTTCCTGTGTTGCGTCTTCTGCTGCCGACCGTTCCAAATGTGAGTTTGGGTGCACCCGTTAGCCAGGATTAAGTTCCTGTGTTGCGTCTTCTGCTGTCGACCGTTCCAAATGTGAGCTTGGGCGTACCCGTTAACAAGGATTAAGTTCCTCTGTTGCATCTTCTGCTGCCGACCGTTCCAAATGTTAGCTTGGGCGCACCCGTTAATCAGGATTAAGTTTCTGTGTTGCATCTTCTGCTGCCAACCGTTCCATATGTGAGACTGATCGAACCCGTTAACCAGGATTAAGTTCCTCTGTTGCATCTTCTGCTGCCGACCGTTCCAAATGTGAGATTGGACGTACCCGTTAACAAGGATTAAGTTTCTGTGTTGCGTCTTCTGCTGTCGACCGTTCCAAATGTGAGCTTGGTCGCACCCGTTAACAAGGATTAAGTTCCTGTGTTGCGTCGTCTGCTGTCGACCGTTCCAAATGTGAGCTTGGGCGCACCCGTTAGCCAGGATTAAGTTTCTGTGTTGCGTCTTCTGCTGTCGACCGTTCCAAATGTGAGTTTGGGCGTACCCGTTAGCCAGGATTAAGTTCCTGTGTTGCTTCTTCTGCTGCCGACCGTTCCAAATGTGTGCTTGGGCGCACCTGTTAACCAGGATTAAGTTCCTGTGTTGCGTCTTCTGCTGCCGACCGTTCCAAATGTGTGATTTGGCGCACCCGTTAACCAGGATTAAGTTTCTGTGTTGCGACTTCTGCTGTCGACCATTCCAAATGTGAGCTTGGGCGCACCCATTAACCAGGATTAAGTTCCTGTGTTGCGTCTTCTGCTGTCGACCATTCCAAATGTTAGTTTGGGCGTACCCGTCAACCCGGAACAGGATTAAGTTCCTGTGTTGCGTCTTCTGCTGCCGACCGTTCCAAATGAGAGCTTGGGCGCACCCATTAACCAGGATTAAGTTCCTGTGTTGCGTCTTCTGCTGTCGACCGTTCCAAATGTGAGTTTGGGCGTACCCGTTAACCAGGATTAAGTTTCTGTGTTGCATCTTCTGCTGCCAACCGTTCCATATGTGAGACTGATCGAACCCGTTAACCAGGATTAAGTTCCTGTGTTGCGTCTTCTGCTGTCGACCGTTCCAAATGTGAGTTTGGACGTACCCGTTAACCAGGATTAAGTTCCTGTGTTACGTTTTCTGCTGCCGACCGTTCCAAATGCGAGCTTGGGCGCACCCGTTTACCAGAATTAAGTTTTTGTGTTGTGTCTTCTGCTGCCGACCGTTCCAAATGTGAGCTTGGGCGCACCCGTTAGCTAGGATTAAGTTTCTGTGTTGCGTCTTCTGCTGTCGACCGTTCCAAATGTGAGTTTGGGCGTACCCGTTAGCCAGGATTAAGTTCCTGTGTTGCGTCTTCTGCTGCCAACCGTTCCAAATCAAATATGAGCTTGGGCGCACCCGTTAACCAGGATTAAGTTCCTGTGTTGCGTCTTCTGCTGTCGACCATTCCAAATGTGAGCTTGAGCGCACCCATTAACCAGGATTAAGTTCCTGTGTTGCGTCTTCTGCTGTCGACCGTTCCAAATGTGAGCTTGGGTGCACCCGTTAACCAGGATTAAGTTCCTGTGTTGTGTCTTCTGCTGTCGACTGTTCCAAATGTGAGTTTGGGCGTACCCGTTAACCACGATTAAGTTTCTGTGTTGCGTCTTCTGCTGTCGACCGTTCCAAATGTGAGCTTGGGCGCACCCGTTAACCAGGATTAAGTTCCTGTGTTGCGTCTTTTGCTGTCGACCTTTCCAAATGTGAGCTTGGGCGCACCCGTTAACCAGGATTAAGTTCCTCTGTTGCGTCTTCTGCTGCCGACCGTTCCAAATGTGAGCTTTGGCGCACCCGTTAATCATGGTTGCGTTTCTCTGTTGCGTTGCTGCTGACCGTTCCCAGGGTTGGCGTATATCTACGTCTGTTTTCTACTTATGTTAAGCACTCATTATATCAATTGTGTTCATACTTCGTTTTGCTGTAACAATGGCTTCTTTGTTTATTTTAAGAGGTTAGAAAATGGTATAGGTATATTCTAGTTAGAACTGTAACAGGTTGCACAGTAGTGTACGTTTTCAGTAAATGTTACAGATATATATATGTTAGGGCTAGTTGTAAAGGATCGACACAATGCTAACGTCAAGTCATAATGCTGTAGGTGTATCAGCTGCCATGCGGCAACAATTGTCACACTTGTCTCATACAATTAGGTTAATATAAATTTCGATTTTTCTGATTTCAATACATGCTTAATAAGAATATATTACATATTGTAACAAAACCGTAGTCCCAGTCTTATCAGGATCCGCGGAGCTTCGGTCAGTTTTATTGTTTACGTAAAATATAGGGGGTGGAGTGAACTCAAATATATATCTGACAGGTTGAAGAAAACCAATGCAGTATTTCTTCAATGGTAGTTTATCCACATTATCAACCTAGTAACGAATACCTATCATAAATAACACCGGCCGCAACAAAAACGAGTGGTGACGAGTTGTAAAAATAATTACATTAATCTTGATCTACGTAAGTTAAACAATACAATGGTTTAAGTTCCAACGGATATTAATTATGATTCAGTGGTTCTTATGGTAATATATGATCAATATATATCAAGGTAATAATTTCCTGGAGACGGCACTATGTACTGTTATTAAAGACATGCTATATCTAGGTACATCGGTTGATTAGCGGATTCGCGGATTCATCGGAGTTTAATTATTGTTTAGGGTTATTTAAATAGATCGATTCTTTTATTCCTCCATTCAGGAGAGCATATGATACAATACAAGCATTCAAACAGAACGTCATATATAAGTATTTGAAAACAACATGATAAAAGTCAGCAAAATAGTGCAAAAACAGAATATAATTATTGTAGAATTACAATAGATTGTACAGAATTATAGTTGAAAAAGCATGACAGTATTTATCATAATTTTGATTGTAATACATTGCAATAATTTTCAGACCAAACGTGTTTATCTAGATTATGTCATAACACCTCAAATGTAATAAATGCCTTACCGAAATTAAATAAAAACGAAACAAGCCAGGACAAGTAACTTATGGGTGAAATATTATTTAACATATTTTATGGCATTCGACTGTTTTATACGTGTGTCTTACCGAAATCGAAAATGCGAGACGAAAGGTTATTGGCAAGCGGGATAGTGGACATAAATGATATGGTAATATATGGTCAAATGGAACTTAAAGCAACACATCCACGTTTAAACTTTTTTAAAAAGTTTTTCAATTGAGTTGTGAGCACATTTCCCATACATAAATATATGGTCAGTGAGCTGTATATGTGCTAACAAACACTATCCAGAACGCTTTAGAATTATAAAAAAAAGATGTCCAAATTATAAAGCGTGACAAACGCTTTATAAATTATTTTTAAATTGCCGAGGATTCAAACTTGGCTTCAAATTGAATTATGCGAGTCGTATTAAAAAACTTCACGTTTTAGTGCGTAGTGTACTTTACCTGCCATGAAAGTCATTTTGACAATTTTCTTTGACTCGGGTGAGTTACACGCTTGTTTTATAAAGTGTTAGTCACGCATTATAATTTGGGCATCATTTTGTTCCGGATTGTGTTTATATGCTCATATACAGCTAATTGATCATATGTTTGTATGGGAAATGTGCTCATAACTCAATTATTTTTTTTTTTAAAAGTTCAAACGTAGATGTGTTCCTTTAATGTAAAATGATATTATACAAGAAATACATACTTGTGCCAACACACACACACGCGCGCGCACACATACGCACACACACGCACACACGCGAGCTTGCCACAGTCACGCATATTCGCATACAAAGAGGTGAATGCAAGCATATGCCCATACATACAAACATACACACACACACACACATCCAGTTAAGAATTCATGACTATTCGCATGCTATATAAAGGACAGATTTATAAACCTGTTGGATCATATATATACAGTGAATTCATATATTTCTAATTTCAAAAAGGGAGATAATTAACAACAACGGAATTTACGATTTTTGGGATCTTTTCAGATGCTCATTCTCAATTCATGATATATATGGAGATAAATATTTGTGAATAACCAAGACATAAATGTACAGACCAGACTACGGCGAGCGCGCCTAGCTACAATGCAAACCATAGATACAATATCAAGGTCTCTGCTAAACCAATAAAATTGGTGTCGACCATTACTTATATACTATGAAATTACATGCAACACATCTGGACAGGGTGGACAAATTAACATGCATGAACTGATACCTTTATATGAGTAGGATCCAGTTAAGGATGCATGACTACTCACATGCTATATAAAGAACAGATTTATAAACCCGTTCATATAAAGCTATCAGTTCACTAGCAGAGTTCCATTAAATTGCCCTAAATTGCCTTTGTTCTTTAACTGTTAATTAGTTTTGGTATTGTATTCATCATAAACTATTCCCTGTAACTAGGAATGTTTACGTTTATACGTGTTTTATTACAACAAAGTACACGGGCTCTACATTCACAAAGAACTTGGATAACAACTGATCCCGGATTAGGAAAATACTACAGTCACTTTGTTGTTTAATTTTGCCTGTGTCGCTACGATGAGCTGTCTGATTGTTTGGATAATGGGTTATTTGATAAACTGCTTTCTGACGGAGAAATAACTAAAATGTATATAAGAATTGTAAAAACAAGCATTGAAATAAGAAAACACAATTAGTTAGGCTGCATCATGAAAGGCACAGACAAACTAAAGAAAACGTCTAATAAATCAGAAAACAGACTAACCTTTAATAATTATTAGAACATCCATTACAATAACACACTACCACAGTCTTGTTCATCCGTCACAATAACAAACTACTTCATTCTTTTTCATCCATCACAACAACACACTACCGCAGTCTTTTTCATCCGCCACAATAACCAGAAAGCATTACCTCGCAAGTAAGGTTGTTTGCTGACGACACAGCAGTGTACCTAACAATAAACGACATACAATCAGACAATAATACACTCCAGACAGACCTCAATAAACTTCAAGACTGGTCACTCAAATGGGACATGAGCTTCAATCCTTCCAACTGCCAAGTAATACAAGCCACAAAGGCAAACAAAACATTTCCAACTACTTACATGCTACATGGACAAGTACTAGAGACAGTAAGCAGTGCTCGGTATCTAGGTGCTGATCTTACAGGCAACTTGTCATGGAATACTCATGTAAACAGAGTAGCCACAAGTGCGGGTCGAACATTGGGCTTCCTGAAAAGGAACATCAGGACCAACACACCAAAGGTAAGAGCATGCGCTTACAAAAGCGCTGTATGGGACCCACACACCAAAAACAATGTAGACACATTGGAAATGGTCCAACATCGTGCGGCCCGGTGGTCTTTAAATGATTATTCTAGATAGTCCTGTGTGACTGAAATGACCACTAAGCTAGGCTGGAGGTCTCTTGAACAACGTCGTTCAGATGCACGATAATGTCTGCTTTACAAAATAATATACAACATAGTAGCCATTCCAATGCCAGACTACATCCAAAAAAATAATAGAATTTCAAAAACTGCCATTCAATAATAATCAATAAATTCATACTGGAACTGACTACTACAAATATTTGTTTTTTCCCTTGGCCATTGTACAGTGGAATGCTCTACCATAACATGTTGCATTGATGCGAGACTTTGATAACACAACAACAAACTGTAAACCTTGAATGTTGTTTTTAACCTGATTTTACCTACTTCACATTCAATTTTCTATTCCTAAACTATTCCTACTTTTATCTTTAAACTTTTTGTACTAACAGACACAGGCGCGCAACTGCTCAAAATTACCCGAGAGGGTGTGCAGAAGAATCGAGAGATATATAGATGTAAACTCCATAAGGGATTCATTTGCATATTTCCTAATTATGATTGCCAACACATGCAACAGGAGAATTAGTGAGGTTTCCAACATCGACACTATCTTGTAACATATAAAGTGAATTACCATTTCACGTGTATAGTTTAAAGATAAACGTAAAAAGATTAATGAATATTATTTCGTGATATATTTTGAAATTCCAAAGGAGAAAGTAAATGAAACTATGAAAAGAAATATAAAAAAACATGTACAACGTTTTTTGAGAGTACTATGGAAAGTTATATAGTTTAGGTTAGTTAAGCTTAAACATGTTTAATCTTAACATTAATTAGGGTTGGGTCTCTAGTCCGTTCAACATAAGGCTCGACCCGCCCCGTACAATATTTACAATGTTTACAATACATATCAAAATGATCCATTTCAATATTTTTTCTTAATCAACGGTTCGGAAATAGAACAAAATCGTAGAAAAGGACGGAAAAAAATAAATATTATAATAAAAATCATATTATTTCTTCTTCATGTCGTCTATACGCATGCGTTAGAGAGTTCGCAAGATCAAAGTAATGTGGTACAGTTAAAACAAAACAAGATTATGTGATCTCTCATTATTTTGCGTGCTTCAACTTAAGAATATATAGCTCAGGGATTAATTAATTTCCCATTATCATTATCTATCTGCTTCAAATCACGAGTAAGATATATTTTGAGTTATTATACATGAATAAGTGACACTCGTTAATACAAAATTACGAGACGTAGAATGCACAGCATACAGTAACCAGCTGTGAAAGTTGAAACAAAGAGAGGATACTAAGAGTATATTAAACAGAAAGTGGAATAACACTGGTTAATGGATATACTTAGCCTCACTCCTCGTTTTCAAGCAGTCCCATTATAGAACACGACGGTGCAGATAAAAGAAATAATTCTATGTTAACAATTCCGCTACACTCATTGTAAATCGTCAATCTTAGAAAACAAATCTATCATTGAAAATTCTGTAGCTCTCTGTCTTTATTTCCATAATTATTTCTGTTGATAATGGTGTTATAACTACCAATATTCGAGATAAATATATCAATCTATGTGCTCCGGGAAACTCCGAATATATTTTACTAGTGATTTATATAACCGTATTACCGTTAATACAATGGTGAAGTTAGTAATTCGTAAATATATACCACTTTAATTTTGATCATTTTTTTTTCTTATATGTTTTGTAAATAACGATTTAAACGTTTTGCATTTTTGTTGTCATGATTATTCTTTATTCTGTCTTGGAGTCTTGCATGTGCAACTCTTCTTTCACAATCTTCAATCAGTATTTCAAGTCACATGCTTTATCTTATTTCACCATGGTATGTGGCATTTACGGAAAGTGGTGTCGAAAGTTAATGGAATATAAAACATTGAATAATCTTAAGTAACGTGAAGGAAATGGATAAAAATTATGATTAATGATTGAAAAGGGAGATTGTAACGTGCAAGTTAAAGATTCGATATTTGTTGTTTTTAATTTGGTTTTCTTTTTTTTTTCTATAAAGTATGAGTGATTTATGTTTGCTTAAAGATATTTATTGCATATCATTTAATGCATTAAACGTATGATTGGTTAAAATATTTTGATGATACAGTAACATTCATGATTTTTAGAATTCGAATATTAAATAGGAATAAGTATTATAAAGTGGTAGAGTATTTAGGCAAGACTCGGAGGGTGACTTATTTGGATACCTGTCGTGCACTCTCTTATGGAATTTACAAGTCTGCATGTGACTAATACTGGCCCAATCCGAAAATACTTTATTTGTATAGATTTGACAAATCAGGACGTAGCTACTATTTAAAACAAAAGTCGTATGTAGTACGAGGCATACATTGTTGATTGTGTTTTTAGTTATTGACATATTTTATTTCGTATATTACAAAATTACAATATATTGTACACAATTTGAAAAGGATCAGAACGAAAGATTGGAGCTTATAGAGTTATTTTCCAAATTGATTGTCTTTACACAGTTTTACAGCCAATGCAACACGTAATGAAGCATGTTCAGTAGAATCAAATACATTAAACAATACATTTCCACAGGTTTTGGTACTGACATCATCAATCTGTTGCTTGTGGCGGCTAATTCTGATGACGATAATATGTCTACATTTATCTATCTGACAAATCTGTCCACAGCTTCTTGTTCAAAGGAAACGATATTTTGTTATTAAATGCTTTTTTATCATCCGCACCCACTTTGATTTACAGTCTTTACAATGATAATGAAACAGACTAAAAATAAAACTGTTTATTTTACCAATGATATTTTAGAAGCTGGAAAACTTGATGAACCTTGTAGAGAAAATATACATAAATCGACATATCGCTACAACGTTGAACAATGACAGGTGTTAACAAGTCGTAAGTTAGCTAATTCAGTAAGTACTTTTACGAATTGCTTAATATATCAGCAGCGACTAGTATATATATGTGTTCGTGTTTGTGTGTGTGGTGTGTGTGTGTGTGTGTGTGTGTGTGTTTATGGAAACAATATCCTTGGGCTATTGTTACCCCCCCCCCCCCCCCCCCCACGGGTTCTTTGAAGTCAAACTTAAACAATAATCAGCTAGATATTGCCAACCTTATTGGTTTATTGAATAAATCTCACATTGAGCTTAAAAATAAAGCATTAAATAAACACACTTTATCAAAATTTTGTTTTTAGCTTTCGTACACAATGTTTATTAATGGTGTAATTATTCAAGTTCTTTAAGCGGGGCGGTAGCCTAATGGATAGAGTGTTGGCTGCTCACGCCAGATGTTGCGGGTTCGATCCCCCGGTCGATCCGGTGCCTCTTATAAAACAACACTCAGTACTGGTTTTACCAAGGAAGCGGACTCGAGAGCGGTTTATATAAGCCCTGAGCTTTCATCGCAATCGAGCTAGAATAAATTAGTATAAACTAAACTAAGTTCTTTAAAACTCTCTTTGTATTATAGCATGAAAACTACTGATTTGATCAAAGTCAATCTCTCTTTTCTCTCTCTCTCTCTCTCTCTCTCTCTCTCTCTCTCTCTCTCTCTCTCTCTCTCTCTCTCATTTGGATCGGGATGTTTCCTCTTACTAAAAAATGATAATGTTATGGATGTATATATAATTATGTCAAATCGGCATTTTGTGACATTGCTATCCTCAATATCTGGAAGCCATTACTCATATTTATAACGTAAAGCAAAACCATTTCTATTTGTATTACTAGACACGTCCTAAACAATCCTCTTTAAAACTCTTCGTTTCTTAAAATTTAGTATCTGCTTTCCTATATATTTCAAATTCTTTTATTAGCTCTGGAATGCTTTTTTTGATACAGGACATAATCCAGTTATATGTATAAGTATTAGTCATTGTTTCCATTAAATATTCCACACATGTTTTTGCTGTTTAAACAAAACTATATCTTTCCAACAATAGCTGCCAAGCTTTACGTAGATTAATAATGTTAGCACATTTGAACTGGTTTAGATAAATAGTAATATAGCAACGTGTATACCAGAAAATGTATAAATTGTTATTTAATTCAGACCAGCTTCTGTTTTTTTATGCTATATCCATTTAATTAAGTTACTTTCAAACTCAAATTTAACTATTGACTTCTATAGTCTTTTATACGTGTCAATGAAACCAAATGTTTGTCAATCCAGTTTAAAATCATCATCAACTGGATGCTTGTTTTTGATTCCTGTTTTATTCTCTCTCAAACAATTCAATAGAAATAGATTAGTTAAAAATAACTTAAAATTGAAGGAGCATAATTCATTTTAGTTATGCCTAACGTATATATGTTACCCAGAAACATGATTTAACCATATTTTATTGCATAATTCACATAATAAGCAAATGGGTTGCGCCACAAGTTCCAAATATGCATACATTATGAAAAAATATATTATTCTGAAAAAAGGGGAAATGTTTTTTTTATTTAGTTATATTTAAGAAAGCGTTGCCAAAAGGTATATTAGTACGTGCTAACATATATTTAACTAATTTGGAAGTAAACTTCCTATCAAAGTATCTTTAAAATATTTGGTACAATTTCTGTTTTCAAAGAGATAATGTAAATTCAAATACTCCGTTATTTTATTTTTGAAAAATTTGATTATGATATCGTTATATTTGTTGTTTAATACGTATGCATAACGTACATTTTGACTGAATATTCGACGTTTGTATGTTATAATGATAATAAACATATCTGGGGTAAAGTGAGTCTGACAGATGGTTATCTAAAATATACATAAAATTATTATTTACAACACGTTTTAACCTAAAATTATCATATTAAATATATAATAGTTCTTTGGTCTTTAATCTTAATTGATTAAACGTATTTGTAGAAACATATTTTTTCAAATATTTATAAAAATTGTTACAATGCATCAATTACATAAATCAAATATAAAATTGTGTTTACCAATTCAATAACAACTGAGTTAAACATTATAATTCAGATATCAGAATGTTGAATAATAACAATTTTAGATAATTTTAAAGTATTTCAGATACGTTTTATTTTACAGTTAAGTAGACTTACTGACATTCTTTGGTAAGCACTTGAGCTGATGATCTCTTCAATCTCAGTTACCATCACAACGGTTTGTTTTTCCAATTTCAAATATTACATTAAATTCTAATTAACCCCATCATCCGTAACTGTTTTGTATAAAAACAACTTCTCTCAATATTGAATCAGTATTTAAAATTAAACGTCTTATATTATCCCACATGCTAAGTGTCAAACATTAATGATGATAAAAAGTTTAAATCCGTTTTACTGATATGTACGTTTAGTTTACTCTATAATATATTAGCCAACGTAGCATCAGTAAAATTAAAGTCGCGTGATATTTGTTGAAACACTGTGAAAAGCTTTCAATGGAATATGGATCCAGATTATGATAAATAAGAGGAAACTGAGATTACGTGGTGCCAAGTTATAGATGTTACATTGTCTATCTTTTTCTTTTTTAATGGTAGCTAATAGTATACATCTAAATGATTAGATATATGTTTACATCAAGTAACACGTTTAATGGACATTTGGTGTAACATGTTGTATAGAAATACGTTTAATGGATATCTGGTGTAACATGCTGTATAGAAATACGTTTAATGGATATCTGGTGTAACATGCTGTATGGAATTACGTTTAATGTATATCTGGTGTAACATGCTGTATAGAAATACGTTTAATGGATATCTGGTGTAACATGCTGTATGGAAATACGTTTAATGGATATCTGGTGTAACATGCTGTATGGAAATACGTTTAATGGATATCTGGTGTAACATGCTGTATGGAAATACGTTTAATGGATGTCTGGTGTAACATGCTGTATGGAAATACGTTTAATGTATATCTGGTGTAACATGCTGTATATAAATACGTTTAATGGATATCTGGTGTAACATGCTGTATAGAAATACGTTTAATGTATATCTGGTGTAACATGCTGTATAGAAATACGTTTAATGGATATCTGGTGTAACATGCTGTATGGAAATACGTTTAATGTATATCTGGTGTAACATGCTGTATAAATAAATACGCTTAATCGTTTCGAATGAGTATTGAAAAGAAAGTGATAGAAGTTGTTTGGTGGAAGAAAAATTGGACCTAGGCGTTCAGGGTTTTGGATGCAAATCCCAACCATGGTCATATGTCGTCTTCTTATTGTTGTTGTTTTTTTGTTCTACCCGAGAATGTGTGAAGCTTTATTTTCATATGTTGCAAGTATTAGTTATAAAATTATGTTAATGTGAAAAATAAAGACGTTAATATCCAAATTATAGTGAGAGACCGATGCGAAGATATATCACATAGATGGCATGCAAGCCTTGAATAATAAATGTTGCTGAATTGCTAAATGTCTTTTATAAATACGGCACATATGTACTGCAAGTACAATACAAAATATAGCCATCAATAATAAATCAAAGTCGAAGAAATGCATGCTAAATGCGAACATTATCAATGAGCTTTGTAAAATATAGTTAACACAAGAAATGTCTAGAATTGTTGACGCCACTTCTGGAGAATCGTGTACAATAGACTGAATCTACAATACAACACGTCTTGGTGCTAACACATTATCCTGTCTTACTGCTGCAGACGACTGATTCTGCAGACGTTTTTATAATTGATATGACGACGATGTCTCGTTTTTCTACATCTGACAAATTCATCAAGATCAACAGCTTTCACTTTAAAAAAAAACTAATTTCTATCTAAAACTCTGACATGTCACTTCTTAAAGACACATGTATGGTTTCTTATGTATATATTTTCTTTAGAGTTGCATTTTTTAATTGAGTTAAACCCTTATTTCAACATATTTAGGAGTATAAATGGCATATCCAGTTTTATTTGTGGAGACCGACGTCAGAGGGATCACGGTAGAGCCACCATCATTTCGTAAGTAAATGCCAAACGTTGTCACTTAAAGCTTTTGGAGCGAGCGGAACTCGAACATATGCCCTTAGCTATGAGAGGTCAGTGATATTAAAACGGCGCCTTAGACCGCTCGACAACGGAGGAACAGTTGCCTTTTTAATATGGAACTGGCTATATGTATAAATATTGTTGTGTAAAGAGCGCTTGAGGTCATGGTATCTATTTGTTATTTCTATCTAGTTTAATTAGCGAAAACAATATTTTCCAATAGCAACAGCTTACATGTATATTTTACTACCACAATAGCAGTTATATATTATACTGTGTGGTGATCGTAAGAATCGCCTCGTACTTTGACTGAGTGTTGTTATAAAATAATGTTTCAAATCATAAAACACATTCAGCTTTACTCGAGAATAGACTCCTGCCTAAGTCGGTGCTAGTTGGGCATTATTACTTTACCATTTATGAACATATTCAATTAATTTCTTTGTATTATTGCAATTTTGATTGCATGCTGTGTTTAAAAGGTTTCCATCATCACAGTAGTACATTGATAATAGTTTCTCCTTTTGAGTAAACGAATAGCAGACATTAATGTAGATGATAAGTAAAGCAATAGCAACTTGCACACAGACCGGAGAAGCACAATTGTTGCATTGTAACAGTCAGCACAGTATCCTTGGCAGGAATGTTGTATTATAGTGCATAGCAGAGTGTTGTACATACTAATTGTGTGAAATAAAAGCTTATGTTGAACTTTTTAAAACAAACTGGATTTTGCTATTGGATTAGTAA
This sequence comes from Panopea generosa, assembly GCA_029582155.1. NCBI lineage: Eukaryota > Metazoa > Mollusca > Bivalvia > Adapedonta > Hiatellidae > Panopea > Panopea generosa. The sequence goes on from CM055898.1 coordinate 5,658,358, forward strand.
GGTTAACTATTTAAAAACAACACATTATTTGTCATTGTTTTAGTTATTCTAATTAATTTTGTTCGCCATACTTTTGTCAGAAAATCTTAAAAGTCTTCATGTACTGATTGTAATATATGTGATAATAAAATCCCTCGAAGGCTCATACGCAACCAGGATAAAAGCAGACTCAGATTTATTGAATATGTCCATGAGGAATACGGAAATATGCAATATCATACAATCCTCTAGCACATATACAATGAGATATGCAATACCATACAATCCCCTGGTACATATACAATGAAATATGCAATACCATACAATCCCCTAGCACATACACCATGAAATATGACAAACCATACAATCCCCTAGCACATGTACTATGAGATATGCAATACCATACAATCCCCTAGGACTTATACTATGAGATATGCAATATCATACAATCCCCTAGCACATATACTATGAAATATGCAATACCATACACTCTCCTAGGACATATACAAATATGCAATACCATACACTCCCCTAACACATATACTATGAGATATGCAGTACCATACAATCCCCTAGCACATATACTATGAAATATGCAATACCATACAATCCCCTAGCACATATACTATGAAATATGCAATACCATACAATCCCTGGCACATATACTATGAAATATGCAATACCATACAATCCCCTGGCACATATACTATGAAATATGCAATACCATACAATCCCCTAGCACATATCCAATGAAATATGCAATACCATACAATCCCCTAGCACATATACTATGAAACATAGCAATAGCGTAAAGACGTATTGGTTCCTTATATTAAATATATTTTCTTCCTGTATTCTTAATAAAACCAAAAGAAACGGAGTGAAAATGTCTAATCCGTCTACAAATAATACATAATAGATTGAAAATTGATATAACATGTTAAAGGTGACTACTGTTGATCTTATTCTATTCCCGTTGTGAAGAATTTTACAGGCTTATCATTCATAGAAAAACTCATATCAAAGTTTTACTTCTTCTTGAAAACCGTAAGATCAATCGTAATGAAATGTTGTATACAGCTTTGGTACTTAAGAATGAATCAAAATTGTGAACTATTTTGCCTCCGTCTCCTGGGACCATGGGGACGGGACCAAAACAGTCAAATTTAAGGTAAACTTTGAAAATCTTCTCCTTACTATAGGAAGCACTGGGAAACAAATGGTGAGCATATTTATAGACGTATATGTGTCCTTTATATAAAAGTTTGATTTGCATGTCCCAGTGTCTCAGGGTTTTGCCCTGGGTTGGGGCCTACTTTATTAAATCTATATATTAAGAGAAAATTACAAAAAAATGTCATTTCTAATGACTGAATAGACACATTTGAATGGTGTATGGTGTGATTTGTTGTTGCTGATATGACGGTTTATGCTTATGTTTTATTGACAAAATTTGAAAAAGAGATTCATGTAACTTTGTCATCAAGGATAATCAGGTGACCGTTAAGGTCATTGGCCTCTTGTATTGTGTGTGGCCATCAGTAGTGCCAAGTGCACGAATATCATTAGAAAAGTAGTGATCATGTTTCATCCAAGATTTGTCTTTTCAGTGCGTGCACTGTTGACAACGTGAGAGGAGACCTACGAAAACCATGTTTCCATACCACAAATCCCTTGCATCATTTTTACACTTTATCAACAATTCAAACATTACATTGCTTTCAAAATGCTCAAAATATATCAATGATGCCATTCAAATCACAAAATGACCATTAAAATCAAGGAAAACGTAATTTACATCAGAAGAAACAAGATTATTTACCACTGTCCGTATGCGACGAATGCACTCTCTGTATGCGACGGAAACACTGTCTGTATGCGACAAAGGCAATGTTTGTATGCGACGAAAGCAATGTCTGTATGCACGGAAACACTGTCGGTATGCGATGGAAGCACTGTCTGTATGCGACAAATGTACTGTCTGTATGCGACGGAAGCACTCTCTCTATGCGACGAAATCGATGTTTGTATGCAACGGAAGCACTGTCTGTATGCGACGAAAGCAATGTTTGTATACGTTGGAAGTTCTGTCTGTATACGACGGAAACACTGTCAATATGCGGCGGAAGCACTGTCTGTATGCGACGAATGCACTCTCTGTATGCGACGGAAACACTGTCTGTATGCGACGGAAGCATTGTTTGTATGCGACCGAAGCAATGTCCGTATGCGACGAATGCACTCTCTGTATGCGACGGAAGCATTGTCTGTATGCGACGAAAGCAATGTTTGTATGCAACGGAAGCACTGTCTGTATGCGACGAACGCAATGTCAGTATGCGATGCAAGCACTGTCTGTTTGCGACGGAAGCAATATTTGTATGCGGCGAATGCACTCTCTGTATGCGACAGAAGCATTGTTTGTATGCGACGGCAGCAATGTTTGTATGCGACGGAAGCACTGTCTGTATGCCACGGCAGCAATATTTGTATGCGACGGAAGCACTGTCTGTATGCCACGGCAGCAATGTTTGTATGCGACGGCAGCAATGTTTATATGCGACGGAATCATTGTATGTATGCGGCGGAAGCACTGTCGGTATGCGACGGAAACACTGTCTGCTGAAAATGTGTGCGTTATGCCTAAATAATACAATAATAAGACTTTTCATTCACTTTAACATTAATTGGGAAATTGAAAATAGATTTTCGATTCGCACTCATACACGCTTGCACTGTCTATAAGTTCTTATTTTTACGTTATTGACGTAATTTATATCGTTTAGACTTGTTTCATTATTTAATCATTTCATTAACCCGTTTATGTATTTACAAATAGTACTAAATGATGCACTACTTAAGTTACCTTCGAGGAGCGTACTTAGATATAACCATGTTATACACAGTTACGATAACCACGATATAACCATGCTACACACGGATACGTCAACCACGTTATAACCATGCCATACACAGATACGTTAACCACGTTATAACCATGCCATACACAGAAACGTTAACCACGTTATAACCATGCCATACACAGATACGTTAACCACGATATAACCATGCCATACACAGAAACGTTAACCACGTTATAACCATGCCATACACAGATACGTTAACCAAGATATAACCATGCCATACACAGATACGTTAACCACGATATAACCATGCCATATACAGATACGTTAACCACGATATAACCATGCCATACACAGATACGTTAACCACGATATAACCATGCCATACACAGATACGTTAACCACATTATAACCATGCCATACACAGATACGTTAACCACGATATAACCATGCCATACACAGATACGTTAACCACGATATAACCATGCCATACACAGATACGTTAACCACGATATAACCATGCCCTACACAGATACGTTAACCACGATATAACCTTGCCATACACAGATACGTTGATCACGATATAACCATTCCATACACATATACGTTAACCACGATATAACCATGTTATACACAGATACGTTAACCACAATATAACCATGCCATACACAGATACGTTAACCACGATATAACCATGCCATACACAGATACGATAACCACGATATAACCATGTTATACACAGATACGTTAACCACGATATAACCATGTTATACACAGATACGATAACCACGATATAACTATGTTATACACAGATACGATAACCACGATATAACCATACCATACACAGATATGTTAACCACGATATAACCATGTTATACACAGATACTCTAACCACGATATAACCATGTCATACACAGATACGTTAACCACGATATAACCATGTTATACACAGGTACTTAGTTGAGTCAAGGTTTTTAATGTACTTTGTTTTTTATCGAAATATAATTGTTGTTGAATCAAAATATGTAATGTTAATTGTTAAGTCGAGGTATGGAATTGTGTTGAGTGTACATATGTAATGTACTTTGTTGAGTCGAGATATGCAATGTACTTAATTGAGTCGATAAACGAAATGTTGTTGAGTCGAGATATGTCATGTACTTTTTTAAATCGAGATATGAAATTTTTCTTGAGTCGAAATATGTCATGTACTTTGTTAAGACGAGATATGAAATGTTGTGGAGTCGAGATATGTAATGGAACTTGTTAAGTCGAGACATTAAATGTTGTTGAGTCGAAATATGTAATGTAATTTGTTAAGTCGAGGTATGAAATGTACTTTGTTGAGTCAAGATATGGAACGTTGTTGAGTAGAGATATGAAATTAACATGTTAAGTCGAGGTATGGAATGTTGTTGATACGAAATATGAAATGTAACTTGTTAAGTCGAGATATGAAATTAACTTGTTAAGTCGAAGTATGGAATGTTGTTGATACGAAATATGAAATGTAACTTGTTAAGTCTAGATATGAAATGTAACTTGTAAGGTCGAGGTATGGAATGTTGTTGAGTCGAAATATGTAATGTAACTTGTTAAGTCGAGGTATAAAACGTTGTTGAGTCGAGATGTGTAATGTAATTTGTTAAGTAGATATATATAATTAACATGTTAAGTCGAGGTATGGAATGTTGTTGATACGAAATATGAAATGTAACTTGTTAAGTCGAGATATGAAATTAACTTGTTAAGTCGAAGTATGGAATGTTGTTGATACGAAATATGAAATGTAACTTGTTAAGTCGAGATATGAAATGTAACTTGTAAGGTCGAGGTATGGAATGTTGTTGAGTCGAAATATGTAATGTAACTTGTTAAGTCGAGGTATAAAACGTTGTTGAGTCGAGATGTGTAATGTAATTTGTTAAGTAGATATATATAATTAACTTGTTAAGTCGAGGTATAAAATGTTGTTGAGTCGAGATATGTAATGTATTTTGTTAAGTAGATATATGTAATAAACTTGTTAAGTCGCGGTATGGAATGTGATTGAATCGACATATATAATGTAACTTGTTAAGTCGAGGTAAAAAATGTTGTTGAGTCGAGATATGTTATATAAAATTGTAAAGTAAAGATGTGTAATTAACTTGTTGAGTCGAGGTTTGAAATATGGTTGAGTTGAGATATATAATGTAATTTGGTAAATACAGATATGTAATTAACTTGTTAAGTCGAGGTATGAAATGTTGTTGAGTCGAGATATATGATGTTATTTGTTAAATAGAGATATATAATTTACTTGTTAAGTCGAGGTATGAAATGTGGTTGAGTCGAGATTTGTTATGTAATTTGTTTAGTAGAGATATGTTATGTAACTTGTTAAGTCTAGGAATGGAGTGTTGTTAAGTCGAGATATATAATGTAATTTGTTGAGTCGAGATATGTAATGTGACTTGTTATGCCGAGACATATAATGTACATTGTTTTTATCAAGATATTTAATGTAATTTGTTAAGTAGAGATATGTAATTAACTTGTTAAGTCGAGGAATGAAATGCTGTTGAGTCGAGATTTGTAATGTAATTTGTTGAGTCGAGATATGTAATGTAATTTGTTGAGTCGAGGTATTGGATGTTGTTGAGTCGAGATATGTAATGTAATTTGTTGAGTCGAGATATGTTATGTAATTTGTTGAGTCGAGATATGTAATGTTACATGTTAAGTCGAGGTATGAGATGTTGTTGAGTCGAGATATGTAATGTTATTTGTTGAGTCGAGATATGTAATGTAACATGTTAAGTCGAGGTATGCAATGTTGTTGAGTCGAGATATGTAATGTAATTTGTTAAGTCGAGATATATAATTATCTCTGTTGAGTCAAGATATGTAATGTACTTTGTTAAGTCGAGATATGTAATGTACTTTGTTAAGTCGATATATGTAATGTACTTTGTTTAGTCGAGGTATAAAGTGTTGCTATCAGTTGATACCACCCATGTTACCATTTTTTCCAGACGAAACAAAACAGCCCATGTTGCCATTTGCTCTTCTAGACGAAACAACTCATGTTGCCATTTGTTCTGCTAGACAAAACAACTCGTGTTACCATTTGTTCAGCTAGACAAAATTACTCGTGTTACCATTTGTTCAGCTAGACAAAACAACCCGTGTTACCATTTGGTTTGTTAGGCAAAACAACCCGTGTTACCATTTGTTCTGCTAGACAAAATTACTCGTGTTACCATTTGTTCTGCTAGATTAAACAACCCGTGTTACCATTTGGTCTGTAAGACAAAAACAACCCATGTCACCATTTGTTCTGCTGGACAAAACAAATCGTGTTGCCATTTGTTCTGCTAGACGAAACAACCCATGTCACCATTTGTTCTGCTGGACAAAACAACCCGTGTTACCATTTGTTCTGCCAGACGTAACAACTCGTGTTACCATTTGTTCTGCTGGACAAAACAACCCGTGTTACCATTTGTTCTGCTAAACAAAACAATCCATGTTACCATTTGTTCTGCCAGACAAAACAACTCGTGTTATCATTTGTTCTGCTAGACAAAACAACCCGTGTTACCATTTGGTCTGTTAGACAAATCAACCCATGTTACCATTTGTTCCGCTGGACGAATCAGCCCATGTTGCCGTTTGTTCTGCTTGACAAAACAACCCATGTTGCCGTTTGTTCTGCTAGACAAAACAACCCATGTTGCCGTTTGTTCTGCTAGACGAAACAACCCATGTTGCCGTTTGTTCTGCCGTTTGTTCTGCTAGACGAAACAACACATGTTGCCGTTTGTTCTGCTAGACGAAACAACCCATGTTGCCGTTTGTTCTGCTAGACAAAACAACCAATGTTGCTATTTGTTCTGCCAGACAAAACAACTCGTGTTATCATTTGTTCTGCTAGACAAAACAACCCATGATAACATTTGTTGTGCTAGACAAAACAACTTGATACACTCACCCTCGGGAGATTTATTTTGAATTTGCAGTACAGTGATACATGTAAGCATTAAACACACTAATTAACCAGATTATCGTCGTTTCAAAATAGCATTGTTAATTCTATTTAGACAAACACGATTTTAATGGGCTATTAAGTAAATTGATTTAATTTTATGCACTGATAGGCAGCTGCGACGTCAATGTAGTGTAGCGAAAATCGTTTGAACATAGCACTACTGTACCTAATTACTTAACCTCGGCGGTGGTCTTTGCGAATAACGAAACTGAGAAAATGCGGCTTTGATTCGCGTTATTCCAAAATGATCCTTATGACTTAGTCATGCTGTAGTCAGTTTACGGGAGAGTAATTTCGGTGTCAAGATAATATGGCGTATTATACTAGCATGCCAGCATTATTAATGTTCATCGAGACTAATACCTCTGAATGATCCTTTTTTTATAAATGTCATCACACTAAAGAGCATATGCAGTACACATAAGACATGACGCAAGAAGAAGAAACACCACTTCGTCATTTAGTGCAGTACAGAGTTTTAATTTGATGTCAAAATATAATCCTCTAATTTTAGATAAATAAATTGAATGTTGGCATTCAAGGACAAAACACAATTCAGACATGACATGGATATTCCATTAGCATTTAATTAACGTTTTGGTATGAAACTGAGATTTTATTGTTACAAATGAGATATAATGCGTCGATGTTGTTAAGGGAATATAAACGTTAACAAAACGTAATTTAAACCTTATAACGTTATAGATTAACTGCATCTTCAAATTAAGAGTTCGTGTTCTAAATATTCAAATATTAGATGCCATCTCAACTTTTATTACTTAATTACATGAAAGCATTTACAGATAACAATAACAAATATCTCGATGTTGCCTTGTTTTAAATGACATAGCTCGTTAATATTTTAATTAATCTGTTTGTAACATTTACAATAGATTTTTTTTTAAAAAAAAAGAGTAAGTAATATCGTCATGGATATTTAACAATAGCAAATAACGGTACATTATCTTGTTGGTCAGGAGATATTAGCTCATGACCAATAACGGCTTCCCTGCTAACATATATGCAATTCATTAAAGAGAAATGTCATTTAAACAATATATGTCTATTACAAAAAATGTATATTATACTATATCTGATTTTTTTAAATAAATACAAAACAAAAAAATCGTATAACATCTGTAAAAGTTTGTATAAATGTTGTTATATCAATGCACGTTCTAATATTGCATTTAGTCATGTCACAATTTCTGTAAAACTCGTAACCTGTTTATATATTTAATGTTGAGTTAACGAAAAGATGAATTGTTTGAAGGTATAATCTAATACTTTCATATTTCCAGCATAAGTAGTATATGACGTTTATATATGTGTGTGTGTGTGTGTGTGTGTGTGTGTGTGTGTGAAAGTTTCTAACTGGTACACGTTTGTTCAGTAATACTCTACAATAACTCTACAAGACAGACAAGCACGCCTTAGTTATATATGATAAATGCAATGTAATTGTAAATAAACAACATATGCCTCTAAAATACCAGTGAATATCTGTTACTGCTGAAACAGGTTGCTGCGCATTTTGTGTTTCTTTGGTGGGATGAGAAAAGTATAAATTTCCAGCTCTGTGTATATTAGTTAACACATTTTTTGCCACAATTGCGTGTGAAATTAAATAAGTTGTTTTTAGTGTTGAAATCTAATGTTCATATTGTATACATATTGTATGATATATCTTATATCGGTATTTTCGTAATTGTAACGATAAAGCAATAGTGTATAATAAAATTAAATTATGTTTAATTGTTTTGAGTAACAAAAGATGATTGGAAAATTACCTGACAAATTGGTCTAAATACGCTGCGCAGCTCATTCCATACCAATAGTTTCAAACGGCCCGGTCCTGCTGCCTTATGGTGGTTAAGGTTGTTTGAGGCGAGGGTTTGGGATACCGTTGGTAGACATGGTGACAGGTTTCATAGAATGTTCTAGCCATGTAAGAAGAGAGTTTGTTGCGGGATTTTACATTTCTCAGCTTCATACTGTAATGCGACTAGGACCAGCTTTCCTAGGCTTAGGGGCCTCGTTGGCGTAAAAACTGAGGTAAATTGTTGATTCGGAACGTCTGCCATTGTCTTTATAATTTGTGCTCAATGTACTATTCCCAAGCATGGGAATTAAACCACATGAGCTTTGCTTGGTATGCTTTAGCATCGAGAAAAACGTATAAAAAATGACTTTGGGGACTCAGGATCTTATTCTCATTTTTTTCTGGTTCTCTTGTACATATCTGAACAAGCTGTCCCTTTTTTTTCTGATCTTCCTTTTGATATCCTGAGAATGTCATCCATGGTGAAGAAATTTTGATACTAAGTGCCTTTGGGATATATATAATTCGATACATTATTTGGAATGCCTTCTTTAACTCTGTCCATAATTTATTTAACTTTGTACAAACTCCTAAAATTATCCTTGAAGTCAGCCATTTGCTTTGTTAAAGCATTCCAGTCCGCACATTTGTAGACATGCATAGTCCTTGGTCTTTGTCTTACTGTTTGATGTCGTATATTTACCTCAAAATACACAATGTCATGGTCTGCAATTCCCGGAAGCATGTTAACTTCGATGACAAGGAACGGGCTGCTAGTGAGGAAAGGATCAAGAATATTCTCACCTGTAAAGTCTTCATATAGGTTTAAAAGTGTACAGATTTTCATATTACCTGAAGTATTGAACATGTGACCTTTGCCTCACTAGTTCCAGAGAACGTATAAATTCGGAGTTGTTGTGGTAACGGGCTCTTATTACTTGTTGCAACCTGCAATGTGCATCGGTCTGCCTCAAGCTACTTTAGATTTGACCCATACGATCACACAGCTGGTCTTGTACTGAGTAACTAGTGTAAAGAAATATTTCATATTAATCAGGACGAGCTTCCCTCTGCCTCTTGAACCTCTATCCTTTCTTGTTTCGTTTGCCAGGTCTCAGTGACAATAACTACGTAGGACTTATGTGTATCTAGCAAATAAAGGAAATGATCCTTTTTTACGTCTTTATTCCGTGATTGCACACTCTTCTTCAAAGACTGGACTGGCGACTGACTTTTGCTTAAGACGAAATTGTTAATTGATGAAAAGGAGGACTCTGGTGAGGACAGATTTGACGAAGTGTTGTGATTGGACGAGACAGATGCCAGATATACCTTTGAGAGGACTTGGTTGTCAGTAAGAGAAGCATATGTGCCATCAACAAGCTCTTGGCACGTCGGGTGGTACCATTGAGAAAATTTCTCACACAGTATTCCATTGTCGATAACATCCAAACTGCAACATACACAAAGCGCTTGGGAATTTACAGACATTGATTTTTTGCCTTACCACGATTTCAATTTCATTCTTACCACTTACATCAAATACAAGTGTAAACATTTCTTTCAAAATTGGCGCTTACGTCAATAACAAAGGAAAACATTTATTGGAAATGTCAATTTGAAAAAACAACACCTAAAAGTATTCCCAGCTCTATGATCGTAGTCAGACTATGTAGTTTAAAGTGGTTAATATCAGCAAAAAAATAGTCATTTGCTGCGTGTAAAAGCTGTTAAAGAAATTTTGGAACACTGTTTAAGATATTTTTTGTACGGCAGAATAAATGTTTTAGTTCCACTCGAAAATAATGGTCTACATAATGACAAGTATATGCCACTTATACACCTTTGTAGCAGGAGACGTCGCATTGAAAGGATAAAACGTTCACAACAACTGTTGACAATTTTAAACTTATTAATTGTAAAGTTTCTGTTTTAGTTACAATCGTGCATATATAAAAGATAATGCAAAAATCGTCATTAGAATCGATATATCGATTTTGTGAACATTATAAATTATTTAATAATAACTCATATAATTATAAAACATAAAAAAGGTTAGTAAGTGCATTAAGGTTAATAAAGTGGAATGCATGAATCTAACAATGCTAGTGACAAATACAAAATAGATTCTAACAGTTATCAATTATCTTGGCTATAACGTACATAAGTGTCTTTAATATAAATATTATAAATTATATATTATTTCCACTTAATAATGTAATTATCCGACAATCGCCCAGTTTCCTTATTTCTCCCATTGCATTATTATCCGTATGTGCAATTAAGTATTCGGATTGTTTTCGTGTAAATGGCGGGGGAAAAAACATAATCTGAAATGGTAATTGAAATATGTAAATATTCACAATGTATTTTTACTTTTTGTCATTTCATGAAAATCATTAATGACTTAATGAATTGTGTTTTACGGCACGTCGACGACACTTAAGTAAATCAGTCGAATATTTGCATACAGTTTACCGTACTAATTCGTCATTTCTTACATGTGTCTAAAATTGATGCTTTCCTAGTGTATCTTTATACACACATGGATATACAAATTTATGATTACATTCTAACTTATTTTCTACTTTTTGACGATTTATAGAGATTTCTTAGTGGATTATTTATGGTAATCTACTGTTTCAAACAGTGAACTTATGAAAAAATAATTATATATTTTTGTCCTTGCACATTTATTTAAAAAAATATTATTAAGAAAATAGTACTTCAATTTTTTTGTTTATCCAATAATAATAATAAACAAACATTTATGTAAATGGTTAAAATAAAAAAAGTTTCTTTGTTTTGGTGTAAGATCAATGATATTTCATCTCGTGATCACCAAAAACTATATTCTCATTCGCAGAAAGCCACTCGTGAGAATATGACTTTTGGTGATCACTTGATTATAATTCTATCTTACACCAAAACAAACAAATATCTTCTACTAAATGTTAGAAATTAAGCAACGCTGATTGGCTTTTTTGATGTTGATATGATTTATTTCATAAAAATTGTACATTTCTTTACACTAAATCGTTTAATAATAAAACGCTTAGGCGGGGGAGGGGATGGGGGGCGGTAATAATGGGAACACCCCTAAACAAGGTTAATACTCCCAAGAGATAAAGTTCTACTACTGACCGTTCTGAGGCGGTGGCCCCTATCGGCAGTTCTACAGTCGGTGTATTGATTGCGTTGATGCTATGGTGTTCTATTTGTCCTTGAATGATATGTGTCCAATTGAACCATAATTTTTAGACAGAAAATGGATGTCGCCATCAAAAAGAAAATGCAACCATTATATACCTAATATACGGTCGCAAATAACAACATTACAGTATTCTTAACCATATAACATGTCGTTGTGCTTTTGTAAGGCATGTTAATGTCCGCTCACTGGTACGCATGACCAACATAGTTGACAACATATCAAAGTATTCTTTGATGTTTTCTAAATTACAATCTAAAAACGTATATTTAGTTTTCAATATTGCTTTTCCCTTGCATCCGTATAAACCTACATTAAATCTTAAATTAGTATTTAAAATCAAACGTCTTATCTTATCTTGACATGCTATGGAAATTACGGAAAGTGGTGTCGAACAGTGATTGATGATGAAATAATTTTATTCTTTTTTCACTTACTGATATGTTCATTTAGTTTAATCTATACATACGCCTACAATGAATAAATAAATTAAAGCCTCGTGACATGTCTTAATACACACATGGATAAAAGTTCTGATAAATGAGAGGAAACGGATATTGCCAAGTGTCAAGTTAACAGATTCGATATCAGTTGTAATTGTTGTTTTTGTTACCGTATGGGTTTTATGCTGTACTTTTGAACGAAATGTATGTTTGATTAACATAATTGTATTAAACGTATGATTGATATAATGTATTGTGTAGAATAAAGTGTTTTGTTTCATCATTTTAATGACATCTTAGGATGAGTTGATTCAGTGGTAAATAATTAAAACTTGGAGATTAGTGTCTTGGGTACAATCTCCAACCCTGGCATGTGCAGTCCTCCCGATCAAGACACGTGTATGCATATGTTTGGTACTACTTGGTATATGTTTGGTACTACTAGGTATATGTTTGGTACTACTTGGTATATGTTTGGTACTACTTGGTATATGTTTGGTACTACTTGGTATATGTTTGGTACTACTTGGTTTAAATTTGGTACTTCTTGGTATATGTTTGGTACTACTTGGTATTTGTTTGGTACTACTTGGTATATGTTTGGTACTACTTGGTATATGTTTGGTACTACTTGGTATATGTTTGGCAAGGAGAAATATTTAACTTTATTTCTTCTTCTTTCATAGTCGTAAGAACTAGTTTACTTCATATAGACGACCTTTTGACACCTCTAATATAGACGCATTTGGACACCTAATATAGAAGGCTTTTGAATTATTGGGTGAATTATGTTGATATTAACTGACAGAGTGGAAAACAGTGCAAGAATTGTTCAGATTGCTCGTTACGAGCAATCTGAACTCTTCCTGCACTGTTTTCAAAGGCCGTCTGTGATTGGTGCGGGAAAATGCGTATCAATGGAGTAAAAGGTTAAGCAATCGATGCAAAATAAATATGTTTGACATGAAGACGATTGTAGTTTAGAATAAAAGCGAAAAAGCGAAAATTTACAACCAATGTCGTTTACAACCAAAACGATATATGGGTAGTAGAAATTTATCTGTCTTTTTATAAATACAACACATATTTATTGCCATTATTAGAATAAGGATAGCTCTCAATATCAATCAAAGTCGAGGAAATACGTGGTAAATGCAAATATTTCAATTAATCAATATAATAAGTTAATAAGTCTTTTCGAACTGTTGACACCACTCCTATAAATTAGTGTACAATAAACTATATCTACAATTCAACACGTCTTGTTATTGACAACATTATCCTGTCTTACTGCCGCATACGACTGATTCTTAAGACGTTTTTATAATTGATATGTCTGCATATTCCTATTCTTAACATCCGGCAAATTCATCACAGTCAGATGGTTTAATGTTAGCAGAATAAGATAGGTATCATTTTGCTAATGATTACTGTTGCCACATTTTCAAATGGTATCATGTTTTGAGAGGAAACGTTGCACCTTACAACCTATTGTTTATAGGATAAACGACATACAGAATTAATAATTAAATTTTAAAAGTCTTCCTCCACCAATAAAACTGGATATGTCATATATACCATGTGTTGAAAAGGGCGTTAAAGTCCATTCAGAAAGAAAAAGTAAAAGAAATGTATATATAAAATGCTTACTAAATTAGCTATAATAGTTCGTAACATACAAAAATCATTTTTCACGTGCATTATTGTTTTTAAATTAAATGTGATTTGATGATGTGGTGAACGTGAACTTTGAAAGCTACTACGTCAATGTTGAAATCGACTTTGTTCAGGTTCAAAAACTAGACACACGAGTATTGATAATCAGGTTTATATTTCTTAAACTTCTTGCTTGAAAATGTATTAACATTTTTCAACCAAGCGATGCCATACTTATTTGAAAATAGTGAATTTTGTTTTTAAATGTAGCTCAGTATATTCCCCGTAGACACTCTGATGCCGAAGTAGTGGTACAACACAATAACTATATAATTTATTCACAATATATTAATTATGGAGTAGATAACTGTGTTATCAGAATGATGACTCGTCGTTACCAAACAAGGGATCAATGAACTGAACGCATCAAAGCCAACCTTGAATATAGTGCAGTAGTTAATGACCTGGATATTGGTAAAGGCAAAATCATCAATGTGTTTACGTGAGTTCAAAGGTTTTGTAATAAAAGTGTAATAATAAATAAAACAATTTTATCTTCTAGGATGACTTTATGTTACCAAGTGTATGTATGATGTTTTAATGTCTATTACCTCTCATTACATTGTTCGTGTCGGCATATACGTTTCACCACACAGTTGTGCCCCTTTTCCGCCCTTGGTAACATGATTATAACGCTTAAAAGTCTAAATTTCAGACTCAAATTATTGAAGAATTTAGGTCAAGGTCTGACTCCTCATTCAGCAAACTTGCAAACATAACTCAAAACCTTGTATGATATGACCTGGGTGACTTATTAATTCTCTTGTCGACATATCTACAATTTTAGCAGTTGCATATAACTTCGAGTATGAAATTACCTAAAATATAAAATGCCATAAATTACAAAAAAAAAATGTAACAAACAAGAAACAAAACATGTAACGGACACACTCACGGAAGCAACATGAATACAATTACTATATGACATAGTTATAACAAGTACAACACATATTTATATAAGAAGTGACAAAGGGGTCACCGCATTGTAACGATCAGTAGAAAAGACGTCACTTGGCAGTTTATACCTGAATAACGGTCACAAGACGAGGCAGCATTAATACTAATATTATCGCCAGACTATATTATAAAACAAATACGGCAGTCTGCACATATTTATATTAAAAACATATAAATTCTCAGGGACACACACACACACACACACACACACACACACACAATTAATATATATATATATATATATATATATATATATATATATATATATATATATATATATATATATATATACGATATACGATATCCGATACTACACGCAGATGTACTGGATGACTTTACAGAAGCGAGAGCAGCAATACGATAGTTATTACGGGTACGACAAGCCAGATATAAAGAAAAATATTAAGCGCCTCCGTTTATGCCTACTGGACATTTTATCAGAAATTAATTTAGATAAACCAATATTTGTAAATTTCGTTACCCAAAATGAACTCACACACTAAAAGGGAGTCTGTTATTTTCAGATTTCGGTTGCATTCAGTGCTTCTCAATGATCCTTTCATCAGATAGTTTTCAAGTTTTTATTAGCAAATCGGCAACATAATGCCTCTGGCCATTAACAACATTATATTGCATGAGATATGGCAAAGAAAGCAATAAATACAGAATTACAAATAAAGAATATGTATAATAAAAACAACAAATATATCATTATTTATATAAAGTAATTAAATCATTCAGAAGCTCTACGAACATCGAAGGCTTCTTTAATAAATTTGGAGACTTTATACAACAAATATTCATTCTTGGAAGCCATTATAGAATTAAATTTATTTAATGAGGGCCACGTATTGTATTGATAAAAACTACTAATATATTTAAATAGTTACAGTTCTCTAAACAATCTGTATTCAAACTGGAAACGTACATCTGTTAGATTGGTCAGTGTTACACATCTGTTCGATTGGTCGGTATTACATATATGTTGGATTGGTCAGTGTTACACATATGTAAGATTGGTCAGTGTTACACATATGTTGGATTGGTCAGTGTTACACATATGCAAGATTGGTCAGTGTTACACATGTGTTAGATTGGTTAGTGTCACACACATGTTAGATTGTATGTGGTTGTGCAGACCGATTGTGTAAAACAAACAACCATTGTAAAGTATTTGATACAAACAATTATGTAATAAATCTGAAATCCAAACATTATCATCTGCAATTATAGTTAGAATGCTACTTATATTGTAATGTGCTTGTTACTATACTTTCGTTTGAAATAAATTTGAAATTATAACTGTACTATACTAAATATTATCTGATAAGAAAAAACTATACATAAACAAACTCGATTTCCGTTGATTCTGATTATGGGAAGTTGTAATTTCCCCCCTTAAACCTACGATATATCACAATCAACAATTATCAATATATAGTTGAATATGACCTATATTAAACTTAATTCATCCCAGTATGTTTGATAAAAAAATCAAAAATATAAAAATATTGCATATCGCAAAAAAAAATCAAGTATATATCATACGTTTGATGTAACATATTTAATCATACGTACTTTAAATCATTCCAACTTCTATAATTTCAAACTGTGTATTTGATATATATCTAATAACCCTTTGATTTGCAGTCATGTAAATTTCCTTTGCTTATACGTTTGCATTATTCTTTGATTTATAACATAGTTCGGGTTTCTGTTTCGAACTTATTAGATTCAACACAATCTAGTGGAATCGACTGGTAGTCCTAGTAACCTTAAACCGATTACAAATCTTGCGCTCACGAGCTTGACGCCATCAGTTTTTAAGATGATATCTGCTATGTAGTGTCATGATAAAATCTCAGGATTCCGTATTTCTCCAGAGCATTTTCCATAGGAAAGTAATATTTAACAAGTTAGTGTCATTACCGATCACTATTTGAAACTAAATGTTGGACTAAATACTGAATAAGACAAACATGCAATTCATATTAGCCATGTCTAACACATATACGTTACCTAAATACAACAACAGATGGGGGATTATTCATGATTGTTGCCGTATAGTAATTTCCCTTTAATTCTTTAGCAAGCAGGACACATGCAAGCATAATACTCGGTTAAACCATTTTCAATGAAATGGGGCTGTTATCGCCAAATATCACCAAACAATCGGTA
Organism: Panopea generosa; assembly: GCA_029582155.1. NCBI lineage: Eukaryota > Metazoa > Mollusca > Bivalvia > Adapedonta > Hiatellidae > Panopea > Panopea generosa. The sequence continues at coordinate 5,675,561 of CM055898.1, forward strand.
TTAAGTATATTAAATTATAGTTCTGAGCTACAAAAACAGATCCAGATATATTGAATCGGTTTATGAGGTGTGTTGTATAAATAGCATATTGTTTTCGGGCCACATTTAATGAGCCCCGTGATCCCAAAGAACAAGAAAAAAACACTGAGTCAGTTATAAATTCATATTCAATTATAAGATCACATGATAGGGTAGCAATTCCCGTTGCAGATTTGTAAAGAAAACTCCCAAGTACATAATTCAGTACAGCGTTAACTGATAACAATAGTATATAAAGTGCAATGGTATTTTTCGACTAGAGGTATTAAGATGTATATTTTGAAAGGTGGCAAGGTGGTTTCCTGTGTATTTGCTGCAATCATTCAACATTTATGCTTAAACTATTGATAAATACTTAAAAATATATGGTCCAGAGCTTAAAAAATGAATTTATATATTGGAGCAAAATAGTCTGTTCAGGAACGGTGAAACTACCAGGACAATAGAATTTATGGCAGAAAGTTAATTAGATCTAGTACAGTGGCTGATTTACATAGACATGGACAGAAATGTATGTATTATATGTTACTGGAGTTATTGAACATTTTTTTCAATTACGAGTGATGTCTCCTAAATGTAATGTACGTTAATTCATGATTTAAAATTCTAATGAAACTGTGTTATTTTGTCATTTCATCCCTTAATAGTATCCCTCTTGTGGGAATACAGTATTTCATTAGAACAATCCAGTTCTCGAATGCGTAACGGTACGCTGATTCTGGAACAATTTAAAGTCAGGGATACATAACAGAACATAGTGCTGATATATTATGTGTATGGGATGTTTTCAGCTCTGTGAACAAAAGAACAAAAATATATATCGTACGAGTTAAGTCTGGAAAAGGAGACTGGGACTGGAGAATAAGGCGGATAGGAGAGGATAGTGATCTTCTTGGACTTCAGAATGTCCTTAATAATGACAACCCTATAGAAAGGGCCAGCCACAATGGGCTTGCGAGATACCTTTATATTGTACACAATTATGTCCTGAAAATTTTATTTACATGTATAGAATAGGACTATCCGCAACTATTAATATGTATGTATAACTCCAAGTGGTTATTGAGAAAACAATGAACAAAGTATTAAATTAGAGACATCCCTCACATATAAGCAAGTGCGCAATCATATTTGACGTCACACACAACAATCAATTTCAATTACACTATTCTACATATAAGAGATATACTGCACGATCACTAAACACATTGCAACTGATTTTTAGAGCAAATTGTTTCCAATTATTCTCATATGTTGCTCTAAATATGCAGGAAAGCATTCGGGTTAACCAAATTGCTTTTTTCACAATTCCCATAATTTCATGACACTCCTTTATTTTTGACAATTCTGTTTATTTTTTACAATGTATCACTATGTGTTTTCAATATGTTATATCTTAATCCAACAGTACACTGGCGTGTTAGTAAATCTTGGCTCATGTCAAAGTTTTATCCTTTTCATCTGTAGAAAAAAAAACATTATCATTTAAACCATTTTTTAGGAATACACGCCCAATAACTAGCACAGCTCTTATATCTCATGTAAGTGAGATAAATATTAAGTGTGACTCTGAAAATGAGTTCAATACCTTCAGCTTATCGAATCCCTTGATTCCTGACATGTGCCTAAACTGACAAATAAAAATATCCCAACGGAATAACCTGCTAAACTTTTCATAGTTCCTCGTCTGCTATATTCGCTGTAAAAACAGAAATCTCATCTCAGTCAATATTAACAGCAGTCATTGAAGTCTTTGTTATCGTACGTGTTTCATTCGTCATTAATCAAGGAAGGAATATCAGTATTATGCTATTAAGTGAAACCAGTCAAAATGAACAATGAACGTTAATTGTTGACAACATACAGACTTGGATTTAATGACGAAATATGCAATTTCGTTTAGACATGCACTCAGACACATATAATCCTTAGACGCACAGGAGTGTTACACTGCACAAATATAGCTACAATAACATATATGCATATTACTGTTTAATCCAATATAATTGATTTACTAGGTTACTTCACAGTACAGTTGATATTACATAATATTGTATTACAAGATAACCATAACTGCCCATGTCAATATCAAAAGGATTTACTAGGTTACTCCACAGCACAGTTGATATTACATGATTTATTGAAATACTTACATAAACAAGAAGTGACAACAATACGTGATTAGATGACATAAAAGTAATGGTATAAAGGCTGTGTCCTGCTAAGCCTCCTGCTGGACTTTGGTATTTTAATAAGTTTGTTTCGTTAATTCTTTATTATTTTAAAGATATATATTTCCTCTCCTGGAATACTCCTGTTTAACAATAACGGTTACTTGCCATTATTGGTGATGCTTCGTATGATTGAGTCTGTAGCATCTAGTTGGTATTATGTGTGATACCGCATATGTAGCGTCTAGTTGGTATTACGTGAGATACTACGTATGTAGCGTCTAGTTGGTATTATGTAAGATACCGCATATGTAGCGTCTAGTTGGTATTATGTATGATACCGCGTATGTAGCGTCTAGTTGGTATTTTGTATGATACTGCGTATGTAGCGTCTATTTGGTATTATGTATGATACTGCGTATGTAGTGTCTATTTGGTATTATGTATGATACTGCGTATGTAGCGTCTAGTTGGTATTATGTATGATACCACGTATGTAGCGTCTATTTGGTATTATGTATGATACCACGTATGTAGCGTCTAGTTGGTATTATGTATGATACCACGTATGTAGCGTCTATTTGGTATTATGTATGATACTGCGTATGTAGCGTCTATTTGGTATTATGTATGATACCACGTATGTAGCGTCTATTTGGTATTATGTATGATACTGCGTATGTAGCGTCTAGTTGGTATTATGTATGATACCGCGTATGTAGCGTCTATTTGGTATTATGTATGATACTGCGTATGTAGCGTCTATTTGGTATTATGTATGATACTGCGTATGTAGCGTCTAGTTGGTATTATGTATGATACCACGTATGTAGCGTCTATTTGGTATTATGTATGATACTGCGTATGTAGCGTCTATTTGGTATTATGTATGATACTGCGTATGTAGCGACTATTTGGTATTATGTATGATACTGCGTATGTAGCGTCTAGTTGGTATTATGTATGATACCACGTATGTAGCGTCTATTTGGTATTATGTATGATACTGCGTATGTAGCGTCTAGTTGGTATTATGTATGATACCGCATATGTAGCGTCTAGTTGGTATTATGTATGATACCACGTATGTAGCGTCTAGTTGGTATTATGTATGATACCGCGTATGTAGGCTACAACGTCAGTGTAACGCAAATCAATTGAATATTTGGCTACGATATGTTGTTACATAACCTCACCGATGGTCTTGGTTATGGTGCAGTCACACTATAAAGTATAACTTATGCCGACGTATGTGAATTTTCACCAACACGCTGGTGTACGTTGATATAAGTTAGGGGTAGGTTTGGTATAAGTTGCATACGTTAAAAGCACGCTGGTATAAGCTGGCATACGTTGTTGTACGCAGATGCCGAAATAAATTTTAGTGCATGCACAAAAATTTTGGGCGTATGCCGACGTCCTCTTCATAGGTTAGGCATACGCTAGACATACGGTAGACATACGTAAAATACGTTAGATGTAGGTTACTCATACGTCGATAAACGTTGAGATACGTTGGCATGAAGGTGTACCGTACAGCTAACTTATTGAAAACATATGAGTAACTTAACGTAAAATAAAATTACATTTCATATGTCTATTGTAATAAATACAATATCAATTTGTCTTTTTAAAATGAACTCTTGTTTTGTTTCATTTATGATAAAGATTTATAAGTAATAAAATAAGTACATATGGAGACATTGAGTATAAAGTGTAGAATATAGTGTAGTAATAGGCAAAATTAATTACAAATATAAAATTATGATAGACACCAAATTTAAGTTTGAAAATCTTTTATTAAACTTTTATTGAAATGATCAACTGATCGATAATAATGGCACGTGATAATCATGGTAATATTGGTACAACATATAAAACACAGTCACTGCTCATCTCTAGAATGGCACACCAGTCAGTACAGTCACTGATGATTACTTATTTGCTGCAGGTGGTGGTTGTGTATTCATATCCGAATCCTGGTTTCCCATCTCCATCCTGGGCCTCCAGTGGAACTTGAGATATCTATCATTGTCCTTCTCCATCAACTGCGACAGCATCTTGTTGATAGCTGATCTCGCCTTCCTGAACTTTGGCTTGGGCATACTGATTAAGCTGTCACGGACGTTATTAACGAAGGCGGTCCGCTCGGTGATGGGCTGCTGGTGTGCATGGTTGAGGTCTTTAAGGATCTCGCCGAACTCCTGCACTCTCTTGTGAAGGGATTCCAGGAGAGTGCCGTCGTCGTCCTGAGGTTGCTTGCGCCGTGAGGATGAGGGGAGGGTAGAGCTGATGTCAGCCTCCTTCAACCTCCTTGATGAGACCAACTTGCTGCTCGGCGCAAGCAGCCTCAGCAGCATCTAGGTCTCCCTCATGCGCGTCAATAGTGGCCTTCACCTGCAAAGACAAATAATAAAAATCATAAGTAAAATGAATGCAAAAATGAATGCAAATTGAATTGCCATTAAAAGAATGAGGTCCAGAAAAAGTAAAATATTTGTATACTTACATTATTGCAGGGCTCAGGACGGTGTCGAATGACGGTTTCCAGGAAGCCGAACTTTGCCGTGATCCACTCCTCCCTCTCAGTGAGCTTAAGAGCACCATTCCCACACTTTGTCTTTGACAAGGCGTTTGTGGTTGTCTCTGGGTGACTAAAACCATCCCTTGAGGAGTTCTGAAATCTTGTCCATCCTGTGTCTGGTCCTCCCATATATTGCCAAATGTGTCAGTCCTCGTGTAAGTCCGTCATCTTCATGTTCCAAAGGACAGGATTGTCTAAGTGGAACTCAAGCATGAGATCCTCATCTTGCACGGACAGGAAGCAAGCAATCTTCTTGGCCCTCCTCTTCTTCCTGGTCTTGTCATCAGGCTGGCGGGAAGAGGTGGAGGCAACTGAGTCAACAGAAGAGGCACGGGAGGCACGGGAACCATCACCGGACAGTGGAGATGGAGAGCGTGGTGACTTGGGGCACAGCAGGGAGATTATAAGCAGGTGGATCGGCGGCTTTGGACGATGATGGTGAGGATGATGGTGAGGATGATGGTAAGAATGATGGTGAGGATGATGGTGAGGATGATGGTGAGGATGATGGTATAGATGTGTTCTTCTTGCCTCTACCTCGGCCCCTGGCAGACATTTATTGATTGCTGTCTTCTTCGTTTTCGTGGGTGCCATGTTGATAGCTCGCTGACTACTGTATGAATGCGATACTGTGTCACGTGATCGTCGGCAACACGCCGAGCGCGCTGCCCATAGGTTTTGGGCGTTTGCCGACGTGTTGACATTATTTTATGATTTTTCATACGCTAGTTATAAGTTTTCTAAAACGTCATAGTGTGACTACACCATTAAGAATGAATGAGGGGGTAGAGTGCACTTGATTCACAGTTAAAACAAATGGTAACCGTTCTTATCGTTACCTACTGTATTAGTCAGAATACGGGGGAAAGACTGTCGACCCCAGTGTCAACATAATGCCACCATAATAGTTAATTTGCCTTTTTCCTCTTAAATAAGTATTTTTGTGAAGATACCTATACCTAAATATGATACGGTTCTAGAGATGCCGTTACACCAAATACTTGTTTCGTTGACACGTGACATGATAATCAATACAGGATGTCACTTATATTATTAGATTTACTATTAATACCAGATTGAAAAGAATATTAGAAATTTACAAAACGAGTCTATATTTACACGTATGTATACAAATAAGATCGCATACATATATATGTTAGAACCACAGAACGTAAGGAACAGAAGAACATAGCAGACTCGGGTTTATTGAGTCTGTCAATGAGAGGAAATGAAACTTGAAACACCATATTAAGCGATAGTATACACTCAATTAACACTGAATGAGCCTTGCGATTCTAAGATATAAAAGATTATAATATTAACATTGAGTACAAATACGGGGACACATTTTACGGCTTATAACTTATTTTTAGTTAAAACCGTCTCTTGGATATACATTTACCTAGTAACAAATAAAAACTATTTTGAAAAATTTCATTAAAGTACAAACTTTTTATAATACACTAACAGGTGTTTTTGAAACATAAAATACCAAGTCAATAATTAAAATAAATGTCACAACAAAAAAGTTAGATTTTAAAGAAACTAATAAAAAGTCGATTTATTGTCATAGCAAACAATTGTTCTCTAAATAAGTTTAAGAGAAATAAACTGGAAATATTCTTCCAAGAACAAAACCGTATACAGCCACGACATGGGTATTCTATTAAAAGTTAATTATCGTTTTCACACGAAACTGTGATTTTTTTATAACAGGTAAGTTATAGTATCATTACTATTGTTAACGGGATTAAACATATCAAACTAAATGATTAACTGCAATTTACACAAGGCTGTGCTATCATTTACACCTTAAGATTTCTTGTTCTAATTAGTTCTTAATTAAATAAAACGTACTCTTAACATGTTTAACTTGAACGATTTTATTTCTTGAATAGTTATAAAGCAACATAAACTACATGTGCCTATTGTAGAATATATAACGCTACTTCTTGATTATCTGATAACATTTAAAGTGTTAATTAGGAATTGGTTATTTTATCTGGAATCCTAACAATTATAAATATCTACAACTATTAAATGGAACATACTAGTATAGTATCCTGTTTACTCAACAATAAAAAGGTCATGATCACTAAACATGTATTCTCTGAACATATAACTTAATCTCTTAAATACCAATGCCATTAACATACGTGTGTATTTAACTATTCTAATGATACTGCATTTGTCTATTTTATTTATATTTTTATATCTATATATTTTCTTTGAAAGACGACAATAATAAATGTAAATAGTGCGAAAAAACATCATGTCTCTTTCTGAAAAATGTTATTCGTCACGGTCTAATTTTGTTGATTTCACATATTAACTAGTAAAATAAAACATTTATTAACACCATTACCGATAACTTTATGACGAGATTATATGATACAGTCAAACCTGTCTTAACTTGCCACTCAAGGCAAAGAGCAAAAATGACCTCTTAAGACAGATGGCTGCTTAGTATAGGTTGATTTTAACTTAAAGTATAAACATGGTAAACAGAAAATGTGGCTGTTTAAGACAAGTGGCTGCTTAATAGAGGTGCCCATTAACACAGGTTTTACTGTATGATTAAATAATATATTGAATAAACTAGTGCATACATATTGAAAGCATATGTAGAAAGTGACGGATATATGGTTAATAGCAAAGGCTTAATGCGTTGATTAGTACAGGTTCGATCAGTTATATTATGGAAGACAGACAGAATATGCCTTAGTCACATAGGTACCTGTACCGTAATTGCAAATATACAACATATGCATCTTAGATAACTTAACAATGAATGCTCAGTGAAGCACGTTGTTGAATATTTAGTGGTTTTGGGGTTTTTAGTAAGACTGATATCCAGTTCATTCTGTGTAGTTACTTGAATAAAATTACAATTTAACATATGTCGTTGTGATATAATGAATTAAACATGATGTGTTTACCACCACGCTGTTCTGAAAATAAGCATATGTTTTGGTTACAAAATGAAACAACGATCTGTTTCTTAGTAAGTAAACAAACTTCAGATAAAATTAAACAATAACTAACTGGCATGCATTGAAATGCCAGATATCAGATGAAAGATAAAAAAGAGAACATTAAAATATACAAAAAATACGTTATCAGGAAAAGTTCTTTACACTGTTCTGTGTTTACGACTCATCATATTATTGTATCCATAACTCTCATATTTCGATATTTACATTTTTTACTGCAATCGGCCTAAATGAACTAAATACAGTAACTGCATTTTATTGCCAGCCCACTGGTAAAAACATTTGCAGCTGGGAGGAGCTAAAAAAAGACCAGCTTTATTGGTTGCACGATTTTGTTTTGCTGGCGAGACGACACGTTGCCGTTAGTTTCACCAACAAAACAAAATCGTATGACGTTTGCCATAAAATGTCCTACAAATGCGAGCACTTATTCAGTATGTTGACAACTTCGCTGTTACATTCATGATTTAGAGTTAACGGTTTAATGCATATAATTTGCTTTTTAAATATCAATATTACAAAAATAACGTTATAGTTTTATCTAAAATAGCTGGATAATATAATGTAAATATAATAGCCGAATTTTGAGTTTTCATCCGATGAAAAACATTATGCTAGTTTAATGTTGCCGGTAAGAAAACTGGCCTCGTGTCTTCATCACACGATGAGAACTCAAAATTCGGCTTTTAATCCTTAAATGAAAAAAAAAATTCGTCTACAACCAAAGTTTCCATGTTTATTAACAACTCGGTATAACATATACCAGCAATCATTTAGGAAAATTACAAAATAGCAAAGACCAAATACAGTAATATACAGATACATACTACGTCAACACATATATACACGTAAACAAGATGCAAGGGTATCATAGATATTAAGAAATAATTAAATACCTATTCAGGTAACTCTAAATATAACTTTGTCGCTAATTAACATTTCTGAAAAACAAAAAATAGCACGTGTTGAAACTTGAAAAACGTGTTCTAAAATTTATATTTATATGATTGCATTGGTGCGTGCGTCACTGGCAATCAGATGGTATCATGTCTTTGTAATGAATACATAGAAAAAAATATTAAATATGTAGTTATAACTTTAATAATGTAGTGTCAACGTAAAAAAAAACAATGATCAAAGCGTTTGAGTCCATGCAACATATAAATAGTAATTGTCTACTTAATATAAATTAGATATTTTCTCCTTGGTGATACAATTATCATTGCACCGTTCAGCTTGTTCATTTCATAATTCCATTAATATATTTTTTTTATATTAGTATAATCATTGTTATTCTAATTAGCATTTGACTTGCGTTCGAATTGTTCAGGTCACGGTGGGAAATTCGCATACAATACTGGAAATTTACCTAAAGGTTGATAATATGTGTTCACATTAAAAATGTTTATAGAAATTTTATTATAATAAATTGTTTTTATCATTTCAGTTCAACTTTTGTGCTGTCTTACAATTGGCACGAAAGTGTGTCTTTTAATAATTGTTATTTCAATATGTTTTACTATTTCATTTCCTAATATTACTTTGTAAAAATAATATGTATAGACATGTATATATTCGAAGTGCTATATAACAGTGCTTTTATTCTCTGAAAAATTAGACTAAGCCATTGATTTTCATTTTGGTAATGTTGAAAATATCATGTCAGGCAGGACAACTTTATTATACTGTCTCGCAAAATACAGAGCATGATAATTACTCTGCAGATACCACCATACACACATTATTTTGTAATCAGATCTATGTCCAAACCATTCAAAATATTCACTTATATAACAATACAGAAGAAAATAAGTGACAAGTATCAACTGAGTAAAGACATTTTATTTCAAGGAACGGCCCATATACCGCAACTGTCTTTAGAAATTGCTTTTTAAAAACTGTGACGAATATTTTTATACAGCATATACAGTAAAGAAAACTAGACAAAGAGCGGAATAAATGTGACAAAATCTTGCAAGGTAAGTCTAACCAGGAAGGACCAATCAGCGCGATTCATACATAATACATAATTCAAACAGGAAACGGCAAACTTTGTTCAGCAAACAAATTGTGGAATATGAAATAGCTCTCATTTGGCGGCTGTATCGCTCTTGTTTGTACTGACCGTTCCAATATCAATGAACAACTATATACTTGTATTTGTCTTGCGAAGCAATCTGTTTGCAAAATTTAGCAATAATGAACATGGCTTTGCATTATCAGTAATAATTATACCTAAAATATGTACAAGCAAAATGGGTTTAAATTTAATTTTTATTTATTGATTTAAATTGCACAAGGGAGAAGTAGTTGATCGCTCTTCCTCTAAACGGTAGAACATGTCACAGAAACAATTAAATGGAGGTTCTAACACATGTATTGTAAAATGTAATATTGTTATCATATACAAAAGTGAATTATTAAATTGCACTAGATAACTACTATATGAATAATATTGATATGAACAATTGAAGTGTATACATACATATAGTATTTAGACAGCTTTGAATCCTTACTGGTATCCTACTCATATAAATATATCAGTTTATGTATGTAAAGTGTCCCTACAGACTAGATGTGTTACATGTTAAACCATTGTTTATGAGTCATTGTTGAACATGGTTCTATTTGGATGGGTGATTCTAATGTGCTAAGTATAAGCACTGGCAATGTTGAATTTCCAATGGGTGTTCAGAACAGAACATTAAAGGAAATTATTTTTAAGATTTTTAATTAAACTAAAAATTAAAAATGCATAGAAGAAGTGTTCCTAGAAATAGCAAATATATAGCACAGGTGGGAATTACCTGATTCCAATTGATGTAATCCAAATGTTGATGTAGACGTATCCAGTAAACAGCTCAGCTTAGATGACACATATACAAAAGTAGCATGTGTCATATCACTTTGCGGCACAGGAGTGTGATAAGCCCGTGACACTGTTTTATAAAAAACACCATATTAGAAGACCAAATGTTTATCATTACTACAATCCAGATCTTCGAACAATAAAAATGTACTTTTAATCTTAGCAAAGATATATGGGAAAGCTTTAGAAATTAGACGCTCTATTCCGAACTTTACTTTAGATTAATGAATATTAGTACATTCTCACTAAAGATATGTCAAAAAATGCTATACATGTGCTGGTTAATAATTAATATGAAAAAGATTGAGTAAAATACTCAGAGTATATGGGAAAACCATGCGCTATTCTTTATTTAGTATGAAAATTTTGCAATTAATTCAAATGCTTGTACAAACATAATGTCAGTTGTATGCATAATGATGAGAAACTGTAAGATTCAAAATGATTTTGTCGATGAATAGATTAACGTAGTGTATAAGTCAGATCTCGGTAGATGAATGCCGAGCGATTTCCCGAACTGACTGCACATCTCAATTAATAACTTCAATTAATATATACAAATGACGTTATACTGGGACAATGACTGATTGACGAAAAAGGTAAATGGATAGTCTAGTCATAGCATCTTGGAAATATATTTATTTTTCTCTCATCTAATATATAAACTCACAACGTATTTGTAAATGCATCATTATATTTATGCACTCTCAGTAATTGTCAAATGTATTTATCTACTTGGCAGAGTCTCTTTTTGTATATTTTTGCCGAGTCATTAAATACACTTATTAATTAATTAATGTATTTCATATTGTTTACTTATTCATATGTTAATGTTTTTTTTTATATTAACCAAATTGAAGTGTGAAATTGTAAATGACAATTTCAAGATCCAATCCTGGATTCTCTCACGAACATTATTATTGGTAAAATATCTAAAATTCACCTTTTGCGAAATCATGACACATTCCCTAAACAGAACAGTTCGAATGATTTAACAACAAAAATTAATTAACTTTTTTCAAGATTCAAAACTGTGAACTGAAGTTCAATCGTCAATTAAGGTCACGTGATCTTAAGGTATGAGTCTAGAAGTACTTCAGACTAATTTCGTAACATCAACTGTTTCTTTAATGTTATTTAACGAATGATAAGCCGTTTTGCATGAGTGTAAATCCGTTCGCACTATGAATTACGAATGTGAACTGACATATTTGTTATGCCATTAAGGAACATTACTGTCATAAACTTTTGTCCTAAAACATTAGTTTTATTCTATTTTTGCCTTTAATGTACGCCTATCTGCACATAATGATTCATCTATAGTTACTCAAGAGTTCTTCAGACTTCTTTATTCATAATATTTTCTGTTTTAAATGAAAATACCGTCTATATCGTGCGGCTGTGCATGTACAGCAAATCATCACAAACACAACTTCGTTGGTTTTAGAATTGTTGCCACACCGCGCCACATTTAATATATTCATTATTCTGTACATATATTTGGTGTAAATAGATTAATACTGCATATACCGCGAGAGAATATTTATTTTACTCCAGTATGTTTACGTGAACATGCGAGTTTACTGACACCACATTATAAGTTTGCCAATCAGAACTATTGTGTAGACATACCACTTATTGCCAATTTTATCAAAGGTCAACTCTATTAAACGATGTTTGCTGACAAATACTGTTTTCTTTTTACAGAAGCCTATCTGTTTGTCAACATGTAGTATAATGAACTGTATAATTCATACACCGGATCATTTCCCATTTAAAAATGTCTGAATATATTAAATAACACGCGATTATGATCTGTTTAAACTTTCGAGATTGCATAAACCTTTGGAGATAATGTTACTTTAAAGAATTGTTAAATAAATCAGTTACATGGACAGAATGCTTACAAGGAATATCAACGATATTTCGAAATCAAATATATGTAAATAAGAGCATGTGATGTGCTGAACAATAAAGTAGAGGTCATATCCACCTGTATACCAGGCTGAAAAATAGACTAGGGGTCATATCAACCTGTATACCAGGTTTCAGCTTCTCGTCGGTGATGTTTTTTATACTGGGCGTTTCATTGCGTTAACCCATGTTGTTATTTCTTTCATATGTTTGTATTGTAAGTAATGTGATTGGTCAGTGTGTTAGTTGCGCTGGACATATAATGACTTATGCTTTATTTATGGATTAAAACAACTTACACATGTAGGATAGTAAAGAGACAATTACATACATTGATAATTTCGGTAATTGATTTGATGATAGAGACCAGGGGCCCGTTTCACTTAAGTTTATTAACTAATTAGTGTTAAATTTAAATTATGATAAAAAGTCACATTATTCGATTATCCTTACAATAATTAGGACGTTTGATAGCCTTTAAATTAACTAGGACTTCTGATAGCCTTCTAAATAGCCTTTCAATTGGAAATTTGTAAGTATCGCCATTATTTTATACGAACGTCATAGACTTGCAAAGGTAGGTAAAACGATGCATCCAGAATTTGAAGGTCCACATCAGTATCCTGACTTGTCTTTAAGTACAATATTTTATCGCACATGCGTAGAATAGGTTCTTCACAGAAATATTTCGAGCGTATATGTATTTCGACTCACTTGTAATGAAACCCGTATAAGCGGCAATAATTACTTCTAGGTTGCATCTGGAAAGACTTATAAAGATATTCATAAGATATTAACTCATGCTGATATATTCTTATCTATGATACTGCATGATTTACACTCTCATATTGTGGTCACAGCCTCGTGATAGTTATAAAACAGTGAATTAATGAATCTGCTTAAATTTTCGATTTTCTCACGGATAATAAGCACACTCAGTTGTTTTGTATCTAAACCGACCACTTTATGAGCTTTTAAAAGTGTGTGGCTGGTATAATGTAATATGTAACCACATTGTGTACCCGATCAATATAACACCATAATCACTAACCTTGACTGTGTAACTGGTATACAGTATTAAAATAAATAAATGCTACACTTCGTCTTCTTGTAGTCATATACTTCTCTGTGTGCAAATATAGAATGTATATGATATATTATACATCTTTCTGAAAAGAAATCTAAGTACGGTATGCTGTTTATCTTAGCCTTGAACATGCCATTCAAATAACGCCGGTCCCTATTTGAAGCATCAAACCGCTGACCTGTGGGATCCAACTCCCCCAGTCGTATTGTACTTACTCGAATCGTCCAGCGCCGCTTTAGTTATCACTCTTGGTATGACAGTGCAGAAATTAGTGAATCAAATCGAAGTTATTTATCACTTTACCAAAAATACCGTTTACTGCCTTTGAAGCATCCCGCATTTTTATTATATACATGTAAGTGTATAGCCAATCACCTACTCCAGATGTTACCAAATGACCGTATAATATGTAAAAGTTTATTGGATCCGATAATTTTTATATTGTACAGTTCAAAATTCAAGATGGCGACTAAAATTTAGTTCAAATGTCAACGATAAAAACAAACAACAGACAAAATATTCCGCAGGACGATGACGTTGAATAAAGCCGAATATCTCCGCTGTTCGTCTGCCACTTTGAACACACGGTTTATTTATTTAAAAGGATTTTGATTTTACTTTACTCTTTTGATAAATTTCTTTAAGATTAAGGTATTGAATAAAAAGATTATTTTACAGTGTTTTCTACAATATGGGAATATAATGTAATCGTCTAATATGGTTTTCACCACAATACATACTCGTACAATATATTCCCATATTGTACAAAACACTGTAAAATAACCCTATACTATTTCAAGACTTTATTGTTTTTTCAGACTTCTTTGTAAATCATAGTTTTGTTTATAAACCGAAAACCTACTTTAAAACAATAATATGACGTTCTCATTTATGTATATTTTCATTATCTAGACAATTCCTGTAATACATTATTAACTAACAAATCGTCTGTGCTATTACAAAAATAATGTAACTTATATTTCATATGTGTAAACGCCGCTGTCACGTCTGTTCTATTCTAGGACTGTATTATTACTCTAGTTATTCTATGTAATAGTATTGATTGTTTTTTTTTGTTTGTTTGTTTTTTCTTTCTTTTTTTTGTGGTGTGTGTGGGGGGTGCTGTTTGCTGTTGTGTCGGCTGTGTTCTAGGACTGTACCATTACTCTAGATATTCTTTGTAATAATATTGATTGTTTATTGTTGTTTTTTGCTGTTTGCTGTTGTGTTGGCTGTGGTCTAGGACTGTACTATTACTCTAATTATTTTTTGTAATAGTATTGATTGTTTATTGTTGTTTTGCTGTTTGCTGTTGTGTTGGCTGTGTTCTAGGACTGTACTATTACTCTTACTATTCTTTGTAATAGTATTGATTGTTTATTGTTGTTTTTGCTGTTTGCTGTTGTGTTGGCTGTGTTCTAGGAATGTACCATTACTCTAGTTATTCTTTGTAACAGTATTGATTATTTATTGTTGTTTTTGCTGTTTGCTGTTTGCTGTTGTGTTGGCTGTGTTCTAGGAATGTATTATTACTCTAATTATTCTTTGTAATAGTATTGATTGTTTATTGGTGTTTTTACTGTTTGCTGTTGTGTTGGCTGTGTTCTAGGACTGTACTATTTCTCTAAATATTCTTTGTAATAGTATTGATTGTTTATTGTTGTTTTTGCTGTTTGCTGTTGTGTTGGCTGTGTTCTAGGACTGTACCATTACTCTAATTATTCTTTGTAATAGTATTGATTGTTTATTGTTGTTTTTGCTGTTTGCTGTTGTGTTGGCTGTGGTCTAGGACTGTACTATTACTCTAGTTATTCTTCGTAATAGTATTGATTGTTTGTTGTTGTTTTTGCTGTTTGCTGTTGTGTTGGCTGTATTCTAGGACTGTACTATTACTATAGTTATTCTTTGTAATAGTATTGATTGTTTATTGTTGTTTTTGCTGTTTGCTGTTGTGTTGGCTGTGGTCTAGGACTGTACCATTACTCTAATTATTCTTTGTAATAGTATTGATTGTTTATTGTTGTTTTTGCTGTTTGCTGTTGTGTTGGCTGTGTTCTAGGACTGTACCATTACTCTAATTATTCTTTGTAACAGTATTGGTTGTTTATTGTTATTTTTGCTGTTTGCTGTTGTGTTGGCTGTGTTCTAGGACTGTACTATTACTCTTACTATTCTTTGTAATAGTATTGATTGTTTATTGTTGTTTTTATTGTTTGCTGTTTGCTGTTGTATTGTCTGTGTTCTAGGACTGTACTATTACTCTAGTTATTCTTTGTAACAGTATTGATTATTTATTGTTGTTTTTGCTGTTTGCTGTTTGCTGTTGTGTTGGCTGTGTTCTAGGAATGTATTATTACTCTAATTATTCTTTGTAATAGTATTGATTGTTTATTGGTGTTTTTACTGTTTGCTGTTTGCTGTTGTGTTTGCTGTGTTCTAGGACTATACTATTACTCTAGTTATTCTTTGTAACAGTATTGATTGTTTTTTTTATTGTTTTTGCTGTTGGCTGTTGTGTTGGCTGTGTTCTAGGACTGTACTATTGCTCTAGTTATTCTTTGTAATTGTATTGATTGTTTATTGTTGTTTTTGCTGTTTGCTGTTTTGTTGGCTGTGTTCTAGGACTGTACTATTACTCTAATTATTTTTTGTAATAGTATTGATTGTGTATTGTTGTTTTTGCTGTTTGCTGTTGTGTTGGCTGTGTTCTAGGACTGAACTATTACTCTAGTTATTTTTTGTAATAGTACTGATTGTTTATTGATGTTATTGCTGTTTGCTGTTGTGTTGGCTGTGTTTTAGGACTGTACTATTACTCTAGTTATTCTTTGCAATAGTATTGATTGTTTATTGTTGTTTTTTTTTTGCTGTTTGCTGTTGTGTTGGCGTTGTTTAAGGACTGTACTATTACTCTAGTTATTCTTTGTAATAGTATTGATTGTTTATTGTTATTTTTGCTGTTTGCTGTTATGTTGGCTGTGTTCTAGGACTGTACTATTATTCTAGTTATTTTTTGTAACAGTATTGATTGTTTTTTGTTGTTTTTGCTGTTTGCTGTTGTGTTGGCTGTGTTCTAGGACTGTACTTTTACTCTAATTATTGTTTGTAATAGTATTGATTGTTTTGTTTTTTTGTTGTTGTTTTTTTTTTGCTGTTTGCTGATGTGTTGGCTGTGTTCTAGGACTGTACTATTATTCTAATTATTCTTTGTAACATTATTGATTGTTTTTTGTTCTTTTTGCTGTTTGCTGTTGTGTTCGCTGTTGTGATTGCTGTGTTCTTTGTCTGCTACTTGTACATCTCTCCTGTTGAACATATGTGTGCTTATTTTTTTTACTTATTACGGCTGATTAGATCTAGATTGGTCTATTTCGTCGTTTCAAAATATGTTCATGAAACTCAAATATTAAAAATATCGTTTCATTGATTTTTACACTATTGGAACAATTATTATGACAATAATATATCGACTTATAATAGAAGCAACTATATCACTGCCATAACTATGCCTTCTTGGCTCTCGTCTGATCCATTGATAATTTCCTTGCGGACAACTCGTGTAAAGAGCAATCTAAATAAAACAAAATTATCGAATGATATGGCGTCATCCATCAAATGTGACAATGAGTACTATCAAAGAAGACGGCAACAGTGTCATACTGCTAAATAGTATCTTGGACACATTGCACATTAAATCGGGCCCTAAAAAATGCCTAATGCTGTCATTTCTTAGAGATATATAATTTGCAACTGAATCCGAATTTAAAGCGGTAATGCATAGAAATCTGTTTCCCCAATTTTATATTTTATTCAAAAATATACCTAATGGAAAAATCAAGTGATACTGTTATTGTAATTGTTGTTTGATCAAGATATTGAAGGAAAATACATCCTTAAATATATAACCAGTATACATGCACTCGTCACAAACTATCTTTCGTAACAAAGGACTCGCAGTATTGTTAAATTAGGTAGAAAGTACTCCAATGATATCAACTATATGCCAGCAGTTGAATGAAAACAATATCACTAAAATAACGGTTCGATTTGTGTAGTTTATATATTAATATTGATAATTTGATGAAATAAAGTTTTAAACATTTAACAACATAATCATTCATAAGTAAGAACACGGATATTAAGTTACCATTATCCGGTGAAATGCCCAATTTGGCTTCCAATTCCTGATAAAAGAATAATGCCACAAAAAGAGTTCGAAAATACACATAATATTAACTAACTATGCTAATAATAAGGATACCAACATAGAGTAATCACGACCCACGATCGGTCAGTGACTATACCGACATTGGGAGGCATTTAAGCGCCTTTCTCTTAGTACTGTAGAAAAATCGACATTTGACAAGTTTAGGAAAACAGTCTTAAACCTGAACGATGTGCAGGTCAATAGTAAAATTAAATAAAGTCGAATCTACTATTATACTGATAATCAGTTTTATTGAATTCATAGTCACTACTAAACTGTGAATAAATTTTACAAATGATGCTTATATTATGTTTATGCGGTTAACAAAATATTAATAACAAAACATATATACTCGAACTTTGCTTATACCATATGATAATATGAATGCATCTGCATACATGGCATACTGATGAATGGTATATAAATAATGAACAAGTTGAAGTAATACTCTTTTTTCTGTTCTTTAGGTGTAACACCTAAAAAAATCAAAAAAAGAAAATAGCAATTTTTTATCCGTTGTTAACGCATTGTCTGAACAAGCCTTAAGGGCAACGAACAGCCTACTCTGTTTATTCAAAGCAAACGTCGAAATGGATATTAAGACTCAATTATGTATGCTTGATGGTATGTTTGTACCGACAATTGTATACGGAGCTGAAGTCAAGGGAATATATCATTATAAGGAAGGAGATAAATTACATTTAAAAAATTTTAAACATATACTTGGTGTAAGTCCCCATGCTATGAATCTCGCAGTACTTGGTGAGTTTGGAAGATACTAATTATCAGTTATATGCTTTGAACGCATATTAAAATACTGGCTGGAAATAATAAGAAGTTACGATTCACGAATAAAGGATTTATCCCTTGGCTATAACTCATAATTAGATAATATTGATTAATTAATAATTGTTTGTGTGTGTTATATATCCAAACAAAAACAGCGCGGACTAAATCACGACATTATATATTTTTCAATAATTCAAAGACATTTATTTATATTAAAAAAGTGTTTCCATCCTTCAACAACTCGCCTAAACTGCCTAATTATAATATGGTTAAAACACAGTTTGAGTTTAAGTTATATTCAAGTAATGTTAAATAAAATTGTCTAAGAATAAAAGTTTCTCTTTTTTTAAATATTTGCTCACAATTTATTGCTTGAAGCAAAGCGTTTTAACAACAAAGTATGCAAGTTTGTGATAAAAACCAAATAGAATCGAAGTCGCATATCTTACATGCTTATCTAGCATATATAAGTATTAGCACCAAACATAAACACAATCAAACTTGGGAAACTATTCAAAATTTCAAAAATATTTTGTGTTCAATAAATACAATCATGCTGGTAAATTTAGTTAAACATATAATATTGTTTTCCCTCTGAGAAATTGAATTATAAAAATGTTACTTAACATCTGTTAAGTTTATTTTGATGTGTATTGTGTACTTAAAAAAGTATGTAAACCCTTTGGTAATGTGTATTATTTGTTGTATGGCATAGTCATATTTCACAGTACTTGCTTTGTAAACGGTCAATGACACATACATGTGTAACCGATTGCCTAATAAAATTGAGTTGAATTGTGTTGGTATACCATATATATCCCAATGTCATCATTTTGTTGTTTTTATTGTTTTTATGACTGATAAGCCATGGACAATATACAAATGTATATAATTAGTAACCTATTGCGTTGATGATAATTGCCATCATCAAATATATAACATATAATAGAAGTTATTGAACACACTAGTACAGATATGCATGTAACATATGGCATTAAATTGCATTTAAAACAATGCTACAGTATGATATACACACAATTACATAATAGTGGTAGAAAGAATATTGAGTGTTAACATACAGCCTTACCTACAAGTATACAAGAACCAACACATAAATGACACCTCACACGTCATTTCAAATGTAGTATGTCTGCAAATAAGTATACATTTATACAATGTCACAATTAAACAGCGTGTGTTTACATCAACTTCAAAGATCTTTTTCAACTATTTTACATTTTTGTACCTACATTTACTTTATATTATAAGATCAGGCGTAATTGGCGATATCCTATTATTATTTTAGATAATTGTATTAATGACTGAGAAAATTAACCTGCTAATGAAATAACATAATTATTAAGACTCAATTATGACAGAATTAACATAAAGTTCTTACCTACATCAAATTGATATAAAAACATAACTCAGGGGCAAGTAGAATGCATTGTTAAATATGTACTCACAGATACAAAAACAAAAGTGAAGTGACAATAACAAAACAGCTTCTAACACTACTCATCTGCTCTTGAATAAAACAGACATAGACTTAACAGCAATAGAAGTTGTCATTAATGATAAAAAATATAGTTCATTTAATTGGATATGCAATTTGTATCAAATGGTTCCATTTCTTAATTAGACAACTCATATAATAAAACTTCTTTACAAGTATCTAATTAGCATTTGGTTTAGCTATGTGAACCAAAATCTGACATAAACGAGGATACCTTATTGCTGAAGTCAATGTATCAGAATGTTTCATACACTCCATATTATGTCAACAGTATGATTTAGTGCAGTCTGCACTAATCACAACTTTCAAAACAAATACATGTTTACTAATCGAAATCTCATTTAAATAGTTTTGTTGGTCCGCAAATCTCGTATGCGAATTCAAATATTTAGTGTTTACGAATGTAAATATTCTGTAAGTAACAGTTCTTACAAGACTCTCCACTCCTCTTTGTAATATTTGCATGTTTGTAATTATGATACTATTTTCATCAGATCAGCTTTTATTGATTGTCTTATATTGTTATTTCAATACGACTAATTACATTTGAGAAAACTAACCTGCCACTGAACTAACATTTAAATGATATTTGATTTTGCAACATCAACAATAAGTAACTCATAAATACAACACCGCAATTACAAACAATAAGAAACTTATTACACTTCCCAAATGATCTATATGTTAAACAAACATAGATTCTAATTGGTTATGCAATTATGCGCCATCTCTTTACCACATAACAAATATAAACATGCGTGTAACAATTTTTTATTTTTCTTATTAGCATTTTTATTAATTACGTGAATTATAATCTGAAATAAGCTAGGATACGTTATTGTTGAGTTGATCACAATGATAATTTCAGCATTACCTAGATAACAATAACATATTATGTATGTAGTGCAGTTTGCAATGCAGATAAATGTTCATCGTATTATGCACTAGGTGGTATAACATTAGGGTACCATATGAAAGAATTAATGAAATTAAATGCAGTCTTTCGGATTGATTCACGGCGAAAATATACGTGTTTACCAAATATATTTTACTGACAAACGTTCACGGTAAGTTTAATTTCAGTATAAAAATGTACGCTCAAGTAGCTATGTAATCGCAACATATAAAACAACACATACGAAACCGTAAAACGTGTAATCTAACTTTTCGTTTAACACATAAATATGCTAGGAATAGTAATTTGGCGTCAATCAAAGGGTTTATTCTGGTCACATGTGCCTGTTGACCAATGAAATAAAGCAAAATTTGGTTAGTTCACAGTATCAATGATTGATAAAAGTAACATGATATATATGTATGGTAACAATCTCCCACTCATCTCCTAAGTTAATCATCTTGTATTAGTTCTATAATTAAGTCATAGGTCTATAACGAGGTAATTCTACTCCTGTTAATGTAATCATCAAGTCATCATATATCCATATTGCATTGTTTTAGAAATGCTTGCGATAATACGTTAGTCGCATTGCTAGCTCAAAAGCCACTTCTGGAATGTATTTTACAGTGCTACAGTGAACGCAAATACCTCGTTTGATAGCTGTAGATCATGATACCGCACTGACTACGATAATATAACAATGGTGTATCGGTGCATTCTATTCTAAAAATACAAGTAATAAAACATGAGATAGGCGTTTGAAGCTTATTAACAATACAAATACGGAATATAGACACTTTGGTGTTGTTTTTGTTGTTGTTATTGAAGTTTATTTTGCAAATCAGAAACACTGTCATTTCGACTCATTTAAATCAATATTTGCAAAAACAAAAATATATCAACAGATGAAGTGCATATGTACACGAAGGTGTGTGTATAAAAAATAAATGATGTGAGCGGGGTAACAGTATACCATATTAAACACGATTATGACGCTGACTTAAAAGAAAATTTCAAGCTCACTCTCCATGTATAAATATATTGTGCAACATTTACATATGCAAACATGTTTAAAATATGAGATATAAGGTTATATTCCTGTATTTAATCTGGATTGCGGTATAAGCTAACTACTTATTGACTTCACTCTCTGTGCCATTGCTGCCTCCTCATAGTAATAAAATGTCTGGGGGTTTCAGTGCAGCCCTACTGTACTACTAATACCGTTTATTATGTTTAAAAACCCGCTGTCACAGATAAACGGTCGTGATATGATAAATACAAATCGCTGCCTCAAGTGAATATCGTCGCCATTTCAGAAAGGTTAGTGAATACGACGTTTAATATCGTAAACCACTTTGTTTTCTTCTAACTTTAACGAGATATGTTTCTTAACGTTACGATGTTTTAGATTAAGATGCGTATATACCATATACACGGACAATATAAATCGAACTAAATCTAGCAAGGCATAGTTACGAAAGTAGTATAGTACTTTTTAACTAAATAAACATCGACATTTTAATGGTTTATGTGTTGTTTGTATTTTTTTCATGGGACAAATATGGCAACGATAAAGTATTTTAGATCGAATAAAGTAAGATAAAATGAAAACAGATATCAATAAATTCATGTTGCTTTTATATGACAAAAATGTTTTATTGCAATTTATGACAATATACCAAATCTGTACGTAATCCAGTATGACAAAATGAGACAAAATGAGACAAAATTAGATATAACATTTAATAGACACATTAAGTAAAACAGCACAAAGACAAACATATATACATGTACGTACAAACGGAAAAAAATGACTCGAAACACCGCCTTTGAAAGTCCAGTAGCAAAATTCACCACAAAGGAACAAAAATAAATTGCATGTACTTGTTAAACAATGCATTGTGGCTAATTTTAAGAGGTATTTGAGTAATCTATATCGAGGGTCGCTTACACATTATCTTTGAGACATAATTACAAGTTGTTGTGGGGTTTTTTTTGTTTTGTTTTTTAGTCACCATCCGTTTATTTTCCCCGTAATAGGTATGTGGGGGTCGGGGAATACCACATTCCAACACATTACAAATATAATTATAATATATGTATCAATTTAAACTTACTCACTCTCTCTTTCTCTCTAACATATGTTTTACTGTATTGCCAGGGTTTAAATGATATATCATGAATTGTATGGGATTGGTAAACAAATATTTTAATCATATTTTTGGTGAGAAAAAATAAACACAAAAAAACTACAAAATATACAAAATACAAAAAAAAACGCAAATAAAGTTTCAATAATTTTATGATCTGGATTATTTCTCCCCTGTCAGGGTCAAAAACCATAATTGACTGTATAATGTCTTATTTTTCTATCATGACTCAAAGAAAACTAGATGTTAATTAAATTATGGATACAGCGCGATTCCGAAATTGAGCTAATTGTGAAGTCAATGTCAGTACTCATCATCTGAATTCTTTTGTTACAGACAGGTGCTTAGGAGTTCTAAATAATAATTTTGGTTTATTTTTACATGCTGTAATAGACAGTCTATTTTTATATATTTTAGAATTAAAAATATGATATTTAATTTCTAATATCACATTTAAATCAGCCGCGGAATACATTTCTCTTATATTAAAAAACATCTTTTAATTTGAAATCTTATTCTTAGATTTAATCCAATTCGAGATTTCTAGAATAAATGTTTGCATTTCTGGGCATGACCAAAGCATAGGCGGAATAGTCTCAATTTGATTGCAAAATAAACATGATGGACTATCTGCAGTTTTTATGTTAAACAGATATTTTCTTGTTGGTAGCAGCCTATAGTTAATACTTATCTGAAACCACTGAAGTAATGTACTATATGTGTATATAAATGGTGACATATATATGTTTGCCCATGTGTTATCTTCTATCATGTAAGTCTCCTCCCATTTTGTTTTTCATGTCAGTCTATCTGTATTTAAATATAACTTTATAAAAATCTGTACAGCGCTTCAAGCTTTTTGTTATAAGTTTTATATTTAAAAGCAACATTGGATTCTGTAATTTTTTTAGCATAAGACGAATTCATATCTACTTGTATATTTTGTGCCCAAGCTTTAATCGTAGATATAACTCCTTGAAGTTGAAGGAAGTTTGTATGTCTGTTAAATACCCTACTGAATTATTGTGCTGAATAAAATCTACCTTCTTTATTTATAAGGTCATTTATGAGTTTCAAGTTGCAATCAGTTCCTATTTGACCTGCGACATTCACCACTCTGAGCCGGAGATGAAGAGACTTAGACGAAGTAGAGAGTTTCTATTGTGCCAATGAACGAACACTCAACACTGGAATACAGCATCCCATCAGAGCAATAAGGTACCAAGTGTGTATGGAATAAGAAGGCACCAATGAAGCGACAATAGGTAGTTAAACTTATCGTTCCGATGTACCAGCGATTCACCATACACGCTTGGTACCTAGACATCTAACACTCATATATTGTATATGTATATTACCGTGAAATGTTCATTAGAACATTTGCATGTCACTTCAATCCTACGATTAATCTGAAAAACGTTTTGTCCAGGTGTTTGAAAATAGACCAAATTAAAGATGTATTACTGAAAAAAAAATGTAAATTCTCTACTTTTAATGACAAAATAACTATTATATCATTTTACATTCTTCCTTTGTAATACAAACGGCTTTACACTCAAATTACCCGTATTATTGACGCCGAATCTATAGAAACCACATTTGATGTGAAGTGCAGGGCGTGAAAGACAATTTGCCTGAATAAATCGTTTTCCAATGCCTGCAGCAAAATGAGGCTTTGATGTGTTATCTGTTTTTAATCCCTTTGACCGAGTAATAAAATACTGGGAATAACTGTCATACTTAAGTAATTATCTCAATATATATATATATATATATATATATATCTCCTTTTTGATGATGTTCCGGTGTTCCGTTTTAAACTTGTTAAAATAATTCATGATATGACATGCCCACATCGAGGTATGACGTCATTCAATAAAACATCTGATGTAACAGGTTGCAGTATATTGCACATGTATTAAATTCGTAATAGAAGTCCTAATGTCGGAGAGTATTCCGGAAATAAAATGTGAAAAATATATCTGTATTTGACCATATGTTTTAATCGTACTTTTATGTTTCTTTGTTAAACTATATGATGTGGAACCTGTGTCCTAATTGAAAAGGATCGGAAGGACCCTTGATCGGAAGGTTGATAGTTTGATCATTAAAAACGACCACGTCTCGATATTGAGCTAAACGCTGTATCAATATATGCTAAGTATCTATTCTACCCATTTAGAACATCGAGTGGTATTTGTCGAAGCTGTGCAATCATGTGTCATGTTCGATGTGACATAAATAGGTTTTAAATAATAAGTATGAGTTTTATGATACAAAAAGCTGAATATTATTATTGGCTGTATTCACCGGTTTTAAATCAATCAATTCATAAACAAACATATGAAACATTTGTAAAATATAAATAAAGAGACAATAAGATTCATCTTTTTGGAACGGCCTGTAGCGGCTTCAAAGCTCTTCTACACTTAACTAAAGCTGTATAAACCAGTTTCCGTTGATATCGTGTATAAAATTATAATGGAAATGTAAGACACACCAGGTTCATTAAGTTTATCTATTAACACTTATGACCGTATTTAACAAATACGCCAGGAATCAAATAACTGTGTTTATCGTATAGCAAAATGGTTTCACTGCAATTTCAAAAAGTATATTTTTTTTCTAAAACCAGAGCAAGATTTGAGACGAATTTTGTTACGACGATATTTTAAAATAAACTAAATACCGTGTCCCAGTTTGTTCCCAAACACACACAATCGGTAGTAGCAAGTATGCTAGGGAAGCTTAAACCTATTTTACCGGTGTTACAATCATCCATTGTCGCCCGTCGTCGCACCAGAAAATAAGGGGGTGCTAATGAGAACGTTTCCCCTTAAACTATCCTCATGCAATCCTGCAAATACAACATTTCATGCTTTTTCGGAGGAGAAAGCTAAAAGAAATATTCTTCCGTTCTATTTTTTTTTTTTCGTTTTATTCATAGTTCTTGTTTATCTGAAAAAAAACCCTAAAAAATAAAATATGTTTAAATCAAATACAACCGCTCGGCACAAACACAGCTATGTTGAGAAGATAAACACGTGATGTATTTACCACCGTATATATATATATATAGCGAAGGTTTCATGGAGGTGTCATTCCTCTTGTTGTTATATTACTTCCTCTCCCGAAGCATAGGTTGAATAGACCGAATCTCTTCCATGCTATCGTAGAGGTTATAGTCCGCTGACTAGCGAGTGTTGTGTGTATTGTTTTATATATTGACCAAGTTTGTGAACTAAAATAGTTTCTGCAGATAAATTCAATGATATCTATATTATGTTATAAAACTATTTTTGAATTCCTCCTCATCTGGTTCTTTTTTTTTGTTAATGGCATGGTTCCGTCATGAATACTATCCCAGAAAAATATCAATTGGGGGTGCAGAACGCCTGCAAGACAACTTACCAGACTCGGCTGTATGAACAACATATGTGAGGTGAAATTATACTGTTACCATTTTCCAGTACATTGCACTGGCATGAGCAATATTATATATCCAACAGTACAAAATGGGGCATTATTTCCTGGTTTTCAGACATAGGAAATGGTAAAGCAGCATTGAGTCAAACAGCACGTGTCGACTTATACGACTTCCAACCAAGGTTGCTCATCTTACTGTTTATTATATAGTGATTACGGAGTCGGGTTTATATTATTTAGTGTTGTTGGACGCAGCTGTTGATACATTAGCGGAATTACTAACACAGTAACCACTTTTAAGCAACACAACAGATCGTGTATACAAATGCAACTAATGTTTCATTAGTTCAGTATGTTGTAATGGAGAACGCACACGTCTCACAAACCAATTAGCTTTGTACTGTTCTACATATAAACACATGCACTTTTGGAACATTGAACACATTGCCAATGGTTCTGAAAGTATCGTGTATCCATTCACTGTCCTCTGTGAGTCAAAATATGCAGGAGAAATATGGAGATTATCAGATTGCTTTTTACAATTTCGATAGTTTGATGACACCCCTTCTGTTTTGACATTTCTTCCCAATTTATTGCAATGTATTATTACGCTTCTTTAAACTGTTATATCGTCATCAAACAGTACCCAATGTCATCCAAACTTTGTAAAACTCATGAAAAAGTTCAAATGTTTTCATATGTACCAATAAGTATCACCATTTTGAATATTTTCAACAAAAATAATTCCCCACATAAAAATTATGTACTCGAACTATTTGCTTGCTGAACAAAGCTAAGACAATTACATAACATGTGTCCCGCCAAAGAACCGTCATATGATCACTCTAAACCATAACATTCTGACATCGGTTTTACCAAAACTCAAGCGTCCAGTATATTGATTCGAACTCACAAAACTCCGTTTACAACACGGACGCCCACTTTGCGGGAACCGATGAAGTTTATGACTTTATAAAAATGATGTAGCTTGGTTTAAATTATTTTTTATCACAATGTGTTATTTTTAGCAATGTATTTGTTAATTAACTTCGTGAATGTGTCCCAAATGTTTAATGTCGAGTGTTTGATTGTTGCTTTAATGACATCGCTGATATAATTCGTAGCCGGTGAACAAATAATGAAATTACGTATTATTCTTTATAGTAATGATATTGACATCTTATATACAAATTCAATTTACAAACGTCCTTCTTACAGTCTTAATATATTTTATGTATATTAAAAAACAGATTAACCACTTTAGATAGACTGCTATTTATCTTCGGTGCTAAATAATTAAACAACGCATTATGTGTATTATCCAGAGAACAGACAAATGTTTCATAAGTTTTTCTTACTTTATTTGACATTGTTGATAACATGTATGCAATAAAAAGTGCATGAAACATATAAAAATAAAAAATTCGATTGATTTGACGGACATGTTACAGCTCTAGTTTCATAATTATGTACTTATAACCACTCCATAACTAATTTCACTTTTGTTTGTTGATCCAGTAACAGTCGGTTATCATATTTTCCTCTTTAGTTTTATGAGACATGAAAAACTGGCTGGGGACCAAGTTATGGTGATATCCTCCTAAAGTCTTGAAGCCACCGAGATGTTGGACGTTTGTCCTTATCTCCGTCATGTCGTACTGTTAACTATTATTAGTTTGCGGATGACATCGAGTACATCTGCGAAAGCATCCCTGTTTTATATATTTACACATATTTCCCTACGTATTCGCTTTTTTTACACCACACACACATGCAAATGCTACCGGATCTATAAGAGTAGTCCGACTTGGTACGTTTGATGTGTCGACGGGAAAAGCGCGAGGTTGATTACCTTCATAGCCAGGTTTAAGCTCACCGGTTACGTCTGTCGCTACTCACCGGTTACGTCTGTTACGTCTGTCGCTACTCACCGGTTACGTCTGTCGCTACTCACCGGTTACGTCTGTCGCTACTCACCGGTTACGTCTGTCGCTACTCACCGGTTACGTCTGTCGCTACTCACCGTTCCAATGTGGCGAGCCCTATTGTCAATATATCTGTATGCATGCTTAGCACTGTATTCATCATATTTATTCTGTATGCATGCATGGCACTGTCTTCATCATATTTATTGTGTATGCATGCATGGCACTGTATTTATCCCGTATGCATGCATAGCATTGTATGTATCGTATGTATTCCATATGCATGCGTAGTACTGTATATATTATAACTATTCTGTATATTGATTACGTTTATTCTGCTTTGATGGTTGAATTACTTGACGGTTATGTCTCCGGTTGGTAATATAGTTTCTTATTCGGCCTTTCATAGTAAAGTCTCATTTCAGTCCCAGGAAAGGGACATTAATTCAGAGTGATCAATAGCTACGTTCTCTGACTCAGTGTTATTAACTGATTCCTTAGAAACATGGAACTCCTTCAGTATTGTAAAATAAAATACGGCTTAACCCTGTGTTGGTGTGTTTGTATTTCTCATTAATCTCTATGTACAAACTCAGTAAACAGAGTCTGCTATTTTCTTCCTTTTGTTGCTTTCTGAGCGTTCAAAGCATTTGTTAGAAATTAATTCTCAGATGTGTCAATATGCCACATGCCTGAGAAATGATATTTAAAGGGACACACGGCAATGTTGAAATACATATAACTCATTGTCACCAACCGAATTATAAAACATACATGTATAAAGGCAGTACTGGCACATTACTCACCAAGTGTTACTGTCTGAAACTAAGTATTGACGCTATTATTTGCCATGTTTTTATATAAAACTAGAGGTCACACGTGCTAGTATTGGAAATACGAACACAAATTAATATTTCATTTGACTTTTTATATTATACCTATAAAAATTTATAAAATTGAACATTGTTTTCTTACTAATTACTGCAGATAAAAGATTCTTCCAGCCATATATGAGATAAATTCCCCTTTCAAAACAAAAAAGGAAATTAAGGATTTTTATGCAAATTGATTTGTTTTATAGTTGCATCGTATTTAGAGAAATTTATCAAATTTCCGAGTGTCCCTTTAAGTGTAGAAGTACTTTAACATTTGAATGATTAACGACGTTGCGTCCAATACTTTAATTTTATATATTATTTTTACGTACGAGATATATCATGTTCCGTATTGATGTATTATTGAACCTTCACATGGAAAAAAACGATTGAATATAATTCAAGAAGGCCTGGTTATCATACTGTATATGCTTTATATTGTGTTTTTGTTGTTGTTGTTTTTTTTTGTTATATAGGTTGACTCAACATGTACTAGAATAATCTTTGTTTTTTGAAGTTGTTTAAACAAAGTTGACATTAGGTTTATTAACAGTAGGTGCTTGAGAAGTGGCCAATATCATGCCAGTTCATTTCAATAACATTTGTAATGACACAGTACCCGTGCTGTCTTGGTGTTTATAGTGATGTGTGTATGATAGGATTAAACACTTGAACACATCTGTTGGTTACAACATAATTTAATTTTACTCTAAAACAGCCTCAAAATAATAAAACAAAACCGATATTAGAATAGCATTATGTTTATATGCAAAGAAAGAAAAACACTTAAATATAATTATGAACATTTTTATAATATATTCAACCATTTAATAGTGTATATTACTTAAACTTTATATGAATCGCTCTCGAGTCCGTTTCAAGGACATAATGAGCACAAATTCGTTTGATAATTCATAAAATACATTTTTGGCGCCCAGGCGATATTAGGAAAATGCTTTTGCAAACATTACTGTGGCATAAGTAGAAAGAAATCAGTATGATAATGCGTGCTGAGAAGTGACACGCCTCATTTATTTAGGGAAATGTTTTTTATCAATTTTAAAAAGTTCGAATATGTTGTATTTAAGAAGAAATCTACATACTCATGATATCATTTTATGATGATACATTGTGTATTCTTTTCAAGTTTCTTGCTTTGCGATATTCTTATTGTGTGCTTTTATCTATACAGTCTCATAAGGGAGTTCTCAGCGAAGTTCATTACCCCCGTATACCCCAGTGTCGGTTTTGTTACTGACTTCTGCAAAACGGTGACCCCTGTCGACATTTATTTCTTCTGCATGTTTGTATTGCATTTATTATATATTGATTGTGTTAGTACTGTTGTTTGGTAAGTACTGTTGTTGTGTTAGTACTGTTGTTGTTTTAGTTCTGTTGTTGTGTTAGTACTGTTGTTTGGTTAGTACTGTTGTTTGGTTAGTACTGTTGTTTGGTTAGTACTGTTGCTGTGTTAGTACTGTTGTTGTGTTAGTACTGTAGTTTGGTTAGTACTATTGTTGTGTTAGTACTGTTGTTGTGTTAGTACTGTTGTTTTGTTAGTACTGTTATTGTGGTTAAATCCTGTTTATGCAGTGTGTAAGTCATTTGCTGGTTGGACATATGTTGTATACATGTGTGTGTTTTTAATTGTATAAATATGTGATTTTAATTATCTCACTTAACAGTCATTAAAATCTGCATTCTCGACAAATCTATTTTTAAAGAGCATAAATATTTTTGGTTTAGTCAACAAACACCATGATAATGATCATAGCTTGTGAGAAAATATCGAGTCTGTGATGTTAAAGTCATTCCTACTTATTACAAAACTACCACTTCCCGGTAGCCGTGACCACAATACGAACATATAAATATTTTCTGTGTAAAGATAAGAACCTATGAACATGTGTTAATTTGCTAGACATCTCTAAACACATTTTCCCGTCAGTACTTCAAAGCGAAATTAAGTTTACACAATCGAGCAATTCATGTAAAACAGTTCAAAATAATAATGAGTTTCAATTTACAAGTTTCGCTATCGGAAGATCTAAACTTAGATAACAAGTGTACGACCTGGTGCGTGTATGTATGTCACGAGTGTCTCAAACGTAATATAGTTAGTTTATAAAACTAAAAATATTTTACTCACATTCTGCAAACATCCACTTGTCCTAAAAAGCATCCGTTCCAATCTCACAATCCCTATCAAATCATTTCTCAAATTTGTGCAGTTAATCAAATCTGTTTCACCCCAATGCACTTTAAAGGTATACGTTATATGAATTATTCAAGAAATCACCATATAAGTGTCGACATGACTGTCGAATTTGTACATATAGAAAGTACATTGACCTCTCCAGCTTTCCCATTTAAGTTACGAATACCCTACTTAGGCATTGCTAATAAGAGTTTCCGTTGGGTGTTTTACATAGAACCTCACTATGTTATACGTCTTTCAGAAAAAAGAGAAAAAAAAACAGTATCTATTACAGCAGATGTAATATAAAAATAACACAGCCACCATTTAACGTTAACATTATAATTAAATGTATGGATAAAGCATAATAAGTATACAGTATGTTATACATTTGATCATTCAGTAGCAAACCGGGTGCATCCAAAATTAAAACACATTTTTATGTGTCAGTTTCATCGATGCATAAGTAGAGTAGGTTATTAGAGATATAATAACATGAAATACTAAATAATATACTTTTAGAAATATTTTTAACGAGGTTAAATGCCATTTTCAACACATTTTAGGTTGTACCGTAAAACCCCTCTAATAAGACCACCTTTGGGACTGGGCAAAAAAGGTCTTAATAGCGGGGTGGTCTTATTATCGAGGTCCAGAGTCATTTGCAAAAGTTGCAGGCCTTGTAGCCGTAGTAGTAAATGGATGTATACTTTATTGTGCATATGTGTTGATTTACTGTTTTACCAATGATAATAATAATAAAGAAATAAATCCTTTCTTTCTAATTAATGATTTGTTAATGTTTTTAGGATATAATTAAAATAAATATGTTGTATGGTTTATCTTTTATTTACATACATAATATAATAACAAGTAAAGACAACACAAAACATATTTTAACATTATGCTTAAGTAGATATAGTCCTTCTCGTGGGGTCCTTAGCAGGGTCGTTTCCTTACACTTATGGCATTCTATCCTTATCAATGAACGTATTTGAACGTTCATTTCATCATTGTCAGGACCCAGAAAACAAAAAGGAAAACAGTAAGATGTCACGAAATTACAAAAATTGTAACAACAGTTTCATTCTTAATCATCATATAGAATTTTTATTATTACCGGTAATAAGAGTATCATTTTCTTTAAAAGTAAATTCATTATATTTTTGTTTATCCGTTTTATTTTTACAGTAAAATTTAGAAATGCAATTCACCACATCATAAAGAACCATCAATATCACTCAAAAAACAATTAACCAATTAAAAGATGCAAACTTACTGCTTTTCATTCATCGTAACCAAATGTTTTTTGACAGGTTGCATATTCTATCGACCACAAAGTCTGTTTTTACAACACTCTCTCCCATGTCCTTTAAGGCTTTGTTTACCTGAAAACGTCACACCTTTAACGACAACCACAAATCGGCTCGTTGATTATGTCGTAAATTTTTCCTCGAGGCGTCTTTGGTCACACACGTGGTCGTAATTAAGGGTGTGAATATAGAACAAAGACCGCACTTGGGACAGATTTGGTGGTCGTAATACCGGATTAACGGGGTGCCCGTATTATCGGGGTTACCGACCATTGAATAAAGAAGGAAAAATTCCGTCCCCCAAAAAATGCCCGTAATAGCGGGATGGTCTAAATATCGGGGTGGTCGTTAGGTGGGGTTTTACTGTATATGGCATATCCAGTTTTATTGGTCGAGGAAGACCTCAGAATGAACTACTGTACTTCCACCAATAACTAGCAAACTTTCTCACATAAAGTTTTTGGACCGAGCTGGACTCGAACCTACGACTTTAGCGGTGATAGGTGAGTGATCTTGAGATGGCGCCTAAGACCACTTGGCCACTAAGGACCCGGACTGAGAAATAAATCTAATTACATATCAATAGATGGATTATTCAATAAGCCTAACAAGTGATATTATACTATCCGGCAGCACTGATAGAGCTCTATGAATCCAACAGGAAATAGTAACAACATTGAATGGAAGTGGGCGACCACAGTTTACGGCCGCCCAATGGGTTATATGTTACGCTGTTGTGATAGTCAGTAAAGACGGATTAACGGATGCGTAAGAAACAAGGAACCAAAACAACCAGGCTTGATTTATTTGAATTGTGTAACAGGGTTGATTATATCTACTTTCAAATAATTGATTAATAAAATGATAACCGAATATGTAATTATTACGTCGATTTGCAATAGCTGCTGACATTAATGACGTGCTAGGTTATTATTCTAGTTGTTTTCAAATATTATATAAAAATATATCAGCTTAAAGCATATCTATTAAATTAATAAATTAAATGTTTCGTACAGAAAAAAGAATTTGAGTACAATAGGAGTTATTGTGATGTAAATGATATTTATACCGAAACAGAAATGTACCAAGTATTTAACTTAACATTTGGCTTCCTTATAGCATTTCATTTGTCCGACTCCAATCTAGCAAAACCATTTGACAGGTGTTACACATTTCCTATATTACAGGTGTTACACATTCCAACACTCACACAATTAGTCAAGGCTATTTAAAATCTCTGATCTGAGTTAGCCTGGCATAGTTGATGTTAACAAAAACGTTACATTACTTCTGTGTGGCCTATGTTAAAACCTCTTTTCATTGCATATCCGACCAAACTATAAAGGAATAAACATGATAGATTGACAAGTCCAGCAAATACACGTTCAAGTAAATAATAAAACAGGTGACCATGAAACTGGGGAAAAAAATAAAATAAATATTTTATTTTCAATGACCTAAAACACATTGCTGCTCATGTTCTTCTGATATAATGCAAATGATTTTATATCTATAATATAACTTTGCACATTATTTGATGTTAACAGCTCAATCAAACACTGTTCAGAAACACTGTTCACTTATTGTCAAGTAACAATCACGTTTAAATACAAGTCATATTTTTGTTGTTGTTTTTTAAATAAAAAACACAAGAAAATGATTTTTCTTTTACAGCAATATACAGTGTTTGCTGACTAGTCAGTGTCAATGTGAAATATACTTTGATTTATTAAATATACAACTGAACACGTACTTTTGAGCAATCAATTCAGTAGCTTTCTATAGAATTATTTTTGCAACACCAAATGTCTATTTATGCAAATCATTGACATGCTACGCAGGCATCTAAAATATATAATAGCGATTTTGTGATTCATTTCTCAAGCATGTTCTGTACGAAAAAGCATTTCAAAACATACTGCAAGTATATCAATAACAAATAACAAACTAAGCAGAAAAAAATTAATTCAAAGGTAAGATTGATAATAATTAAGTAATAATTACAATATTTGTACTACTTGCTATCAGATGTGTCAAAAGAGATGGTTATGGTGTTGGTATCACACTTTCCTTTGTTCTTAAGTTACTGTAGTTCATCCACCTCAGTACCTAATTACATCTTTGTTATATGAAGCATTGTGCTATCGAACTATTAAGTGATTTAAGTGTGGACAAATGTACCAAACCTGAACATTGTGTTATTAATTGAATATATAGTATAGTTAAACGTATTTATTTTAATTATATTGCGACACTTGATATGATGATATTAAACAACATATTACTTAAAAATCTGTTCAAATAGATATGCATAAAAAAATCTATTAGATGAAAACAAACTTACTTTGTTGTTCACCAACCAAGATCTTATACGTATAGTTGCCAAAACCTATTTCTAATTCGTGAAAGAAGATATCTCTTTTTAAGCAAATATACAGCATTTATGATCTATTTAATGATGTTATATAATAATTAGTAGTTTTTTATTTTTTTGTTTGAGATTTAAGTAGTGAATGTTCAGTCATTGTTAATCGGGTTATCCCAAATCTGATTTGAGGCGATAAATGATTTTAAATATGTATCTATTTATTCTGTCCTTTTACTAAAGTTTATAAAAAAACAGAGGATTAATAGAACTTATTTTAATTCTGTTTTAGACATATCAATAAAATGAAAAGTCATGTTCTTCTTTGTCTAGATTACCAATGGCTGTGCACATTTGAACTACTAGTATTTAGTATACTATAGTATGGTGGTATGCGTTGATTTAAATGTTCGATCATGTAAAAGCACTTTGATTTGTTCTGGTGCGGCCGGTTGTTCACCTAGCAGCTACATTGAGTGGTACGGAATGTCTAACAGTCTGGCAACGACAGCTTTCATGAAACAATTGTGTACAACATAAATGTGACTCATAAACACAGTGTGGCTGGCCTTTTCAATAGGGGTGACACTATAATAAGCAAACACTTTACTGTTACTTTTCTTTACTTTTATTGTATAATTACTGAGATATTAACTATTGCTGAGTTGTCTCTTACAATTCTGTATATAATGACATAATATATAATAATTGTGTAAATTCTAGTATAACTTTATGTTCGATAGTGTGTATGCTATAATAGGTTTCTAATAAACGAATATAATGATTAATGAACATAGATAATTATTCGTGAACAACCAGGCATAAATTTCGGATCAGACTACGGCGAACGCGTCTAGCTACAATGCAAACGATAGGTACAATATCAAGACATCTACCATCCCAATAGAACTGTTGCCAACCATGACTGATATGCTATGGTTTTACATACAACCCATCTGGACTGGAGGGACAATTAACAATTTTATTCTACCACTGGACCACGCGCTCCACTCGTACATACATGAAATGATAGCTTTATATTACTAGGATCCAGCTAAGGACTCACGATTACTCACAAGCTATATAGAGGATAGACATAGAAACCCGCTGGATCATGAAGATACAGTGAAGAGAGATAATTGAAATAACAACAACTCATGCAAATCAGGCTTGAAGTCTTTCTTTGTAGAACCAGTTCTGACCAGCTCAAAGACACCACACGTAGTCGTGGGGGAGGATCGAAATCACGGTCCTCCTATCTTGGGTTCGGACTCTACCACTAGACCGCGCGCCCCACTATGTAAAATAAAGACTTAATAATGTGAGAAATTAGTCTGGCGGCGATTATTTTATGTCAATGTCTAGTCTATTAAAACATATCGCTCTGTTTGTTTAATACTATATTTGTCTTAATATTGCAATCTAACCAAGTATAAGTTTCTATGTCCTATAGTTGGTAGCATTGTCTTGTTATAACAGCAACAGCGCCCTCTATAATTATTATATTAATATTCCAACTTGCACACAAAGTATATCGGGAAATCACCAGGAACCAGACTCATAAAAACAATGAAACCGCCAGATATTAAACATTGTTTGCAATTAAATGCATATACGTGTTATTTCTGCATAAGCAATCACGAGTAAGTAATTTGTGTATAAACATTCGTTGTTAATTTGAACAATTGGCGTCTGTTGCCCATGTAAGATTTCAATGTTGTTTACAGGAGACTAAATGCATGCTCTATCTATTGTAAGTTACAGACACTTTGTTTAAACATTCTGAGACGTGCTTTGTAGAATGATCATAATAATGTAACAGTTAAGTGCATTTAATATGGCGTTCACCCAGCATTGTCTACGTTTTCAACAGAGTGTAAATACTAATTGTTTTAGCAAATGTTTGGTATCATTGATAAGACTTCTAAAACATTTTAAAATAGTCAAGGAACACGTGGTCGTTGTGGTTATTATTGGCTCAACTCTATTTTATTTTTAGAAGATAGTACGTGCATACCCTCAATTACCTTCCTTCCTGCAAATGGGTATAACTCGTGTCAATATTCATTTGGGTAAATGACAATTTAATTTCAATTTTCATTTTCGTCGGCATTTAGGTGTAAGCCAAATATTGATTGTTTTCTTTATTCTATACTACATTTAGTAAATAAAAAAAATTTGCATCCCAAAGAGAGGAGTGAAACTTACATTTTATTGTTTGTCAACATCTGCACTACATATGATGCAACATCTGATGAAAATGCGTCGGGATCATATAGTATGTACATGTAGCATATATCATATAGCATATAGCATATAGCATATATCATATAGCATATAGCATATATCATATAGCATATAGCATATATCATATAGCATGTATCATATAACATATAGCATATAGCATATAGCATATATCATATAGCATATAGCATATATCATATAGCATATATCATATAGCATTTAGCATGTAGCATATATCATATAACATATAGCATATACCATATAGCATATAAGATGTTTAATATGTTCACTGTTGTTAACAGTGAAGTGAAAAAAGGGTCAGACATCATGTATACCACAATTTCGATACATTTTTTTTTCTGATTTCACAATTCAAACATTACAGTGCTTTCAGCATATTCAAAATACATCTATAATGTCATTCAATTATAAAAAGAGCATTAACAAAATGAGCATGCATTTTTAAAAATGATGAAATTATGATTATTTATGACCGCCTTTATGCAATGGGGTGCTCTGCCTTTATCGCAATGTTTGAAACAAATGCAAGGAAATATCAATGTAAAGAAGGTTTACCCATAGTTTAGATTCTGTTGTCACTCTACTAATTTAAAAGACCATGGTATTATCAAATGTTAATTTTCAGACAGTAGAATTAGATGGTTTTGTCTTTATATGGATATGGACCAATAGCAGGTTAGTATGATTAGATGAATGAAAATAAGTCACTGTGATAGTTTTACATCATGCGCTGTTTTACTTTTTTCTTGTCAGTTGTGTTAAAATTTACATATTCTGCTATTAATCAGCTCATGCAATTTATATGATAATTGGTGCACATTTTGTTTCCCAAATATAGAGCAAAACAGGGACAAAAGGCAATTTTGATAACAGGGGCAATTTTGATAACAGGGACAAAAGGCAATTTTGATAACAGGGACATAAGGCAATTTTGATAACTTCGAGATAACTCTATTTTGGAAAGAGGAATAACTCTGGTACAAGGAAGAAAGGCTTACCCCGGACAAAACGTGTAAAACATGTTACATGTTCTTAACTTAAAATCGGTGTGATAAAAAAACTAGAAAACATGAATTTGTTAATTTCAAGAATTTCTACTCATTTTTTTTCAAAACAAGGGTGACTTTAATGTTTTCTTAGAAAAATTATTACTTCACAAAATGTTTCAGTTAGAACTTGGCGATATTTCCGTACGGTTATTAGTTCACTGGTTTAAACATTGATTTGATGTTTGGACATGATAAAAGGTCGATTTCAACATTACATATGAACACATCAGACATTTCCATTGTGTAAAGTCTGTCACTTTAAATAAATTACAATTCGTTTCACTTTAATTGCATATTTCGGAAACAAGTTTTCTTAAAATATTAATGTGTATCCCCTCTGATTACGTGTCCAACTCCGAGTGATCGGTTCTCTTAGACGCATCACCTACTGATTTGGGTTAGTTATTATAGCGCGGGGTGGTAAGAATGCATGGATTATATTAATAGAAATACACTAAAAATGTTGTTTAATTCACATTTTAATAAAAACATCATGTAATTTAACAAACATACAAACTTCGCCCTTAACCATGACACGTTTATACGACACACTACAGTGTCTCCTGGATGCACCAAACTACTTAAATTAGAACAAATTGAGTGAGTGAATGCTATTTCTGAGATGAAAGACATAAGTACGGTACTCCTGACTTGTTACGGGAATAGTTCGATATAATATAGTTCTAATGAAAACAAATCTCAGACACAATACATTGATGCATATGTTAGTGCGTTCGGACCAGCTAGTGGTAACACAGTGGCGCCACCTAGTGGTAATACATTGATTAATCCATAAGAATAAAGCATATGATTGACATGACTAAAAAAACTCAAAGGAAACAAATCGGTTCATTTTGAAATAAGGGTATTACTCATATGTATATATCCTGAGTATATGTGTGCGTAAGTGGTATCCCTAGCAATGTATAGCAAGGAGGTGGGAGGCTTAAATACTGGTGAAAGTAGTTGGATTTCTTCTGATGTGACCGGTTGATCACTCAGCAACTAGATAAATTGGCGGTTAATGAATGTCGAACAAGGATAACTCCCGGGAAGCACATATGTACAATATAAAGGTGTCTCATAAGCCCCTTACAATAGGGATGACACTATACTAAACATCTTACTCTACTTTATTTTATGTTATGATAACCTACAAAACAGAGCCATATTATTATAACCGCCAAATCCTACAAATATTGCATAAGGCCTGAATACAACAAGTGAGTACCGCTATGGTGAGTACTACGCCGGGTACAAGTAAGTATTGCTACGGTCGATACAAGTGAGTACTGTTACGGTCGGTACACGTGAGCACCGCTACGGTGAGTACAAGTGAGCAGCGCTACGGTGAGAACAAGTGCACCGCTACGGTGAGTACAAGTGAGCACCGCAACGTTGAAAACAAGTGAGCCGGCTACGGTGGGAACAAGTGAGTACCGTTATGGTGAGTACAATTGATCACCGCTACGGTGATAACAAGTAAGCACCACTACAGTGGGTACAAGTGAGCACCGCTAGAGTGGGTACAAGTGAGCACCGCTACGGTGGGTACAAATGAGCACCGCTACGGTCGAAACAAGTGAGCACCGCTACTGTGGGTACAAGTGAGCACTGCTGCGGTCGGAACAAGTGAGCACCGCTACAGTGAGGACAAGTGAGAACCGTTACGGTGGTTACAAGTGAGCACCGCTACGGTAGGAACAAGTGAGCTTCGCTACGGTGGGTACAAGTGAGCACCGCTACGGTCAGAACAAGTGAGCATCGCTACGGTAAGAACAAGTGAGCACCGCTACGGTTGTAACAAGTGAGCATCGCTACGTTGGGTACAAGTGAGCACTGCTACGATCAGAACAAGTGAGCACCGCTACGGTGGGTACAAGTGAGCACCGCTACGGTCGGAACAAGTGAGCACCGCTACGGTTGGAACAAGTGAGCACTGCTACGGTCGGAACAAGTGAGCATCGCTACGGTGGGTACAAGTGAGCACCGCTACGGTCGGAACAAGTGAGCATCGCTACGGTGGGTACAAGTGAGCACCGCTATGGTGGGTACAAGTGAGCACTGCTACGGTCAGAACAAGTGAACATCGCTACGGTTGGTACAAGTGAGCACTGCTACGGTCGGAACAAGTGAGCATCGCTACGGTGAGTACAAGTAAGCACCGCTATCGTGTGAGCAACGCAATGGTGAGTACAAGTGAGCACCGCTACGGTGAGTACAAGTGAGAACCGCTACGGTTTGTGCAAGTGACATTCGCTACGGTGAGTACAAGTGAGCATCTCTACGTTGAGTACAATAGAGCACCGCTATGGTGTGAGCAAAGCAACGGTGAGTACAAGTGAGCACCGCTACGGTCAGTACAATTGAGTACCAATACAGTGAGTACAAGTGAGTAACGCTACGGTCAGTACAAGTATATATCACTACGGTCAGTACAATTGAGTACCAATACGGTCAGTACAAGTGAGTACGACTTAGGTGAGTTCAAGTGTACACCGCTACGGTGAGTACAAGTGAGCATCGTTACGGTGAGTACAAGTGAGCATCGCTACGGTGGGTACAAGTGAGCACCGCTACGGTTAGTACGAGTGAGCATCGCTACGGTGAGTACAAACGAGTACCACTACGGTGAGTACAAGTGAGCATCGCTACGGTGAGTACAAACGAGTACCACTACGGTGAGTACAAGTGAGTATCACTACGGTGAGTACACTTAAGCACCACTACGGTGAGTACAAGTGAGTATCACTACGATGAGTACAAGTGAGTATCATTACGTTTAGTACAAGTGAATATAACTAATGTTTTGTATTCATGCACGATCTAGAAAAGTTCAATCGGTTTATATTACAACGGATGGACTTGTTAATTGTATCTGAGTGCAGGGAAATAAATCAAATTCCTAAATTATTATTAGTCTAATGTTATATGACAGACTTACAGTAATTAACAACGAGCAATTAAAAATATACATTTCCTGCAAATCGCTTTGTCATATAATTATCAGACATCTATTATGATACATGGAGAGTATATTTTGGTTTTGTCTCGCCAAACAATAAATATCTTAAGTAGGCGTTATTTATAATTCATTTCCAGTTGCAGATTCTGCTGTAATGAAATTCCAATCTGTGTTATCAAGACACTTCCGGTGAATCAGTTAATCAACTTGTTGATGCCGGAGGGTTATGTTGTAAGGGAAGATTTAAGTGGGTGTGGGGGGGTAAATTATATATTATTAGAGAAGTTAACTAATTATTATATTCGAGTACATTGAAATTACATTAAGAAAAACAAAGAATGTATAAGAAGTAATACAAATTATAATCATTTTCAGTTGCAAGTTCAACAGTACGGAACAATCATGGAATGCACGCATTTGTTGATATTTCCGAAAATATAAAATAATTAACCAGAATAAAGTTATTAAAATAAGAGATATTGCATAATATAATAATTTGTTCAGAAAGGTCCCAGTGTAGTTATTTTGATTATAGTCATGCATTAATCACTACTATCCAAAAATTTAATCAAATGAAACTGTCTTAAAATAAAGAAAGATTTTCATTGAACAGTGTCCTTGTAAATTGCCTATCAAAATGATGCAACTATGAAATTAAGATAGGGCTGTATGTCCATATATATTTTTATATATTTTATATTGCGACATTATCTGGTAAGTGGGTGAAAGGCGTAAAGATCGTATATTCGCGGTTATATATGACAAAACATTTAACTGTTACTAGAAGAACAGATGACTGTTACTATACCGGTAACTATTCTCTAAATCAGGAAGCATTGGCTGGAATGGGTCAGAAAACATTAAACATTTTACTGGCAAATATTCGTAAATATACATTGAAACCTAAAACTGTCTGTCAATTATT
Organism: Panopea generosa; assembly: GCA_029582155.1. Taxonomy (NCBI): domain Eukaryota; kingdom Metazoa; phylum Mollusca; class Bivalvia; order Adapedonta; family Hiatellidae; genus Panopea; species Panopea generosa. The sequence goes on from CM055898.1 coordinate 5,718,086, forward strand.
TGATGCATTTGTTGGCTCAACTCTTAATTACGCCTGCGAAATATGGGGATTTTCTAAATCGAAAGAAATCGAAAGAATACATCTGAAATTTTGTAAATATTTGTTAAATGTTAAAACTTCAACATGTTATATGGGAGTATATGGAAAGTTAGGTAGATAGCCCTTGTATATAAATAGATTTCGTATTATTAAATACTGGGCTAAAATTTAAAATTATGTTTAATCTGAGAATATATTGTTAAATATTTATTAATTAACTACTAATTGATTGTAATAAAGATGATAAGAATTGGGTAAAAGACATCAAATGTCTACTGGAAGATTATAATTTTACATTTATATATGGTCAAGTACTGATGATGATAATTTGTTAAAATTTCATTTGGTTTTTAAAAAGAGAGTTTTAAATAATTTTAAACAAAAACGGTTTAATGAAATCGCAAACAGTCGTTCGTTATGTACTTATAAGATGTTAAAAACTACTTTTGAATTCGAAAAATTCAAAAATTAATTTAAGAATTCCTATGACAAGATTAAAATTATCATCACATCAGTTAAGGATTGAAACCGGTCATTATGCTCAGAGCAGAATGGAACTTAATTTGCGTTAGTGTATTGTATGTCACTTAAAAGACATAGAAGATGAATATCATTTTGTGTTAATATGTCCTAGTTATCAGAATATTCGTAAAAGTTTATTAAACCATATTATTACGAACGGCCAATTATGTTTCAATTCATTGAGTTGATGCAAAGTAAGAAGCATTCCGTTTTATTAAACCTTTGTTAATATTTTTATCAAGCTTTTGGTGTTCATAAATCCTTGTATAATCAAAATGTATAAATGTTTTCATCTATCTATTTGTGTTGATCTACTCAAATATATAATGACAATGTATGTTAATTAGGTTATTTATATTTGTCCAACCTCAAAAGGAAATATTTTAAAAAAAAGATGTATTTAGATAACGTCATATATCTAATTTAATTGAACCTAACATTATTGATTATTTCTCTATTATCTACGTGTCATGTGTTGCATTTATTATTTGAATTTGTATGTAATAAGAAATTATATGTTAAAATTACTGAATAAAATTATTTGAATCTTGAATCTTGTAAAGTTTGTAGGTAGTTCGCAAGTGGAAAATTAATTCGAATAACCAACTACCGATCAGCTGCCAGTTGGGGATTTGGATTCGTTCTTATAATTACTATTTGATTTACATATTTTACTCGTGTTAATTTAATCAATAAAAAATGTATACAAATTAATATTAAGTCCGAATCCCCAACTTGCAGCTGGTTGGTAGTTGGCGATACGTGACGAATCCCTAACTGGACATCTAAAATCGCCGTCTAGTGAGTATATTCGTTCTATTGAAGAACAAACCCGGCACTAGTGTGTTATTTATTGTTTTAAACTTACTTTTGTTAAAGAAATAAGACAACGATTTGAAAAATAAATCTGAATCCCCAACTGGCAGCTGGTTGGTAGTTGGCGATTTGCGGTGAATCCCGAACTGGACATTTTGAATCGCTTCCTAATGAATATACTCATGGTATTGAAGGAACAACGCAGGAACTGTGTTTATTTATTGTTATGAACTGTTTTTTCTACAGAATTGATTTGTTCTTTCAACTCCATGAGTACATTCATCAGGAGATGATTTAAAATGTCCACCGCGAATCGCCAAATATCAACAAGCTGCCAGTTGGGGATTCGGATTTTTTTTCAAATCAATATTTGTTTTCAAAAAACAATTAATTCTATAGAAAAACAGTTTAAAACAACAAATAAATACCATTCCCGCGTTGTTCCTTCAATAGCATGAGTATATTCATCAGGAGGTGATTCAAAATTTCCAGTTTGATATTCGCGCCGAATCACCAACTTACAACCAGCTGCCAGTTGGGGATTTGGATTGTTTTTCTTTAAATTGCTGTTTCATTATTTTAACATATCAATTCAATAAAATAAATTTATGATTATGAATAACACCAGTGGTGGTTTGGTTCTTCAATATAACGAGTCTACTCACCAGACGACGATTCAAAATGTCCAGTTAAACATAATTGCACCCATGTTTAATGCGACCTATACCAACAACTGCACATTTCACAGGAACAAGGTGTTCTGTAGACATAACGTCCAAGCTATAAAATAAGGTTGACGTTTCACAGTGCTGCCTACAAACGTTTGTATCAAAGCCATGGTCTAGGTCCATTGCAATTTGATCATGCAGTCCATATTTTATAAACTATGTGTATGAGATGTATCAAATGATAGCAACTTTTATCTGACATGAAGAGATCCAGGCAGTCGCATTGTATCTGTGGATTGTAAATATACTGTTTTTAAATTTGTATTTTCCTCAGCATGTTATCTGTAAGTAAATAGCATTTTGTCATTTTAAATCAAATAAATAATATTATATTATATAATGGCATATGCTATTATATGCTGTGTTTCACCATATTTGAACAATGTAGTCATCGAAATCAGTTGACATAACTTTAACAATACTGAGGGTATGCAACCCTTATCTGATATATGTTTATTAATATTAATATGTGGATAGATATGACTGATGAGTTATACTATACTATAATCGATAATTAGTTAATTAAATATTGAAAATGAAGATTATTTGCTGTTCACAACACCAAGCACAAATGACCGTGTTTTTCATTTTTGTCTGACCCCAAGTAAAGATAGTAAAGTTTTAATTGTAAAATAAGACGAAATATCAGGAAAATGTTAATACACAATAAATGAAGCTCGAACCAGAACAACGGATTGATTGTAAACAGCGTGACTTTCAAAATACTGATATGACTTTTGGTAATTATAGTTCATCATGCAAAGATAATAACCTCAGACCGTGCATGGAATGGCGTTAATCCACCTCATACTGATGTTTTATAGTGGAACGTACAGCCTATGATAAACAAAGCTCCACAAGTGATAAAACTGGTGCATGATATGTGCTTTTGTTTTGGAATTGTTCGTGTACACTAGACAACAATGTTTGGTTTGTTGTCAGAACACAAACACCCGATGTATTGTTTATTATGTAAATATTATTATTACGATTCAACTTCTTTCACAGCAAAGTATTCACTTTTATTTTCAGACGTGTATTTGTACCTGGATTTATGTTCACGTGCATTAGCCTAATGTTCATTAAAAAGAATTAGATGATTAATTGTTATGTTCGTCCTGTAATGAAACAGGAACAACGGTTTAATGTTAATTACATACTTAACATGAATACCATAATTTATATTATAGTACCGATAATTCTAAATTGTGAACAGTGGTGTTATAAGTAGTTATACTAGTTAGAATGTAAGGATAGATTTGTAAGTGCATCTTATATAGGAGTAACCTAGTAATTATATTTGTTATGTTCGCCTTATTCTTGTCAAATTTTATTCTTGTTAATTACTTTCTTTTTTCAGCAAGTTAATTTAGACTTTATTACACCAATGCAAACTTACGATACGAGACCACCGGTAAAGTGATACCACTGTTCTATTACTTGTGGTTTTATTCTCGTCTAACTAGTTTGGATTATTATTTGAACTATTTGATGTAAACCTAAAGAAACATAATCCCAGCAGGGGACAAAAATAGAATTCAAAATACATAACCATGACAACAGTTTTAACCTAATATTGATATAGAATCATAAAGTATAATAAATATGTACATCTGAAGAGTGGCTTTAGGAGGGTAAATAATAAAACCGTTAAATCGGGTGTCACTTAACATCGCTCTTCCCTGACATGAGACTTATTAATGTAAGTGCGTGTATGCATGGCACATGCTTTTGTCTATACGTGTATAATTTTCATAACAACAAACCTACCCAGGTATATATACCTCATTTAATCATTGTAATTTGTCAATTCAGATTGAAATTTGTTCAAGCAAAAGATCCTAGTTTATGAGAAAAAACATTTACAGATCATACTATAAATCGTTCTTGGTAGCATATTTATAACAAAAAGAAAAAGGTTACGGTCTCACACCCGGGATGACTCGTTAAAGCAACGCCTTACATATATACATGTTTCTGTCAAAGTTCTAACAGTTGCATTGTGGGTAATCCAATATTCAAGGTAGTCACTTTACTACATGTATATTGTTTACAATTACTGATTTCTGGTTGACTCAATATCACAACTGTCTTGGTATCTACTTTTCAATGTGACATATTCGTGTTTCATATTTTTATGGTAATGACGTATCATTCACTATAAATCAAACTTTACCTAATATATTGACAAAACAACGAGTGGACCATAAATTGGCTTTTTTCCTGAAGTTAGATGTTTATAGAAATATACTAGCCAACTAGTGGAACCTCAAAAGGTTAAGATCCTAGCAGCTGATATTCTATTTTTACTGGTTCGACTGACGTCAAGTAAAATTTTTAGTTCAAATCATAAAGAATGACAACATTTATATATATGACAGTAAGACTTCAATTACTATGCCAATGTTCATTCTTTATAACCGTTTTATCAGATTCGACCAAACAAACATGTTCATTCAATTTACATTTAGGTACAATGCAATGCATCGCCATTGTCCCAGTCTGTTTACATGTTATTGTTTCTAATGTCACGAGGGGATATTGTTGTTAAAATAATTACTTGTACAACTTTCTTATTATGTTAAACTCATTGATGATCTTTATATTAGACAATAAAGTGTAAATCTGAATTTGATTTGCATTTTGTTTCTTGAATTAGTACAATCTTCTATGCCATATAATATAAACACGTCAGAAATGGCTATAACAAACATGTAAAGCAATAAAATGAAAGCAACACTAAACAAACCAAGCAAACCCATAGCGATTGACAATGTATATATCGTATTTTTATTTTAAAGAAAATGCATATTAACCATTGTGGGATCCAAATACCTTAACACTCTACCATACTTAATTAGCGAGTGTTGGTAGGTGTCTGTCAAGTGTAAAATAGTTCAGTTGCGTGAAGTTGGCTATGAGATCGGCAATCGGAGATCAACATTCAATACAGATCCAGGTCTGAGATCGTAGATCAACATTCAAAAAAAAAGTCAAAATTTGAATAACGACCCAGGTCTGCAATCGTAGATCGACATTCAAAATAAAATCTAAAATACGGACAGAAATTGAATACAGACCCAGGTCTGAGATCGTAGATCAACATTCAAATTAAAAGTCGGAATTTGAATACAGACCAAGGTCTGAGATCGTAGATCAACATTCAAAATAAAAGTTTAAAGACGGACAGAACTTGAATACAGACCCAGGTCTGAGATCGTAGATCAACATTCAAAATAAAAGTCGGAATTTGAATAACGACCCAGATCTGCAATCGTAGATCGACATTCAAAATAAAATTTAAAATACGGACAAAATTTTAATGCAGATCCAGGTCTGACATCGTAGATCAACATTCAAAATAAAAGTTAAAAGGCGGACAGAACTTGAATACAGACCCAGGTCTGAGATCGTAGATCAACATTCAAAATAAAAGTCGGAATTTGAATACCGACCCAGGTCTGCAATCGTAGATCGACATTCAAAATAAAATTAAAAATACGGACAAAATTTGAATGCAGACCCAGGTCTGAGATCGTAGATCAACATTCAAAATAAAAGTCGGAATTTGAATACAGACCCAGATCTGCAATCGTAGATCAACATTCAAAATAAAATTAAAAATACGGACAAAATTTGAATGCAGATGCAGGTCTGACATCGTAGATCAACATTCAAAATAAAAGTCGGAACTTGAATACCGACCCAGGTCTGCAAACGTAGATCGACATTCAAAATAAAATTAAAAATACGGACAAAATTTGAATGCAGATCAAGGTCTGAGATCGTAGATCAACATTCAAAATAAAAGTCGGAATTTGAATACAGACCCAGATCTGCAACCGTAGATCAACATTCAAAATAAAATTAAAAATACGGACAAAATTGAATGCAGATGCAGGTCTGACATCGTAGATCAACATTCAAAATAAAAGTCGGAATTTGAATAACGACCCAGATCTGCAATCGTAGATCAACATCCAAAATAAAATTAAAAATACGGACAAAATTTGAATGCAGATCCAGGTCTGACATCGTAGATCAACATTCAAAATAAAAGTTAAAAGACGGAGAGAACTTGAATACAGACCCAGGTCTGCAATCGTAGATCGACATTCAAAATAAAAGTTAAAAGACGGAGTTAACTTGAATGCAGATTCAGGTCTGAGATCGTAGATCAACATTCAAAATAAAAGTCGGAATTTGAATACCGACCCTGGTCTGCAATCGTAGATCGACATTCAAAATAAAATAAAAAATACGGACAAAATTTGAATGCAGATCCAGGTCTGAGATCGTAGATCGACATTCAAAATAAAATCTAAAATACGGACAAAACTTGAATACAGACCCAGGTCTGAGATCGTAGATCAACATTCAAAATAAAAGTCGAAATTTGAATACCGACCCAGGTCTGCAATCGTAGATCGACATTCAAAATAAAATAAAAAATACGGACAAAATTTGAATGCAGATCCAGGTCTGAGATCGTAGATCGACATTCAAAATAAAATCTAAAATACGGACAAAACTTGAATACAGACCCAGGTCTGAGATCGTAGATCAACATTCAAAATAAAAGTCGGAATTTGAATACCGACCCAGATCTGCAATCGTAGATCAACATTCAAAATAAAATTAAAAATACGGACAAAATTTGAATGCAGATCCAGTTCTGACATCGTAGATCAACATTCAAAATAAAAGTTAAAAGACGGACAAAACTTGAATACAGACCCAGGCCTGCAATCGTAGATCGACATTCAAAATAAAAGTTAAAAGACGGAGTTAACTTGAATGCAGATCCAGGTCTGAGATCGTAGATCAACATTCAAAATAAAAGTCGGAATTTGAATACCGACTCAGGTCTGCAATCGTAGATCGACATTCAAAAATAAAATTAAAAATACGGACAAAATTTGAATGCAGATCCAGGTCTGACATCGTAGATCAACATTCAAAATAAAAGATAAAAGACGGACAGAACTTGAATACAGACCCAGGTCTGAGATCGTAGATCAACATTCAAAATAAAAGTCGGAATTTGAATACCGACCCAGGTCTGCAATCGTAGATCGACATTCAAAATAAAATTAAAAATACGGACAAAATTTGAATGCAGATCCAGGTCTGAGATCGTAGATCGACATTCAAAATAAAATCTAAAATACGGACAAAACTTGAATACAGACCCAGGTCTGCAATCGTAGATCGACATTCAAAATAAAATTAAAAATACGGACAAAGTTTGAATGCAGATCCAGGTCTGACATCGTAGATCAACATTCAAAATAAAAGTTAAAAGACGGACAGAACTTGAATACAGACCTAGGTCTGAGATCGTAGATCAACATTCAAAATAAAAGTCGGAATTTGAATACCGACCCAGGTCTGCAATCGTAGATCGACATTCAAAATAAAATTAAAAATACGGACAAAATTTGAATGCAGATCCAGGTCTGAGATCGTATATCGACATTCAAAATAAAATCTAAAATACGGACAAAACTTGAATACAGACCCAGGTCTGCAATCGTAGATCGACATTCAAAATAAAAGAGAAAAGACGGAGTTAACTTGAATGCAGATCCAGGTCTGACATCGTAGATCGACATTCAAAATAAAAGTTAAAAGACGGACAGAACTTGAATACAGATCCAGGTCTGAGATCGTAGATCAACATTCAAAATAAAAGTCGGAATTTGAATACCGACCCAGGTCTGCAATCGTAGATCGACATTCAAAATAAAATTAAAAATACGGACAAAATTTGAATGCAGATCCAGGTCTGAGATCGTAGATCGACATTCAAAATAAAATCTAAAATACGGACAAAACTTGAATACAGACCCAGGTCTGCAATCGTAGATCGACATTCAAAATAAAATTAAAAATACGGACAAAGTTTGAATGCAGATCCAGGTCTGACATCGTAGATCAACATTCAAAATAAAAGTTAAAAGACGGACAGAACTTGAATACAGACCCAGGTCTGAGATCGTAGATCAACATTCAAAATAAAAGTCGGAATATGAATACAGACCCAGGTCTGCAATCGTAGATCGACATTCAAAATAAAATTAAAAATACGGACAAAATTTGAATGCAGATCCAGGTCTGAGATCGTAGATCGACATTCAAAATAAAATCTAAAATACGGACAAAACTTGAATACAGACCCAGGTCTGAGATCGTAGATCAACATTCAAAATAAAAGTCGGAATTTGAATAACGACCCAGATCTGCAATCGTAGATCAACATTCAAAATAAAATTAAAAATACGGACAAAATTTGAATGCAGATCCAGGTCTGACATCGTAGATCAACATTCAAAATAAAAGTTAAAAGACGGACAAAACTTGAATACAAACCCAGGTCTGCAATCGTAGATCGACATTCAAAATAAAAGTTAAAATACGGAGTTAACTTGAATGCAGATCCAGGTCTGAGATCGTAGATCAACATTCAAAATAAAAGTCGGAATTTGAATACCGACCCAGGTCTGCAATCGTAGATCGACATTCAAAATAAAATAAAAAAAAAAATACGGACAAAATTTGAATGCAGATCCAGGTCTGACATCGTAGGTCAACATTCAAAATAAAAGTTAAAAGACTGACAGAACTTGAATACAGACCAAGGTCTGAGATCGTAGATCAACATTCAAAATAAAAGTCGGAATTTGAATACCGACCCAGGTCTGCAATCGTAGATCGACATTCAAAATAAAATTAAAAATACGGACAAAATTTGAATGCAGATCCAGGTCTGAGATCGTAGATCGACATTCAAAATAAAATCTAAAATACGGACAAAACTTGAATACAGACCAAGGTCTGCAATCGTAGATCGACATTCAAAATGAAAGAGAAAAGACGGAGTTTACTTGAATGCAGATCCAGGTCTGACATCGTAGATCAACATTCAAAATAAAAGTTAAAAGACGGACAGAACTTGAATACAGACCCAGGTCTGAGATCGTAGATCAACATTCAAAATAAAAGTCGGAATTTGAATAACGACCCAGGACTGAGATCGTAGATTGACATTAACCCCACCCCACACACACACACACACACACACACACACACACACACACCATCACCACACACACACACACACACACACACACACACACACACACACACACAAGTCGTAATTAGAAAAACAAGCCAGGTTTGAGATCGTAAATCAACGTTTACCTTTAATAAATATTAAAATGTTAATGTAGTAGTTCGACATGTGATATTGTATACATAGTTCTACAATAGTACATCAGCATTCACAGTAATTGTTAGAAGTTGGATTTGAATACAGTTCCATGTCTGCGATTCGTAAAAGCGTCATTTATAATGGTCAGAACGGAGAACAAATTTAAAATGTCTTGGTCGGAGCTGAATTTTCAACGATCAGTTCGAATATTGACTTTCAGATATAGAAGTTTCGATCGAAGATCCATATTTAAAAAAATTTCAGGTCGAATAATAACATCAAAAAATAAGTTCAAATCTGACATCAACGTCGCAAAACGTTCATATCGATATGAAACAATTGGAGATCAACATTCGAGAAAAATCTCAGATTTGAGATTATCGTTTGAAGATTTTGGAATTACAACTATAACAGAAAACAGTGTATTTTCGTGTTTCTTTTTTTTTTTGCTACCTTACTCCTCCCCTAAGAACTTTAAATTGATGATTTAAAGATTATACTTGTATATCATGAACAAAATGTTAATAGAAGAACGTTGTTTAACGTTATAATAAAATGAAAACCGCGTAATAATAGAATAAAGTAAAATGGCAGACTCAAGATAGTTAAGATATTCTTCTTTCGGTAACTGAGCATAATCCTAATCTTGATTACCCTCAGTGTTGAAGAGTTATTTTACTTGAATACTAGAAGACAGAACGCGAGTAACAAACTGCTCAAATAGATATAAGTGGTACATTTCAAACAAATAGAAAAATCTCTACATAACTATAAGACTTTTAATGCACGTTCAATATTCATTCTAAGAACGTTTCGTTGTTACATAAGATATAAGACCTGTGCAAGCATGACGTACATATTTTCAAGGAACGTTAGTTAAAATCATTGAAAGGTAAGAATTTCTGCTGATTTAAAAGCTAGTAAAATTCGATAAATATGTTTAAATCACGGTGAATAGCCGGTAAATAATTCCTCTACTTTTTCAGAACATTTGACGCCAATACAACACATGCCCAAAAAAAACATTCACTTACAGTCAATCGCCGTTGTGATCTCTCTGTCAACTACACCGTACAAAATAAAAGGGACATTTTTGCTAACAAATTTTAAATTATATTATTATAGTTGTCTTTAAACGATAGTACTGTTATGGCAACCCACAAGTATTAAGATATTACGAAAGTATATCAGTATTTAAAGTTGAATAAAGTTCAAAAAGGAAGTTATAACCTCAAATACAATAATAAAAGTTATTTTTTTAATAAAATAAATTAGCCCGTAGACTGTGATCGTGTGCCAATATTATACTCATTTGTTGAATAACTTGAATAATATAAATCCACTTATTGATTATGTTTGCATTTTAATAGTGACTATTTCTCACCTAGCGTGAGATAAGTCATATCAAATGATAGGTACTTTAACAGTTAAAATGGCATATACAAGACAGTCAATTTTTTTATTTTGAATGTTGATCTACGATCTCAGACCTGGGTCTGTATTAAATTTCTGTCCGTCTTTTAACTTTTATTTTGAATGTTGATCTACGATCTCAGACCTGGGTCTGTATTCAAGTTTTGTCCGTATTTAAGATTTTATTTTGAATGTCGATCTACGATTGCAGACCTGGGTCGGTATTCAAATTTTGACTTTTATTTTGAATGTTGATCTACGATCTCAGACCTGGGTCTGTATTCAAGTTAACTCCGTCTTTTAACTTTTATTTTGAATGTTGATCTACGATGTCAGACCTGGATCTGCATTCAAATTTTGTCCGTATTTTTAATTTTATTTTGAATGTCGATCTACGATTGCAGACCTGGGTCGGTATTTAAATTCCGACTTTTATTTTGAATGTTGATCTACGATCTCAGACCTGGGTCTGTATTCAATTTCTGTCCGTCTTTTAATTTTTATTTTGAATGTTGATCTACGATCTCAGACCTGAGTCTGTATTCAAATTCCGACTTTAATATTTAATGTTGATCTACGATGTCAGACCTGGATCAACATTCAAATTTTGTCCGTATTTTTAATTTTATTTTGAATGTCGATCTACGATTGCAGACCTGGGTCGGTATTCAAATTCCGACTTTTATTTTGAATGTTGATCTACGATGTCAGACCTGGATCTGCATTCAAGTTAACTCCGTCTTTTAACTTTTATTTTGAATGTCGATCTACGATTGCAGACCTGGATCTGTATTCAAGATGTGTCCGTCTTTTAACTTTTATTTTGAATGTTGATCTACGATGTCAGACCTGGATCTGCATTCAAATTTTGTCCGTGTTTTTAATTTTATTTTGAATGTTGATCTACGATTGCAGATCTGGGTCGTTATTCAAATTCCGACTTTTATTTTGAATGTTGATCTACGATGTCAGACCTGGATCTGCATTCAAATTTTGTCCGTATTTTTAATTTTATTTTGAATGTCGATCTACGATTGCAGACCTGGGTCGGTATTCAAATTCCGACTTTTATTTTGAATGTTGATCTACGATCTCAGACCTGGATCTGCATTGAATGTTGATCTACGATTGCAGATCTGGGTCGTTATTCAAATTCCGACTTTTATTTTGAATGTTGATCTACGATCTCAGACCTGGGTCTGTATTCAAGTTTTGTCCGTATTTTAGATTTTATTTTGAATGTCGATCTACGATCTCAGATCTGGGTCGTTATTCAAATTCCGACTTTTATTTTGAATGTTGATCTACGATGTCAGACCTGGATCTGCATTCAAATTTTGTCCGTATTTTTTTATTTTATTTTGAATGTTGATCTACGATTGCAGATCTGGGTCGTTATTCAAATTCCGACATTTATTTTGAATGTTGATCTACGATGTCAGACCTGGATCTGCATTCAAATTTTGTCCGTATTGTAAATTTTATTTTGAATGTTGATCTACGATTGCAGATCTGGGTCGTTATTCAAATTCCGACTTTTATTTTGAATGTCGATCTACGATCTCAGACCTGGGTCTACATTCAAATTTTGTCCGTATTTTTAATTTTATTTTGAATGTCGATCTATGATTGCTGACCTGGGTCGGTATTCAAATTCCGACTTTTATTTTGAATGTTGATCTCCGATCTCAGACCTGGATCTGCATTGAATGTTGATCTACGATTGCAGATCTGGGTCGTTATTCAAATTCCGACTTTTATTTTGAATGTTGATCTACGATCTCAGACCTGGGTCTGTATTCAAGTTTTGTCCGTATTTTAGATTTTATTTTGAATGTCGATCTACGATTGCAGACCTGGGTCGGTATTCAAATTCCGACTTTTATTTTGAATGTTGATCTACGATCTCAGACCTGGATCTGTATTCAAGTTCTGTCCGTCTTTTAACTTTTATTTTGAATGTTGATCTACGATGTCAGACTTGGATCTGCATTCAAGTTAACTCCGTCTTTTCTCTTTTATTTTGAATGTCGATCTACGATTGCAGACCTGGGTCTGTATTCAAGTTTTGTCCGTCTTTTAACTTTTATTTTGAATGTTGATCTACGATCTCAGACCTGGATCTGCATTCAAATTTTGTCCGTATTTTTAATTTTATTTTGAATGTCGATTTACGATTGCAGACCTGGGTCGGTATTCAAATTCCGACTTTAATTTTGAATGTTGATCTACGATCTCAGACCTGGATCTGCATTCAAGTTAACTCCGTCTTTTAACTTTTATTTTGAATGTCGATCTACGATTGCAGACCTGGGTTTGTATTCAAGTTTTGTCCGTCTTTTAACTTTTATTTTGAATGTTGATCTACGATGTCAGACCTGGATCTGCATTCAAATTTTGTCCGTATTTTTAATTTTATTTTGAATGTTGATCTACGATTGCAGATCTGGGTCGTTATTCAAATTCCGACTTTTATTTTGAATGTTGATCTACGATGTCAGACCTGCATCTGCATTTAAATTGTGTCCGTATTTTTAATTTTATTTTGAATGTTGATCTACGATTGCAGATCTGGGTCGTTATTCAAATTCCGACTTTTATTTTGAATGTTGATCTACGATGTCAGACCTGCATCTGCATTCAAATTTAATCCGTATTTTTAATTTTATTTTGAATGTCGATCTACGATTGCAGACCTGGGTCGGTATTCAAATTCCGACTTTTATTTTGAATGTTGATCTACGATCTCAGACCTGGATCTGCATTGAATGTTGATCTACGATTGCAGATCTGGGTCGTTATTCAAATTCCGACTTTTATTTTGAATGTTGATCTACGATCTCAGACCTGGGTCTGTATTCAAGTTTTGTCCGTCTTTTAGATTTTATTTTGAATGTCGATCTACGATCTCAGACCTGGATCTGCATTCAAATTTTGTCCGTATTTTTAATTTTATTTTGAATGTTGATCTACGATCTCAGACCTGGGTCGTTATTCAAATTCCAACTTTTATTTTGAATGTTGATCTACGATCTCTGACCTGGGTCTGTATTCAAGTTCTGTCCGTCTTTTAACTTTTATTTTGAATCTTGATCTACGATCTCAGACCTGGGTCTGTATTCAAGTTTTGTCCGTATTTTAGATTTTATTTTGAATGTCGATCTACGATCTCAGACCTGGGTCGTTATTCAAATTCCGACTTTTATTTTGAATGTTGATCTACGATCTCAGACCTGGATCTGCATTCAAATTTTGTCCGTATTTTTAATTTTATTTTGAATGTTGATCTACGATTGCAGACCTGTGTCGGTATTCAAATTCCGACTTTTATTTTGAATGTTGATTTACGATCTCAGACCTGGGTCTGTATTCAAGTTCTGTCCGTCTTTTAACTTTTATTTTGAATGTTGATCTACGATGTCAGACCTGGATCTGCATTCAAATTTTGTCCGTATTTTTAATTTTATTTTGAATGTTGATCTACGATTGCAGATCTGGGTCGTTATTCAAATTCTGACTTTTATTTTGAATGTTGATCTACGATGTCAGACCTGCATCTGCATTTAAATTGTGTCCGTATTTTTAATTTTATTTTGAATGTTGATCTACGATTGCAGATCTGGGTCGTTATTCAAATTCCGACTTTTATTTTGAATGTTGATCTACGATGTCAGACCTGCATCTGCATTCAAATTTAATCCGTATTTTTAATTTTATTTTGAATGTCGATCTACGATTGCAGACCTGGGTCGGTATTCAAATTCCGACTTTTATTTTGAATGTTGATCTACGATCTCAGACCTGGATCTGCATTGAATGTTGATCTACGATTGCAGATCTGGGTCGTTATTCAAATTCCGACTTTTATTTTGAATGTTGATCTACGATCTCAGACCTGGGTCTGTATTCAAGTTTTGTCCGTCTTTTAGATTTTATTTTGAATGTCGATCTACGATCTCAGACCTGGATCTGCATTCAAATTTTGTCCGTATTTTTAATTTTATTTTGAATGTTGATCTACGATCTCAGACCTGGGTCGTTATTCAAATTCCAACTTTTATTTTGAATGTTGATCTACGATCTCTGACCTGGGTCTGTATTCAAGTTCTGTCCGTCTTTTAACTTTTATTTTGAATCTTGATCTACGATCTCAGACCTGGGTCTGTATTCAAGTTTTGTCCGTATTTTAGATTTTATTTTGAATGTCGATCTACGATCTCAGACCTGGGTCGTTATTCAAATTCCGACTTTTATTTTGAATGTTGATCTACGATCTCAGACCTGGATCTGCATTCAAATTTTGTCCGTATTTTTAATTTTATTTTGAATGTTGATCTACGATTGCAGACCTGTGTCGGTATTCAAATTCCGACTTTTATTTTGAATGTTGATCTACGATCTCAGACCTGGGTCTGTATTCAAGTTCTGTCCGCCTTTTAACTTTTATTTTGAATGTTGATCTACGATGTCAGACCTGGATCTGCATTCAAATTTTGTCCGTATTTTAAATTTTATTTTGAATGTCGATCTACGATTGCAGACCTGGGTCGTTATTCAAATTCCGACTTTTATTTTGAATGTTGATCTACGATCTCAGACCTGGGTCTGTATTCAAGTTCTGTCCGTCTTTTTAATTTTATTTTGAATGTTGATCTACGATCTCAGACCTGGGTCAGTATTCAAATTCCGACTTTTATTTTGAATGTTGATCTACGATCTCAGACCTGGGTCTGTATTCAATTTCTGTCCGTATTTTAGATTTTATTTTGAATGTCGATCTACGATTGCAGACCTGGGTCGTTATTCAAATTTTGACTTTTTTTTTGAATGTTGATCTACGATCTCAGACCTGGATCTGTATTGAATGTTGATCTCCGATTGCCGATCTCATAGCCAACTTCACGCAACTAAATAGTTCACCTACATTGACTGTTGAATATGTCATATTTCGTAATTCATGAGAGTACGGTTATACCATCCCTTGTCGACATTGTAGTGAAATAAAGATCACCATCTGAATACTATCTCATATCCATGTGAATAACTTGGTACATATTGATTATGGAAGACGACAACGTCGGCATATCAATATAAGTCAATTCACCGCGTGACCCCATATACAGTAACGTTCTATAACATCTTTATCATACTGTTTCTTCACATATATAAATATTTTTATGTATACATTTCTTATTTAACACACACACGGAAACTACCAATTGTTCTTATTCCAATGCGGCTCAGTTGTGACAGTGATATCGTGCTTACTGTTAAACGTGACGATAAAATTGTAATCAACACTGAATGTGCCGTATTTATGGTTTAGTTTACGTTCATATGGGACAAAATTGATAATCTCAAGAATGATCAAGTACAGTCAATTGCTGGAACTAGCCACCAATTGACACGAAATATTACAATAAATTAATCACAAAGATTTTGAGAGATGGTTATATATTTCTGTAATGGTTTGTATCTTAATGACCAGACAAAACTATAGGTTCATTGTTCAACTGGAGTACTTTCTTTACATGAGATAAGAAAATAAGTATGTGTCCAATGGGTTTTGATTGTATAAATATTTGTTTTGTCACCGAGTTATAGCAGATATCAATTAATGATCATTCCTGGGATCCTGGAAGGACAAGGACGGCCGAGACCGTCTCCACAAGTAACTTTCCCGCATTAATCAGAGGTGAATGAAATTTAGACACAATGCCGTATATCAATCATCACAGAGAACATTGCAAGAAGGGGGATTCGAATTCAGTTCCCCTGTATAGTACTATTGAATTTATAGTTAAATAGAATTTCAACATTTACATTTAAAATTGTCTTTACGTTGGCGTATATTTACGAGTATATATATTTCACCAATATTTGAAACCATATAACAGCAGGATAAAGTACATAACAAGAACATTAAGTTTGTAAACGATACGTTTAGATATAATTATATAATATGTATTACAATTGATATCTGCTTAGTATGTATTGTATGGTACGTATTACAATTAATAACTGCAGTATATGTATTGTAAAGTTGATTGTATTATAATGGGTATGTTTATTTTTTTTGTTGATTATATGATTCTTTTATATTTTTTGGCTGGAACGAGGGACAGAATTGTCTATCAAAACCAAAAATTCATGAATGATTTTTGCATATCGAATAGATTTAATGTTTATATCAATTTAATTCACACATTCTTATATAAAACGTTATAACGCGACAGGGGTGAGGAATTTAAGAGGGGTGGACAATTAAGAGGCGTGTTTATAATATCCATGTTTGGTATGCATATATGTGTACTTTGATTGCTACCACTCCTGTTGGATATATACTTGAAGTATAAGTAGTGATTTGTTCTGTAGAAATATTGGTGATGTGTAGCATATACTTAATGCAAGACGAACGACAATCGTATAAAGAAGGCAATTCGTGCTTGGTACACGCAGACGCATGACAAGTGACACGTGTATTGCTATTATTTATCAATACATTTCTACCACCATAGCAACCGTGAAAGGTCACTGGTAATTTATTAAAATATAAGACTATATCTAACAACAAAACACTCAGATTACTTGTATTCATTTAGAGCATTATTTTTATATTAATGTAACCCGGTAGTCAGTTCAACATCAAGTCTAGATAGGGGATTTTGGATGGTAATTGTTATAATATAATAATTATAACCTGTTAATACATAAAACGAACATTTAAAAAAGTAAAAAGACAATTATTCTAAAATACCCAAGTCCGAGCGTCTCGTTAATACAAATTACACATATTTCGCAGTACTACTACTAATAAAACAAATTACAAATGACTTACCAGAATTCGTTTTTAACTTAATGAATTATGGTGAAACGATTTATTTAAATAAATAAATGCTTCTTATAAATAAATAGTTGTAAATAGAATATCAGTTTTGATGGTCTTCACTTGTTAAAGTTCAGAACCGTTCTTGTGAAATTAACGTAATAGTACGGGTCTTCAAACAAAAAGAGCTGGTGTCAAAACATAAGAGTACGGGTCTTCTAACAAAAAGAGCTGATGTAAAAACGATGTAAAAACGTAGTGCACGGGTCTTCAAACAAAAAGAGTTGGTGTCTAAACGTAAAAGTACGGGTCTTAAACAAAAAATGCTGATATAAGAACGTAATAGTACGGGTCTTCAAACAAAAAGAGCTGGTGTCAAAACGTAAAAGTACGGTTCTTCAAACAAAAAGAACTGATGTAAAAACGTAATCGACTGGTCTTCAAACTAAAAGAGCTGGATGTAAAATCGTAATAGTTTGAATCTTCAAACAAAAAGAGCTGGTGTCAGAACGTAAAAGTACGGGTCTTCAAACAAAAAGAGCTTATGTAAAAACGATGTAAAAACGTAATGTACGGGTCTTCAAACAAAAATAGCTGGTGTTAAAACGTAACAGTACGGGTCTTCAAACAAAAAGAGCTGATGTTAAAACGTAATAGTACGGGTCTTCAAACAAAAAAAGCTGGATGTTATAACGTAATAGTATGGGTCTTCAAACAAAAAGAGCTGATGTTAAAACGTAATTGTACGGGTCTTCAAACAAAAAAAGCTGGATGTTATAACGTAATAGTATGGGTCTTCAAACAAAAAGAGCTGGTGTCAAAACGTAATGGTAAGGGTCTTCAAACAAAAACAGCTGTATGTTAAAACGTAATAGTACGGGTCTTCTAACAAAAAGAGCTGCTGTAAAAACGTAATAGTACGGGTCTTCAAACAAAAAGAGCTGGTGTCAAAACGTAATAGTACGGGTCTTCAAACTAAATGAGCTGGTGTAAAAACGTAATAGTACTGGTCTTCAAACAAAAAGAGCTGATGTAAAAACTTAATAGTACGGGTCTTCAAACAAAATGAGCTGATGTAAAAACGTAATAGTACCGGTCTTCAAACAAAATGAGCTGATGTAAAAACGTAATAGTACTGGTCTTCAAACAAAATGAGCTGGATGTTAAAACGTAATAGTACGGGTCTTCAAACAAAAAGAGCTGATGTAAAAACGTAATAGTACTGGTCTTCAAACTAAAAGAGCTGGTGTAAAAACGTAATAGTACGGGTCTTCAAACAAAATGAGCTGATGTAAAAACGTAATAGTACGGGCCTTCAAACAAAAAGAGCTGATGTAAAAACGTAATAGTACTGGTCTTCAAACTAAAAGAGCTGGTGTAAAAACGTAATAGTACGGGTCTTCAAACAAAAAGAGATGATGTAAAAACGTAATAGTACGAGTCTTCAAACAAAAAGAGCTGGATGTAAAAACTTAATAGTACGGGTCTTCAAACAAAATGAGCTGATGTAAAAACGTAAGAGTACGGGCCTTCAAACAAAAAGAGCTGATGTAAAAACGTAATAGTACGGGCCTTCAAACAAAAAGAGCTGATGTAAAAACTTAATAGTACTGGTCTTCAAACAAAATGAGCTGATGTAAAAACTTAATAGTACGGGTCTTCAAACAAAAAGAGCTGATGTAAAAACTTAATAGTACGGGTCTTCAAACAAAATGAGCTGATGTAAAAACTTAATAGTACGGGTCTTCAAACAAAATGAGCTGATGTAAAAACTTAATAGTACGGGTCTTCAAACAAAAAGAGCTGATGTAAAAGCGTAATAGTACGGGTCTTCAAACAAAATGAGCTGATGTAAAAACTTAATAGTACCGGTCTTCAAACAAAATGAGCTGATGTAAAAACTTAATAGTACGGGTCTTCAAACAAAAAGAGCTGGATGTAAAAACTTAATAGTACAGGTCTTCAAACAAAATGAGCTGATGTAAAAACTTAATAGTACGGGTCTTCAAACAAAATGAGCTGATGTAAAAACTTAATAGTACGGGTCTTCAAACAAAATGAGCTGATGTAAAAACGTAATAGTACTTGTCTTCAAACAAAATGAGCTGATGTAAAAACGTAATAGTACGGGTCTTCAAACAAAAAGAGCTTGATGTAAAAACTTAATAGTACGGGTCTTCAAACAAAATGAGCTGATGTAAAAACGTAATAGTACTTGTCTTCAAACAAAATGAGCTGATGTAAAAACGTAATAGTACGGGTCTTCAAACAAAAAGAGCTTGATGTAAAAACTTAATAGTACGGGTCTTCAAACAAAATGAGCTGATGTAAAAACTTAATAGTACGGGTCTTCAAACAGAAAGAGCTGGATGTAAAAACTTCATAGTACGGGTCTTCAAACAAAATGAGCTGATGTAAAAACTTAATAGTACGGGTCTTCAAACAAAATGAGCTGATGTAAAAACTTAATAGTACGGGTCTTCAAATAAAATGAGCTGATGTAAAAACGTAATAGTACTTGTCTTCAAACAAAATGAGCTGATGTAAAAACGTAAAAGTACGGGTCTTCAAACAAAATGAGCTGATGTAAAAACGTAATTGTACGGGTCTTCAAACAAAAAGAGCTGATGTAAAAACGTAATAGTTTGGGTCTTCAAACAAAAAGAGCTGATGTAAAAACATAATTTTACGGGTCTTCAAACAAAAAGAGCTGAATATAAAAACGTAACAGTACGGGCCTTCGAACAAAAAGAGCTGGATGTAAAAACATAATTTTACGGGTCTTCAAACAAAAAGAGCTGGATGTAAAAGCGTAATAGTACGGGTTTTCAAACAAAATGAGCTGATGTAAAAGCGTAATAGTACGGGTCTTCAAACAAAAAGAGCTGATGTAAAAACATAATTTTACGGGTCTTCAAACAAAAAGTGCTGGATGTAAAAACATAATTTTACGGGTCTTCAAACAAAAAGAGCTGGATGTAAAAGCGTAATAGTACGGGTTTTCAAACAAAATGAGCTGATGTAAAAGCGTAATAGTACGGGTCTTCAAACAAAAAGAGCTGATGTAAAAACATAATTTTACGGGTCTTCAAACAAAAAGTGCTGGGTGTAAAAACATAATTTTACGGGTCTTCAAACAAAAAGAGCTGGATGTAAAAGCGTAATAGTACGGGTTTTCAAACAAAAAGAGCTGGTGTAAAAACTTGATAGTACGGGTCTTCAAACAAAAAGAGCTGATGTAAAAACATAATTTTACGGGTCTTCAAACAAAAAGAGCTGGATGTAAAAGCGTAATAGTACGGGTTTTCAAACAAAAAGTGCTGATGTAAAAACGTAATAGTACGGGTCTTCAAACAAAAAGAGCTGGTGTCAAAACGTAATAGTACGGGTCTTCAAACAAAAACAGCTGGTGTAAAAACGTAATAGTACGGTTTTTCAAACAAAAAGAGCTGGTGTCAAAACATAATAGTACGGGTCTTCAAACAAAAACAGCTGGTGTAAAAACGTACTAGTACAGGTCCTCAAACAAAAACAGCTGGTGTCAAAACATAATAGTACGGGTCTTCAAACAAGTAGAGCTGATGTAAAAACGTAATAGTACGGGTCTTCAAACAAAAAGTGCTGGTGGCAAAACGTAAAAGAACGGGTCTTCGAACAAAAAGAGCTGGTGGCAAAACGTATTAGTACGGGTCTTCAAACAAAAAGAGCTGGTGTAAAAACGTAATAGTACGGGTCTCCCAACAAAAAAAGCTGTATGTAAAAACGTAATAGTACGGGTCTTCAAACAAAAAGAGCTGGTGTGAAAAAGTAATAGTACGGGTCTTCAAATAAAAAGAGCTGATGTAAAAACATAATTTTACGGGTCTTCAAACAAAAAGTGCTGGATGTAAAAACATAATTTTACGGGTCTTCAAACAAAAAGAGCTGGATGTAAAAGCGTAATAGTACGGGTTTTCAAACAAAATGAGCTGATGTAAAAGCGTAATAGTACGGGTCTTCAAACAAAAAGAGCTGATGTAAAAACATAATTTTACGGGTCTTCAAACAAAAAGTGCTGGATGTAAAAACATAATTTTACGGGTCTTCAAACAAAAAGAGCTGGATGTAAAAGCGTAATAGTACGGGTTTTCAAACAAAAAGAGCTGGTGTAAAAACTTAATAGTACGGGTCTTCAAACAAAAAGAACTGATGTAAAAACATAATTTTACCGGTCTTCAAACAAAAAGAGCTGGATGTAAAAGCGTAATAGTACGGGTTTTCAAACAAAAAGTGCTGATGTAAAAACGTAATAGTACGGGTCTTCAAACAAAAAGAGCTGGTGTCAAAACGTAATAGTACGGGTCTTCAAACAAAAAGAGCTGGTGTCAAAACATAATAGTACGGGTCTTCAAACAAAAACAGCTGGTGTAAAAACGTACTAGTACAGGTCCTCAAACAAAAACAGCTGGTGTCAAAACATAATAGTACGGGTCTTCAAACAAGTAGAGCTGATGTAAAAACGTAAAAGTACGGGTCTTCAAACAAAAAGTGCTGGTGGCAAAACGTAAAAGAACGGGTCTTCGAACAAAAAGAGCTGGTGGCAAAACGTATTAGTACGGGTCTTCAAACAAAAAGAGCTGGTGTAAAAACGTAATAGTACGGGTCTCCCAACGAAAAAAGCTGTATGTAAAAACGTAATAGTACGGGTCTTCAAACAAAAAGAGCTGGTGTGAAAAAGTAATAGTACGGGTCTTCAAACAAAAAGAGCTGCTGTAAAAGCGTAATAGTACGGGTCTTCAAACAAAAGGAGCTTGTTTCAAAACGTAATAGTACCGGTCTTCAAACAAAAGGAGCTGGTGTAATAACAATATAGTACGGGTCTTCAAACAAAAAGAGCTGGTTGTAAAAACTTATTAGTACGGGTCTTCAAACAAAAAGAGCTGATGTAAAAAACGTAATAGTACGTGTCTTCAAACAAAAAGAGCTGATGTAAAAACGTAATAGTACGGGTCTTCAAACAAAAAGAGCTGATGTAAAAAACGTAATAGAACGGGTCTTCAAACAAAAAGAGCTGGATGTATAAACGTAATAATACGGGTCTTCAAACAAAAAGAGCTGGTGTCAAAGCTTAATTGTACGGTTCTTCAAACAAAAAGAGCTGGATGTAAAAACGTAATAGTACGGGTCTTCAAACAAAAACAGATGATGTAAAAACGTAATAGTACGGGTCTTCAAACAAAAAGAGCTGGTGTCAAAACGTAATAGTACGGTTTTTCAAACAAAAAGAGCTGGTGTCAAAACATAATAGTACGGGTCTTCAAACAAAAACAGCTGGTGTAAAAACGTACTAGTACAGGTCCTCAAACAAAAACAGCTGGTGTCAAAACATAATAGTACGGGTCTTCAAACAAGTAGAGCTGATGTAAAAACGTAATAGTACGGGTCTTCAAACAAAAAGTGCTGGTGGCAAAACGTAAAAGAACGGGTCTTCGAACAAAAAGAGCTGGTGGCAAAACGTATTAGTACGGGTCTTCAAACAAAAAGAGCTGGTGTAAAAACGTAATAGTACGGGCCTCCCAACAAAAAAAGCTGTATGTAAAAACGTAATAGTACGGGTCTTCAAACAAAAAGAGCTGGTGTGAAAAAGTAATAGTACGGGTCTTCAAACAAAAAGAGCTGCTGTAAAAGCGTAATAGTACGGGTCTTCAAACAAAAGGAGCTGGTTTCAAAACGTAATAGTACCGGTCTTCAAACAAAAGGAGCTGGTGTAATAACAATATAGTACGGGTCTTCAAACAAAAAGAGCTGGTTGTAAAAACTTATTAGTACGGGTCTTCAAACAAAAAGAGCTGGATGTATAAACGTAATAATACGGGTCTTCAAACAAAAAGAGCTGGTGTCAAAGCTTAATTGTACGGTTCTTCAAACAAAAAGAGCTGGATGTAAAAACGTAATAGTACGGGTCTTCAAACAAAAACAGATGATGTAAAAACGTAATAGCACTGGTCTTCAAACAAAAAGAGATGGATGTAAAATTGTAATAGTACGGGTCTTCAAACAAAAAGAGCTGATGTAGAAACGTAATAGCACTGGTGTTCAAACAAAAAGAGATGGATGTAAAATTGTAATAGTACGGGTCTTCAAACAAAAAGAGCTGATGTAGAAACGTAATTGTACGGGTCTTCAAACAAAAAGAGCTGAATGTAGAAACGTAATAGTATGGGTCTTCGAACAAAAAGAGCTGATGTAAAAACGTAATTTTACTGGTCTTCAAACAAAAAGAGCTGGATGTAAAAACGTAACAGTACGGGCCTTCGAACAAAAAGAGCTGATGTAAAAACGTAATAGTACGTGTCTTAAAACAAAAAGAGCTGGTGTCAAAACTTAATAGTACGGGTCTTCACACAAAAAGAGCTGATGTAAAAACGTAATAGTACGGGTCTTCAAATAATAAAAACAGCTGGTGTAAAAACGTAATAGTACGGATCTTCAAACAAAAAGAGCTGATGTAAAAACGTAATAGTATGGGTCTTCAAACAAAAAGAGCTGGTGTCAAATCTTAATCGTATGGGTCTTCAAACAAAAAAAGCTGATGTAAATACGTAATAATACGGGTCTTCAAACAAAAAGAGCTGATGTAAAAACGTAATAGTACGGGTCTTCAAAAAAAAGAGCTGATGTAAAAACGTAATAGTACGTGTCTTCAAACAAAAAGAGCTGATGTAAAAACGTAATAGTACGGGTCTTCAAACAAAAAGACCTGATGTCAACACGTAATTGTACGGGTCTTCAAACAAAAAGAGCTGGTGTCAAAACGTAATAGTACGGGTCTTCAAACAAATAAATCTGATGTAAAAACGTTATAGTACGGGTCAAACAAAATGAATGATTGAAAGTGTTTTCTAATCTGTAAAAGTATTCATATTCTTTTGTTTTTATTATAGTAAATATATGGTAGGGATAAGTTAAATTTGATCACTAGTCATCGTTTCTTTTACAAACTGTATGTTAGCGTCGTTATTTGTGTTATGTAAGATGTAATCACACTTTATTGATAATTTTACTGCAATGAAATATATGTATTCTTTCTATTAATGCTGTGATGGTGGTCGTCGTGTTCCTGGCAAGCTGTCTCTCCTTTTTCGCATGCATGTTGTTATACATTTTTTATGGATTTTTTTATCTTGAATAAAACGTTAACTTACATACAGATTACTACGAGTGTACAGAATTTCAAAATAGCGTCTTCTTATTCTTGGAAATCTGTCTTTAAAATAATACGTATTTAATAATGTATTTTGCTTGAGCATTCTTGAGAAAGATGTAAAACACACGTCGGCGCAGTCTAATTCGTGCAGTGATCCACTTTACAATCAATTACAGTTAATTTGAGATCATGCCTGTAGCAGATAAAACAATCGACAACTTGTCGAAATTCATCACTTTAAGTACTTGTACCTGGTCAACAATCTACATGACCACGTGCAGCAACTTAAACAAAGTGTACTGAAGCCATTTCTTCCACAGGGTACGGTGAATACAAAACCTCTTCGTAATCTATACATTCATTATAAAGCTTAATTGGTGCAATTACTTTGTTATCGTTAAAATGTTAACACAGTCTGGTGTCAGTCAGAACAGTTCGTGAATGTACAACAATACAGCTAATAGAGGGCTCATTAGTCGATGCCAGCAGGCAAATGCTTTTTATTTATTGCATTCTCAAAGTGTAGAAAGGGTTTAAGCATCAATCAAAAATTCAAGATTTTATCTATTCTCTCAAAACAAGATATTGCACGAAAATGCGAGGTATCAGCATGATGTAGTACCTCATTGTCTTTATCGTTATCGTAATTGAGAGTATTTCCTTTTCTCTCAGTATTATAAACAATTGCTCTATGTACAAACTCGTTGTATTCATGTGGGATCATGCAAAGTGGTCTGCCCCTAATACAGTATTGTTTGACAGATTTAGGATGAATTTAGAATAATGGGACGACAGATTGACACATATCAAGTTTTGATAATTTTTCACTTTATTCCATTTTACGAAAAGATGACTCAGAAAATCATATTTTCTCTATTATTTAGGTTACTGAAGATATCAGTAAAAAAAAATACAACGGTGGTGTTATGACAATAGACAATAAAAAAATGTGCTTTTTTCTGTTGAACTGCTGTTTTTCAAAATGACTCGTGTGAGACTTGTCAAAACTATTAAAAGATAATCAAAATTGTTCTTTGACGGGGCTGTGGGAGGAGGGAATCTTAACCCCTACTGGGAACATAACAGTTCTCATAACCGTTATAACCACTGCTGTGAGAGGGATTATTCTCAATAAATTATGTTTTTATTCCGAGCACTGTACACACGCGCCCATGATATGTAGAAATTTAAATTTTCTGTGCACAGCATGTAATCTAGTTGGTTAATAACTTGTCTCTCACGTGTTAGGTGATTTATATTTACGCATTTGTTTCATTGTTTTGCTTTGATGTTAAGTCATTAAACTTGATAAAGAACAATATGGAACAGAGTGAAAATGGTAAACGTGTGTTTGATATCAATTAAAGTGCATAAATAGACTTTGAGCCTTACCATACCGTTATGCAGCCAATCTATTTTATGCTAGTGACCAACACCCTTTCCATTACACCACCGCAGCACGCCCTCTGAGTTGCATGGCAACACGATCCGGCCAGAGATATAACCCGTCATAGTAAACTTGGAGCCGTTCTCTCATTCAATTCTTGAATATTATTAACTTGAAGCCGCTTTCTAACTCAAATCTTGGATTGATATTTTTGAAACCTTAGAAATCTCTCCACAGATCGTTTACAGATAAATGTTCAGCATCTTAGTTGACAGAAAACTGTTGTGGGCTAATGTAGTCAGTGTAAATGTCACAGAAATATACGTCATGTGTCCATATGTTCGAATTTGTATTTTGATTTTGACTCATAGTATCTTAAAGCAACAGTGCTAGTTGTTTCCAGACAATAAGTAGCAAAGCTAACTGCAGTGGTGGTATCTAAATTGCATAGGCATCCCAAAATTGGATAAGCAACCCTCATTAAAAACGCTATTGGCATAATAGTACGGGTCTTCAAACAAAAAGAGCTGATATAAAAAACGTAAAAGAACGGGTCTTCAAACAGAAAGAGCTGGTGTCAAAACGTAATAGTACGGGTCTTCAAACAAAAAGCGCTGTATGTTAAAACGTAATAGTACGGGTCTGCAAACAAAAAGAGCTGGTGTTAAAACGTAATAGTACGGGTCTTCAAACAAAAACAGCTGTATGTTAAAACGTAATAGTACGGTCTTCTAACAAAAAGAGCTGCTGTAAAAACGTAATAGTACGGGTTTTCAAACAAAAAGAGCTGATGTAAAAACGTAATAGTACGGGTTTTCAAACAAAATGAGCTGAATGTAAAAACGTAATAGTACAGGTCTTCAAACAAAATGAGCTGGATGTAAAAACGTTATAGTACGGGTCTTCAAACAAAAAGAGCTGATGTAAAAACGTAATAGTACTGGTCTTCAAACAAAATGAGCTGATGTAAAAACGTAATAGTACGGGTCTTCAAACAAAAAGAGCTGATGTAAAAACGTAATAGTACGGGTCTTCAAACAAAAGGAGCTGGTGTAATAACATTATAGTACGGGTCTTCAAACAAAAAGAGCTGGATGTAAAAGCGTAATAGTACAGGTTTTCAAACAAAAAGAGCTGATGTAAAAACGTAATAGTACGGGTCTTCAAACAAAAAGAGCTGGATGTAAAAACGTAATAGTACGGGTTTTCAAACAAAAA
The DNA here is from genome assembly GCA_029582155.1 of Panopea generosa. NCBI lineage: Eukaryota > Metazoa > Mollusca > Bivalvia > Adapedonta > Hiatellidae > Panopea > Panopea generosa. The sequence continues at coordinate 5,745,434 of CM055898.1, forward strand.
GAGCTGGATGTAAAAGCGTAATAGTACGGGTTTTCAAACAAAAAGAGCTGGATGTAAAAACGTAATAGTACGGGTTTTCAAACAAAAAGAGCTGATGTAAAAACGTAATAGTACGGGTTTTCAAACAAAGTGAGCTGGATGTAAAAACGTAATAGTACAGGTCTTCAAACAAAATGAGCTGGACGTAAAAACGTAATAGTACGGGTCTTCAAACAAAAAGAGCTGATGTCAAAACGTAATAGTACGGGTCTTCAAAAAAATGAGCTGGACGTAAAAACGTAATAGTACGGGTCTTCAAACAAAAAGAGCTGGATGTAAAAACGTAGTAGTACGGGTCTTCAAACAAAAAGAGCTGATGTAAAAACGTAATAGTACGGGTCTTCAAACAAAATGAGCTGGACGTAAAAACGTAATAGTACGGGTTTTCAAACAAAAAGAGCTGGATGTAAAAACTTAATAGTACGGGTTTTCAAACAAAAAGAGCTGATGTAAAAACGTAATAGTACGGGTTTTCAAACAAAAAGAGCTGATGTAAAAACGTAATAGTACGGGTCTTCAAACAAAAAGAGCTGATGTAAAAACGTAATAGTACTGGTCTTCAAACAAAAAGAGCTGGATGTAAAAGCGTAATAGTACGGGTTTTCAAACAAAAAGAGCTGGATGTAAAAGCGTAATAGTACGGGTTTTCAAACAAAAAGAGCTGGATGTAAAAACGTAATAATACGGGTTTTCAAACAAAAAGAGCTGATGTAAAAACGTAATAGTACGGGTTTTCAAACAAAATGAGCTGGATGTAAAAACGTAATATTACAGGTCTTCAAACAAAATGAGCTGGATGTAAAAACGTAATAGTACGGGTTTTCAAACAAAAAGAGCTGATGTAAAAACGTAATAGTACTGGTCTTCAAACAAAAGGAGCTTGATGTAAAAACGTTATAGTACTGGTCTTCAAACAAAAGGAGCTGATGTAATAACATTATAGTACGGGTCTTCAAACAAAAAGAGCTGGATGTAAAAGCGTAATAGTACGGGTTTTCAAACAAAAAGAGCTGATGTAAAAACGTAATAGTACGGGTCTTCAAACAAAAGGAGCTGGTGTAATAACATTATAGTACGGGTCTTCAAACAAAAAGAGCTGGATGTAAAAGCGTAATAGTACGGGTTTTCAAACAAAAAGAGCTGATGTAAAAACGTAATAGTACGGGTCTTCAAACAAAAGGAGCTGGTGTAATAACATTATAGTACGGGTCTTCAAACAAAAAGAGCTGGATGTAAAAGCGTAATAGTACGGGTTTTCAAACAAACAGAGCTGATGTAAAAACGTAATAGTACGGGTCTTCAAACAAAAGGAGCTGGTGTAATAACATTATAGTACGGGTCTTCAAACAAAAAGAGCTGATGTAAAAACGTAATAGTACTGGTCTTCAAACAAAAAGAGCTGGTGTAATAACATTATAGTACGGGTCTTCAAACAAAAAGAGCTGGATGTAAAAGCGTAATAGTACGGGTTTTTCAAACAAAAAGAGCTGATGTAAAAACGTAATAGTACGGGTCTTCAAACAAAAAGAGCTGGATGTAAAAGCGTTATAGTACGGGTTTTCAAACAAAAAGAGCTGATGTAAAAACGTAATAGTACGGGTCTTCAAACAAAAAGAGCTGGTGTCAAAACGTAATAGTACGGTGTTTCAAACAAAAAGAGCTGGTGTCAAAACATAATAGTACGGGTCTTCAAACAAAAACAGCTGGTGCAAAAACGTACTAGTACAGGTCCTCAAACAAAAACAGCTGGTGTCAAAATGTAATAGTACGGGTCTTCAAACAAGTAGAGTAACCGCGGCGTGGTCTAGTGGTAGAGCGTCCGCCTCGCATGCGGAAGGTCGTGGGTTCAATCCCCGGCCGGGTCATACCAAAGACTTTAAAAATGGTACTAGAAGCTTCCTCGCTTGACGCTCAGCATTTAGAGGAGAGTTCTAGGTCTGGTCGGCCCGGTGTCAGTATAATGTGACTGGGTGGGGTATCATACCATGTGTCTGCGGCATGATACTCCAGTGTGACAGCGCTTAGAATACTGTCTCAAGTAGACACCGTCGCGATATGACTGAAAAATTGTTGAAAGCGACGCTAAACACCATACAACAACAACAACAACAAACAAGTAGAGCTGATGTAAAAACGTAATAGTACGGGTCTTCAAACAAAAAGTGCTTGTGGCAAAACGTAAAAGAACGGGTCTTCGAGCAAAAAGAGCTGGTGGCAAAACGTATTAGTACGGGTTTTCAAACAAAAAGAGCTCGTGTAAAAACGTAATAGTACGGGTCTTCCAACAAAAAAAGCTGTATGTTAAAACGTAATAGTACGGGTCTTCAAACAAAAAGAGCTGGTGTGAAAAAGTAACAGTACGGGTCTTCAAACAAAAAGAGCTGCTATAAAAGCGTAATAGTACGGGTCTTCAAACAAAAGGAGCTGGTTTCAAAACGTAATAGTACCGGTCTTCAAACAAAAGGAGCTGGTGTAATAACATTATAGTACGGGTCTTCAAACAAAAAGAGCTGGTTGTAAAAACTTATTAGTACGGGTCTTCAAACAAAAACAGCTGATGTAAAAAACGTAATAGTACGGGTCTTCAAACAAAAAGAGCTGATGTAAAAACGTAATAATACGGGTCTTCAAACAAAAAGAGCTGGTGTCAAAGCTTAATTGTACGGTTCTTCAAACAAAAAGAGCTGGATGTAAAAACGTAATAGTACTGGTCTTCAAACCAAAAGATCTGATGTATAAACGTAATAGTACTGTTCTTCAAACAAAAAGAGATGGATATAAAATTGTAATAGTACGGGTCTTCAAACAAAAAGAGCTGATGTAGAAACGTAATTGTACGGGTCTTCAAACAAAAAGAGCTGAATGTAGAAACGTAATAGTACGGGTCTTCAAACAAAAAGAGCTGATGTAAAAACGTAATTTTACGGGTCTTCAAACAAAAAGAACTGGATGTAAAAACGTAACAGTACGGGCCTTCGAACAAAAAGAGCTGATGTAAAAACGTAATAGTACGGGTCTTCAAACAAAAAGAGCTGATGTCAAAACTTAATAGTACGGGTCTTCACACAAAAAGAGCTGATATTAAAAACGTAATAGTACGGGTCTTCAAATAATAAAAACAGCTGGTGTAAAAACGTAATAGTACGGATCTTCAAACAAAAAGAGCTGATGTAAAAACGTAATAGTACGGGTCTTCAAACAAAAAGAGCTGGTGTCAAATCGTAATCGTACGGGTCTTCAAACAAAAAAAACTGATGTAAATACGTCATAGTACGGGTCTTCAAACAAAAAGAGCTGGATGTAAAAGCGTAATAGTACGGGTCTTCAAACAAAAAGAGCTGATGTAAAAACGTAATAGTACGTGTCTTCAAACAAAATAAGCTGGATGTAAAAGCGTAATAGTACGGGTTTTCAAACAAAAAGAGCTGATGTAAAAACGTAATAGTACGGGTCTTCAAACAAAAAGAGCTGGTGTCAAAACGTAATAGTACGGGTCTTCAAACAAATAAATCTGATGTAAAAACGTTATAGTAATAATACGTATTTAATAATGTATTTTGCTTGAGCATTCTTGAGAAAGAGGTAAAACACACTCCAGCGCAGTCTAATTCGTGCAGTGATCCACTTTACAATCAATTACAGTTAATTTGAGATCATGCTTGTAGCAGATAAAATGCAAAGTGGTCTGCCCCTAATACAGTATTGTTTGACAGATTTAGGATGAATTTAGAATAATGGGACGACAGATTGACACATATCAAGTTTTGATAATTATTCACTTTACTCCATTTTACGAAAAGATGACTCAGAAAATCATATTTTCTCTTTTATTTAGGCTACTGTACATATCAGTAAAAAAAATATCAACGGTGGTGTTATGACAATAGACAATAAAAAAAATGTGCTTTTTTTCTGTTGAACTGCTGTTTTCAAAATGCAGACTCGTGTGAGACTATTATCAAAACTATTAAAAGATAATCAAAATTGTTCTTTGACGGGGCTGTGGGAGGGGGGATTTAACCCTTACTGGGAACATAACAGTTCTCATAACCGATATAACCACTGCTGTGAGAGGGATTATTCTCATTAAATTATGTTTTTATTCCAAGCACTGTACACACGCGCCCAGGATATGTAGAAATTTAAATTTTCTGTGCACAGCATGTTATCTAGTTGGTTAATAACTTGTCTCTCACGTGTTAGGTGATTTATATTTACACATTTGTTTCATTGTTTTGCTTTGATGTTAAAAGTCATTAAGTTTGATAAAGAGCAATGTGGAACAGAGTGAAAATGGTAAACGTGTGTTTGATATCAATTAAAGTGCATAAATATACTTTGAGCCTTACCATACGGTTATGCAGCCAATCGTGACCAACACCCTTTCCATTACATCACCGCAGCACGCCCTCTGAGTTGCATGGCAACACGATCCGGCCAGAGATATAACCCGCCATAGTAATATTGGAGCCGTTTTCTCATTCAATTCTTGAATATTATTAACTTGAAGCCGCTTTCTAAATCAAATCTTGGATTGATATTTTTGAAACCTTAGAAATCTCTCCACAGATCGTTTACAGATAAATGTTCAGCATCTTAATTGACAGAAAACTGTTGTGGGCTAATGTAGTCAGTGTAAATGTCACAGAAATATACGTCATGTGTCCATATGTTCGAATTTGTATTTTGATTTTGACTCATAGTATCTTAAAGCAACAGTGCAAGTTGTTTCCAGACAATAAGTAGCAAAGCTAACTGCAGTGGTGGTATCTAAATTGCATAGGCATCCCAAAATTGGATAAGCACCCCTCATTAAAAACGCTATTGGCACGTTTATTTCATTGAGAAGACAGATGAAGGCCGGAGACTAGAATTATGTTATTCCGAAAGAGACTTGTGACTCCCCGTTTTCTGCCGAATGTGTAATCTAAAGGGGACGACCATTAGCTTGTTAAAATACCACCAGTTCGTACTTAATAGAAACAATTAGTGTTAAACATGAGCTGGAAGAGCACATGGACGTAACAGTTGCTACGCAGTTCTCCGTTGATCTGAGGTGATACTCGTTCTTTTAAACCATTTTCTAAATTGACGCGATAGTGCCCATAATAAAATTTCAGTTTCATGATGACTCACAGTTTTATCGCAGATATTAAATAAAAGGGTAGCAGCAATTATGTAGTTTTATTTTATTTCTACTTTGAATGATTGTTCACATTACCTTAATGTCTGTTTTATCTTGTATCGTATTGTGTGTACATAGACGAGGCGAGATTTAAACTGGACTTAAATTATTACTTAAAACGAATATTTTGGAAGTTCAATGAGTCTGAAAAACTATACAATAGAAAGTATAAAAGTTCATAATAAAGTTGGGCGTAACTTGATGTATAGGTGTTTACACCTAACAGAGCTTGTCAGTAATATGATTATGGCAAGATAAAGAGTGAAGGGCACATTTAATACTCATATTATATCAGGATTTCACGATTTATTCATATTCCCAGAACTAGACGTTGCATGCAAGCACGATGTTTTAAGGAGGTTGGCTCGTAAAAAGAAAGTAGTTCGATTTTTTAATTCAGTTACAAAACTACACTTGTTATTTATATTGATAATGATTTTAAAGACGTATGTTGCTGTGTTTGTTTTATGTGTTTTATTACTAAGATGAAGCCAACATCAAATGTGTTTGTTTTTTTTATATTTTAGATGTCATTCTGTTTTATAGGTATGAACCTGATCTTAAAAGTGAACAACAAAGTTAAAAGGGTAGTCTTTGAAAATATATTACTAACGAAATAATGATCTAAAGATTTTAGATAGTACATCATATTAGTGTAATTTTGAAACGAAAATATATTTGATAAAATAAGAAAATATTTAATCATGTTTAGTTTTTGTTAAATAAAATAGTACATATTATAATATTTTTATACAATTGTTTGAAAAGTTTAAAGAAAAAATATGTTACCCACTGACGATATCCTTATTGTCCTTTAGCTTCCCCGTACCCCTATATGTCCTGGTTAAAAATGATACAGCAGTTTGAGAAAGGAAAAACAATCTTGAAAATTGTCTCTGGCTTCTAAGATTGTTCCAGTTATATATATTTGCAAGACTTAAGTAAAAAGAATATTAGTTTCCTGACAGAAATACAAATAACTGTATTTCAAGAAACCGCGTAAATCTGTAATCTTTCTCGCCAACGTCCTTAGCAAAAGTCTTGACACTGATGGCATATAGTTTATGTTAAAAACAACAAATATAAAACAGAATGGAGGAGGGGCGTTAAATGTGCAGACGACATTTATTGTTCACTCATCTCTATATCTATATGATGAAATAAGCATACCGCAGTTTGTGTTCCGGCTCTTTTATTCCGTTTCTGTATTGGAAAGGAGCTTAACTTAGTAAGTAAATTGCAAAATGGCTTCATTTTTTACATGTTAATTGTCAAAAATGTAACTCATAGTTTATTTTCATGGGTCGTTATCGGGGTTATAAAGGAAAGTTTAACTATTCTCATATATTTTACTCATATTCCAAATCAAACGTGACGCCGCTAGCTTTAAAACTTATTAGCATTTTCTTTTTATGAAAATAAATTAGGTAACTCTCCTCACGGGGCCGTACGTGTAAAGATATAAATATTGTTTTGATACCTGACCATGTGTAAAATTCCATTTCGAAATTTGAGCCCTTTATAAACTGACAGACTGAAAATTTATGCGACAATTTCAAGATTGAAAACAAAGAACATTTTTACTTCCATGCAATTATATACTGGTAAACCTGTTTTTTGTTTAAAAATGTTCCCTTAATATTTGAATATTTATAGATACTTATCATTTTAAATTTCAACATTGTATTTAGAGTGTATTTAGAATTTATTTGTTCATAAACATTTATTATATGCCCATAGCTTGCAGAAATGTTTGATTGGTGATTATGCAATCGAAATTGCAACATAACTTCCTATTTATAGCACCGTTGTTTTTTGTACCATCTGCTACAGATGTTGCCTCCTGTTTTATAATGTACTAGATCAGGTGTCTATATCAGTCGCATCATCTTGGCCGTCGTATATTCTGACAAATCACATAGTTCATTAACATACGGCATCTGTTAAAGCTTTAAACATATTTTATATCTCTATTTAAATATATGTTGTTCAATAAAACAAGTGTAAACAATAACCGTGATGTGAAGTTAGTGCATATATTGTATATGCAAAACATTGAAACAGGAAAAATGTGAAAGGGTATCCAGATGTGATAAACTGTGCATGCTACCAGTACAAGATTATTTCAACTATAGATCCATTTTCACGAACTAGTACCGACATATTGCCCTATGATGTGAAGTAAGTGTATATTTTGTTTATGTAAAATACTGAACGACTTAGAATGCGGAATGATATCCATCATTGATAAACTGTATGTGTTGATAGAAGACTATAGATCTATTAACAGGAACTGGTGTATTACCATATGATTTGAAAGTAATGCATATATCGCATATGTAGCACTTTGATAAACTACTTCTGAAACAGAAGATCATCTCAACTAAAGCTTAATTAGTGTTTCTTGTCATGAAATTGTAGTATTTAGGGTTTGCCTTAAGTTAGGTATTGGCACACCTATATCAAATTATTTGTCAGCATTGTTTAATGAATTTATAAATAAAAAAAAGTTTAAAAGACAATGTAAAGCCCAGTCAGCCTATGGGATATTTTGGCTCAACGTCAAACTAATTGCAAAAGAATTAATTCCTGGATTTTTGATAAGCTAAACGTATTTAAAATTTTGGGGAAAGAGTCGAGAAAAATCTAAATAGGGGTTATTTGTTAAAATTTTATGTTTCTAACCACCATATTTAAAGGAAATTACCAACAACAAAAAAGTGTTCTTTTAACAGATATAGATCTATGTGCTATATTTTACTTTTTGAAGTACTTAATTGCAATGTAGTTCATAGAACTTATCATTCAACTATTAAAATTAAATACAAATTAGCAACAATAAATGATATATATATATATATATATATATATATAATTCTTATAGGTATTATATCAAAATTATACCTCCAAATACTTTACAAAAAGGTTATCAATTTACTAGTATTTAGATCAGAACATTTTTTTTACCAATTCATTTATACATTCTTACTTTTAACTGTTTCACTATCTAATATATTTGTTGTTCAACTTGTTCAAATTCATCATATAAAGTACAAATTTATGTATTGCTATTATAAGAGTTGATATAACCTGTCACAATCCCGATTTTGTACGAGTTTATATGTCTTCACTTAGGTCTGTCTCAGTCAGATTTGATACATTTGTGCATCCAGCACCCCTACACTCTCCACAACCAACAGAACATTCGAGCCCATGCTTTCTACACGTGCACCTTTTTGTATCACAGGTAACTTTACAATTACATTTTATCATTTTTAACAAACTGTCAGGCGCTGGCTATAAAAGAATCTTGATTGGTAACATCTTGTTTACGACAACTTCCCATCCCCACTCTTGATGAGCTGTTTCCACATTTGAGCTTACCCAAGTTTGAACTTGAAAGTAAACTCGTAGGCTATGTTGCATTACTGCAGCCGATGTTGGTGGAAGTGTATGTACTTGTACATAGGTTGTGCTAGTCATTACTTTACTAGCAAATTTTCTGAAACACAACAAATCCATACCCTCTAATGGAACCCCGCCATAAAGAATAACTAATGCACGTTCTCCTGCTATTAGAACATCCTCTCGTAAACATGTCTTTAAATGTAAAATGTTTCTGCGCATTCCTGAAATTGTTTGTCCTTTACAAGCTTTTTCACTGCTGGCCCTTTCCCAACCCCAAATAGTCGTGATGTCGTATCATATCCTGTAACAGCATGCACAAACGGCAACCATCTACATGTATCAGGTCCAAGTAACACCTTTGTCCGCTTGATATCCAAAACTTTTAAAGTTTAAGACATGTTTTGCTTCCCTTCAGACTTAAAGAAAATTTGGTTACTGTCAATATTAGCATAGTAGATCAGCAAAACAAGAAGATCTGTGTTTCCACCACCCAAAATCACGTTACGCTGTTCTGCACAAGCAATTGCATTCTGTGCTATAAGTAAATCGGCATCACCCTCCGCAAATATACTACTTTATGACCTTTGTTTTCCAGAGATCCACCTAACATTTTTTATGAATTGCTGATTGTTTTCCGAATTTGCGAGAAAATGTTCTTTTTTCCCTTAAAATGGTTGATTGAATATTGATTGAATATTTAGTGTCATTTTTATGCCATCGAGGACTAACAGACGATCAGTTAACATAATCACTGTTTCCTTGGATTAACAAGTACTCGAGCACACCCCATCTCCGCAAGTAAGTGATAACTTTTCACTTGAATCAGTGGTGAGAGAAGAATAATGAGACACAATGTCGTATATTAATCATCACGGAGACTGTTGCCGGGCGGGAAATTCGAACTCACGACCCTGGAATAATAGTCAGACGCGTAACCGACTGAAATAATGGGGCTCGGTAAATGGAGTACTGTCTTTGAAATTAACTTTTGTACCCACAGCTCCTTTTGAACGTCGCAAATGCGTTTCGTCTTTTGTAAATGGTCTGGACACATATCCATCCAATACAACCACTTGGTCATAAAACTTTTTCTAGATACATAATCTACATAAACACAGTGACTGCAAATTTCAGAAAATAATGAAGCACGGTTCCATGGTATGCGCTGAAGTAATGCTCCACCATCAATTACATGGTGAGCTGTGTTGCTTTTTGGCTCCTCTTGTCTGCCACAATCTCCTAAGGACCAAATTGCATCTGCCAATGCTGGTTTCTGTGGCTGTCGCATAATACCAGATGAATCAAAGAGTGCAGACGGTACGCTACAAAGTTCGTATGTGAATACCTCATACATACTTTCTTCTGATTTATTTGCAGCTGGTGTCAGCCTCTGGAAAAGAAGTTGTGGATCTGAATAGTCTGTCCGTCTACCTTTACTGCATTTTTTGTATTCAATGGCTTAACCTGTTCTGACCGTTTGAATGAATGTGCAAATGCATTTTTACCTTGCATTGATGCTACAATTTTTGAACCGATTTCGTTGACTATTTCGACATTTACAGAGGGATCAGTCCCCAGTCTCAATATTTCGTAGAGATAGACCCCGGGTAAACGGATTTGTTCAAGAAGAAATGACAAGAAAGTATGTGTTTCCTTGTAGTCTCTTTCTTTCCTTGCTTGGCCACATTTCTTTTGTTGGCTACTTGTGTTGTACGCAGTTCCACTGCAATCCTGCATGCCATTATTTATCTCTGTGCATGACGGCAGGGATAGAAGCCACTGTGTCCGCTGTTTCTGACATTCCCTTTCCTCGAGTCAGTCCACCATTAATCTTTACACTTCTCATTTACATCTGCTCAAGAACTAGATCTGTTGATAATCCTGCCCAATATCTGTCTGTTCTTCGAACAACATGAAGACCTGATTTGAAATGCTGATAAACTGTGTGGTTGGTTACTTCGATATTCTCGTCTTTTGGAGATAAATATAAATCGATTTAAGATACAGATTGTGACCTGCTGCTGCAAAGTAAGGAAGCATTTTGTGCAGCGCTCACAAATGAAGATCCAAATTGACTGTCCTTTCTGCTTTCAAATTCAATCTAAGTATATCGATCATCGCCATGTATTGAAGCCAAAGAGCTGCCGTTCGGAACTTTTTCAGCGAGTTCTTTTCTTCTAAGAATTGTTAGTTTATTTTCTCAAGATTATCATTTTCAGATACAGAATAAAAATCGATATTTCCCATAGCAAGATCATCATACAGTTTACCAATGTTACTCATACCTTCGTTTGGCTTGCTTTCAATGTTGAACGTTTCACGTTCTTCATCTACTTCATAAAGGTCATTTATGATAATTTTCCGGTCACTCGATGCACTGTTACTATCGCCTTTTAGTAGCAGTGGAATTTTAAATACTTTTGAGATTATTATTGAATTTAAAGTATTGTCTATGAGCAAATGTCCCCTGATTGCTCTTGCAACTGCTTTGCCATTCAGCATATGTCCAACAGCATTTTGAGCGTAGACTGTTTCTTAAAGCTCGCAAAGTTCTGTTTCTTGCATCAGATGACCAATATATCCCAGGAAACTCACGACTGTGTGAAAACCCCTTAATCTTAATATCACTTTACTATTCTCTTGTTCGTTCAACACGACAGTCAATGCCTTCCAGTATAATGGATGGTCAAACGTTACCACAGAGTCCGTTCCATATTTGACTGCCTGATCACCAACAAACTTTAGAGTTGTGTATATGCATGACATATCAATTGGGTTTAAGTCAATTATTGACATGAATACAACAGATCATTTTCCCGAACACTCACATTCTTGTATCATCTGAATGAGTCCGGACCACCCAGCATCGTCTTCACAAATTTCGAGCATTTTGTACACAATATCTTATATCATTAATTGCTCATTGTCATTTTCTTCGAGATAGTGTATGACAGTGATAAAAGCTTCTGTGACCTCAAAATCTGCAGGCCTGAAGCGAGTTTGTTAACTGATTTTTTTCCAGATGAAAATGTCTGAGGAAGTTTTTTCATTGTCCGGAAATTCACGTTACACGACTGATGATAAACTGCATCCGCTGCCGACAAGTCGCTTACACATTCAAGCCGTGCCCGAACATCGTCCGCCCACTCATCACTTCGATCTCTGCACAGTTTGAAAATGCAAGATTGAAAGTCTGAAGTCCTTACAGGGAAAACGTCAATACTACGCTTTTTGTCAGATAGTTTTGCAAATTGGCCACAAAATATTCATCGTTCGCTAAAGCTAAATTGTTCAGTTTTTTAACTTAGAGTTCGTGGACTTGTGATTGGTTCTACCAGAGTTTTCCTATCTCTTTCAATCGTATTAGGATTGCAATAGTTTTTCGACAATGGGTGTGTACTAATTGCCAAGGAATAGTACATATAGTGTCACCTCGCTCTTTGTCTGCGGTTTAATGCCGTTGCATCCTTCAAGTTTGAACACAACAATGGTATGTCCATTATGTTAGTCTCGCAACACAGCGCACAGGATACCGCCATTCTGGAAAAAAAAGTTATTTCATGTAAAACAAATACTCATTTCTTACATATAGTTCTACCTTTAAATCTGCCCACAAAAACCAACATAACAACACGTCGTCTACGTAATGATTTGTTTTCCAAATTTTTATCATAAAGATATGACATTTAAGTTAAGCTGTGTTTTTTCCTATAAAACCGTCTATATATACTGTACTAATGGCAATATAAACCTTAATTTAAAAGTAATAATATATATGCAATCTATGATTAAGATTCTCAATGTATAAAAACTTGCTAGATAAAGATTGTATCTAAATGTAGGAAACTTGCTAGATAAAGGTTGTATCTAAATGTAGGAAACTTGCAAGACAAAGGTTGTATCTAAATGTAGGAAACTTGCAAGATAAAGGTTGCATCTAAATGTAGGAAACTTGCTAGATTAAGGTTGAATCTAAATGTAGGGAAAATTTCGAACAAAGGTTGTATCTAAATGTAGGAAACTTGTTAGACAAAGGTTGTATCTAAATGTAGGAAAATTGCAAGATAAAAGTAGTATCTAAATGTAGGAAACTTGCAAGATAAAGGTTGCATCTAAATGTAGGAAACTTGCTAGACAAAAGTTGTTTCTAAATGTAGGAAACTTGCTAGACAAAGGTTGTATCTAAATGTAGGAAACTTGCTAGACAAAGGTTGTATCTAAATGTAGGAAACTTGCTAGACAAAGGTTGTATCTAAATGTAGGAAACTTGCAAGATAAAGGTTGTATCTAAATGTAGGAAACTTGCAAGATAAATGTTTTATCTAAATGTAGAAAACTTGCAAGATGAAGGTTGTATCTAAATGTAGGAAACTTGCTAGATAAAGGTTGTATCTAAATGTAGGGAACTTGCAAGATAAAGGTTGTATCTAAATGTAGGAAACTTGCTAGATAAAGGTTGTATCTAAATGTAGGAAACTTGCAAGATAAAGGTTGTATCCAAATGTAGGGAACTTGCAAGTTAAAGGTTGTATCTAAATGTAGGGAACTTGCAAGATAAAGGTTGTTTCTAAATGTAGGAAACTTGCAAGATAAAGGTTGTATCTAAATGTAGGGAACTTGCAAGATAAAGGTTGTATCTAAATGTAGGGAACTTGCAAGATAAAGGTTGTATCTAAATGTAGGAAACTTGCTAGATAAAGGTTGCATCTAAATGTAGGAAACTTGCTATATAAAGGTTGCATCTAAATGTATGGAACTTGCAAGATAAAGGTTGCATCTAAATGTAGGAAACTTGCAAGATAAAGGTTGCATCTAAATGTAGGGAACTTGCAAGATAAAGGTTGTATCTAAATGTAGGGAACTTGCAAGATAAAGGTTGTATCTAAATAAAGGGAACTTGCAAGATAAAGGTTGCATCTAAATGTAGGAAACTTGAAAGATAAAGGTTGCATCTAAATGTAGGGAACTTGCTAGATAAAGGTTGCATCTAAATGTAGGAAACTTGCTAGATAAAGGTTGTATCTAAATGTAGGAAACTTGCTAGATAAAGTTTGGGTTGTATCTAAATGTAGGAAACTTGCAAGATAAAGGTTGTATCTAAATGTAGGAAACTTGCTAGATAAAGGTTGTATCTAAATGTAGGAAACTTGCAAGATAAAGGTTGTATCTAAATGTAAGAAACCTGCAAGATAAAGGTTGTATCTAAATGAAGTCAGTGAGCATGTACGTAGTTGTTAACTGTTGTCATTTCTCGATATAAATCATTACAAATGGTAGAAGGTCAATCTAAGATTCAGTTCAAAGAGAGGTTGCCACAAGTGCACTGTCCGCGTGTATTCGTCATTACAAACAACGTGTCTTCCTTTAATGCATGTAGATTAGAATGAAACACGATCTAGTAACACGTACTAGTTATAAAGTTCAACTTCTTGGTATTCACAGCGTAGTGTTTTATATCTAAGCATACACACAACCCTCAAGAACACAAGGCTATCAACAGGTGACAATTATATAAGCACGATTTATCAGTTTTCAAACCAATAAATGGAGTCGCATTTCAATATCTTAATTTCTTCAAGAGAATTATCCATGAAAGTTCATGGAAGCAGAGATGAAACAGTCAAAGTATATATAGTTTATAAACAGACTAACAGGTATCATTATTTGTAAGTTTAACTATATAAAAAAATATGTTTTTGCTCAACGTACGATGTTGCAATGAAAGCAAACAAGCGTTCAAAAGACATAACCAATACAGCGTTAACATAATCAATTTACAGAATAACAATAATAAGAACAACACGCACGCACGCTCAAACACACACACACACACACTCATATATACATACACGCGCACACACACGCAACTGACAACAGGGGTCACCACACGGTTGCCTCCAACCTCCTTACCCTCTGCTGTCACACCATAAAGTAGTACGTGCACATCAAAGTTGTCCCGCCACTTTCATCTTCAAAACTGCGACCCCTTGCATACACGTATGATGTTAAATACAATAGTACCACCAAGTTCATATAATTGGTCAGCTACCACAATTGCGTTTTCCATAGACTTACATTAGTTTAAACATATTTTATTGCATAATTCACATAGCAAACGGGTTGGGCCACAAGTTCTAGCAACATTAGTTACGGCCCTCCCCTTTCAATATACAAATAACATTAGAATCAAGATGGCAATTTTAACAATCAATAGGATGTAAACCAACAATAAAATTGAAGAGATAAATAAAGAAAAATAAATAAATAAGGTGAGAAAAAGAGAGAAAATACATAATATGTTTTCGAGTGCTGTCATAATATCGTTCCTATGCATTGAAGGGCTGCATAAAATTGGGCATGATGCCGAGAGTCAATTGTTGACAAAACGTTTCGTGTCTTTAATGTATTGTTGTACTTGTGTAAATATAAATGTATTTGTGTCACTGGTATATGTACTCTTACCAAATAATAACACTCGTGTACTTAAGGGATGAAAACGGCGTGTGGAACGAAAAAGACGAAGTCGTTCATCAGTATATATAGAACATTGCATAAAGTAGTGCTCGGCGTCTTCTTTTTCATTACCGCATCCGTCGCATCTTGCATCAAGTGTTAAAGAATTTAAAAATGTATCAAACTTAAGATGACTACATCCGTTTCTCAAACGAGCGTGGAAAACTGATAAAATTCGACTACCAGTTAGATAATACGATGGTACTATTTGCGTTTTAAAATACATGTTTGTTATATGAGTTTTAAAAATTGATAATGTCTCTGAGTTACGAATGTACTCGGGAAGTGTATTCCAAATAGATACGCATGACGGAATAAACGAATTTGCAAATAGTTGTGTTCTTGTGTTAAAAACAACATAATCGGAAGAATTTCGTAAGTTGTAAGGTGTATTTACTCCAACTGTTTCTGGAAAAAGAGAACATAAATAATCGGGTAGAATTCCTGTTTTAAGTTTATATGCAATAATATATTTTTGATATTTTCTTCTTTCTGATAGCGATAACCATCCGATTTCGGTGTATAACTTATTTATAGAAACTGAACGCGTCAAACCAGTAACCACTCTAGCTGCTTCGTGTTGTATTTTTTCTAGTTTGTCTTTTTCATATTGGGAACAATTATCAAAAACAATTGATGCATATTCAAAAACTGGTCGCAGAAATGATATATATATTTGGTTTAGAGATTTCCGATTAAGTGTAAATTTGATTTTTCGCATCATGCCTAAAATTTTTGAAGCTGATGAAACAATATTATTTATGTGTTGATGCCATTTTCCATCATGGCTAAAAGTAACACCTAAATGTTTATAGTGTTCTACAAAATTAACTAAAACATTTTCAAACAATAAATTTGGATTTGAAACATTTCTATTTAGAGTAAAAAGTATAGCTTCAGTCTTTTGGGGATTAAAATTCACTAACCATTGTTTTGCCCACTTTGATATAACGATCAGATCATTATTGATTATACCTTCTAAATCTGTTAAATTTGAAGATGTAAAAGCAAGAGATGTATCATCTGCAAATATTCGTGTAATACTTAACAAATTTTCGGCTATATCATTAATGTAAATTAAAAAGAATAAAGGACCTAATACAGAACCTTGGGGAACTCCGGCAGTTGTTTCTTTTATTTCTGAGAAACTATTACCTATAAATACTCTTTGTTCACGTTTGTTTAAATAACTGTCGATCCAATTATGAAGATTACCATTTATACCATTTTGTTTTAATTTGAACAAAAGACCTTTTAACCACACGCGATCAAATGCTTTCGATACATCACAGAATACCATACAAGTGAATTGTTTATTATCTATGCCTTGACAAATTTGATGATATATATCTAAAAGTTGGTAAACCGTGGAATGTCCTTTGAGAAATCCAGATTGTAACTTATAAATGAGGTTATTATCAACAAGAAAATTATATATATGTTTGTACACAATTCTTTCCATTAACTTGCCAATACAGCTTAAGAGTGAAATTGGTCGATAATTAGACGCTAGGTTTGTTTTACCTTTTTTGAAAAGTGGCATTACTAGGGCTGATTTCCATAAATCTGGAAATTCACATTTGATTAATGATCTATTAAATAACATTACGAGAGGTTTAGAAATACTATATTTTGTATACTTCAAAACTTTGTGACTTATTTTATCATTCCCAACAGATTTGTTAGGGTCAAGGATGTCAATCGTATCTTCTATTTCAGACTTTGTTATAATTATATTAGAAAGAAAATTATAAGTTTTCGAGTTTTCATTTGGAAATGTAATATTAGTTTCATTACTGATTGTTGAAATAGAAATGAAATAGTCGTTCAAACAATTTGCCTTTTCTTCGTCGTTATAAAAGTAGGTTTCCTCCCTAGACTTACATTATAACGTTTGACCAAATTTTCACTATTTCTTTCATTTGCGAAGCAAAAAGTCCTATATCATATTAAAGTACTGTCCTAGACTCAAATTAAAAGGTTCCCAAAATGGGGCAAAAGTACCACTTTTTACCACTTATGCCCCCAGAAGTTGGGTAGTCCCACTTTCAGCATGAAAAAAAATATTTCACCAATTTTACTTTCCATGCAGTTTCCTTGATAAAATGAATTTAGTCAGTCACAGAAACATAATTCTAATTTTTTATTGACACAAACATAATAAACTTATATTTTATTGTAATCATTTGCCAGTTTAACATTTTCATCCAACCAGAATTAAGCTAACTATAAAAATATATGCCCTGAACATCCCTATACTTTTTTCAGCCAATCAGAGAGCTCGTCTCAATGGTAGTAGCTGAAGGCCCATTTAACTGTGCAACATGCATGTCGTCAGTTTGGTCCGAAATTTGGTCGATAATACAACTATAAAAAGACCGAATTATTGATAAAATCAGTCATGTCGCATGAACTATTTAACAAATAAAATATAACCATTCCCTATTTGTAAATGATAGTAGGGATATTGATAAAACAGTTAATACTAAACTTCTCAAGTTTACAAATTACCTCACCCATCACCAGAAATCAAGCATTAATTAAAGTATACAAACAAGCACAAAACGATAAAAAGTAATTTTATTTTATCATGAGAAACTTATTTTTTTATTTTCTTTCATATCTTGTAATGTTTTCTTTCTTTTCGTGGCTGTTTTATGTAACTTTGTTGTTATTAACTACTGTCAGAAACACCACTGCGGTTTGTTATGGTGTGACTCGATTCCTCTGAGCTCAAGTCACGCACAGATCTCGTCACGCACGAGAGTGAGATTTCACCTTTTCGAATTGGAGAATTGTTAATACAGACGTCAATGGTATGATAACTAAATTTTGTATAGTGTATGTTGCGTCTGCTTTCGTGATGACTGTGTCCATTGTATACTTCGTCTGCTGTTATGGTGACTGTATCTGTTTTATGCTACGTCAGATGGTTTGATGACTTTGTCAATTGTTGTTACGTCTGCAGTTATGATGGCTGCGTTTATTTTATGTTACGCCAGCTAGCGTGATAGCTATGTTCATTACATGATACGTCCGCTGTTGTGCTGGCTGAGTTCATTATACCATTCGTCTGCAGTTGTGTAAGTTGTGTCCATTATTCCATTCGTCTGCTGTTGTGTTAGTTGTGTCCATTATACCATTCGTCTGCTGTTGTGCTAGTTGTGTCCATTAAATGATACGTCCGCTGCTGTGCTAGTTGTGTCCATTATACGATACGTCTGCTGTTGTGCTGGTTGCGTCCATTATACGATACGTCTGCTGTTGTGCTAGTTGTGTCCATTATACGATACGTCTGCTGTTGTGCTGGTTGCGTCCATTATACGATACGTCTGCTGTTGTGCTAGTTGTGTACACAATATGATACGTCCGCTGCTGTGCTAGTTGCGTCCATTATACGATACGTCTGCTGTTGTGCTAGTTGTGTACACAATATGATACGTCCGCTGCTGTGCTAGTTGCGTCCATTATACGATACGTCTGCTGTTGTGCTAGTTGCGTCCATTATACGATACGTCTGCTGTTGTGCTAGTTGTGTCCATTAAATGATACGTCCGCTGCTGTGCTAGTTGTGTCCATTATACGATACGTCTGCTGTTGTGCTGGTTGCGTCCATTATACGATACGTCTGCTGCTGTGCTAGTTGTGTACACTATATGATACGTCCGCTGCTGTGCTAGTTGCGTCCATTATACGATACGTCTGCTGTTGTGCTGGTTGTGTCCATTATACAATACGTCCGCTGCTGTGCTAGTTGTGTCCATTATACAATACGTCCGCTGTTGTGCTGGTTGCGTCCATTATACGATACGTCCGCTGCTGTGCTAGTTGCGTCCATTATACGATACGTCTGCTGTTGTGCTAGTTGTGTCCATTAAATGATACGTCCGCTGCTGTGCTAGTTGTGTCCATTATACGATACGTCTGCTGTTGTGCTGGTTGCGTCCATTATACGATACGTCTGCTGCTGTGCTAGTTGTGTACACTATATGATACGTCCGCTGCTGTGCTAGTTGCGTCCATTATACGATACGTCTGCTGTTGTGCTGGTTGTGTCCATTATACAATACGTCCGCTGCTGTGCTAGTTGTGTCCATTATACAATACGTCCGCTGTTGTGCTGGTTGCGTCCATTATACGATACGTCCGCTGCTGTGCTAGTTGTGTCCATTATACAATACGTCCGCTGTTGTGCTGGTTGCGTCCATTATACGATACGTCCGCTGCTGTGCTAGTTGTGTCCATTATACAATACGTCCGCTGTTGTGCTGGTTGCGTCCATTATACGATACGTCCGCTGTTGTGCTAGTTGTGTACACAATATGATACGTCCGCTGCTGTGCTAGTTGCGTCCATTATACGATACGTCTGCTGTTGTGCTAGTTGTGTACACTATATGATACGTCCGCTGCTGTGCTAGTTGTGTCCATTATACAATACGTCCGCTGTTGTGCTGGTTGTGTCCATTATACAATACGTCCGCTGTTGTGCTGGTTGCGTCCATTATACGATACGTCTGCTGTTGTGCTAGTTGTGTACACAATATGATACGTCCGCTGCTGTGCTAGTTGCGTCCATTATACGATACGTCTGCTGTTGTGCTAGTTGTGTACACTATATGATACGTCCGCTGCTGTGCTAGTTGTGTCCATTATACAATACGTCCGCTGTTGTGCTGGTTGCGTCCATTATACGATACGTCTGCTGTTGTGCTAGTTGTGTACACAATATGATACGTCCGCTGCTGTGCTAGTTGCGTCCATTATACGATACGTCTGCTGTTGTGCTAGTTGTGTACACTATATGATACGTCCGCTGCTGTGCTAGTTGTGTCCATTATACAATACGTCCGCTGTTGTGCTGGTTGTGTCCATTATACAATACGTCCGCTGTTGTGCTGGTTGCGTCCATTATACGATACGTCTGCTGTTGTGCTAGTTGTGTACACAATATGATACGTCCGCTGCTGTGCTAGTTGCGTCCATTATACGATACGTCTGCTGTTGTGCTAGTTGTGTACACTATATGATACGTCCGCTGCTGTGCTAGTTGTGTCCATTATACAATACGTCCGCTGTTGTGCTGGTTGCGTCCATTATACGATACGTCTGCTTGTTCGTTGCGTCCATTATACGATACATCCGCTGTTGTGCTGGTTGCATCCATTATACGATACATCCGCTGTTGTGCTGGTTGCATCCATTATACGATACGTCCGCTGTTGTGCTGGTTGCGTCCATTGTACCATTCGTCTGCTGTTGTGCTGGTTGCGTCGATTGTACCATTCGTCTGCTGTTGTGCTAGTTGTGTCCATTATATGATACGTCTGCTGTTGTGTTGGTTGTGTACATAATATGATACATCTTCGTCTTGTGCTAGTTGTGTCCATTATATGATACGTCTGGTGTTGTGCTAGTTGTGTCCATTATACCATTCGTCTGATGTTGTGCTAGTTGTGTCCATTATACGATACGTCTGATGTTGTGCTAGTTGTGTACACTATATGATACGTCTGCTGTTGTGCTAGTTGTGTCCATTATACGATACGTCTGCTGTTGTGCTAGTTGTGTATACTATATGATACGTCTGCTGTTGTGTTGGTTGTGTACATAATATGATACATCTTCGTCTTGTGCTGGTTGTGTCCATTATATAATTCGTCTGCTGTTGTGCTAGTTGTGTCCATTATACGATACGTCTGCTGTTGTGCTAGTTGTGTACACTATATGATACGTCTGCTGTTGTGCTAGTTGTGTCCATTATACGATACGTCTGCTGTTGTGCTAGTTGTGTATACTATATAATACGTCTGCTGTTGTGTTGGTTGTGAACATAATATGATACATCTTCGTCTTGTGCTAGCTGTGTCCATTATACCATTGGTCTGCTGCTGTGCTAGTTGTGTACACTATATGATACGTCTGCTGTTGTGCTAGTTGTGTACACTATATGATACGTCTGCTGTTGTGCTAGTTGTGTCCATTATACGATACGTCTGCTGTTGTGCTAGTTGTGTATACTATATAATACGTCTGCTGTTGTGTTGGTTGTGAACATAATATGATACATCTTCGTCTTGTGCTAGCTGTGTCCATTATACCATTGGTCTGCTGCTGTGCTAGTTGTGTACACTATATGATACGTCTGCTGTTGTGCTAGTTGTGTCCATTATATGATACGTCTGCTGTTGTGCTGGTTGTGTCCATTATACGATACGTCTGCTGATGTGCTGTTGCTGTCCATTATATGATACGTCTGCTGTTGTGCTGGTTGTGTCAATTATATGATACGTCTGATGTTGTGCTAGTTGTGTCCATTATATGATACGTCTGCTGATGTGCTGTTGCTGACCATTATATGATACGTCTGCTGTTGTACTGGTTTTGTCCATTATATGATACGTCTGCTGTTGTGCTAATTGTGTCCATTATATGATACGTCTGCTGTTGTGCTAGTTGTGTCCATTATATGATACGTCTGCTGTTGTGCTGGTTGTGTCCATTATATGATACGTCTGATGTTGTGCAAGTTGTGTCAATTATATTATACGTCTGCTGTTGTGCTAGTTGTGTCCATTATATGATACGCCTGTTGTTGTGCTGGTTTTGTTCATTATATGATACGTCTGCTGTTGTGGTATGTGTCCATTATATGATACGTCTGCTGTTGTGCTGGCTGTGTCCATTATATGATACGTCTGCTGTTGTACTAGTTGTGTCCATTACATGATACGTCTGCTGTTGTGCTAGTTGTGTCTATTACATGATACGTCTGCTGTTGTGCTAGTTGTGTCCATAACATGATACGCCTGCTGTTGTGCTGGTTGTGTCCATTATATAATAGATCTGCAGCTAGATCTAGTTTTATCAATTAGTTCTAATACTTACGTCAATATTTAGCGGTTTCTTCAATAATATAATTTTATTTGTATATCAAAATATAGTTTAATTCAAACATATTTTATTGCCATATTATACACAAATGATCATACATTCTAACACTATTAAATTATCTAATAGAAAATCATATTGTAGGGAGTATAGAAATAGCACATGTTTTGTTGACGTCGAATAATGATATCTATTACATGCAATCACGCTGTGTAACTCTTTGATATCCACTTCGGGGATTCAGAATACGAAGGTTCATGGATAGTACGTCATTTGTTCATAAAGGAAAACATTCATTACATTCATAAGCTATGGCAAACCTTAGTAAAATTTGTTATCTGTTATTTCATCAAAATCTGGTTCTTCTTTTGCCACTGATGAATTATCCCCCACATGTTCTGTTACTGCACAAATAACAAGCACGACGGGAATTACAAAACAGAGTATGATGCGCCTTACCCATAGAACGATGTTATCAACGCGCATGCTTAGCAAAACAGTGGTGAATTAAATCAAAGCGAATAGCAATGCTTGTTTTTATTTACTGATCAATTATTTTCTGCAACCTTGCTAAACAATTAAATGTTTTTAGTGTAAATGTTCTTCAAAGTGACAATGGCATCAGTCAAGAAAAACAAAATGATGATTACGTAAATTTATAACGTATATTTACACTCGGAAATATTTACACTCACAAATATTTTGATATTGGATTTGATTATTGTTTATCTGTATTCCGTGTTTTTAATAAGAATAAAAAATAATAATGTACTAACAAACAAGTTGTCAGTGTACCTTTTCAGTTCAAAGCGATTCTCTGGGAGCATTTATCACGAATAAAATATTTACAGGTATTATAAGTTTACGGGAGCCTTTATTACTAGTAATGCATTTCATTAAATATTATAATGATGGTTCAAAGTATATTGCATCAAAGATCTTAAGTCATCTTTCAATTAATTAAGGTTAATCATACTAATCATATTTCATTGAGATTATCTGTCACAAATTTGTGAAATTCACGTTTGGCATGCGTACTCCTAGTAGAGCAAAAACGTATTTTTCACATGTAAAAAGGGTACGATAACAGTGCAATGACAATTGTTTTATAACAAACTGCAAAGTGATTACAGCGACACGTAATTCGTTTTGGAAGAGGCAGGAAATTTACGCGGCACTCGGTATTGTATTGACCGTGACTACCCGAAAGAGATATACGCCATTCGGTAACGACTCTGGAATCGATAGAAAACAGCCGCATCATTCCCGGGTTCAATGGTCAAAATTGTCTTTCCGGCTTATTCTACTTATTGTTAGACGGACTTCCGGATCGACAAGAAATCATAAACCGTGACAGGTGTGCCATGTCCAAAAGTTCTCATGTTAATCGGTAGCGTGTGTGTAATTCTAAGATTTTTAGTCTCACCGCCAAGAGATCCCGGGGGTTTGCCCCGGGTTTGCATAAAAGAGTGTGGACTGTAAAAGGTATAATTTTGAGATTTTTATGGTTTTGATGTTCCGCTGCAGAACCGTTTCTAAAGTTTCTAAAACTGTATAAATCAAGACAGACCCTCCGATTAATTTTACCTTTAGTGGGTTTATCCTATAATGCCGAGGTAAAGAATGGTATGGTATTACTGGTTGTGATACTTGCCGCCGCACCTGCATTACCTAACTATTGGGTGCTAGTATTGGTTTGATGGGGATGGGAGGTTTGACGTTGTTGTGTGTGTGTGTGTTTCTGTAGTTAAAAAAATAACGGATAGAAGGGAAAGAAAAAATAGTGGGGAGTGAACCAGCGGGCTTTGTTTTTGAAAATGTTATTGAAGTTATAAATGGGCTTACTTTAATTTAGAGCTGTGTAGTGTTGGTTATGTGTGTTGTATATGTTCAGTTTGATCAGGTAATGTCAGATGGGGCGCTAGTCCTATGTCTTTTGTGGTAGTGGTGTCTTCTTGGGTGGTCGTCGGTTGATGCTGCTGCTCTGTGGATGGCTGTGCTACGTTATTTCCTGTTGTCATGAAGCACCCGACAGTACTTGAACCCCACACTTTATGTGTGACGTATCTAGTATCCCCGGGCTGTTAAAATCTATTGTTGCTGGATCTTCGGGTCACGGCGTCTGTGTATTGGTCTTTTAAGGCCACGTTTAGTCGTCGTTCCCCTCTGGTCCATAACTCTTCAAGACATCTTGATGCAGTGAGCTTTTGTTATTTGTGAGT
Source organism: Panopea generosa (assembly GCA_029582155.1). NCBI lineage: Eukaryota > Metazoa > Mollusca > Bivalvia > Adapedonta > Hiatellidae > Panopea > Panopea generosa. The sequence goes on from CM055898.1 coordinate 5,769,691, forward strand.
GAGCTTATGATTACTTGCTTACAGAAAAAAACGGCCTGCTTAATATGTTATATATTGGTGGACATTGCCAAAGATATGAAGCATACAATAACTAATACAACGTTTACTATGGTATAAAGAATATATTTACACTGTTTAGCTACATTTGTTGTGTACATGACAATAGCTGTGCCAGATTTTGGTATACCGCTACTGGTTTGCTTGTGGTATATTATTGTTTGTCTGGCTATGGTTATGGTTAGTGTTATATGGTTAGTGTGTTTTATACTTGCCTTTTGTGTCAGTCGTCATCTTATGATATCATGTCTTTTTTTACTGTTCTACTGCTTTGCTATATACAGTTCTACTCTATTATTTTACCATTATGTATTATGCCTCTTATTTTTTTTAGTATCTACATATCCTTTAGTTCCTGTACTATTTGATTTCCTTCACCTTTTGTACTCATAATTGTTAATACTGTCTATTTTTTTAAATTTACTCCTATAATGTTTTATCTGTTTTGTCTTTTAGTTTTATTTGTTTTTATGCCTGTTGATTTTTCATCGCTAGGTAATCAGCGCCCCGTGAGCCAGATCCTAGCCGCTTAGGGCGGTTAGTTCATAACTGCTTACCTAACGTGTTTTGTTGTATGTATTTATGAGTTTGTGTATTATTAATAATCATATATATCTATATACCTACACCTTAATACCTAATACATGTTTATATTTATATAATTATTGATTTTGAATGATGATTTCTCCGTTTGTTTTTTATATCATTAGGTAATAAGCGCTCACGAAGCCAGAGCCTAATCGCTTATGGTAATAATTTCTTTACAGCTTTACCTAACGTACTTTTAGTGCCTTTTTTTACTTTTTTAAAGGAAATGTTTTTATATATTATCGGTTTTAATTTTCAATATCTTTAGGTAATCAGCGCTCACGGAGCAAAGAGCCTATCGGCTTATGGCAGTTAGTTCCATATTGCTTACCTAGCGTATTTTTTGTGTGCATTTTAAAAACTGTAGCGTCTATTCGGCAGCTACATTGATATATAAAAGTATGCCACGTTCAAACCAACGGACAAGTGCAGAAGTTAGTGTCGTGAACCTACCGCAAATCCACGTCAATCAACTCGTGTGGAAACAACACCACGACGCGACCACCTTCTAACTCACACCAGCAATCTCAGTTATACGCATGCGCCAATGATTTCGGACGCCATGGATAGTGTCCACCGGGGTGTACCAGTCAAGCTCACACCCCGCAGCCATCGGTAATTCAAGTCAAGTCAAGTCAAGATTGTATTAGCATATACATGTTATAAATATAACAACAAAGCCATAAACTCACACATCCACACCGCACACATCACGCACACATGCTCTCAGCACACAGCTCCCTCGTACACCACACAATACTTTGTGGGAAACCATGATATAATTTTTTTTTCACAGTATTTATAAATAGAAATCATTATATCAACATTTCCAGAAAGAAAATCTTATTCATATCTTTCAATCATTATTGAAAAATACGACAAAATTGTTATGCTGATGATAATAATCAATAATTACTAAACCTATTGACCGGAAATAAATCTCACATGTTTTATTTGGGGGATTAGAGATGCCATATTTACCCCGGCGCATGCAGGCCAAAACGGTTATAGGCACAGTGATACAGAATAGAACAGATACATAGGCGACACCGTTGGGTATATATCAACACCCACGTGCACAACACACCATTACGAGGAGACCCCCACTGGACTGGAGCAGACGATTGTCACGCAGGTTCATAATCAGCTTAATAAGTAAGAACCAGTGCATAACAGAGTTGTGTCTTATTATAAATTGATTGCTGAACGTAACGTTGCACTGTGGACGTTGACGTTGCTTGCGATTAATCAATGAGAGTGTTGCCATGACGTCAACCAGGTTATAAACGACATCGATAACGTTGTATCCGTGGTAATCAGTTAAAGAATATTTAGATAGCGTGTGACAGAGATGGCGTTTCTAACGCCAGTCTCTAGTCAGCACTGCTTCTTGGTAATCATCTCCACGTGACCAGATGATGTCACCAGATAATATGACGATGCAAAATGTCGAGGTTTTGGATATGCAGGTAATCCAGTTTTATTGTTTTTTGTTGTTTATAAAATTCATGGAGTCATGGAGAGTGTGAGAGAGAAAAAGAGGGAAAAAAGGAAAGAGAGATATAAGGATACTGTGTTTGCGTATTTTCGTGCGTGTGTGTGTGCGTGCATGCGTGCGTGCGTGCATGTGTTCGTGCGTGGGACAGACTGGGCGATGAATAATTCAATGCATTCATTATTGAAATTTCAAATCATAAATGCTTCTTTAACTTGCGTTCCACGTCTATGCTTCTTAACAGACGTGTCGATTAAGGCGCACAAGAGTGGTTTATTTAAACGGGTAAATCTTAGCTATCACTCAGTTTTATTCCAAGCACACGACCCTACGTAATGGTCAAGTATGACTATGAAGACGTATAATGTAGATTTATATCGCGGCACTTTTGTCAAATACATGTAATATAATGGGAATTGGTTTTGGCAATAAAACTAATTGTTCAGGACGGGTTCTATGTGGTTATGTAATATTGAAACAGCAGGACGACTTTAGGCAATAAAAACTGAATATGCAATACGAGTTTTAGGCGATAAAACAGAATGTTCAGGACGGGTTTCAGGCGATAATATTGAATATGCACGACGGGTTTTAGATGGTTAAATAAAATTGGAACTTCAGAACGAGATTGAGTTTTAGACAATAAACTGAATGTGCAGGACGATTTTTTGGCGATAAAACTAAATGTGCATGACGAGTTTAGGCGATAAAACTGAATGTGCAGGACGGGTTTTAGTCGAAAGAAACGGAATATGCAAGACGGGTTTTAGGTGGTAATACAAAATTGAAACAGCAGGACGAGTTTGAGTTTTATGTGATAAAAATGAATTTGCAGTACGAATGTTAGGTTTAAAGCTAAATGTGCAGGACGAGTTTAAGGTGACAATGTAAAATTGAAACAGCAAGACGAGTTTGAGTTTTATGTTATGAAAGTTTCATCTTCATGTCACATAATTGAAAGTGCCGGACGAGTTTTTTTTATCAGACCTAAATACGTATTTATTCATGTCTCATCATATGTACAACAATATAGAACATAGTACATATACATAAAATAACATATGCCATTCTAAAAATAATTATAACAGATACTATACAACTCATAAAATATTTCTAATTCATAAAATATTTTTTCTAATCACATTAATCATTACAATTTATTTACATTCTATTTCAACCCATCGCTAATCTTGCTAATATTTGACAAGCAATAGAAGCACTATTGTGCATTTTAGGCCTTGGGCAATCTGAGGAGCGTTACTCCTTGACTTAAACAAACAAAGTTGCCAATTCAATAGACATTGCCCCCGAAATTAAAATGGAATTTATTACACTGAATATTATACAAATATATAACGTTTATTCCTCCTTGACTTGAAGAACATACAAAGTTTTGCGGCGATCAAAAGGAAGAGAGATAACTCAGTCGATAATAGTAAAATTGCTATACATGAGTAGTTATCCCTTCCTGGCTAGTATATATACGATTTATGTCAACCTAAACGCATGATCGATGTACACATTAAGGTATAACATACCCGGTATAAATAGGAAGTGCCGGTGGAAACAAGATGTGCTTCCGAGGGGTATATTGGCGGTGAAATATAATCCTTATTTTTTCTTATTTAAACATTCAATTTGCTTGTTATTTTAATGCTCATTCTGTTATTCGGTTATATCGGATAAGTGATATATTAGGAGCATTTTAAAAGCATTGCCATGTTTAAATTGTGAATTTAACTATAATGATGCTTGGAAAATGGGGTTTGACTTCATCATTTCTGAAGTATAATTTCACTTTGTCAGCGTACACATTGAACGAAGAAAGTTATCTCTTAGATGAAGCCTGACCCCTATTTTTTCTAATTATATTTGGCACTGTCGATGTCAACAAGAAGTACTACGTAATTGTCCTTCCTTTGTTTTGTTTTTTATTTAAGCATATTTTAATGTCAATTATATACAAGTACATAGAGATTAGTTACGGCCCTTCCCTAAAATTGAGTTTAATAAATATTATGAATATGGCTAAACATATGTAAAACATATAATATCATAGAGTTTAGTTCACTCATGTTGCCTTTTGCAAAAATGTACGGAGGCACTAGAGAGAGAAAAGGGACAAAGGAGACGATTAGAGAGAGAGAGAGAGAGAGAGAGAGAGAGAGAGAAAGAGAGAGAGAGAGAAAGCGAGAGAGCGTTAGAGAGAGAGAGAGAGGGAGAGAGATAGAGAGAGAGAGGAGAGAGGTAGAGAGCGACAAAGCGTTAGAGCGTTAGAGAGAGACAGACAGAGAGAGAGAGAGAGAGAGGGAGAGAGAGAGAGAGAGAGAGAGAGAGAGAGAGAGAGAGAGAGAGGGGGGATATATATTGTTATAAAAATAGTACAAATGCCAGTGCTTATTGATTTAGGTCTTTTTTATGAATGACAAACCCTTTGAAATAATTCATTCAATGTACAAAAATAAGGAGAATCAATAGTAAGCACCTTGATAGTGTAATCTCTGATTGTTTCACATAACGAGTTACTTCTGTGGAAATATTTGTCGAAACGTTACTAAAATTTAAAAGCACATAATAACGTTATGCGTGAGTGAGTGGGTGGGTGGGTGGGTAGCTGGTGGGTGAGTGGGTGGGTGGTTGGGTCAGTGAGTGAGTGAGTGAGAGAGAGAGAGAGAGAGAGAGAGAGAGTGAGTGAGTGAGTGAGTGAGTGAGTGAGTGAGTGAGTGAGTGAGTGAGTGAGTGAGTGAGTGAGTGAGTGAGTGAGTGAGTGAGTGAGTGAGTGAGTGAGTGAGTGAGTGAGTGAGTGAGTGAGTGAGTGAGTGAGTGAGTGAGTGAGTGAGTGAGTGAGTGAGTGAGTGAGTGAGTGAGTGAGTGAGTGATAAATGAACGCATGCAAGTACATAAGGACAAAATGACGAGTCCTCACTGACCTAGTGATCCGTTCAGAAACTGTGTGGGAGAAAGTCTGCCAGTATCTACAAGGTCTTATGTAAATATATACTCCATATAACTCCTTGGTAACCAGCAGAAGGACGCTAGTTTCTACTCAAATTCATTCTAAGGTCTTCTTCTTAACCAATAAAACTGTATTAAATCTATAACCTGAAATGTGGTGAAAATGACGTTAAACTCCATGGAAGTCGACTGATGAATGACTAAATATTAGTTTCTTAACTTACCCATGTTTTAACTATGTGTATCTAATTACCGCAGTATAATAAACTAGATTTAAATTATTAAAATGTCTACTGACACTAAACCTCTCATTATATTTATGTAAATAAGAAGCAATTCAAACACATTTAAATGCTTAAAATTTGTGAATGGGTAATTATACGATTTAATATACTTTAAATAAACTATTTACGTTTTAGTGACTTGATTCTAAAGATGATATAAACCGCTATTATTTATAATTTAAATCATTATGTAAATAAAGGGAGTTATTCAGACCGTGTATCTAAAGTGGTGTTTAGTTTCAGCTGTCTTTAGAATTCATTCTGAAATTTTATATTTGAAAAAAAAAACTAATTGCAATATTAAATAGGCAACACTCTGGATATACTATTGAGTTACAATCGTTTAGATTGTTTAATTGATAAAATATCGAATGTTTATAGTTTAAAACGTATGTAGTCCTTAATATAAGAAGACGGTGCATATGTGTAACACATCGTTAGAATTGGCAGATGTTATTGTGTAGATTCCTTTCTAGTATATACCCCGAATGAATGAATAAATTAATTAATTTATTAATTAATCAATTAATTAATGGTGTTTACCGTACGTTGACCCACACATAGGTCATAGGTTATTTAGTAGTTAAACACCAAACAATAGTGTATACTAAAATAGAAATAACATTTCGTAGAACGGAACATTAATACTCCTTGGTAACAACTTCGTATTGGATAAGGCAGTTTTAAAATGAACTACAGAATGTTTTTAAAAACGAATATATTTGTTTTCCTCATAAATTTGTAATTAATACAGACGTTTATTTGATACGTTACAATTTCGGAAACACGTAGACCTAAAACGGTAGCCAATTTTTATATAAAATATATACCAACGGACTGTCATTGAAAGAATTCAAGATAACAAAATGCAGTGACGTTTGATTTATCGAAATAAATGTATCTCTTAGAACCTCAAAAAATAAAACTCCCATATTTTATAACTCCGGTATTGACATATGGGAATTAACAATTTAAAAAAAAATAAATTACACGATAACAGGCAGTGGCCTTGTGGAATTAATCATTCAGTGCAGGCATTGAGAAGAAATGATTTAAACAGTTTTATAATCTGCGGACTTATTGAAGTGAGATTAACACATGTGAGCTATGTATGAAGCTATAAGGACCATTAGTGTAAAATAAATGAGATTATACGGATAAATATTCTATTTCTTGCTTAACGGGGGTTACCGTCAATTAAGTCTTTTATCGGTATACAATGCGGTCTTTTCTCTCAAATGGATCATTGAAGACTTACGATTAATGCAGATGTATATATGTGTGTGTTAGTACGTATACACCATGATATAGTAACATTTATAAAAAAAAATGTAATAACTACTGGATCTACTGGATTTTTTAATGGAATACTCGTTATGTTATGTGGTTTTCATTATTGTTTTTATATAAATTGAGGTGTATTTCACGGATACGTATAAAGAAGGACAATTCTATATTGAAGTTAGTTTTATAATACAGAAAGATTAAGTTGAACGACTGATATATAATGGTGCACAAAACTGTATATAATGGCGGATAATCGTTAAACTTTCTAGCCATCAATGTGACAAACGAAGTAAGTGCTGATTGTTTCTTTAATTGTTATAACATTGGTTTTAAATGTAGTTGTGTGTTACCTGTATACATGCTTTCCACTATTATTGACTTGATGTTTTTTGTGTCTTTTAAAGTTTTGATGTAAATATTGTATATTTGAGGGCCTCATGGATGATTGTCTTTTTGAAATGAGTGCTCTCGTCTCGTGAAGTAAATAATAAATTGTTATCATATTTTATTATCGTTATCATTGTATATTATTATTATTATTATTATTATTATTATTATTATTATTATAATTATTATTATTATTATCATTATTATTATTATTGTTATAATTATTATTATATAATCATTATTATTATTATTATTATTATTATTATTATTATTTGTTGTTTTTTGCATGGTGTTTTTATTATTGTTCTGTTGTTATTGCCTGCTAATGATGATTTTGTTATTGTTGTTGCTGCTGCTGTCATCGCTGCTGTTATTTTTGGTTTTATTAATACAAGTATCATTACTTTTTTATTTATGAAATGAGATTGTTTGTATTGGCCAAGTCAATCTTAAGTTATGTTGTAGTTGTTGTATGGTGTTTAGCGTCGCTTTCAACAATTTTTCAGTCATATATCGACGGTGTCTACTTAAGACAGTATTCTAAGCGCTGTCACACTGGAGTATCATGCCGCAGACACATGGCATGATACCCCACCCAGTCACATTATACTGACACCGGGCCAACCAGACCTAAAACTGTCCTCTAAATGCTGAGCACCAAGCGAGGAAGCTTCTTGTTCCATTTTTAAAGTCTTTGGTATAACCTGTCCGGGGATCGAACCCAAGACCTACCACATGCGAGGAGGACGCTCTACTACTAGACCACGCTGCGGTCCAAATCTTAAGTTATAGATGATATACAAATATTAATGATATTTCCTGTACAGAGCATCATTATAATAACAAATACATGATGTAAATGTTTTAATATAAAAACAAAATGTGGTGGTTTTCCAAGAATACTTCGTGTTTCTCAAACATCAATAGCACCGTAAATCACTCATCTACGCTATCGAAAGTGTGTTTATATGAACCAACTGCATACCTTGTTGTGGAAACTATGTGAAAAATAGCATGTTTACATTGTCTTTCACAATCAGCATATATGATGGCCATTTGAATCACGGTTAATGCCAGATAGCATGTCCACATTGTCTTTCACAATCAGTACACATGATGGCCATTTGTAATACGGTTAATGCCAGATAACATTTCTACATTGTCTTTCACTATCAGTATACATGATGGCCATTTGTAACACGGTTAATGCCAGATAACATGTCTACATTGTCTTTCACAATCAGCATACATGATGGCCATTTGTAATACGGTTAATGCCAGATAACATGTCTACATTGTCTTTCACACTCAGTAAACATGATGGCCATTTGTAACACGGTTAATGCCAGATGGCATTGTCTACGTTGTCTTTCACAATCAGTATACATGATGGCCATTTGTAATACGGTTAATGCCAGATAACATGTCTACATTGTCTTTCACAATCAGTATACATGATGGCCATTTGTTATACGGTTAATGCCATATAACATGTCTATATTGTCTTTCACAATCAGTATATATGATGGCCATTTGTAACACGGTTAATGCCAGATAACATGTTTACGTTGTCTATCACAATCAGTAAACATGATGGCCATTTGTAACACGGTTAATGCCAGATGGCATTGTCTACGTTGTCTTTCACAATCAGTATACATGATGGCCATTTGTAATACGGTTAATGCCAGATAACATGTCTATATTGTCTTTCACAATCAGTATACATGATGTCCATTTGTAATACGGTTAATGCCAGATAACATGTCTACGTTGTCTTTCACAATCAGTTTACATGATGGCCATTTGTAATACGGTTAATGCCAGATAGTATGTCTACGTTGTCTTTCACAATCAGTATTCATGATGGCCATTTGTAATACGGTTAATGCCAGATAACATGTCTATATTGTCTTTCACAATCAGTATACATAATGGCCATTTGTAATACGGTTAATGCCAGATAACATGTCTACATTGTCTTTCACAATCAGTATACATGATGGCCATTTGTAACACGGTTAATGCCAGATAGCATTCCACATTGTCTTTCACAATCAGTATACATGATGGCCATTTGTAACACGGTTAATGCCAGATAGCATTCCACATTGTTTTTCACAATCAGTATACATGATGGCCATTTGTAACACGGTTAATGCCAGATAGCATGTCTACATTGTCTTTCACAATCAGTTTACTTGATGGCCATTTGTAACACGGTTAATGCCAGATAACATGTCTAAATTGTCTTTAACAATCAGTTTACATGATGGCCATTTGTAACACGGTTAATGCCAGATAACATGTCTACGTTGTCTTTCACAACCAGTGTACATGGTGGCCATTTGTAATACGGTTAATGCCAGATAACATGTCTACATTGTCTTTCACAACTAGTATACATGATGGCCATTTGTAACACGGTTAATGCCAGATAACATGTCTTCATTGTCTTTCACAATCAGTATACATGATGGCCATTTGTAATACGGTTGATGCCAGATAACATGTCTACATTGTCTTTCACAATCAGTATACATGATGGCCATTTGTAACACGGTTAATATTAGATAAGATTTAGATTTTAAGTTAGATATTTCCTCCAACGGTGCAGGAGAGCAAACATATTCATTTCTGTTGATAAACTGCCTGCCTGAAAAGCATAGATTTATCACGTCAGTGCAAGATTATCAGGTAATTGACGTCATTATGTATACTTATATATTTTGTCCTTGACAAAAGTTTGATTTTCAATTTCATAAAAAGACGAATTAGAAATATTGACATGATAAACAGAATACCATGTAATTGTCTAATATTATCAACTTAATCAGATTCGGCACAAAAAAAACAAAGCCTCGACAGAACCTCGTCTTGTTTTGTTTCTTCTAAGCCCCACCTGATAAAGTTGATACTATAAGACACTAACATGTCATTTTCTATATACAATATGGCAGAATATATACAATTTTACAAAAATAAGTATTAAACACATGTTATTTTTAAAATTTGTTGTCGAAAGTCTCATGGACGGTTGAACTTAGCCAAACCGAGTGTCCTCGTTACATAAATTAATTATCATTAGTATTAATTATTATTATTATTATTATTATTATTATTATTATTATTATTATTATTATTATTATTATTATTATCATTATTATTATTATTATTATAGTTATTATAATCATCACCATTATTATTATCATTATTATTATTATTATTATTATTATTATTATCAATATTATTATTAATATCATTATTAGTATTTATAACTATTATTATTATTATTATCATTATAAGTATTTATTATTATTATTATTATTATTATTAATATTGTTATTATTATTATTATTATTATTATTATTATTATTATTACTATTATCTATTTTATTATTATTATTATTATTATTATTATTATTATTATTATTATTATTATTATTATGATAATTATTGTTATTGTTATTATTATCATTGTCATTGTCAATGTCGTTATCGTTATCGTTATCGTTATCGTTATCGTTATCGTAATCGTTATTGTTATTATTATTATTATTATTATTTTTATTATTATTATTATTATTATTATTATTATTATTATTATTATTATTATTATTATTATTGTTATTATTATTGTTATTATTATTATTATTATTATTATTATTATTATTATTATTATTATTATTATTATTATTATTATTATTATTATTATTATTATTATTATTATTATTATTATTATCATTATTCTTATTCTTCTTCTTATAATTATTTTATATATTATTATTATCATTATTATTATTATTATTATCATTATCATTATTATTATTAGTAGTAGTATCATCATTATCCTCATTATCATTATTATCATTATTATTATTATTATTTTTATTATCATTACTATTATTATTATTATAATTATTATTATTATTATCATTATTTTTATTTTTATTACTTTTTTTTGTTTAGCATTTGTATTTCGATATTTAAGTATGTACTCCTTCACTATAGGAGGTTGAGATGGTCAGATAGAGCGTTTATTTCTTGTTGAACATCGAAAGACGGTAAACGACTATCAATCTAACTTTAATCTCTGCAGTTTAATGCTATTTATTTCATAGTTTCTAACAGTTCTGGCAAGGATCATGCAACAAGTATAATAATTCGTTTGCGAAATAATTCTTTATTCGGAATGTTAATATCATTAAGTTAATAGTATTATTAACCTAAAGAGTTCTTACAGGGCCTATGTAAAGAAAGTTGTTTTTAAGTCCTTATGAATAGCGTGTTATCAATTGCTCGTGAAATTCAGGCATATAAGCCAATAAATGAAAACGTTTTAATAATTATTCATGCCTGCGTAACGACGCCTGTACCATACGTGCAACTTCCGGTTCAGGGTAAGATGACGTAAAAACAGCACGTGGAATGTTAGAAATATGTGATTTTTCATTATCAAAATTGTTTTTAAAAATCTTAATCCATAGTTCGACCCGTTTTTTGAAGCCTTAACGTGTAGACGATGTCTCATAAACATCGGGAGTACGGTTTCTTAGAAAATCGTTTTCTTCAGTTTAGACGTGAGACGATTTTGATATTTAAAGCTCTACCTCGCCTTCTAAATCGGCCTCTATCGTTGTTTTAATCCTGAATTCAACCCTTATACTTACATGTATGTTTACATATAACATAAACGTTTAAAAAGTCTAAATTCTCCGACGATAAAATACATGGTAAAACGAAATATGCCAAAATGTGATCGGTACAGAGGGCGGGAAAATGGTACAGAACACGTTCTATGTACAACTGCACTGTCGAAATGTATTGAGCATTGTTTCCATCCCGTTGAAAAGTTTGAATACCACAATATACTCGTAAAAAAACAAATCAATAAACTAACAGAAAATGTTTTGTCTGTTTGAAAATACTGTGGATGTACTTTTTTGCTTAGATAAAATAGGCCTACATAACTTAAAATGTCATACGTAGGCTACCCAATAATGAATACTGTCCGATACGGAGCTCTGTTGGCCTATTTATTTTATTGGGCCCATATCAACATCATGTGTTAAGTCTACTTTGAGCAGTCAAGTGTTGACTATTAGCACTTCATCGAAAGTGGAGCTTAATGAAAGGTTAATCCAGGATATTTTTCCAGCATGATGGTGTTGAGGATAGGAGGGAATGCCAAGGGGTTTCGGTCCCTTGTCGTCCCACACACCCGAATATATATAGCAGTGTAAACATAAAAACCCAGACTCTCATAAACATCCATAAAACTACAATATACACACCAGTGTCTGCACTCGATCGGGAGACAGTTTGTTGTCGCTTGATGGTTATTAGCCCCTTTTTAAGCTTGTCTTTTTGTAAACAATGAAGAGCTATTGTCATGACCCTGTCGTCGTCGTTGTCATCGTCCATTGGTTAAAGTTTTATGTTTAGTTAAGCCTTTTTTTTCTTTCTGAACAAACTACCTAAGTTACAGTGACTCACTTCGTATCATGGTTTACAAACAATGTATATAGCAAAGTTACCTAATTTTTTATAGTATAAAACCTTAGGTTAAAGATTCTTGTTTAGCTCGGGTTTTAATATTTTAAATCTAGTTTGTTTTTAAATAACAGGTGTTTATTCAGTAAACTGATCACAATCCTTTCAAAAAAGTTTGCATCACTGACCTTGACCTTCATAACCAACTTAGTTAATACTTGCATTGTGAGGTTAAGGTTCTATGTTCAGGCCTTTTCTCTATTTCTCAACACACTACTTATGTTACAGTGACTAAACTTCATAAACACATTTATGTAATAGTAAGTGTTCATTGAGTGAATATGTAACAATTAAGAAATCCAAAGGGAGCGACCGAGTTTTCTTATTTGTTATTTTTTTTTACTTTTAACTGGTTAAGTGTTAAACGTTTTGACTGACAGTTTATGTAACTCTAGGCGGAGCTACGATGAAAGCTGAAATGATTGTTGTTTGAAAGCCATCCGTTGCTAAGGCCATTTCTAAGAATAGCTCGGTGGGCTTTATAGTTTGTACATGACTCGTTCAGAATTCAATCAAGGGCGGATTCTGTGCAATGTCATTCACAAATGTGCAGTGATGACGAACTTCTTAATAATTAAGAACGGACTTAATTTTTATAGGCTGTTTTAACAAACAAGAGCGACACAATTTTGAAGCGATTCCATTGGATGTCAAATGAGGTTAAACACCCTGCGATCGTTCCCTTTGGGTTTCTTAAATGATACTTTTTTTCTTAATGAACATTTAATGAGCTATAACATAGTGATTTTACTATTCCACCGTGTCGATGAAAGGTATTTATCTGCAATACTTTGTCACAGTGTGTTCAATTCAATTCGGTCCGCCTGTTTACCTTATTGTTTACCTTATTGCTATGTGCATGCATATTTTAAACAAAGTCACTCAAAAATATGATACCACTTTGTTGTACGACCAATATTCTCCAACTTCTACATATGCCCCCCTCTGAATATGTAGAGTTGTCAGTAATTTTCAGTGATGCGATACGTGGGTCTACTGTCTAGAGGTCTACTAGCCTACTGCTTAATCGCCTAGCTAATCTGAAGAACGATGACTAGGACATGAATAATTCCCTGCTCGCCAAAATGACAATTTCAAAGCAAAAGGGTAAATACAAACTTAAACTTGACTGATTTTCCGGTTTTTTCATTGGGGGTTAATATACTTGATTCGGGAGATATCAGCTCTGGGATAGAATAATCCACAACAAAAAGAAGACGTATCGACAGTTTCATTGCACACAACTCGACATAATTATTTCGTTCTTATTTTCATAGAACGTGTTCTGTACCACTTCCTCGCTCTCTGTACCGATCACATTTTGGCATATTTCGTTTTACCATGCTTTTTTATCTTCGAAGAATTAGACCTATTAAATGTTTATATGTTACATGTAAACATACAAGTAAATATAAGGATTGGATTCGGGATTAAAACAACGATAGAGGCCGATTTAAAAGGCGAGGTAGAGCTCTCAATGTCAAAATCACCTCACGTCTGTACAGGAGAAAACGATTGTCTAAGAAACCGTACTTCCAATGTTTATGAGACTTCGTCTACAAGTTTAAGCTTCAAAAACGGATTGAACTATCAATTTAGATTTTTAAAAACAATTTTGATAATGAAAAATCACTTATTTCTTACCTTCCACGTGTTGTTTTTACGTCATCTAACTCTGAACCGGAAATTGCACGTACATGCGTCTGTACCATTAGTGCGTTTAGCAGGCTTAATATTGTATGACACAATATTGAAGATTCTGTATTTTGTTTGGTTGTCAATGATAAAAATAATCTGAAAAACTTATTTTTATTTTCGAAATTTTACTTAAAATCTCAATAATTATTTGGATAAGAGAATGATACAAATATATTTTTTTCTGATTTTAAGCAGGTAGTTTAATCGTTATTGATACAGCTGTGTTTATCATTGATCTTTTTGAAAGCAACAGTGACAATTGATACATGAGCAGTTCGAAGTTTTATATTCGGGTTTGTTTTTGAATTCAAGTGTGAAACTCTTCAATATTGCAAGTTGGAAAAGTTACCTAGCGCTAAGGTTTATTTCAATACAAGTTCTGAAAGATGAAATACGAATAGCAAACTAACTTTAGATTGCCTGGTGCATTTAGTATTTGACAGATGTGTACAACCGTATCCAGTCAGCTTAGCCGATAGCGCGCCTTGGTCAAACCAATCCAAGCGTTGTCAGGTTGAATCGCTGCATGGCCACGTAATTCGTGATGATTAATATACGACATTGCGTCTAATTGTCTTTCGCCTCTCACCGCTGATTAATATGGGGAAGTTATCAGTTACTTGTGGAGTTATGTGTGCTCGAGTACTGGTTAACCGTCCAATATCACAGGAAATAGTGGTTTGGTTAGCTGATCGTCTGTTAGTCCACGGTGACAAAAAATTGACGCTAAATATTAAAAAAATTAAACAAGCAGATGTTCAGATGCCTTGTACAGACGTACTGTATTGAACATAAAAAGTCATCCGTGGAAGAACAAGAGTTGTCAATTAAGATACTATCTCAAGATTTCTTTTTATCATTATTTAAGTCGAGGAATAGCAGATCTAACTGTGTGATCGTTTGTTTTGTTGATTATATAAAATTCTTGTAATTTTAATCTTTAGAATAGGTACAATACGATAATTTCAAGGACGACAGATCACGCATGTAGGTTTATACAATATGGCAATAAAGAAAAACACTTGAACGCTCTGACATCAATATTTTATCTATCTAAATATATCTGGATATATATTGTAAAACTGTCTAATAAATTTTGCATTATTTCCCACTCAAAGTCCCCTAAATTACGCAAATAATGAAGTGTGTATTGCGGCGTTTGAGTAAAGAAAGTTTATGTAATACCTGAGTTAACACTGACCCGTAACACAATAAATAACATTCGGTTTATATTTCAATATAATAACTTTTTGTTGAATAATCGTATCGTGTGACATGTATTTGTTACCTGTAACGGGAGATTAGAGACGGTCTAGCTCAGATATAGGTCATTTTTAGTTAAATGGGCAAGTGGTGTTTAATATCTCCAGCTAACCGATTTTATTTGGGGGGGGGGGGTCCATTTTGACTTATATGGTGTCAAATGTTATTAAACATACGCACTTCGGCGCCGTCTCAGGATCGCTCACCTCTCACCGGTGAGGTCGTGGGCCGGAGTCCGCACCATCACACACGTAATGTGGGCGTGTTCTCCAATAATATACGGATGAATGATACCGGTTGGTCTACTCGAATTCATTCTTATACATTCCTCCACCTACACCATTAGATATGATATATAGCCATAAATGGTTTTATTTCGTTTTAATAAAGATATAAAACTATACACATTCTACAAACACCAAGTCGTTGTGTGTTAAACTGGTATATTGAACATCATCCCACAAACCGATGTTATACCCAACTTAGTAACACAGACATCGACCAATACATCAAGCAGAGCTGGAGAGAGAGAGATAGAGAGAAAGAGAGAGAGAGAGAGAGAGAGAGAGAGAGAGAGAGAGAGAGAGAGAGAAAGAGAGAAGCTGGAGAGAGAGAGAGAGAGAGAGAGAGAAAGAGAAAGAAAGAGAGAGAGAGAGAGAGAGAGAGAGAGAGAGGGGAGGGTGGGGGAGGGAGATTAAGGTATTTCATAGCTGTGAATCAACCCCAATTTTGTGATATCTATTAAATAACGAGCCAGGAGTATCGTTGTTGACTTTGAAGCCATTTTCTCTCGCAGTTTTAGTTTCCCGTAGTAGCATTACGTTGACAAAATTGAGAAGGATATTTGAAATGCTATTTAATTTGTTATTTATACAATTATGTGACATGAAGATGAAACACGGATACGGGGCAACCAAATGTGTGTAAGAAACTTTGTTTTGCTATATGTTACCATATTGTGTTTATACAATTTGTACCAACAACAAATTATAAAGTGTTAGCTAGATAAGTCCATGCATGCAATTTAGATAATACAATAGAGCATTTTGTCCTCTTCGCTATTCCCTTTTATCAACTCCTGTATGTAATCTACAAAGCAGTTCTTTTCTGATCTGATCAGAGGGGATACTCGATACTTAATGATAGTTTTATACATTGCGCAAAAGTGCTCGTTATTTTTTGTCAGATTTTTTATATTTTTGTATTTTTGTTATCTTAACACACTTTTAATAAATCGATTTGTAGAATTACACGTAGCATTATTAATAGAGTAGTTTATTGTCTTTTGCATCGTGTGATAGTTTCTTGTAATTCATATATTTGAATAGCTATTACTTATATTGTACATATATTGTATGGTATTGGTGTTATTATTGCATTGTACATATGTCATAGTGTGTTATATGCTGAGTAGGTAGCTTTAAGTAAAACCAGTAGCTTAGTTAGTTTGGTACCTTCATTACTTCCCTTTAGGCATATGATCTAAATATAACTAACACAGTGCACGGATTTCACACTCATTATTGTGACTTTTACATTGTTGAACTACGCCATATTCATTTTTGTGCTTTGATAACCATAAATGTGGGAAATATTGATTATACCTGCAGGTAATTATATATGTTATATTTTCCAATAAACAGCAACATATTGTTTTGTATAATTTGAATCATTCGAATTGTATAATATAATAAGTAAATCAGATATTTGTAAATGTTATATTGAACTGTCATTATGTAAGCCACCATCAACGAACATGTTGTATATTGACTGTTTTATTGTATATATCATAGTATTTATTGTTTCTAATTTTTGTTTCAGAATGCATGATAGATCACTGAATATATATATGGAATGATTGGAGATATATAAAACTATTGGAAACTCTACATGTGTTCAATGTATCTAAATACCCTATAAATTGTTTTACCGGACCCAGCCCATTTAGGGCTTGGGGAGAAAGCGGTGACACATAGATGAGACTGTATTAAAGATTAAAAGCTATATCAACACAGGCGTTTGTATCATTAAGAAAACGCTGTATCTTCTTGCTACTGTAACATTAACACATTCTTTAGTACCGTAGTTTGCTTTTTAATACATTAAAGCCGACACGGTGTCAGCGATAGTTTATATTCCCTAACTAACATTATGAGAAAAACTTAACACTTGGCCTATTTGGCCACGAATGTTTACGTAGTCATTGTCCAGTCTTGGCCCAGTCCTATTAAGATAGCAATAACACGGGTACCAATTATCTGTATCTTGTGAACGTTTCGGATAATGAAATAAAAAATAAAGCACTCCGGCTTTATTTCTCTCAATAATAATTTAAAACAACATTGTTCGGTCACCAAACGTTCATATAAATACGTACCAAAGTATTTAGTTTATTTTATATGTGGACATGTTTTAGTCGATTGATTTTGTTATCGTGTTTTCTCGTTCTAGTTTGAAGTTAAGAAAAATTAAAATCAATAATATTACAACAGTTTATGCATTAACCATTTCACTAGTAACCAGTAGGACTAGTAACAGAAAACTAAACGTAAGTGTCAGAGCTCGACAAAACGGACTGCCTGACTTACATACTCCGCCTGACAGCCTGCCTGCCTGTCCGCCCGTACGAACAAGGAGTTTGGGCTATGGGGTTAAGGATTGGGTTAGAGTTATACACACTTTCCTCCTAAACGTCAAAAGAGGCTATATTCAGTTGATCAGCTGAAAGAAATAGTACCAAGGCATGTTTTTACTGTTTTTGGTTTCCTAAACATATTTTTAATGTATTTAATGATCTTGAAAAAAAACACCATTCTGTTTCTGTTTTACAGAGGATGATGATGAAAGATTTGATATCCGGAAACTACGATATAAGTGATACGGGGGAGTCGAATATCTACGATGACTTCATTCGGTTATCCCCTCAAGGACTTCCCGACTACACAGTTCACGAGCCGTACAGGTGCCCTGTGTCAACTCCAGCCGGGAAGCGGCGCAGCATGAAAGGACAGCCTTCGACATTTGTTACATTTACAAACTTAAATCGAAGTTTACAAATCCCAAAACATATCTCGTCACCTAAACATTCTAATCATAAATCACTTCAAAATAAACGACCAATTAGCAAACCACAAAAGAAAAATTTTGACTGTTACTTTGTGGAAAAGATTGACAAACCGGCCTATGTGGACGCCCAAATGCGTTCGACGTGGCTCAGTTCTTTGTGCTCACAGCCAGTTAATGAAATATTTGGGAAGTATAAACGTCGATCTGAGATGTCCAGTATCACACCGAGCGCCATAAAATGTCGAAACGTGACTACACCTGGTGAAAAGGCACTTCTTTCCGCGTGGTCTAGCAACCATTCACAACGCACGTGTCCATCGGTAATGACACGGTCTATCAAGTCCGGTTACAGTGCGGGATCTACAACATATTCCCGGCTGTCTTGGGATGAGCCGTCTTTGCGTGTGTACGGCTATGATTGCGACCCAGATCGAATGCTACCAACTACTGGGTTTGCATTGATGCCCGTGTCCCCTTCACACCAAGACACAACCGATATGAGCGTGATTACCTCACCCAGAGGATCTCCTGTAAGCTATAAAAAAGCGAAAAACAGTAATCACAATGCAGTCAATGAGGTGGCTAGTAGTTTCGATGAAAGTGTGTATTATCCATTTCAAAGAGATCAAAGATTTCCGGAGATAAAACAGAGAAAAGGCGCTTACTCTCCGACGAAGAAATCGGTTAAATCTGAACCGATTGGTCGAACATCGCCATCTCCGGCTGTATTTCAGAAACTGGAGGAGAGTCCGATGCAAATTGTTTCTTTTGGTTCTTTTAATAATGCAGTCGCGGAAGAGCCACAGGCAAAGACTACGGTTTTAAAACAGTGTTGTAAATATCGGCTTCCGAAGAATTCGTCGTCATCGTTGCCGGAGTTGGAGGGCAATAGTTGAACGTGAAAGAGGAAGCATCGGTTGTTTTTGTTGCTTACTTATCAAATACATAACGTGTTCAAGTGAAATTTCTATTGTTTATATCACACCTGAAATGTGTTTATTGTAGAAAAAGCTTAACAATGTTAATGACTTTAATGTATACATCATCTTAGTTTGCTCAATACCTATGTGTTTTATATTTAAATACAATGATATATAAAATGATTGGAACAAACTTAGAGCTGACCATATTCCTGTCCTGAAGTAGGGCATAGATTGTATCACATGTCTACTACCGACGACTATAATAGTTGAGTTTCCACAATTCATCTCAGTAACTATACTGAATAAAACGTGTGTGTTATTGTGTTTCATGTTTGCCAATTGTTATAATCTAGAAACAATACAACAAATTATCATAAAGTATGACTTTTGGGATTTTGAAATTTTATCAATAAAAGTCTGTACATGTTTTTACTTCAGACTTTATTTACTACTGCTATTTTATACATGTTCTAGTACTATAACCAGCGGACAATTTCCTGGCATCCACTTTTTCTCTACTCTAGGACATAGTAATTTATGGCAGTGTAGCGGTAGTCGTCGTCGTCGTCGTCGTCGTCGTTGTCGTTGTCGTTGTCGTTGTTGTTGTCGTTGTTGTTGTACGGTGTTTAGAGTCATTTTCAACAATTTGTTTGGAGTACCATGCCGCAGACACATGGTATGATACCCTACCCAGTCACAATATACTGACACCTGGCCGGCAAAATGTCCTCTAGAAGCTGAGCGCAAAGCGAGGAATCTTTTAGTCACATTTTTTAAGTCTTTGGTACCCGGCCGGGAATCGAACTCACGACCTTCCACATGCGGCTATAGCGGTAGTATACATGTAATAAACGTAGGAAGAATTACATATACATTGATGTATTCGTTTGTTAGTTAAATGCCAGATCCCTGTGTTATAATACAAATAAAATCCAAGTAAATATACTAGTATAAGTATACGGAAGGGGTGACGCCTTCGAATCTCCAAAGTGGCAAAAAACATTTCCGAACGTATCCGTGGTCAGGTGAATAAGACATGTGTCACTCCCCTCCATTGAGACATTTAAAGTAGGAATAATACAAAATATATATAATAATACCCGCCTATGTCCTGTGTAATTAATGGCGACGCCAATATATCCGCTATTTGCGTAACGTTTTTTGGCGTTGTTGCGGTGGCGCAGTCGGTAGAGACGTCGTCATTAATGTTCTAGGCGCTGATACCGCAGGGGCCGTGGGTTCGAATCTCCGAAGTGGCATTTAAATATAATTCCATGTATTCATTTTAAATACAAATAAAGACCATTTCAGTGTAACTGGTTTAAAAATAAATAAGAAATAGGGTATTAACTTAATGCAATCCGTTGTAATGTCACAGTGTAATTGAGTTCCTCCGTAAAAATAGGAGGGTGGTGTGGCGTGGATATATAATGGTTCGATTGAAGAGCTACTTTTATTTAGGTATACATTTTGGTGCTTGGCCATGATATAAGCATTTCGCATATTGAAATATTTGAATATGTAGTTTTGCAACAGAATTTGATCATTAACAATTACTTCTGGGTTTGAGGTTATAAAATTTAATTTCATGCTCGTATCAAGTGTTCATGCCCAAATCCAAACAAATGTAAATACATATACATTGAATTTTCTACTACAAAACTGCAATTAATACTTTAGCATTTGAGTCCGGGTCAAGGTTTGCGCTTAAATTTGTGTTTCATGTAGGAATCCGGGAAATTGTGTTCGAGTACGATTTGGAAAGTTAAAATACATGTTATGCCATCATAGCTTTGATTTCGTCACATGGCATATTCTATCATCCCTTTACTGATCAAATAAGATATTTATTAGGTCTATACAGTTCAGGTCTGTCATGTATATGCAATTTATTTAGGGGAATATATAGCATTTATATAAGAAAAGTTAAATTGTGTTGTCCTTTAAGTATTTGTAGAAGTTTATTAAATAAAGTAACACACTTTAATAAAAAAATTCCAACACGTGGCAACAACGGACAATCAATCTTTCACCGTCAATCTTTCGGAATCTACAGGGACATGATAAATGTATGACGACATTGGCAGTGGCATGAAAACGGTAATGGCGAACAGTCTGTTTACAAACTTCTAAAACAAATGGATGGAGGAGATAGGTTTTATTGGCCCTGTGAGAGATTGCGGGTCGGTGTTCACTCGCCGACATCCTAAACGCTGCGAATGCGGGGAGTAATCTATATATTACCCATGTATGTTGTACTAGTCCCCATAGAAATGCACGGGTTGTATGATTCTTTTATTACGTATTTTGTAACAATAACTGGATTAAGATGAACAGCCATCAGTTTGTTTTATGGTGGACTTCTTAAGAGTCGTCGATCACTTCGCAGAATTATATAATCGTTTTCTGTATTGTGAGTCACATTTTCACATTCAACACAATATATATCAGAGGCAGTTTTGTAAAGTCTCCCTAAGTGCACCTAATATTGAATAAACACTTTAAGCATTCTGTGACCAGCCCCTCATATGGCAGAATCAAAACAGGCGAATGGTTGGAATAGTGTGAGATCTACGACCTTTCTTAAGTAATCCTGTATTGTTCGTGGTTGGAACGTAAGCAGGTTTGATTAAAACAAGCTTAACAAAAGATAAGTCGGGCAAGTGAAATAATGTTACATGAGGGGAGTTGTAGACGTGTTTGTCCGTGATTGTGTCGCGCGTTCCCACGCTTGTTTCTGGCAGTCTACCTGGCACAAAGCCTGTTGAACTTTCCGATTTAACTGCAGGTGACGTATACTAAACTGAGCTTATTCAATATATCTGCAAAATTAATGACGTATGCCAAAAAATGTCGCAACCTTTATCTCAAATAGGAGGTCCTAATTGGTCAAGTGGTCTTATACGCTGCATCAATGTCAAATTATTATCAATACTGAGAATAGTAGAGTTCAGCTCGGGCAAAGACCTTAAATATGAAAGTTTATCAGTTACTTGCAAAAGGACAGATGCTCGACTCAGAATTATTCTAATGTCTTCTTCCAATGGAACTAGATGCAATATACAGTGTAAACAGAATAAAAAAAGAAATTTTCAATATCTTTAAGTGCAGATAAATCGAAATATGAAAACAGTTCAAACTATTTTTAAATGTATCGCAAGGTTGTATTTCTATGGAATACATTATGGCTCTAGTGTTATGGGAAAATGATGAAATTGTGATTTAATATGGTAGGAACCGAAAACAAAAATCATATCTGCAAATAAATATGTGGAGTTTTGTGCATTTTAAAAGCTAGGAAAAATAGAACAAATGTCAATTTTTTCCAACGTCTTTTTCTAATAAACATTAAAGTCTATAAATTTAGACTGAAAGTTTGGTTAAATAAACACGGAACATATTGGTCCGTGCATGCACGTGGAAATCGACATTCACGTTGTATTTGTTGTCTAAAGCAGACGTAATTGATTTAATCGTTCACTCAAAATTATGTAGAGTATTTCTTTTGATAACATTAAAAATGTAAGCATAAAAATCGGAAATTTCAGTATATCATATAGTCTTTGGGATTGAAACTGGTTGATATGTTGGCAAGACTTTGCAGATTCTACATTGTATGATATAAGCTCCATTGGAAACGAACTGCATTTTCTACTTAACTGTTCATTGTATGATGATGTTAGGAGTGATATATTTCGTGTAAATATTAATAGTATAGCGTATTTAACTCTTGATTATACAGTTATTTAAACATACTTGCTGATTAAGGGAAAGTTGCCAAGTTTTTAATCAGACCGAAGAAACTCAGCTAACAATAATTCGTAACTACTTCCATTGATCCTGTATTAGGTGTTAACTCTCATAATAAAAATATAATTAATACTAATTCTGTTAAACACATTATTATAAAATACAACCATTGTGTTCATTTAATTAAATTTTAATATAGCCATAACTGTTTTATTAGGTTTGATTTAAATATGATACAAAATCAATCCAGGGGTCGTGAGTTTGAATCCCCGCCCGGCCACAGTCTTGTTGATTTGACATACGACATTTTGTCTCATTATCATTCATCTCCCATGGCTGATTCGGGTGGGAAAGTTATAAGTTACTTGCAAAAATGGGATGTGCTCGAATACTGGTTAATCTTCCAGTATCCCAGGAAACAGTGGTTAGGTTAAGTGATCATCTGTTAGCCCTCGATGGCATAAAAATGACGCTATTCAATCAATTTAATATGATACATTGTATTGTCGTCCTTAAAAACTGTTGGAAAAGAAACGTAGGTATCAAATACTGCGGTTAAAGACGTGTATATCTGAGATGTAAGAATTGTTTCAATAGCATTCTAACACCTTCAGAAATATCCGGGGTTCGTTTGTTGGTACTCTTAGATTTGCAGGTATTAAACGCTGCATAGACCCTCGCTTTACACCGAGCACTCTAAAGAACCAGAAAAAAAGATGAGTTTTATCTGTATCCTGCACTATCCCTACAAACCTATATATATTGTCATTGGAATTTTAAATAACTTGGCACAAATGTTCACTAGGACAAGACGATGTGTCATGTGAATGACTTGGGTCTGTTCGTCAAATGTATAGGTCATAACTCAAGGTCAAGTGTTTATATACACTGTGTTTCCTCTTGTCTGGACCGTATCTTCTTTAGTTGTGATTGCATTTTTAAATAACTTGGCACAACTGTTCACTAGGAAAAGACGATGTGTCACGTGACTGACTTGGGTCGGTTCGTCAAATGTCAAGGTCACAGCTCTGTCCATCCGTTTGCTGCTGTCCGGACCTTATCTTGTTTGGTTGTGATTGTAACTTTAAATAACTTGGCACAAACGTTTACTAGGACAAGACGATGTGTCATATGACTGACTTGGGTCTGTTCGTCGCAGGTCAAGGTCACAGCTCCATCTATCTTTCTGCTACTGTCCGGACATTATCTTCTTTAGATGTTATTGGATTTCAAATAACTCGGCACAAATGTTTATTAGGACAAGATGTTGTGTCATGCGAATGACTTTGGTCTGTTCTTCAAAGGTCAAGGTCACAGCTCCGTCCGTCCACTGCTGTCTGGACCGTATCTTCTTTAGTTGTGATTGGATTTTTAAATAAACTGGCACAAATGCTAACCAGCTCAAGATGATGTGTGGAGTGAATTTGGGTCTGTTCGTCAAAGATAGTTTTTGTTTTGTTTTAAGGTTATAACTTACTGCAGTGCTCACTGGGGCAAGACAATGTGTCTTATTACAGTATTTCAGTTTGCGGCATTTAAATGTGATTTCTGTGCTCGGCGACTTTTTCATTTTGTATAATTTAAATCCACTTCTCTGGAAATGCCTTTAAGGGTTAATGAGGTGGCGGGGGATATGACCACGTTAGTGGTAACCTCTTGTTTTAAAATAAAGGTACTAAGATTTAACAAATTCAAGTATTTCACCATTTGATACTGAATAACTGTATTCAAGGTAAATCATACCTGGTGAATTAATTGTGTTATATGAGTAAGCGTTGTCTCCCTTACATAAGTCTGTATAGTATTAGTTTTACGGGTAGTCCGATTATATATGGTGCCGTAACCTGTTTTCGACCATGACATGAATTCGATTACTTCCGAGAATTATGAATATTGTATACGTGTATTTCAGCGTCCTGCACACTTTGCAATATTTACAAAAAGTATCCACGTGCCCATTGAATGCAATGAAAAACAAAAAAATGCTTCCGATACAAGAAAGAAAGTCATCTTGTGACACAGACTTGAAAAAAGTGTTTCTCACTATGTCCATTTTTCAGTTACCATAAAACCTCGACAAGTGCTTAGTTTGTTTACGACACATCTGCTGAAAACTGATGCAATACAGGTCAAGGTCTGGGTTGCGGGTTCGATTCCCAGGGCCGACCAAATATGAATATTAAAAGTCGTTCCAATTCGGATGGGACTTTAAATCGAAGGTCCGTGTGACGGTGCTACACACCGTGCACGCTAAAGAACCAGAAAAAAAATACGATGAGTTTCTATCTGTATCCTACAATATCACTACAAACTTAAATCGATTAACACTATAACGGGGACACCGCCCATATGGGAAACTGGCGGCGATGTACTATAAGCTTAGATAGTACAATGTATTACTTGGGCGATGTACTGTAAGCTTATATAGTACAATGTATTACTTGGGCGATGTACTGTAAGCCTATATAGTACAATGTATTACTTGGGCGATGTACTGTAAGCTTATATAGTACAATGTATTACTAGGGCGATGTACTGTAAGCTTATATAGTACAATGTATTACTTGGGCGATGTACTGTAAGCTTATATAGTACAATGTAATACTTGGGCGATGTACTGTAAGCTTATATAGTACAATGTATTACTAGGGCGATGAACTGTAAGCTTATATAGTACAATGTATTACTAGGGCGATGAACTGTAAGCTTATATAGTACAATGTATTACTTGGGCGATGTACTTTAAGCCTATATAGTACAATGTATTACTAGGGCGATGTACTTTAAGCCTATATAGTACAATGTATTACTAGGGCGATGTACTGTAAGCCTATATAGTACAATGTATTACTTGGGCGATGTACTGTAAGCTTATATAGTACAATGTATTACTTGGGCGATGTACTGTAAGCCTATATAGTACAATGTATTACTAGGGCGATGTACTGTAAGCTTATATAGTACAATGTATTACTTGGGCGATGTACTTTAAGCCTATATAGTACAATGTATTACTAGGGCGATGTACTGTAAGCTTATATAGTACAATGTATTACTAGGGCGATGTACTGTAAGCTTGTATAGTACAATGTATTACTAGGGCGATGTACTGTAAGCTTATATAGTACAATGTATTACTTGGGCGATGTACTGTAAGCTTATATAGTACAATGTATTACTTGGGCGATGTACTGTAAGCCTATATAGTACAATGTATTACTTTGGCGATGTACTGTAAGCTTATATAGTACAATGTATTACTTGGGCGATGTACTGTAAGCTTATATAGTACAATGTATTACTAGGGCGATGTACTGTAAGCTTATATAGTACAATGTATTACTTGGGCGATGTACTTTAAGCCTATATAGTACAATGTATTACTAGGGCGATGAACTGTAAGCTTATATAGTACAATGTATTACTTGAGCGATGTACTTTAAGCCTATATAGTACAATGTATTACTAGGGCGATGTACTTTAAGCCTATATAGTACAATGTATTACTAGGGCGATGTACTGTAAGCCTATATAGTACAATGTATTACTAGGGCGATGTACTGTAAGCCTATATAGTACAATGTATTACTTGGGCGATGTACTGTAAGCCTATATAGTACAATGTATTACTTGGGCGATGTACTGTAAGCCTATATTGTACAATGTATTACTAGGGCGATGTACTGTAAGCTTATATAGTACAATGTATTACTTGGGCGATGTACTTTAAGCCTATATAGTACAATGTATTACTTAGGCGATGTACTGTAAGCTTATATAGTACAATGTATTACTAGGGCGATGTACTGTAAGCTTGTATAGTACAATGTATTACTAGGGCGATGTACTGTAAGCTTATATAGTACAATGTATTACTTGGGCGATGTACTGTAAGCTTATATAGTACAATGTATTACTTGGGCGATGTACTGTAAGCCTATATAGTACAATGTATTACTTGGGCGATGTACTGTAAGCTTATATAGTACAATGTATTACTTGGGCGATGTACTGTAAGCCTATATAGTACAATGTATTACTAGGGCGATGTACTGTAAGCTTATATAGTACAATGTATTACTTGGGCGATGTACTTTAAGCCTATATAGTACAATGTATTACTAGGGCGATGTACTGTAAGCTTGTATAGTACAATGTATTACTAGGGCGATGTACTGTAAGCTTATATAGTACAATGTATTACTAGGGCGATGTACTGTAAGCATATATAGTACAATGTATTACTTGGGCGATGTACTTTAAGCTTATATAGTACAATGTATTACTTGGGCGATGTACTGTAAGTCTATATAGTACAATGTATTACTAGGGCGATGTACTGTAAGCCTATATAGTACAATGTATTACTAGGGCGATGTACTGTAAGCCTATATAGTACAATGTATTACTTGGGCGATGTACTGTAAGCTTATATAGTACAATGTATTACTAGGGCGATGTACTGTAAGCTTATATAGTACAATGTATTACTTGGGCGATGTACTGTAAGCTTATATAGTACAATGTATTACTAGGGCGATGTACTGTAAGCTTGTATAGTACAATGTATTACTAGGGCGATGTACTGTAAGCTTATATAGTACAATGTATTACTTGGGCGATGTACTGTAAGCTTATATAGTACAATGTATTACTTTGGCGATGTACTGTAAGCCTATATAGTACAATGTATTACTAGGGCGATGTACTGTAAGCTTATATAGTACAATGTATTACTAGGGCGATGTACTGTAAGCTTATATAGTACAATGTATTACTTGGGCGATGTACTTTAAGCATATATAGTACAATGTATTGATTGGGCGATGTACTGTAAGCTTATATAGTACAATGTATTACTTGAGCGATGTACTGTAAGCCTATATAGTACAATGTATTACTAGGGCGATGTACTGTAAGCTTGTATAGTACAATGTATTACTAGGGCGATGTACTGTAAGCTTATATAGTACAATGTATTACTTGGGCGATGTACTGTAAGCTTATATAGTACAATGTATTACTTTGGCGATGTACTGTAAGCCTATATAGTACAATGTATTACTAGGGCGATGTACTGTAAGCTTATATAGTACAATGTATTACTAGGGCGATGTACTGTAAGCTTATATAGTACAATGTATTACTTGAGCGATGTACTGTAAGCTTATATAGTACAATGTATTACTTGGGCGATGTACTGTAAGCTTATATAGTACAATGTATTATTAGGGCGATGTACTGTAAGCTTATATAGTACAATGTATTACTAGGGCGATATACTGTAAGCTTGTATAGTACAATGTATAACTAGGGCATTAGTGCAGTTTTTATTCTACACGCTGTTATACAACAGATTTTATCATGGAACTCTAAATTGTTTTGTATATTTATCGATTACGGGAAACCATTTGTCACCGTTCTAAGAGACGCATTATGGTGCAAATTAGTTCAATCTGGTGTCAGCTGCAAAACGGTTACCATGATCAAATCGATATATAGGAACGTCCAGGCCAAAAATGTCGTCTGGTCTGTTTGACTTTTTCAACGTCACAATTGGATTAAAACAAGAGGAATCTTTATCTCCTATTTTATCACATTATTCTTACTCATGAGTTGTGTGTGTGTGTGTGTGTGTGTGGTGGGGGGGGGGGGGGGGGGGGGGGGGGGTAGACGTTGGAAAAACGAAAATATGTATATTTGAAAAAAGAAACCAAAACCATAATTCTTAATTTTTAATCAATTGTGAGAAAATTGAAATTGTGGACCATTTTACGTATTTAGGTATTAAATTTATGCAAACCGGTAATCTTGTATATTCTGTTAAAATGTTGTGTGAACAAGCCCGTAGGACATATCATAGTTTATTATCTGTATTTGACAGAGTACAGCTCGATACTTATACAAAATTTTGAATTTGTGGTTCTTATAATGTTACTGTATGGTTCGGAAATCTGGGGTGTTTATAACTACAAAAAAGTAGACAAACTTCATATTAATTCTGTAAGTATATACTTGGTGTACGTAAACAATCCTCTAATTTTGCTGTTTACGGTGAATTAGGGAGGTATCCATTATCTGTTATCGCTAAAGAGAGGTCATTAAAATTCTGGTTAAAAAATAAGAAATTATGTTAACTCAACTACATATAATATGTATATTGATATTCTTAACAATGTAGACGGCAATTGTTGGGCTAATCGTATATTAAGTACTAGTATCGATAACCTAGGTTTTCAAATGTGGTAAACGATAACAACAGTAACACGAATTAGTTACCTTTATTTATAAGGCGTGTACGGGATCAGTTCATACAAGAATGGAACACTGTTGTAAATAATTGTATTACTTGATTAAATACTTGATTAGTACGTAAAATTCAAAAATGATTTCTGTTACGAGAATTATTTAGATAAAATTGTAATGAATATAAGAAAATTATTTTCTAGCTTGATGTAAAGTTCACACTCTCTTGAAATAGAAACGGGTAGATATAATGGAATTGACCGTTCAAACAGATTTTGTAAATTATGTAGTCAAAATGTAGTCGAAACGGAATATCACTTCTTATAACGTTGTACCCGGTATACTGACATTCGAAATAAATAATGATAATAATAATAATAAAGACTTTTATCAAAGAGAGCTACCCGATTAATTAGAGTATACTTATGCCATCAAGCGTGGCCTTCATTAAATAAATGTAATTCTATAACAAGAATAAACCTTTGTTGTATAAAGTCTCCAAATTTATTAAAGAAGCCTTCGATGTTCGTAAAGCTTCTGAATGATTTAATTACTTTATATAAATAATGATATATTTGTTGTTTATATTATACATATACTTAATTTGTAATTCTGTATTTATTGCTTTCTTTGCTATATCTCGTGTAATGATGTTTTGTAAATGGCCAGAGGCATTATGTTGCCGATTTGCTAACAAAAAATAAAATGAAAAAAAAAATGTATTTGTTTACAATGGCGGTGAACGCCACCATGAACAGCGTAAATAGTAGTTTATATAGATAACCAAATCTTCTTGTCGATTAAATTTTACTATTTATTTATAAAATGTCAAAATGTTAAAGATGTATTAAACATTTTGAACATTTAACGACTTTTACCAGGAACCAGTTGCTTATGTGCGACATTCGGCTAGACGGTAAGTTCCATTTAAGCATTTATCGCACGAGTAACTTGGTTCAGAAAGCGAATGTTAAGGATTTAACTTAAAAGTGCATTAGACTACTATTACAGTTAAGTTTTCTGTAATTTTGAATTTTGCGACCGTATATGCGGTTTTTAACGATCGCAAATTTATTTTAAAAATTGAGAACATTAAGATCCGCTATACGGTCACACATTTCAAAATTACAGTTTACTCCATTATCATGAACTCATGTAGGTGGAATCGAAAATAATTAAAGTTATTGTTTTAATAAGTTAAAAACTTACCAATTAAATGGATATAACCCAACTGAAAAATGTACATTAGGTTTTGAACACTAGATCTCCAGTATGAAATCAACTCTTACACCCACCGTCTACCGGGCGTCGCTATAACATACAATGATAATCTTTTCAAATAACATGACGCATTTTGTGTTGTTATGCGCATGTCAGACAGGAAACTGACCATCAATATAAGAAACATGCATATTTTGTTTAAAAGAAACATGATTGTCTATAATCGCCATTATGTGACTACTGCACGTAAGCACTTACCGATTCCAATAGTGATGTCAGGCCTTCAATTAACCATTCTCCGCCATTGTTCTGTCAGTTTCTCCATCTCTCATGTTTAGTCCACCAGGGTCCTAGCTCACTAAAGCAATTCAACGGCAAATATTGTACTTGCACGTTTGGTTTGTCATGTTGTCTACCATTCAACATGGCCATGTGAATCTTTCATGAATCATTCATTATCCGTATTTGCGTTTTATTTTTTCTTAGCCAATAAAATCGCTCAGATTTTTCAAAATAGAACATTCCATTTACATAGATTGCCACGGCCGTCGGTAGCTGTTGTCTTATTTTCTCAGCCAATAAAATCGCTCAAAGAAGGAGAATGTAGACCTACAGTTAAGCCTGTTATATCACTAACTTCTAACCTGGATACAAAGTACTGGTTTTACCCTGGAATGTATCGACCGTGATTTGCAAAAGAAATTATTTTATAATATTTCTAAAATAAAATAAAATATAAATGTTGAGTTTAACAAATGTGAGACAAATATTAATTTGATTAATGGACATGCTGTAATTTGATTAATGGAAATGATGCTATTTGATTAATTGACATGATATAATTTAAAAAGGGTATCACGATTTAACAAATTTAAATATTTCACCATTTAATACTGAATAACTGTTTCCAAGGGAGATCAAACCCAGCGAATTAAATGTGTTGTATTAGTAAAGGTTGTCTCCCTTACATAAATCTATAGACAGTTGTCAGCTCAGTTCGACACCGTCGATATGTCCTACACAATAACTCTAAATAATTAACACCTGTTGCGAAAGTTAAAACATAATCAGTCGAAACTCGTTATTTCGAATTCTGTGGGACCGTAAATATGATCCGAAATATCAGAAATTCGATTTACCAGGAGTCTATTTTTATCGTTACCCCACCCACTTCATTAATCGTTGAAAATATATGGGTACGTGTAAATACCGCTAGTTGTAGTTTTTTACTCAATATAACATGCTGTTGTTATATTTACACACAATATAAAGTTTGTTTATATTAATGAGTACTGTGGATTTATCTTACATCGTGGTAAATTCTACTGTTTAAATGCGTCATTTTCTTCTTCACAAACGTATGTTGTGCGTTGTTATCCTTGTGTAATTGTCTTTTTGCCCAGTGCGTGAACATTGAAAATAAAGTGTGATAAAACAGATAAACAAAATGTGTTTTATATGTTTATACTTTTTATTTACATGCATATCAAATAGATAGAATATGCAACCTGTAATACCATTTGAAAACATTTAATGCGCACTGGCCGTCTAAATTTCGCCGTCACAGTAGAATAACATCTAATTTACTGAACCACTTGTCGGGATGGGTTACAAGAGCAACTCAGCTATAGCTATAGCATAAACAGCTTGGCGGGATAGGTCACAAGAGCAACTCAGCTATAGCATAAACAGCTTGGCGGGATAGGTCACAAGAGCAACTCAGCTATAGCATAAACAGCTCAATAACAAGAGCAACTCAGCCATAGCATAAACAGCTCAATAACAAGAGCAACACAACTATAGCATAAACAGCTCAATAACAAGAGCAACTCAGCCATAGCATAAACAGCTCAATAACAAGAGCAACACAGCTATAGCATAAACAGCTCAATAACAAGAGCAACTCAGCCATAGCATAAACAGCTCAATAACAAGAGCAACACAGCTATAGCATAAACAGCTCAATAACAAGAGCAACACAGCTATAGCATAAACAGCTCAATAACAAGAGCAACACAGCTATAGCATAAACAGCTCAATAACAAGAGCAACTCAGCCATAGCATAAACACTCAATAACAAGAGCAACACAGCTATAGCATAAACAGCTCAATAACAAGCGCAACTCAGCTATAGCATAAACAGCTTGGCGGGATGGGTTACAAGAGCAACTCAGCAATAGCATAAACAGCTTGGCGGGATGGGTTACAAGAGTAACTCAGCTATAGCATTAACAGCTTGGCGGGATGGGTCACAAGAGCAACACAGCTATAGCATAAACAGCTCAATAACAAGAGCAACACAGCTATAGCATAAACAGCTCAATAACAAGAGCAACTCAGCTATAGCATAAACAGCTTGGCGGGATGGGTTACAAGAGCAACTCAGCAATAGCATAAACAGCTTGGTGGGATGGGTTACAAGAGTAACTCAGCTATAGCATTAACAGCTTGGCGGGATGAGTTACAAGAGCAACTCAGCTATAGCATAAACAGCTTGGCGGGATGGGTTACAAGAGCAACTCAGCGATAGCATAAACAGCTTGGCGGGATGGGTTACAAGAGCAACTCAGCTATAGCATAAACAGCTCAATAACAGAAGCATGCACATCATGAGTATTTTATGTGAATCATAGATTTTAATTCGTTAGTTAATACCTCGTTTTGAAATGCTTGATTTATTTCAGTTATTGTCTCATTTTTATTTAAACTGTATTAGTATATCATTTCAAATAGCTGCCTTTTCTTTTAAAAATATCACATCGGATTTTCGTACTTTTATCTAATATTAGTAACTACAGTGTATCTTATGCCAGAATGCTCAATTTCCGTTATCAGTTTATGGAATGCTGCCATTTTCTTTGTCAGTGTCTCATCTCAGAAAGTTGCCTGTTTAGTTATCAGTATGTACATTTGAATACGTCCTTTCATCTGCAGTCAGACCTGCAATCTCACTTAAAACGCTGCATGTTTTGTTATCAGTTATTTGTTTACATACATGTGCTTCATTTGCCCTTTCCAAGTAAGTATCTCATTTTGGAATGCTTACTTTTCCTTCGTCAGTATTATCTGTTTTCAGAATTTTACCTTTCTTTAATCAGCTTGGATGCTGCTTTTTTCATCAGTAAGTACCTGGGTTTTTTCCGTTATCGAGTTGTATGAGGTACTTTTGCCTTATGACCACTTCTCTGTCACCGCTAAGGTCAAGAGTTCGAGCCCAGCACTGTCCAAAGAACTTTATTTGAGAAAAATCCCAGTTACTAGCGGAAGGTAATGACGATGGTGGGGTAGCTTACTCAGATCCTTCTTAGGTTTCATTATTTTAGCATCCACCAATAAAACTGAATTGCTATATATAAGCTGCAATGTGGTGATAACGACCTTAATTAGACCCCATTCAATTAGTTTGGTTGCTTCTTTGTCCTTCATCAGTTAGTATCTCACTTCGGAAGGCTTCCTTTGCCTTTGTCAGTTCTCCACAGGAAGGACTTAAATACAAATTTCCGACGATATAAATGGAGAAAGATTGTCGACAATATAAGCATATATATATTCACTATGATGAATGCTGCACGCTGTGAATATGATTCCGTGTCAGTGGATAGGTTTATCGCCCCTGTCATCAGATTGGCAAATGTGAAAAACAGCAGGCCATTGTAGTTGATGGCCTGCAGAAGTGGACACGTACGGTCATAACCAATCTGCTGCTGTGTCTCTGTTGACAAAATAAAAAAAGAAGGGTTATTTTAAGAACAAGGTTAAAATGTTTCTGTCAGAAAACATAATGAATGAATGAATGAATGAATGAATGAATGAATGAAATGAATGAATGAATGAATGAATGAATGAATGAATGAATGAATGTATGAATGAATGAATGAATGAATGAATGAATGAATGAATGAATGAATGAATGAATGAATGGATGAATGAATGAATGAATGAATGAATGAATGAATGAATGAATGAATGAATGAATGAATGGTGTTTTACGACGTACCACATTGTAGGTTAAATTATTCTACGGCAACAGGAAAGGAGATTCCATGTTCACTTTTCATATACAAAAACAACAAATTAACAGACAAATTCAAAAAAGTACATCAACAAATGAATTTGAAGAATGAACTACAACCTTGATACCTGTAGAACTGCAGAGCTTCAGCAAATTATATAGTATTGCTCAAATTGTTGCTTCCTATGTGTATAAGCCACAGTGATCCTATTCTCGCCATTATTCATATGGTTCCCTAGAACTATACAGGGGTTGGTAATTTAACCACAATAGTGAACATGACAAAACAATGATAAAACGAATATGACACCAATTCGGAGGATTCCTACAGAGGTCGGCAGTCATTCTAGTCTTAGACGGGACCACACCGGCTCAGATAAGTTGTAAACATAGGATGATGTCATTAGAAAAAATGCTATAATTACTATAGTGAATAAAATACAAGCGGACATTGAATTCTATATATTAAATACATTGTCAAAGTGATGGATAAAAAGACAGATGCTAATTATTGCAAAGACAACGAAAATCTTACATGAGTGCTTATTCCATATTGAATTTATTAAACGGTTAGTCAAAGATATATTATGTAAGGTTCTGCCGACTACTTCGTCATTTTGCGTACAGAAGCCGAGTTATACGGAAAACAATGGCTTGGTTATTATTAAAAATATGTCAACAGTTAATTACATTCCTCTGCAGTTAATTATGTTAACATCAATGTCAAGTGATTTTAGGAAAAACTCAAAGGAAAATGAAAGTGAACTGGACATAGTTCCAGGACGTACACTAAACACAGGGTGCATTTGTAGCCATACATCTATAATGAGGTTCTCAATTCGTGATTCCACATCAACAATATACATGTATGTTGTCATTGGTGATATTGTCAGCACATCTGGCTTTTACCGCATACAAGATGCATCCTCGTTCTGTTTTTACTATTGTATCAAGTCCGGTTAATTTAGGGAGCAAACAAATATTAAAATGTACGTCGAAGGCTTTTCTGAAACGTCATTTTAGGTCTAGGTGAGACAAATGACATAAATATTCTGCGCAGTAATTTGTGTCTGCCTCTCATTTGAGACAATGAATGAAATCCGATCGCGACACGCGGGAGGAAACTGTTGTCAACATTATAAAATGAAGTATTGATTTGCGTTCTAAACTCGCCATTGCATTATCTGCTGTGTGCTTCTTGGCGATTTGGTTCATGTCCCTCGTTATAGTGACGCACACGTCTTGCACTATCATGGGGTCTATTTTTAGATAGGTCATTTCATTACTTTTATTTACCAAATTTCATAAATCCTCTTCTGTTACATCATATAGACTAGGCCCCTGCTTATTCTATATACATGTTATACTAAGGCTGGTAAAGACAAAGACTTTTGTAAGACGAAGTACCATAGAATAAATACTATAAACGGCTGGTTATATCCACTAAGAAGGATTTTAGAAACCTTATTTGATTATTTATAATAAACGAAATAAGATCTCAAATACCCTCCTCATTACAAGTATTGCAATGGATATATCACCATTGTTAGCGTAATTTATAAATTTCGCGTGAAACCAATACCGCCTTGGCCACTTTCTAAATCACCTAATAACCAGTGGTTTAAACTAATTTATATTACATTTATTTTTTGGAACACGTTTTAGACATCCTGGATGGAACCGATGTTTACCATATGTGAATAACATGTTTTGCTAAGTGACATCACACATAGACCTGGTGGAGAATCGTACCCATCACCCCGATCTTGGATCCGGGCTCAACCTGTGATGTGTTTTGACTCAAATGTTATCTAAAACGTTAAAACAATTATCACGGTCTCAGATACGACAGCTAATGTAAATGACTTTAACCGGGGTTAAACACTCCAGTGGCGTCTCCTGCTGACCGTACATACATGAATTTGTTAACATTCGTCAGTCCGCACGTAAGTATAAAATGTATATAAAAATGTCTGAATCGAACTGGACCACGACCTGAACAGCAGTGACCGATAAGTGATATTGGAACAGCGACTTGGATCATTCCGCCACGGAGGACACCATTACATAATTACACGTCAACATATACATACCGTTAGTTGGCAGCGTAGTCAGCGTCAAATGTTTGAAGTAGGTGATGATTATATCGAACACAAGGCCCTGTACCATTAGAAGGCTCGTAACACCAACCTGGAATAATAATAGAAGATTTAGATAGAGTATTAGTATTTTGTGCATGTAATATGATAGCTCGAGTCGCCTCTACTAATGATTCACTAAGTACGGATGTTTCAGTCTGTTACACAAATACAGTGACTATACCCAACAAAATACCTCTCTCACAAGAAAATATCCCCAACTGACAAAATCCCTGTTACACAAGATAATATCCCCAACTGACAAATCATGCTCGATGTATACCTTGGTAAAATCGGTACTAAGCAGTAGTTCTTGGTAAAACCAGTACTAAACAGTAGTTCTTGGCAAAACCAGTACTAAGCAGTAGTTCTTGGTAAAACCAGTACTAAGTAGTAGTCCTTTTATTAATGGGTTTTAACGCCTTTTTCAACACATTTCAGTTTATATACGGCATATCCAGTTTTCCGGTGGAAGAAGACATCATACTGAATCAGACTGAGTAGAACCACCGTCTTTTCGCAAGTAACTGGAAACTTTCTCATATAAATGTTTTGGATCGAGCGGCACTTGAACCTACGACCTTAATGGTGAGAGGTAAATGATCTTTAGACGGCGTCTTAGACCACTCAGCCACAGAGGACACCAAGCAGTAATTAAAACACTTTTTATTCACGTTTGAGAGATATATCGGTCGTTATGTTTATTTCTTTTTATAACATTGAAAGTATATGTATTACCGTCTGTAAACAGACTGTTCACGGACTAAACACTGACTTATGTGAAAAGAGGTTTATTTCACCTATATCCAATGATACGAAACTAAACTGTATAATATTCCTGATTTCAAATATGTATGTGTTTAATTCGTAATCAAGTATAACGTCAGGATTTCTATTATCTGTATCCCAATAAAGTTTTCATTAGTTATTATTAGAATATATCAATTTATTCATTAACTGTTACAGACATACCTTTGTTTGGTTATGTTTACATTCACTATTTTAAAGAAAATTACTTAATGGATTTAATAAAGAAAACAGAAGGAATGATCAATGTAATGTAAACTTATATAGAAAATGAGCTTTTATTCTTTAAGATCAGACTTTTAAAAGGTGTGTTGTGTAGATTTTATACACGAGGCGTACATGTAAAAGTGAGGTAGAAAGAACAATATGATTTCAAGTTAAAGTTTTACAGTCTCATCAAGCATGGCTCTATTATAAGCAAGATTGTTCGAAAGAGGAAGACGTGACTTTACATACAGTAAAACGCGAACTTACAACAAAAAACATATAGGCCAGGTTAGCAAACTTCCTGGACGGCCGTTCTATGTAGATTCCGCATAGATGCATGAGCGAGTAGGAAGAACAGCACACAACCGTTATATACACTGTCGCCTTGCTCCATTCTCCTATTGTCTCTCTGAAATACATATAATACAACATTTGTAGAATTTATCTTAACTCGTTCGCGGTCAGCTAAATATGTAGCGCGTCTGACTATCAATCTGAGGGTCATGAGTTCGAATTACCACCCGGTCACAACCTCCGTGACGATTGATTACGATATTGTGTATCACTGCCATTCGTCCCCGCTGATTCAGTGGGAAAGTTTTCTGTTACTTTCGGATAGGCGTGTGCTTGATTACTGGTTAACATTTCAGGATCCCGGGAATGAATGGTAAGTTTAACTGACCATCTGTATTCAAACAAACAAATAAAATCAAGGCTGCCTTAAGATATCGCTTAAGAAATATAAAAACATGTAAAAAGACAACTTTCATGTACAACATGTCTTTTTTATGCAATCAACACATATTTACATATACCTTAAGACTTGTAATTGTTCTTCGGAATGATAAACACTAAAACATTAGTTAAGTGTCGTTGTACAACATAGGTTGGTACTACCGCGTGTATAACTAAAACAAGAAGAACTGAAAGTGGCTACGCCGGGTTAGTACAAACAAAAACATTAGCTTTAATGTTTGTATTTAATCACGTGTTTATGCAGATACAAACGTTGCTTTATCCGCCTGCTATAAAATATACGTCATAGTTCATGTTTCAATGGTATTTTTCATTCCGTAAACTGCACTGCAATATAGAAACTTTCTTAACGAATTCAGCTAGTTCATCACCAGTATATTCAGCTGTCTGGGGTCGATTTTATGTAATTAAGATTTATTTTCTTATAGATTTTCTTCATATATGACTTTCTTAAGATATATTAATGCATAAAATGTTTTTATTTTGTTTTGCTTTTGTATTTTGTAAATAATATGTAAATGTATCATTAGAGGGCCTCAAGGAAGATTAGTTTCAAACATATTGGGCAACCCTCTTTAAATAAAGACTCCCATTTCATTATATTACAATATATTTAATTTACCTCTTTTTTAATAATATCGTTCCAAGTTGCACACCGATAAAATAAATTGCCAGGAAACCAATAGAAGCGACAATTCCTTCTCGGTTAGCTTCCAAAATACCATCCCTGCTAGCATCGCCATGGAAACCAAACAAGACAAAATTGTGCAACCAGGTGTTTGAGAGAAAATACTGGTACACCAAAATGATTCCTGGTCCGAGAAACACTCGCATATTGAAGGGGGTAACACAGAACAGTATGGTAGACAGCATCTGAAAGAGAGAATTTTAAACGTAAAATATAAACGGTTACACTGATACGATTTTTTGGTTTTAAACTTATTTGTCTTAAATCCATTGTATCGGACAATTTCTTACAACTTCGACAAGTCTTTCTGGGTAGAACAAGAACTTTAGTTTATGCAGATAAAGTGTCTTGCCCAGTGACACTGCACATAGCCATGGGGAGAATCAACCCCTGGGCCCGGTGCTCTACCACTGGACCACTGGACCACGCCTTTAAATATGGTCATCCATATGATAAGGTCACTATTATGTCAAGAAATATTTAATCATAATATATTTGCAGACTTACCTTTTATATTGTTATATATGGGTTTAACTCGATTTTTTTCAAGAACATGTTCATAATGGCATATTCAGTTATATTAGTGGAGACCTCAACATGAAATTGAATAAAACCACCAGCCTTACGCAAGTAACTGACTTTCGCTTTCGGTCAGAGCTGGGCTCGAATTCACGACCTCGGAGGTGCGAATTAACTGACATGAGCCCACGAACGCAGCAGTGGGAGGCAAGAGGTCATTAGACGGCAGTGTCTTGGACCACACGACCACGGAAGACGCACGTTCCTGTTCTTGATTCTTTCCATCAGATTTGTAATAATTTAAATATTGTGGTTGCGTCTGCTGCATTCAAACTGAAACTAAAATTTTACCACACGTGACATGATTTGAGAGTTCAGCACATTAATGAATCTACCTTTACAACACCTAATGTGAAAAAGAAGTTCCAATGGACGCCATACTCCTGCACCGGAACATGATAGTCGGCCATTCCCGTGACGTAAAACCGAGAAAAGCCGAGGATTATCAGCGGAATGGTATCTTTCAAACCTTTTATAATTGATGATGTTACACTGAAATAGAAAAACAAATCGTAAAAAACAAACACCAAATATTAAATAATACAAATCGATCAAATCAATTGTCGTATTGAAGAAAGAACATATCACAATAGGCTATTAAATCAGCTATCGGTAATGTTGTTTAGAAGTGTAACAAAGCGGTATACGTGTGTCTCCCATTAAAATGATTTATGAATCAATCAGTTGTTATTCCTTCACCCCTAGCTCGGGACAAAACGGGAACTTTAACTATTTTCTCCACAGAGCCCATGTAAAGGCCCTGCCTTACAAGGGGCACTTTTCTGGTACCACCGAAAGCGCTTGGCCCTCGGAGACCATGGTTGCTACTGACGTATTATTCCGTTGTTCACTTTCATTTATCGCGACATTCCATTGCAATGCGGCGGCGTCGTTGCGGTAAGAGAAATGTGCTCTAGCACTGCTGTCCCACACTTAATGTCCCAGCCTGACAGGAGCCGGTATGATAATGACTAGTACATTTTTATGCAAACAGACCGTCTCACCTTAATAGAATTTTAGTAATCGTGTCTGAGCTCTATACAAAAAGTGTTTTATCTAAATATTAGCATACAACTCTGTGTTTAATGAAAATACTGTTATCAAATTTAAAATCCAAATCATAATATATACTAACATACATACTAACATATATACTAACATATATACCAACACATATACTAATATATATACTCACACATATACTAACATATATACTTACTCCTATGCTTACATATATACTAACATATATACCAACGCATATACTTACATATATACTAACATATATACCAACACATATACTTACATACAACTAACATATATACTTACATATATACTAGCACATATACTTACATACAACTAACATATATACGAGCACATATATTAACATACAAACAGACATATATACCAACACATATACTAAAATATAAACTAACATATACACTAACACATTTACTAACATATATACTAACACATATACTAACATATATACTAACATATATACCAACTTATATACTAACATATATATTAACTTAATATTAACATATATACTAACATATATAATAGCACATATGCTAACATATATACTACTTTAATACTAACAGATAAACTAAAAGATATACCAACACATAAACTAATATATATATCAACACATATATGTATATATATATCAACACATATACTTACACATATACTAATATATATACTAACATGTATAATTTCATATAAACTTACATATATACCGACACATATACTAACACATATACTAACATATATAACCACATATATACCAACACATATACTAACATATATACTAACACATATACTAACATATAAACTAACATCTATACTAGCATATATACTTACACATATACTTACATATAGGATACACATATACTAACACATATACTAACATTGATACCAAAGCATAAACTAGCACATATACTAACATATATATACTTACACATATACTAACATTTATACTTACTAATATACTAACATATGTTCTAACATATATACTAACACACCAACTGACATATATACTTACACATTTACTTACATATATACCAACATGTATACCATCACATATACTATCAAATATACTAATATATTTAAATAATATATATATTTATACCAACACATATACTAACATATATATTTACACATAAACTAACATATATACATGCACATACACTAACATATATACCAACACTTATACTAATATATAAAATAACACATATACTAGCATATAAACTAGTAATTATATACTAACACATATACTAACACATATACTAACATATATACTAACACATATAATAGCACATATGCTAACATATATACTAACACATATACCAACATATATACTAACATTAATTCTAACTTATATACTGGCACATATACTAACCTTCGTGTTGATATAATACCCCTTGCCTCTGGTGAGACAATCGCATTTGAAATCATGTAGAAACCTAACCCACTGTCCATTAGCGCCGTCCCATAAACTCTTGATTTATAAAAGTAGGTTGGGTAGATGGCGAAATCAACAGCCAGTATAGAGAATCCGGTAAATATATTGGTGTATGCACGGAAATATGATATGAAAGGAAGTCTTGGCGACATTGGAAGTGATAAAAGTGGTGACGTCATCATTGCGTCACGGTAACGACGTTGACCCAGTATCCATGAAAACAGAACGGCAATGAAACAGCAAGTAACAGCAAAGAAATAATGAGACTGTACGTTCCATATTGTGATCATCAGCTCCACTGGAAGCACAGCGATACAGAAGTCAACAATTAAGGTCACCCTGAAATAGATTCAAATTCGAGACTTTAAGTATGGGTCACCCGTAAATAAATTACTATGCACAAAAGGACATAACAGTTAACGTTTTGGCAATTATATTGGCAATATTTTATTCATAATCTTGGTAGCAAATAAATGTTCTTCCGTTTTACTCCCTTGTATCTGATTTCGTTCGTTATTACAAAGGTTGTTCACAAATATGTAAATGAGGTTCAAATTGTAGTTATTGCGGATAATGTTTTTTTTTTACACATCTTATATCTAAAAAGGTCTCAGAAATGGTCGTGTTATGCATATTCATGCTGTTCTATCCCGTGTAATAACCGGCCGTATTATGCATATTCATGCTGTTCTATCCCGTGTAATAACCGGCCGTGTTATGCATATTCATGCTGTTCTATCCCGTGTAATAACCGGCCGTGTTATGCATATTCATGCTGTTCTATCCCGTGTAATAACCGGATTAAGCATGCATTGCTGATACGGCACTCTAATTGGAACGCGGAAGGATCTCATTGGCGACCAAAGCCACAAGCGCTCTTAAGTTTGCTGACTGCACTACTAGTATATTTTAATGGCATTACCAGTAAAACATGTTTGAAATCCAATCTGTAATGTTTTGAAAAGGTCACTTAAGGTGATATTTTAAAAAGCAAATAAATTAATGATAGAATATCACCATATTTTAAATTCTTGAACGACAGTAATTCATAAGTGTGGCAAAACGTAGCATTGAAAAAGAAATAATGTGCGGACATGAATTGATCAATTATGCTTTTTTGCACATGAACGTTAGTAAAGTGCGCTATGTTTATATACATTATTAACGGACTAGAGACTTAAACGTACTTCTGTTTATATAAGGTTAATATACATTGTATATATATAAATAGTTGATAGAACCCCTTTCTTTTCGTTATTCGTTCATTACTTTGTACTTTGATATATCTTTTCGTTTAAACATTTGCTTTTTCTATTTTTCTCGATTGTCTTTGTTTGTTATTATATGTTTTTCAAAAAGGTTGTTAGTTTGTTCATTTTTGTTTGTTTATTTAAAATTCGTTTATCTGCCGTTATCATCAATTCATCTTAATTAATATGATTTATAAATAAACGAGTTCACTACAAATATGATATAATTATAATTAATCAGTACTTACCAGAATTTTCTGTTGTTGAATAGCAC
The DNA here is from genome assembly GCA_029582155.1 of Panopea generosa. NCBI lineage: Eukaryota > Metazoa > Mollusca > Bivalvia > Adapedonta > Hiatellidae > Panopea > Panopea generosa. The sequence goes on from CM055898.1 coordinate 5,813,640, forward strand.
ACAGTTAGGGAATAAAACCGCCGACAGATTCCTTATTAACGATGGAAAGGTTGCTGACACAATTATCAAAGCAACAAATGATGCTGAGGACCCCGCGGGCCCATGAAAATATTCTGGCATCCCTGGTGGTCGCTCTCTGGGTTGCGGCTGTAAATCCATCACAGATGAATTATATAATGTTACATTACATAATCAAATATTCTTGGTCATTTCCATAACTCGTTATATTTTAACCGCTAATTTCTATGATCATTTAATAATGACAATGATTATTAAACCATGCTTATGTAGTTGTCCCATGTATTTATAATATATAACGTTAACCTAATTCTTTACGTACACACAATGTATAATCGTATTTAATAAGTTTTAATCTAGATTAAAGTTCACTAAGTTACTTAAACATAGTCGGTAATGACCACCTAGCATGTACTATGGTTTGTTTTTCATTTTGCACCGTATGAATGTACAAGAAGAAGAAATATAAGCCTTTAAAAGAAAAAAACACAAAAAGGACACAAAGGCAGAGGAGATTGAAGATGAAAAAGAAAAAGAAGAAGAACAGCAACAACAACAACAACAACAATGACGAGGACTCACACCACTAGTATCTTTCTTTAGTATTACGGACCTACAGATGAAGGAGGTAGAAATAAAACTTAAGTTCTCTTTTTCTTCTTTTTTCAGTGATTTATACTGCAGTGATTTATTTTTTTCCAAGCATGAGTTAGATAGTCCATATTTAAGAAATCACCACTGACAAGTTTATGCTGATACCAGCTTTCTGGACATTTTGGTGTCATTTTAGAATTGTTGGTTCGAACCGCATCTTGGGCGAATAGTTGACATATTATACTCTCGAAATTGATAGGTCTCACAAAAGCATTGACTTTAAAAAAAACACCTTGTCATGGAATACGTTTTTCCTTTAAAACTGCATATCTTGAACCAGTGAAGAATTTAAGCCCAGACACATGCTGCAGATTTTATTTTTCCACTGTGTTTTGGGCATAAATGTTACAATGAATCTCTATGGGAAATGTAATAGTGATGTGAGACGACGACGACGACGACGACGACGACGACGACAACAAGACCAACAACGATCACCTCGGGCTATAATAACTAACCAAATCGGTAAGTAATGTGCCAAACGGAGCTAGTGACGTCATCTGGCGAAACACAATGGAGTATAGATTAGCCGGAATATATATAGACAGACTTAGGACGGACAATAGCACACAGTCGATCAATAACGATTTCGCCGGCACCAAAACTAAAACCTCTGTTCGACACTGGAGCCCGGAGTAAATTGATAGATTTGTTGTTTTTTTTTTGTTCCTAATTACCTCCCTTTATAAAATCTTTATTTACCATTTTCAAAAATCTACCAGAGTGCACATATATATATATATATATATATATATATATATCAATTACAAAAAATGAATGTATTTATTTATAAATCTACAAGACTTTGTAATTGTTTTTGAAATGGTATACTATCAAAAAATAAGGCATTGATCTGGGCATATTTTACACACCGTCCCTATATACTGGCCTACCGAAAATAAAGGGTCACTGAGTATTCAATTCATTTTTGACAATCCAATGACACATCGGATTTATTGATATTTCGTCAATACGAGTTTGTAAATTTCATTCTTTAATCTGCAATCTAAGGAACTCATTCATTATGCTTGTTTTCAGAAAAAATCGTTTAAATTCAGTCAGCCTAAAATAAGCACGAAGCTGTGGTTTTTGTTGTGTTTTTTTTTTCTAAACGTACACCCACTGTTACCGGTATTTTATACTGAATGATAACCAAATTGGCTGATTTTAAAAAGCACCCAATGATTAGGTCTTATATCATACAATAAATACAAATATGTTGAGGCATGCAGATAATAATAGATTTCATGGAAAAGGTAGTTTTAAGCTTAAATTGAATCACTTCGGTTGAGGGACAAATTTTATACAACTTTGATATAAAAATTATATTTTTCAAATATTTTGCAATAGATTATGGATCAAATTGCCTAAAGATTCGCATAGTACTCATTCATACCAATTCTAATGTAAAATAAAATAAAAAATACTCTTTAAGGTGGGGTTTGTTATATATTTGAAAAAATATCGGCCGAATTTTTTTTTAATCACAAACGGTTATATTCATGTTTAAAACTACCTTGTCGAAAAGATTTATATAATCAGTATGCATCCGTATATTAATTTTGATTAAATACTTTTTGTGAGAAATATGTCTGTAATATATCTTATAAAACCTACAGTTTAGACAAAATTCAAATTTCATTGAATTCTAAACATAGAAAAAAATGACAAAAACTATAGCTAGGAGTGGACTATAAAAATGGAATGGACTTTAACAGTGATTTAAGTTTCCTCAAGCAGCTTTCGAGCAAATGAAAAACATTTAATGCTCTAGTATGAACTTGTTTATCTTAAACTCGAAGACTTTGAAACAGGAAATAAATCTATGAACAATGTTTATAAAGTGAAACTATGGAAATACTATAGAAAAAGAACCATACAAACACAACTTAAAACATATATCAGAGATTTGAAGTGAAAAACAAATGAGATGAATAACTGTTCTGAACATCATAAAACATTGTCTTTTATCATCATAAAAAATGTCTTTGATCATCACAAAACATTGTTTTATAAATCAGGATAACGATACACCCTCATTTTGTGAAATTCCAGCCAAACCATACAAACATACTGAAAAAAAGAATTCTTAAATTCCAGTACAATAAGTCCAGGTTACTCCTGCCAATAGTCTTACTAATAGCATCATTTACTTCATTTAGAAACTCCAGGTATAGTAAGCTCAGTCGGTAGTGCGTCTAACTATCAATCCAGTGATCCTGTGTTCGAATATCCACCAAGTCACAGTCTCCGTGGTGATTGATATACGACATTGCGTCTCATTATCATTCGTCTCTCACCTCTGATTCAAGTGGGATAGTTATCAGTACTTACGGAGATCAGTGTGCTAGAATACTGGTTAACTTTCAGGAACTCAGGGAAGGGACTAGATTAACTAATCGCCTCTTATCTCTCCATGCATACACATGACGCTAAACAAACACATTCATTAATGCCCCTTCACACTCAGACGAAGACCATTAAGACCGCACTTCGTCTTGAAATTTCGCTGAACGCAGCGGGACGTGGTCAAAATGGGAAAATGTGCAATTTTCAAGTTAATACTATGTCCTTACTACGTTCGAACCCAGTGACAACGCAGTGAGAACGCCATGCAATATTTCCCGTGAGCGCCACGCCTATACTACGTCAATGAAGTCCCTTTTAGGTTTTAGTTACGTTGATATTATGTCAATGCCGTCGTTACTACATCCTTATTAAGTTCTTACTGCATCCTGATTCGACCACGTCCTCACTACTTTTTTTAACATGTCCAAAGTTTGACCAGCCACCCACACCCCCACCCGCCCCCTCCATGTCCAAGGAGACCACTCCACGTCATTGTCGGTTTCTACTGTGTTTCTACTACGTTGTCTTATTGCGTCCAACCACTTTTTTGAAGACGCAGTGGGAACGTGGCTAAGTGTGAGGCGGTTTAAGTAACACCAAGATTGTTTACACGAATGTCGAGACATAATGATTCTATGTTCAAGAGAAAAATAAAGAATACTCCACAAAAAAAAGACTCAAAAACATTAATTTTAATTTGCTGTAGGAGTAGTCCTGGTAAACCAACCACACACTTGAATCAGGATTTCAAATTTTTTAATCCAAATTTCTCCGGTAAGTATATTTGAGTTAAAAAAGGGAAACCCCGAAGATGATGGATGTACAGACCTGGTATGCGTTCATCCACACAAAATACAGTTTACAGTGTCCGCTTGTCGTGTGATTAACGCTGGTATAAAAGGTTAATTTATCTTTTGTTGTATTACGTCACAGTTTATACTTTATTACTTAATATTTGTTTACTGTTTACAGCTAAAACAACTGGCACATGTATGTATTACGTGATACAAGTATCATCTGTCCTAAAGCAACCAAATGTTATTAATCTTTATACATGTTTAACGTAACATTGACTTTTTTTTTACATTCTGTTGGACACCAATTATCGTCATTGAAGAAAATATGACGTTTGTACTTTTTATGTTATTGTACTAGTCATTTTTATTAATTTCGTGTGTGTTTATGTCATTTTTTTTTCTGTATTGTCATTTCAATACTATTTCAGATGTTAAATCTTGGTTGCGTGCGTGCGTGCGTGCGTGCGTGCGTGCGTGCGTGCGTGCGTGTGCTATTTCAGGTGTTAAATCTTGGTTGTATTGTTTATATTCTGCGTAATTGGGCATGCACTTTATCGCATAGATGCATATATCAGTCAGATAGATTACGAAAAATGCATCCCGGTATGTACATAACCTTTTCTGTATGATCCTTGCCACACAACGAGATACCCTGCAGTCAAGCCGCAGCCTGAATTTTCCACGGCCGTTCTATCAACCACAACATACACATGACACGATACTTAGCCGTCGAGCCACAGTTTTCTACGGCTGTTCTATATGTTAACCATCACAGACACATGACACGATACCCAACAGTCCAGCCACAGTTTTCAACGGCCGCTCTATTAACCAGTACAGACACATGACAGGATACCAAGCAGTCGAGCCTTAATTTTCCAATCCGCTTTATTAACCACCACAGACACATGACACGATACCCAGCAGTAGAGCCGCAGTTTTACACAGCCACTCTATTAACAACCACAGACACATGATACGATCAGCATCACTCGAGCCACAGTTTTCCACGACCGCCCTATTAACCATCACAGACACATGACACGATACCAAACAGTCGAGACAGAGTTTTCCACGACCACTCTAATAACCAACACAGACACATGACACGATACCCAGCAGTCGACCAACAGTTTTCCAAGCCACTTTATTAGCCACCGCAGATACATGACACGATACCAATCACTCGATCCGCAGTTTTCCACGGCCGCTCTATTAAACATCATAGACACATGACAAGATATCCAGCAGTCGAGCCAGAGATTTCCAAGGCCGCTTTAATAACCGCCACAGACACATGACACTATACCCAACAGTCTAACCAGAGTTTTATACAGCCACACTATTCACCATAACAGACACATGACACGATACACAACAGTCGAGCCAGAGTTTTACACAGCCACTCTTTTAACCACCCAGACACATGACACGATACCCAACAGTCGAGCCAGAGTTTTACACAGCCACTCTATTCACCACCACAAACACATGACACGATACCCAACAGTCGAGCAAGATTTTTTCATGGCCATTCTATTAAATACCACAGACATATGACAAGATATCCAACAGTCGAGCCAGAATTGTCCACGGCCACTCAACTAACCACCACAGACACATGAGACGATACCCAGCAGTCGAGCCACAGTTTTACATGGCCACTCTATTAACCACCACAGACACATGACACGATACACAACAGTCGAGCCAGAATTTTACATGGCCACTCTAATATCCATCACAAACACATGACACGATACACAAAAGTCGAGCCAGAGTTTTACACAGCCACTCGTTTAACCACCACAGACACATGACACGATACACAACAGTCGAGCCAGAATTTTACATGGCCACTCTAATATCCATCACAAACACATGACACGATACACAAAAGTCGAGCCAGAGTTTTACATGGCCACTCTATTAACCACCACAGACACATGACACGATACCCAACAGTCGAGCAAGAGTCTTACACAGCCACTCGTTTAACCACCACAGACACATGACACGATACCCAACAGTCGAGCCAGAGTCTTACACAGCCACACTATTAACCACCACAGACACATGACACGATACCCAACAGTCGAGCCAGAGTCTTACACAGCCACTCGTTTAACCACCACAGACACATGGCACGATACCCAACAGTCGAGCCAGAGTCTTACACAGCCACTCGTTTAACCACCACAGACACAAGACACGATACCCAACAGTCGAGCCAGAGTCTCACACAGCCACTCTATTAACCACCACAGACACAAGACACGATACCCAACAGTCGAGCCAGAGTTTTACACAGCCACTCTATTAACCACCACAGACACAAGACACGATACCCAACAGTCGAGCCAGAGTCTTACACAGCCACACTATTAACCACCACAGACACATGACACGATACCCAACAGTCGAGCCAGAGTCTTACACAGCCAATCGTTTAACCACCACAGACACAAGACACGATACCCAACAGTCGAGCCAGAGTCTTACACAGCCACTCTATTAACCACCACAGACACAAGACACGATACCCAACAGTCGAGCCAGAGTTTTACACAGCCACTCTATTAACCACCACAGACACAAGACACGATACCCAACAGTCGAGCCAGAGTTTTACACAGCCACTCTATTAACCACCACAGACACAAGACACGATACCCAACAGTCGAGCCAGAGTTTTACACAGCCACTCTATTAACCACCACAGACACAAGACACGATACCCAACAGTCGAGCAAGAGTCTTACACAGCCACTCTATTAACCACCACAGACACAAGACACGATACCCAACAGTCGAGCCAGAGTTTTACACAGCCACTCTATTAACCACCACAGACACAAGACACGATACCCAACAGTCGAGCCAGAGTCTTACACAGCCACTCTATTAACCACCACAGACACAAGACACGATACCCAACAGTCGAGCCAGAGTTTTACACAGCCACTCTATTAACCACCACAGACACAAGACACGATACCCAACAGTCGAGCCAGAGTCTTACACAGCCACTCTATTAACCACCACAGACACAAGACACGATACCCAACAGTCGAGCCAGAGTTTTACACAGCCACTCTATTAACCACCACAGACACAAGACACGATACCCAACAGTCGAGCCAGAGTTTTACACAGCCACTCTATTAACCACCACAGACACAAGACACGATACCCAACAGTCGAGCCAGAGTTTTACACAGCCACTCTATTAACCACCACAGACACATGACACGATACCCAACAGTCGAGCCAGAGTTTTACACAGCCACTCTATTAACCACCACAGACACAAGACACGATACCCAACAGTCGAGCCAGAGTTTTACACAGCCACTCTATTAACCACCACAGACACAAGACACGATACCCAACAGTCGAGCCAGAGTTTTACACAGCCACTCTATTAACCACCACAGACACATGACACGATACCCAACAGTCGAACCAGAGTTTTACACAACCACTCTATTAACCACCACAGACACATGACACGATACCCAACAGTCGAGCCAGAGTTTTACACAGCCACTCTATTAACCACCACAGACACAAGACACGATACCCAACAGTCGAGCCAGAGTTTTACACAGCCACTCGTTTAACCACCACAGACACATGACACGATACCCAACAGTCGAGCCAGAGTTTTACACAGCCACTCTATTAACCACCACAGACACAAGACACGATACCCAACAGTCGAGCCAGAGTTTTACACAGCCACTCTATTAACCACCACAGACACATGACACGATACCCAACAGTCGAGCAAGACTTTTACACAGCCACTCTATTAACCACCACAGACACATGACACGATACCCAACAGTCGAGCCAGAGTTTTACACAGCCACTCTATTAACCACCACAGACACATGACACGATACCCAACAGTCGAGCCAGAGTTTTACACAGCCACTCTATTAACCACCACAGACACAAGACACGATACCCAACAGTCGAGCCAGAGTTTTACACAGCCACTCTATTAACCACCACAGACACATGACACGATACCCAACAGTCGAGCCAGAGTTTTACACAGCCACTCTATTAACCACCACAGACACATGACACGATACCCAACAGTCGAGCCAGAGTCTTACACAGCCACTCTATTAACCACCACAGACACACGACACGATACCCAACAGTCGAGCCAGAGTCTTACACAGCCACTCTATTAACCACCACAGACACAAGACACGATACCCAACAGTCGAGCCAGAGTTTTACACAACCACTCTATTAACCACCACAGACACAAGACACGATACCCAACAGTCGAGCCAGAGTCTTACACAGCCACTCTATTAACCACCACAGACACATGACACGATACCCAACAGTCGAGCCAGAGTCTTACACAGCCACTCTATTAACCACCACAGACACAAGACACGATACCCAACAGTCGAGCCAGAGTTTTACACAACCACTCTATTAACCACCACAGACACAAGACACGATACACAACAGTCGAGCCAGAGTCTTACACAGCCACTCTATTAACCACCACAGACACATGACACGATACCCAACAGTCGAGCCAGAGTCTTACACAGCCACTCTATTAACCACCACAGACACAAGACACGATACCCAACAGTCGAGCCAGAGTTTTACACAACCACTTTATTAACCACTACAGACACACGACACGATACCCAACAGTCGAGCCAGAGTCTTACACAGCCACTCTATTAACCACCACAGACACAAGACACGATACCCAACAGTCGAGCCAGAGTTTTACACAGCCACTCTTTTAACCACCACAGACACAAGACACGATACCCAACAGTCGAGCCAGAGTCTTACACAGCCACTCTATTAACCACCACAGACACAAGACACGATACCCAACAGTCGAGCCAGAGTTTTACACAGCCACTCTATTAACCACCACAGACACAAGACACGATACCCAACAGTCGAGCCAGAGTTTTACACAGCCACTCTATTAACCACCACAGACACATGACACGATACCCAACAGTTGAGCCAGAGTCTTACATGGCCACTCTATTAACCACCCAGACACATGACACGATACACAACAGTCGAGCCAGAGTTTTACACAGCCACTCGTTTAACCACCACAGACACATGACACGATACCCAACAGTCGAGCAAGACTTTTACACGGCCACTCTTTTAACCACCACAGACACATGACACGATACCCAACAGTCGAGCCAGAGTTTTACACAGCCACTCGTTTAACCACCACAGACACATGACACGATACCCAACAGTCGAGCAAGACTTTTACACGGCCACTCTATTAACCACCACAGACACAAGACACGATACCCAACAGTCGAGCCAGAGTTTTACACAGCCACTCTATTAACCACCACAGACACATGACACGATACCCAACAGTCGAGCAAGACTTTTACACAGCCACTCTTTTAACCACCACAGACACATGACACGATACCCAACAGTCGAGCCAGAGTTTTACACAGCCACTCTATTAACCACCACAGACACATGACACGATACCCAACAGTCGAGCCAGAGTTTTACATGGCCACTCTATTAACCACCCAGACACATGACACGATACACAACAGTCGAGCCAGAGTCTTACACAGCCACTCTATTAACCACCACAGACACAAGACACGATACCCAACAGTCGAGCCAGAGTTTTACACAGCCACTCGTTTAACCACCACAGACACATGACACGATACCCAACAGTCGAGCAAGACTTTTACACGGCCACTCTTTTAACCACCACAGACACATGACACGATACCCAACAGTCGAACCAGAGTTTTACACAGCCACTCTATTCACCATAACAGACACAAGACACGATACCCAACATTTGAGCCAGAGTTTTCTATAGCCACTCTGTTAACCACCACAGACACGTGCTCGATACTCAACAGTTGAACCAGAGTTTTCCACAGCAACTCTATTAACCACCACAGACACATCACACGATAGCCAACAGTCGAACCAGAGTTATACACGGTCGCTCTACTAACCATCACAGACACATTACACGATACCAAGCAGTCGAACCAGAGTTTCCACGGCCACTTTATTAACCGTCAGACACATGACAAGAAACCGGACAATCGAGCCGCTGTTTTCAATGGCCGTTCTATCAACTATCACAGACACATGACACGATAACCAGTAGCCGTCCCGCATTTTTCCACGGCCACTTTATCAACCACCACAGATACATGACACAATACCCAGCAGTCGAGTCACAGTTTTCAACGGCCGCTCTATAAACAACCACAGACACAGGACACGATACCCATCACTCGAGCTGCAGTTTTCCACGGCCGCTCTGTTAACCATCACAGACACATGACACGATACCAAACAGTCGTGCTAGAGTTTTCCAAGCTACTTTATTAATCACCACAGACACACGGCACGATTTCTAACAGTCGAGCTATAGTTTTCCACGGTCGCTCTATTAACCACCACAAACACATGATGCGATACCAAGCAGTCAAGCCAGCGTTTTCAAAACCGCTTTATTTACCACCACAAACACATGACGCGATACCCAGCAGTCGACCAACAGATTTCCAGGGCCGATGAATTAACCACCACAGACAGATGACCTGATACGCAACAGTCGAGAAAGAATTTTCCACGGTCGATTTATTAACCACCACAGACACATGACGACACGATACCCAGTAATCAAACCAGAGTATTTCACGTCCGCTTTACTAACCACCACAGTTACATGACTCGATACTCAGATGTCGAACCGCAGTTTTCCAGGTCCGCTTTACTAATCACCACAGACACAAGACATTAAACCCGTCAGTCGAGCCGCAGTTTTCAACGGCCGATCTATCAACGATCACAGACACCATGACACGATAGCCAGCAGTCGAACTGCAGTTTTCCACGGCTGCTCTATCAACGACCACAGACACATGACACGAAACAGAGCAGTCGAGCAGCAGTTTTACACGACCGCTCTTTTAACGACACGACACCCAGCAGTCAAGCGGCAGTTTTCAATGGTTGCTCTAGTAACCAACACAGAGACATGACACGATACCCAGAAGTCGAGCCACAGTTTTCAACAGCCGCTCTATTAACCACCACAGACACATGACACGATACCATGTAGTCGAACCACATTTTTCAACGGCCGCATAATCAACCACCACAGACAAACGAAGCGATACTAAGCAGTCGAGCCGCAAATATCCAAGTCTGCTCTATCAACCACCACAGACACACGACCCGATACCCAGCAGTTGAGCCGCAGTTTTCCACGTCCGTTCTATCAACCACCACAGACACACGAAGCGATACTAAGCAGTCGAGCCGCAATTATCCACGTCCGCTCTATCAACCACGTCAGACACACGACGCGATACCCAGCAGTTGAGCCACAGTTTTCCACGTCCGTTCTATCAACCACCACAGACACACGAAGCGATACTAAGCAGTCGAGCCGCAATTATCCACGTCCGCTCTATCAACCACCACAGACACACGACGCGATACCCAGCAGTTGAGCCACAGTTTTCCACGTCCGTTCTATCAACCACAACAGACACACGAAGCGATACTAAGCAGTCGAGCCGCAATTATCCACGTCCGTTCAATCAACCACCACAGACACACGACGCAATACCCAGCAGTTGAGCCACAGTTTTCCACGTCCGTTCTATCAACCACCACAGACACACGAAGCGATACTAAGCAGTTGAGCCGCAATTATGCACGTCCGTTCTATCAACCACCACAGACACACGACGCGATACCCAGCAGTTGAGCCGCAGTTTTCCACGTCCGTTCTATCAACCACCACAGACACACGACGCAATACCCAGCAGTTGAGCCGCAGTTTTCCACGTCCGTTCTATCAACCACCACAGACACACGACGCGATACCCAGCAGTTGAGCCACAGTTTTCCCCGTCCGTTCTATCAACCACCACAGACAAACGACGCGATACCCAGCAGTTGAGCCACAATTATCCACGTCCGTTCTATCAACAACCACAGACACACGACGCGATACCCAGCAGTCGAGTCGCAGTTTTCCACGTCCGTTCTATCAACCACCACAGACACATCAAGCGATAACCAGCAGTTGAGCCACAGTTTTCCACGTCCGTTCTATCAACCACCACAGACACACGACGCGATACCCAGCAGTTGAGCCACAGTTTTCCACGTCCGTTCTATCAACCACCACAGACACATGAAGCGATACTAAGCAGTCGAGCTGCAATTATCCACATCCGTTCTATCAACCACCACAGACAAACGACGCGATACCCAGCAGTTGAGCCGCAATTATCCACGTCCGTTCTATCAACCACCACAGACACACGACGCGATACCCAGCAGTCGAGTCGCAGTTTTCCACATCCGTTCTATCAACCACCACAGACACACGAAGCGATACCCAGCAGTTGAGCCACAGTTTTCAACGTCCGTTCTATCAACCACCACAGACACACGACGCGATACCCAGCAGATGAGCCACAGTTTTCCACGTCCGTTCTATCAACCACCACAGACACACGAAGCGATACCCAGCAGTTGAGCAGCAATTATCCACGTCCGTTCTATCAACCACGACAGACACACGACGCGATACCCAGCAGTTGAGCCGCAGTTTTCCAAGGCAGCTCTATCAACCACCAAAGACACACGACACGATACCCAGCAGTCGAGCCGCATTTTTCCACGGCCGCTCTATCAAACACCACAGACACACGACGCGATACCCAGCAGTCGAGCCGCAGTTTTCCATGGCCGCTCTATCAAACACCACAGACACACGACGCGATACCCAGCAGTTGAGCCGCAATTATCAACGTCTGTTCTATCAACCACCACAGACACACGACGCGATACCCAGCAGTTGAGCAGCAGTTTTCCACGGCCACTCTATCAAACATCACAGACACACGACGCGATACCCAGCAGTCGAGTCGCAGTTTTCCACGGCTGCTCTATCAACCACCACAGACACATGACGCGATACCCAGCAGTTGAGCCGCAGTTTTCCACGGCCATCCTATCAACCACCACAGACACACGACGCGATACCCAGCAGTTGAGTCGCAGTTTTCCACGGCTGCTCTATCAAACACCACAGACACACGACGCGATACCCAGCAGTCGAGCCGCAGTTTTCCACGGCAGCTCTATCAACCACCACAGACACACGACGCGATACCCAGCAGTCGAGACGCAGTTTTCCACGACCGCTCTATCAAACACTACAGACACACGACGCGATACCCAGCAGTTGAGCCGAAGTTTTCCACGGCCGCCCTATCAACCACCACAGACACACGACGCGATACCCAGCAGTTGAGTCGCAGTTTTCCACGGCCGCTCTATCAAACACTACAGACACACGACGCGATACCCAGCAGTCGAGACGCAGTTTTCCACGGCCGCTCTATCAAACACCACAGACACACGACACGATACCCAGCAGTTGAGTCGCAGTTTTCCACGGCTGCTCTATCAAACACTAGAGACACACGACGCGATACCCAGCAGTTGAGCCGCAGTTTTCCACGGCCGCCCTATCAACCACCACAGACACACGACGCGATACCCAGCAGTTGAGTCGCAGTTTTCCACGGCTGCTCTATCAAACACTACAGACACACGACGCGATACCCAGCAGTTTAGCCGCAGTTTTGCACGGTCGCCCTATCAACCACCACAGACACACGACGCGATACCTAGCAGTCGAGCCGCAGTTTTCCACGGCCGCCCTATCAAACACCACAGACACACGACACGATACCCAGTAGTTGAGTCGCAGTTTTCCACGGCTGCCCTATCAAACACTACAGACACACGACGCGATACCCAGCAGTTGAGTCGCAGTTTTCCACGGCTGCTCTATCAACCACCACAGACACACGACACAATACCCAGCAGTTGAGCCGCAGTTTTCCACGGCCGTCCTATCAACCACCACAGACACACGACGCGATACCCAGCAGTCGAGCCGCAGTTTTCCACGGCTGCTCTATCAAACACTACAGACACACGACGCGATACCCAGCAGTTGAGCCGCAGTTTTCCACGGCCGCTCTATCAACCACCACAGACACACGAAGCGATACCCAGCAGTCAAGCCGCAGTTTTCCACGGCCGCTCTATCAAACACCACAGACACACGACGCGATACCCAGCAGTCGAGTCGCAGTTTTCCGCGGCAGCTCTATCAACCACCACAGACACACGACGCGATACCCAGCAGTCGAGCCGCAGTTTTCCATGGCCGCTCTATCAAACACCACAGACACACGACACGATACCCAGCAGTTGAGTCGCAGTTTTCCACGGCTGCTGTATCAAACACCACAGACACACGACGCGATACCCAGCAGTTGAGTCGCAGTTTTCCACGGCTGCTCTATCAAACACCACAGACACACGACGCGATACCCAGCAGTTGAGCTGCAGTTTTCCACGGCCGCCCTATCAACCACCACAGACACACGACGCGATACCCAGCAGTTGAGTCGCAGTTTTCCACGGCTGCTCTATCAAACACTACAGACACACGACGCGATACCCAGCAGTTGAGCCGCAGTTTTCCACGGCCGCCCTATCAACCACCACAGACACACGACGCGATACCCAGCAGTTGAGTCGCAGTTTTCCACGGCTGCTCTATCAAACACTTCAGACACACGACGCGATACCCAGCAGTTGAGCCGCAGTTTTCCACGGCCGCCCTATCAACCACCACAGACACACGACGCGATACCCAGCAGTCGAGCCGCAGTTTTCCACGGCCGCCCTATCAAACACCACAGACACACGACGCGATACCCAGCAGTTGATTCGCAGTTTTCCACGGCTGCTCTATCAAACACTACAGACACACGACGCGATACCCAGCAGTCGAGCCGCAGTTTTCCACGGCCGCCCTGTCAAACACCACAGACACACGACGCGATACCCAGCAGTCGAGCCGCAGTTTTCCACGGCCGCCCTATCAAACACCACAGACACACGAAGCGATACCCAGCAGTTGAGTCGCAGTTTTCCACGGCTGCTCTATCAAACACTACAGTCACACGACGCGATACCCAGCAGTTGAGCCGCAGTTTTCCACCGCCGCCCTATCAAACACCACAGACACACGAAGCGATATCCAGCAGTTGAGTCGCAGTTTTTCACGGCTGCTCTATCAAACACTACAGACACACGACGCGATACCCAGCAGTTGAGCCGCAGTTTTCCACGGCCGCCCTATCAACCACCACAGACACACGACGCGATACCCAGCAGTTGAGTCGCAGTTTTCCACGGCTGCTCTATCAACCACCACAGACACACGACGCGATACCCAGCAGTCGAGCCGCATTTTTCCACGGCCGCCCTATCAAACACCACAGACACACGAAGCGATACCCAGCAGTTGAGCCGCAGTTTTCCACGTCCGTTCTATCAACCACCACAGACACACGACGCGATACCCAGCAGTTGAGCCACAGTTTTCCCCGTCCGTTCTATCAACCACCACAGACACACGACGCGATACCCAGCAGTTGAGTCGCAGTTTTCCACGGCCGCCCTATCAACCACCACAGACACACGACGCGATACCCAGCAGTTGAGCCGCAGTTTTCCACGGCCGCTCTATCAACCACCACAGACACACGACGCGATACCCAGCAGTTGAGTCGCAGTTTTCCATTGCTGCTCTATCAAACACTACAGACACACGACGCGATACCCAGCAGTCGAAACGCAGTTTTCCACGGCCGCCCTATCATCCACCACAGACACACAATGCGATACCCAGCAGTTGAGCAGCAGTTTTCCACGGCCGCTCTATCATCCACCACAGACACACAACGCGATACCCAGCAGTCGAGCCGCAGTTATCCACGTCCGTTCTATCAAACACCACAGACACACGACGCGATACCCAGCAGTCGAGCCGCAGTTTTCCACGGCCGCTCTATCAACCACCACAGACACACGACGCGATACCCAGCAGTTGAGTCGCAGTTTTCCATTGCTGCTCTATCAAACACTACAGACACACGACGCGATACCCAGCAGTCGAGCCGCAGTTTTCCACGGCCGCTCTATCAACCACCACAGACACACGACGCGATACCCAGCAGTCGAGCCGCAGTTTTCCACGGCCGCCCTATCAAACACCACAGACACACGAAGCGATACCCAGCAGTTGAGCCGCAGTTTTCCACGGCCGCCCTATCAACCACCACAGACACACGACGCGATACCAAGCAGTCGAGCCGCAGTTTTCCACGGCCGCCCTATCAACCACCACAGACACATGACACGATACCCAGCAGTTGAGTCGCAGTTTTCCACGGCTGCTCTATCAACCACCACAGACACACGACGCGATACCCAGCAGTTGAGTCGCATTTTTCTACGGCTGCTCTATCAACCACCACAGACACATGACGCGATACCCAGCAGTTGAGTCGCAGTTTTCCACGGCTGCTCTATCAACCACCACAGACACACGACGCGATACCCAGCAGTTGAGTCGCAGTTTTCCATGGCCGCTCTTTCAAACACTACAGACACACGACGCGATACCCAGCAGTCGAGCCGCAGTTTTCCACGGCTGCTCTATCAAACACTACAGACACACGACGCGATACCCAGCAGTTGAGTCGCAGTTTTCCACGGCCGCCCTATCAACCACCACAGACACACGAAGCGATACCAAGCAGTTGAGTCGCAGTTTTCCACGGCTGCTCTATCAACCACCACAGACACACGACGCGATACCCAGCAGTTGAGTCGCAGTTTTCCACGGCTGCTCTATCAAACACTACAGACACACGACGCGATACCCAGCAGCTGAGCCGCAGTTTTCCACGGCCGCCCTATCAACCACCACAGACACACGAAGCGATACCAAGCAGTTGAGTCGCAGTTTTCCACGGCTGCTCTATCAACCACCACAGACACACGACGCGATACCCAGCAGTTGAGTCGCAGTTTTCCACGGCTGCTCTATCAACCACCACAGACACACGACGCGATACCCAGCAGTTGAGTCGCAGTTTTCCACGGCTGCTCTATCAACCACCACAGACACACGACGCGATACCCAGCAGTCGAGCCGCAGTTTTCCACGGCCGCCCTATCAACCACCACAGACACACGACGCGATACCCAGCAGTTGAGTCGCAGTTTTCCACGACTGCTCTATCAACCACCACAGACACACGACGCGATACCCAGCAGTTGAGTCGCAGTTTTCCACGGCTGCTCTATCAACCACCACAGACACACGACGCGATACCCAGCAGTCGAGCCGCATTTTTCCACGGCCGCCCTATCAAACACCACAGACACACGACGCAATACCCAGCAGTTGAGCCGCAGTTTTCCACGGCCGCCCTATCAACCACCACAGACACACGAGGCGATACCCAGCAGTTGAATCGCAGTTTTCCACGGCTGCTCTATCAACCACCACAGACACACGACGCGATACCCAGCAGTCGAGCCGCAGTTTTCCACGGCCGACCTATCAAACACTACAGACACACGACGCGATACCCAGCAGTCGAGCCGCTGTTTTCCACGGCCGCCCTATCAAACACCACAGACACACGACGCGATACCCAGCAGTTGAGCCGCAGTTTTCCACGGCCGCTCTATCAACCACCACAGACACACGACGCGATACCCAGCAGTTGAGCGGCAGTTTGCAATAGTTGCTCTAGTAACCAACACAGACACATGACACGATACCCAGCAGTCGAGCCAAAGTTTTCAACGGCCGCTCTATTAACCACCACAGACACATGACACGATACCAGAGGGTTATATATTATAACAGAGGGATTGTATATATTAAAACAGATTGGTGGTTTATATTAAAACAGAGGAAGTGTATATATTATAACAGAGGGGAAGTATCTATTATAACAGAGGGATTGTATATATTTTAACAGAGGGTTATATATATTATAACAGAAGGTTATATATCATAACAGAGGGGTGGTCTATATTATAACAGAGGAAGTGTATATATTATAACAGAGGGGAAGTATCTATTATAACAGAGGGATTGTATATATTATAACAGAGGGTTATATATTATAACAGAGAGTGTTATATATTATAACAGAGGGATGGTATATATCATGACAGAGGGGTGTTATATATTATAACAGAGGAAGTTTATATATTATAACAGATGGGTGGTATATATTATATCAGAGGGGTGTTATATATTATATATATATTATAACAGATTGGTGGTTTATATTAAAACAGAGGAAGTGTATATATTATAACAGAGGGGAAGTATTTATTATAACAGAGGGATTGTATATATTATAACAGACGGTTATAAATATTATAACAGAATGTTATATATTATAACAGAGGGGTGGTCTGTATTATAACAGAGGAAGTGTATATATTATAACAGAGGGGAAGTATCTATTATAACAGAGGGATTGTATATATTATAACAGAGGGTTATATATTATAACAGAGGGGAAGTATATATTATAACGGAGGGATTGTATATATTATAACAGATTGGTGGTTTATATTAAAACAGAGGAAGTGTATATATTATAACAGAGGGGAAGTATTTATTATAACAGAGGGACTGTATATATTATAACAGCGGCTTATATATTATAATAGAGGGGTGGTATATATTATAACAGAGGGTTGGTGTATATATTATAACAGATGGGTGGTATATATTATATCAGAGGGGTGTTATATATTATAACAGATGGGTGATTTTTATTATAACAGAGGAAGTGTATATATTATAACAGAGGGGAAGTATATATTATAACGGAGGGATTGTATATATTATAACAGCGGCTTATATATTATAACAGAGGGGTGGTTTATATTATAACAGAGGAAGTGTATATATTATAACAGAGGGGAAGTATTTATTATAACAGAGGGATTGTATATATTATAACAGCGGCTTATATATTATAACAAATGGGGTTGTTTATATTATAACAGAGGGGTGGTGTATATATTATAACAGATGGGTGGTATATATTATAACAGATGGGTGATATATATCGTAACAGAGGGGTGGTATATATTTTTAACAGATGGGTGGTATATATTATATCAGAGGAAGTGTATATATTATAACAGAAGGGAAGTATATATAATAGCAGAGGGATTGTATATATTATAACAGATGGGTGGTATATACATGTATTATATCAGAGGAAGTGTATATATTATAACAGAAGGGAAGTTTATATAATAGCAGAGGGATTGTATGTATTATAGCAGAGGGTTATATATTATAACAGAGGGGTGGTATAACTTATAACAGAGGGGTGGTGTATATATTATAACAGATGGGTGGTATATATTATAACAGATGGGTGGTATATATTATAACAGAGGGTTGGTGTGTATATTATAACAGATGGGTGGTATATATTATATCATAAGGGTGTTATATATTATAACAGATTGGTGGTTGATATTAAAACAGAGGAAGTGTATATATTATAACAGAGGGGAAGTATTTATTATAACAGACGGATTGTATATATTATAACAGCGGCTTATATATTATAACAGAGGGGTGGTATATATTATAACAGAGGGGTGGTGTATATATTATAACAGATGGGTGGTATATATTATAACAGATGGGTGATTTATATTATAACAGAGGAAGTGTATATATTATAACAGAGGGGAAGTATTTATTATAACAGACGGATTATATATATTATAACAGCGGCTTATATATTATAACAGAGGGGTGTTATAACTTATAACAGAGGAGTGGTGTATATATTATAACAGATGGGTGGTATATATTATAACAGATGGGTGGTATATATCATAACAGAGGGGTGGTATATTATAACAGATGGGTGGTATATATTATATCAGAGGAAGTGTATATATTATAACAGAAGGGAAGTATATATAATAACAGAGGGATTGTATATATTATAACAGAGGGTTATATATTATAACAGATGGGTGGTATATATTATAACAGAGTGGTAGTATATATGATAATAGAGGGGTGGTATATATAAAAACAGAGGGATGGTATATATGATAACAGAGGGGTGGTATAAATAATAACAGAGGGATGGTATATATTATGATATTGGGGTTGTATATATTATAATAGAGGGGTTGTATTTATTGTAATAGATTGGTTGTATATATTATAACAGAGGGGTGGTATATATTATAATAGAGTGGTGGTATATATTACAATAAAATGATGGTATATATTATAAGTGTTGTGTGATACATTATAACAGAAGGTTGGTATATATTATAGCTGAGGTGTGGTATACATTATAACAGAGGGATGGTATATATTATAACTGAGGTGTGGTATATATTATAACAGAGGGATGGTATATATTATAACTGAGGTGTGGTACAAATTATAACAGAGGGATGGTATATATTATAACTGAGGTGTGGTATATATTATAACAGAGGGATGGTATATATTATAACTGAGGTGTGGTACAAATTATAACAGAGGGATGGTATATATTATAGCTGAGGTGTGGTACACATTATAACAGAGGGATGGTATATATTATAACTGAGGTGTGGTATATATTATAACAGAGGGATGGTATATATTATAACTGAGGTGTGGTACACATTATAACAGAGGGATGGTATATATTATAGCTGAGGTGTGGTACACATTATAACAGAGGGATGGTATATATTATAACTGAGGTGTGGTACACATTATAACAGAGGGATGGTATATATTATAACTGAGGTGTGGTATATATTATAACAGAGGGATGGTATATATTATAACTGAGGTGTGGTACAAATTATAACAGAGGGATGGTATATATTATAACTGAGGTGTGGTACAAATTATAACAGAGGGATGGTATATATTATAACTGAGGTGTGGTACAAATTATAACAGATGGATGGTATATATTATAACTGATGTGTTGTATAAGTAACAGCAGCGGTTTGGTATACAATATATATATAATAACAGATGTTTTATATATTATACATGTAACAGAGTGCTTGTAAATATCATAACAGAGGCGGGTGCATATATTGTTATAACAGAGGGATTGCAATAGTGGACTATGCATACGTAAAATTACTGTTCTTCTTGTATATAGCCTCAAACCTAAACTTAAAACTGAGCAGTGAAGAATAATTCAGCACGTAAACTCTTATTCAAACGTGCAATTTTAACAAAACAATATCCTCCTCCAGAATTTCCTTATCGTTTTTGCCTTTCTTTTTAAGACAATATGTAAAAGCTTAAATGAGATTGATTATGTAAGTTTACTTCCTTGTAATCAATAATTTTTTTAAACATGTATCCACTGTCGTAAAACCGGATCTTAGCTAGTATATAAAACCATGTCATGTGGTTTACTTCAACATTTCAAAACTGTATGCGGATAAATAAAACAGGTAACTAAATATTTTCTGTAATTACATTGTTCATTACATCAGTGATTATTGTTTTTTTATCTATGGTTGAAATGATTTCTTCACGTTTGAAAGAAAAAACACAAATATATTTATCATTTGGTTTATAATGCATTGGAGAATATCACCTATATTGTTGACAGAGATATGCGGCTTAAATGATTAATGAAGTATGTTCTGCTCACTTGTATTAATTAAACCTGACATCGCCGAATGATAACTAACATAAGAGTTTCATTTTAAAAAGAAATCTATAGGATTAAATGGTACTTTATTATATTTCAGGTTGTTTTGTTAAAATGAACTGACATATCTATTCAAATTTTTTTTTAAAAAAACAAACAAAAAAACATTAAATTTTGTAACTTTGTTATATAGAAGAGAAACTGTATAGTTTAAGTCTGAATAAAAGTATGTTCTGTTCTGTTCTGTACTGTTCTGTTCTAATGTACGATGGTTGATACTGTGTATGAATGTTCGTAAAATACATTAACAATAAAACCTGTACAATCGGTTACCTCTATGGAGCAGCTCTTTGTCTTAAGCAGCAATATTTTTTATTTCCAATATCTACGCTTTCAGAGAAAAATAACCTGTATTAACCTGGCACAATGCAGTTCTTCAAGTATTTCATAGTGGGCGTGGTCATCCTGGCCCTGGTCATCCCCGCAGATGCCGGCTGGCTGCGGAGAACCTGGAGGAAGGTCAAGAAAGGTGTCAGAAAAATTGGAAAAGCAATCAAAAAGGTTGGATGCAAGGTATGTGCATGTGTGCCAAATGTCATTATAAGTTACTGAGAGTATATACAATTATTTGTACTGCATTTCACATCCTGATTATTGTACGAATGATTTTCCTATGACTTCATAAACATACGCTGGCATGTAGGCATTATAAGATATCTATTTGAGGTTATTTAATTGATTTATACAAGTAATTATAGAAAAACTGTTATAAATAACTGAACTACCGAAATTTTGACCAAAAAAAGCAAAAGGAATCTAAATAAAACATGGATATAGCAGATTGATGAAGTAAAGATAAAAATAATCTTTATAAAACACATATATCACATTGGGTCTTATTGCCTTCAACAACGAATTTTATTCTCTCAAATTCATTGCCTTCAACATTTTCTTTTTATATATTTAACAATACATGTTATTAAAGCCAAACTTTTTTTCTTTTGACATGCATTAACCGGTCTTCTGGATTCGTGTTATTTTAATTTATTTACTCTACGGCTAATGTTCATACACGCACACTACGAACATCCTCTAATCTACAATTGTATTCTCCTAAGCCTAATTTTGAAATGTTTTGAAATTTGTTTGCTTATTCAGGCTCTTCTTTGTGGAACTCCATTCCGTCTTATATAAAAAATGCAAATTCTATTAAACAGTTCAAAGCTTTATATTTACGCTGGTGTAAAAATTTTAAGTAATTCTAATAAATCGGGTAGCTCTCATCAAAATTGATATACATTCAAATACATATATAATTATATATCTATTTGTTTACTTCTTTTGTTTATATGTAAAATTAATGTTGTACTATGTAAATATGTTGAGGGCCTCATGGAAGATTGAATTTATTCAAATGAATTCTCTCGTTAATAAAAGTCTTTATTATTATTATTATTATTATTATTATTATCATTATTATTATTGCGTTGTCCTGAAACAGCATATATATAACGTCATGCAATAAGCAAAGCCTTTTAGCAATAAATAAAGTAAGAAATTAAAATGTATTTCACAAAATTACGAGAAATGAAATTAAAATAGTTCCCTTAAACAGAAGTGTTAACTAGCGTTCATATGTTCCCTCGCATGTCCGTAATATATGTCACAAAAGTCAAGGTATAAAGTGATGCTACAGTTTTACAATCTATGGTGTGCGCTTAGTGTAACACAATGACGTTATATTCAATTTCATACAATAACTTTGATTAGTGTTTAACCTCATTTGAAAACCAATGGAATCGAATGGAATGTAATTTTAATTTATAAAAAAAAAAATGCGCTGTAGTGATTTTTCTTTCCATTTTCTATTGAACATTATCTTAAATATTATTTTTTATTCAGATTTGGTATATGTATATGATAACTGTATGTAAAATGTTGTGATACGACATAATGGTGTGCTATGTATATCGTCTCCAGTAATTCTTTTGTTGAATGATTATGTACTCGATTGAGCATGTTTTATTTATATATGTGAAATGTTTGAAAAGTGTACATGGATAAGCTTCAATGAAGAAAAATTATATGCCACAATTTAAACGATGTTGTATATGCATAGGCTTTGTTCCGGGTTGTGTGCCCAGTTGCTGTAACTAGTGCAGGGGCGGCGTTAGCAGCAGGAACATCTCTTACTACAACAGCCATAGTCGGTGCGGGCGTGGCCTTAGGAAACAGACAGTGTCATATCCGCGCCAGGAGGTGTAAGCGAAGTGTAAGTTAACACTACCATTTATATAGACTGTCACATATACGTGTGGTCTCCATTAGCCCAATTAGTTCCGCCGGTATAGCACGCTACTTCTAGAGTCGGGGTTGTGAATAAGATATCCTGGTCTTGCCAACTAAATATACTAATAATCATTCGGGTGGGACTTTACAGCGAGTACCGGTGTTACGGTGCTATACACCGAGCACGCGAAAGAACTTACAGTGACTTACACTCTCATAAGGGGCATCGCCTATTTGGGAAACACGTGGTGATGTAAAATAAGCGTACAATAACCTCTCGATGTAGATTCATGCAGACTGTATACACAACTTATTGGTCATTAAAGAATATAATTACAATTAATGTAATTATGTTATTATGAAAATTATAACAAAACTATTATATTTAATGGCCTTTGAACCGAGCGTTTCGAAAATATAAAACATTTAGTGACCAGTCTCCTGCATATCTCAAAGATTTTTTTACCCCAACAGCTAATGTTCATACACGCACACTACGGTCATCCTTTACTCTACAGTTGTATTCTCCTAAGCGTAGTTCTGAAATGTTCGAAATTCGTTGGCTTATTCAGGCTTTTCTTTGTGGAACTCTATTCTGACTTATAAAAAATGCATATTCTATTAATCAGTTCAAAGCTTTATATTAACGATGGGGGTAAAAATTCTTAGCAATTCTAATAAATCGGGAAGCTCTCTTCAAAATACATTCACACACACACATATATATATATCTAGTTTTTACTTTTTTTGTTTATATGTTAAATTAGTGTTGTACTTTGTAAATATGTTAAGGGCCTCATGGAATATTGAGTTCTCTCGTTAATAAAAGTATTTATTATTATTATTATTATTATTATTATTATTATTTTTATTATTATTATTATTATTATTATTATTATTATTAATTATTATTTTTATTATTATTATTATTATTATTATTATTATTATTATTATTATTATTATTAAAACAACAAAGTGTAAATAATATTATATAAAATGTTTCCCAATATAAATCGATGTGTTATTAAGGACATTATTTTACTTTCTTACACAAATGAATGTATTCATTTACATGATACAATCTATTTGCAATATTTTAGGTCGAATATATGAAAGTCGACATACCATTCTCCGACGAGCTATCCGACTACGACCGCAATGGAGATAAAACTATTACGTATGAAGAGTTTTCGTTTGCAGTTATGAAGTCCATAGGCATGGTCGATTACGAGGAACTAAGAGTACCGTTCCTATTTGCCGATGCCAATGGTGAGTATTGTCCTTCCTTAAAATAAGAGCAAATAAACTAATATCTGCAGACAAGAATCACAAGGTTTTACAACGTTATGTATAAATATCAGCATTATAAAAGTTTAAATTAAACTCAATATATAATATTCGCTCTATTAACGTAAATCAAGAAATAATGAGATCGGAGCAAACTGATTTGTCCTTATATCGTGCCAGGTATACCACTATATTCAGTTTGATTTTATAACTCATCGTTAACTAACCATTGCAGGTGATGACAAACTGGACTCAGATGAGTTCAAGGGGGCACCTTTCCTGTTTGCACGTAAGTTTAAACATCTTTATTTGTTTTGTTATTGGAATTGCTCGTTATTCCTCTAGCATGAAACAGGATGGACCTGTTGCGATAACTTTCATCCTATCCCTCAATTAGCCATCAGAGTATATAGAATTGCAATTGCTGAAATTGCATGATATAATATATTATGAAATTTGAGCCATCATACATTCACTGGAAAGACAAAACGGTATTATTTACTCTACCACTAGAACAAGAGCTCTAAATTATGGATATATACAAGTATTCACACAAAATATGTTGTTAAGGTACTCAGGGAAGATTGGACTTAGTTCAAGTTAGTTTCCTTGTTAACGTGAATAAAGTCATTGTTATCGTTATTATTATCACTATAATTACTATTATTATTACCATCATTTTCATTATTTTTATCATTTTCATTATTTTTATCATTGTCATTATTTTTTATTTTGATTTTAATTATCATCATTGTCATTATTATTTTACTATTATTATCATTATTTTTATTATAATTATTATCATTATCATTATTATTTTATTATTATTATTATTATTATTATTATTATTATCATTGTCATCATTATTTTTTCATTATTATCATTGTCATTATTATTTCATTATTATAATCATTATTATTTTATTTTATTTTTATTACTACTATTATTATTATTATTATTATTATTATTATTATTATTATTATTATTATTATGATCATTCAGTTTTTTATTATTATTATCACTATCATTATTATTTTTTTATTATTATTATTATTATTATTATTTTAGTATTTTTTTCACTTCAGATCCCAATCACGAAAGCTTGGACAAAAACTTCAGTCGTGCAGCCTGAGATTGTAGGGAATCACCAGATATATACCGTGTACAATATGTACATATACCTATATACACACGTCACCTAACTCCTGCATAAAACATCTACTCATATAGAATAGTCGCGTGTATTCCCTATATAAACATGCCAGTAAACAGTAGATTTTAGATTCGGACATAACATTATGTTTCTGAAAACTTACGAATTAGATGGTACAAATAAATATGACGTCATCTCGAGCATGTGACACAAGAGTCATGCCTTTGGCTGTTCTGTAACCTACACTAACGTATATATATAACATTAAAGTTGATCCTATAAATGTATACTGAAAGGAACAGCTAACCCGCCACCTGCAATGTTATGCACATGACATTTTATGTACTTTTTCAAAAAGCGCTAACGCAATTTCTTGGAAATTTTCACTTGAGTAAGAAAGAACATTTAGACTAGTATATAAAATATATCAATCAATACTGCCGGTGTCGTATACACATTTGATAACACTGCTCACTACACCGACAATACTGTCGGTGTCGTATACACATTTGATAACACTGCTCACTACACCGACAATACTGTCGGTGTCGTATACACATTTGATAACACTGCTCACGACACCGACAATACTGTCGGTGTCGTATACACATATGATAGCACTGCTCACTATATCGGCAATAACACATTTGATAACACTGCTCACTACACCGACAAAAATATCAGAAATACAAAAGTGGCGGGTTAGCTGCTCCGTTCGGTATACTAGATACGTGATTAATGTAACACGCAGAATGGTAACATTCACAACATGATCAAAAAATGAAAAACGCTAAATATATATATTGTTCATGAGATATGCACTTACTTGCAACAGTGAAGGATTAATTTATGACGCATGTGGTATATGAACGTTCACATCTCATAAAGTGTGTCACAGAAATGTCATTCCTTAGATGTGAACATATTTATACATTCAACGTATGTTCAAATATTGTATAGAAATGTGTGTTCGAGTCACGTGATAAAGGGAGATAATTATATGAATTATTGTAAATAGTATAAATGGTGCTAGCCTAAGGGTAGAAAATCGTATTCAGATGAACACGGTTTCGATTCCAGCATGGTATGTTCTTTTTCCTTTACGCTGTATTACGCTGTATTACGTCTATCTATATTTTAGTTTTATGTATTTTATGTACTTACATAGCAGGTGATCTCTTAAACACGTGACCTTTTTGTATGCATATTACATTTCACAATTGTGTTTTCATTTTGCTAATATTCATCTTTAAAGATTATACAGACATTACTCTGTACGACATGTCTATATAAATTGATTGGAGGGCTCTTTTATTGTGTTCTTTGTTTTGCATTAATGTACTTTTAGCACCAATGCGTATGTCTGTTTAGCATTCAACACATTTGTCTTTATGACATTGAACACATATATCTTTATTGCATTCAACACATTTCAACACACATGTCTTTATTGCATTCAACACAATTTAACCACATATGTCTTTATAGCATTTAACACATTTTAACACATATGTCTGTATAACATTGAACACATATGCCTTTATATAATAAAACTGTTGATGTATATGATCGTGATTTATTTTCAAAGATAAGTGCAATAGTTTTCTGGAAACTTTTTATATAAATAGATTTTATGTATCTTCCAGCTTTTGAAGATTAATATATCGATAATAAAAAGTGTATGTCACCGCACCGTGTTGTTATTTCACAGGCAACACACATGTAACAGTCTTTGAAAATTGTTTTTAAAAACTATGATTTCTGTAAGAACAAGTGGATAACATCCAATGTCAATGGTCTAATAAATAATAAAGCATGGTTTCGTGCATATTTCATAGATTTATAGAAAAGTGTTCAGATGCTCGAATTGTACCTATTGATTGCGTTATATTTCAAGTGTAAATATTTAGTGGTTTCCGTCTTTCCCTTCCGAAGCACACCGATGACAGAGACAAGTGTTTTATGAACATCATTCACCTTTCAAGTGTTAAGGTAAAATAGAATAAAATTTGTAATTAAAGTTAATGTCATAAATGTGTTGTATTTTGTTTTATATTTAAATGTGTTAATTATGCAGATATCAGATAACCACGTATATATCATATCTCCGTCAACAGTTTTATTATTATTTATATTTGACATGTCTGTATTAGTTGTTTTGTTGTTTTTTACAATGATACTTATTATATATAATGTAATAATAAACAAATCTTTCTAAACTAAAATCTAATTTGTCTATATGGTCCATGAGTGAGTTTTGATTCTGTTATGCTATTTATTCTTCAAGATGATAATATTAAATTCAAATAAGTTTAGACGTCTCTGGTGGCGGTCAATATCGATTTTTTTCTGGTGCATATCCCACCATATCCAACAGCAGGAAATTTCATATTTGTATAACGCATAAACACGCCAGAAAAATATATACATTATTGACATATAGCATACAATACAGCGCATATAATCTGCACACTAAAGGAATCTCTTTAAAACACAGAACAAGTAACAAAATGAAAATGCATGTTCTGGATTCGGATAGTTTAAGTCAATGCGGCGTTAGTGATATGTTCTGTCAACATAATTCGTTGTTTGTCTTAAAACGAAATTAAAATGTTTAAAATAGTTAATTAAACATTTTGTCGTGAAAACCTATAACGTTCAAGTTATATGCTTTATCATGCAATGCTGTAGATAGCGTTTTATTTTTGTTGAGCGACATCTCATTAATGTATATGACATAAACAACTTGTTTGCTTGTTATTCTAGTAGATAAGTTGTCCATTAAACAATACATGATTGTTACACTGGCGTGCATGTACATGATTGTTACACTGGCGTACATGATTGTTACACTTGCGTACATGGTTGTTACACTGGCGTGCATGTACATGATTGTACACTGACGTGCATGTACATGATTGTTACACTGGCGTACACGATTGTTACACTGGCGTGCATGTACATGATTGTTACACTGGCGCACATGATTGTTACACTGGCGTACATGATTGTTACACTAGCATGAGATGCAACATGAAATGTCAATTAAAATTTGATGTCTGTGAGTTAAAAGAGTACACTCTCATCACTGCCATAAATATATACATATACTCAATGGAATGATTACGATTGTTTGATAAACTTATTCCCGCAAAAAAAACAATTTTCATATTTTTTGTCAATTCAGGAAGACACTGCATGTAAGATCTGCATGGCAATGATGATCAGTTTAACATTTTGATACACGACACATGCGAGGGCGAAACATATGCTTATGGATAATTAGGTGCTCCAAGCATACCAGATAGGAACAATATAAACAGGTTCACCAGAGATGGGCTTTGAGCCGTATATTTAAAATCTAACAAGTGGACACTTACAACAAGTAAAACAAAAACAGAAGAAAACATATATACACGTTGCCGAAAACGCTAGCATTTTATATTCAGCCGTTTTTGGTTTAAACAATATGTATTTGTTATAAGCATATAACATATGCATATATTCGATATACAGCGATATGTAACAACAGAATTGAGATGAAAGATATTTGTAGCTTGTACAAAATCTCTATTCAGCCGTTTTTTATGAATATTTGTTTTTTCCTGATATGTTGTAAATTAAGTAGATTGTATTATATTAGATAAAACCACAACATCCATCAGCATTGTAAATTAAATGAATTATTAATGAGCAGTGGTTGACGACGACTTTAATCCAAACAATTAACGCGTTAACTTTCGGTGCAAAACTATTATTTGTATAAACAATTTACATGATCATTTTAATAAACTATACAACAGCGAAAACCACATTTTAAAGAAATGTATTTGTGCTGGAACGTTGAGAATAACATAAATAAAATGAAATTTAAACCGAAACAGTAACTCTGGTAAATTTTCTCTTCCGTTTGAACGTTCAAACATGAACGTAGACAGCCAAACGTTAATATGTTGGGCTACAGTGGTTGACTAGGGGTAGAGCGTCTGTCTCGCAAGTGGAGGGTCGTAGATTTGATCCCTGGCCGTGTCATACCAAAGACTCGAAAATGGTATTCGAAGCTTACTCGCTTATTTCTGTCTTTTATATACAGCATGTGAGTAGTCATGAATCGAACCTTCTCCGATAAAGCTATAAATTCATGTAAATTGACGTCCAGTTCAGATGTGCTGCATGTAAAACCATAGTATATAAGTCATGATTGTCACCAAATATGTTGGTTTGGTAGATGCCTTGATATTGTGTATATGGTTTGCATTGTAGCTTGGCGCGCTCACCGTAGTTTAGTTTGTATATCTATGCCTGGTTATTATCTAATTAAAATATGAATATGTTATTCGTGAAGTAACTACATCATTGAATCTATATATAACTTAACTTTGTCGTTAATTTCTCATGACCGTATACCAATGAACCGTCAGTTTTAGCTTGGACATATTCTACCATAAAATTTTGTTTCCGAGACATTACCTGATATCATTACTTCCGAAATATTACTTAACATGCATGTATGTATCAAAGGCACGATGATTGCTTTTCTGTAGACTTTAACCGACTTAAATGTACATAAAAAATTATACAATATTATATACATAACTTTTTGCTGATACATGTATTAGATAAATGAAAATGGAGCATGTTGTATTAAGTGTTAGCATGAATACGACAAATGGAAATTCACTTTCCTTAAATATAAAATGAATTATCCGATATCTTGCTGTGTCGAACCATTGTAATTCAAAAAACATTTAACAATTACCACATCTACAAATTATAACTTTAAATTTAATTCATAATTGCAATTCAAAATATGATGACATCCTCGCATTATTTATGGTTAAATAAACAAAAAACAAATAACTGTCTATATTTATCACTGTTTTAATTTGAACTTTCATAATGATTCTCCCACTGTAGACTAAAAAGGAAGTAAACCTTATATAAACATACAATATACCTATCACAAACATATAATATACTTATCACAAACATTTGATATATGTATATCTATCACAGACACATATTTACTGGTATAACGCAATAATAGTGATAGTGGTCGCGAAGTTTTTTTCAAATAAAAGTAAACTTTGGCCAGAGAACAATATTGTTAAAAGAAACGTTTGTAATATTGAATCATTTTAAATAGCACATTGTCAGTTGTATGGTTATCGACAAACAATGATGTTACTTGATCTAAAAAGTATTAAAATGTCAATCACATTCATATATTTTCACAGTACAAAACATCTCAAATAATCTCTAAATAGCAAACAGTCACCTTTATAATTTTAAACTCACACCTAGATCGCGAAACATCATAAACTATTTAAAATCAATTAAAGAATCACACCACTTTTATCTCCCTGGAGAAGATGAAGGGGGTGGAAATAAAACTTTAGTTATCTTTTTTAGGGCTTTGTACTACAGTGATTTTTTTTCCTAGCAAGTGTTAAATGGTCAGTATTTTAGAAATTACCACCGAAAATGTGATGCTGATACCAGCTTTCTTGACAATTCTGTATCATTTCAGAATTGTTTGTTCGAACCGCATCGTGGGCGAATAGTTGACATTGTACTTTTCTGGAAATCGATAGGTCTCACAAAAGCATTAAATTTAAAAAAAAAACGGTCCAGTATGGTTTTCCCTTTATTATTGCATATCTTATCTTAAACCAGTGAAGAATTTGAGCAGAGACATATGCTGCAGGTTTTTTTTCACTGTTTTGGGCATACATGTTACAATGGAGCCCTACGGGAAATGTGATAGTGGTGTGGGACATATAGGACAGATGACATGGTAACCACGGAGAATATTAACAATTGATCTAGACGAATATACACATATACAGATAAACACAAGTGAGTTGTCAACAGACATATTGTATATTGTACATAAGCTACAAACGCTTATTTAATATCATTGTGTAATAATCACAGTTAAAAAAGAAACGTTATGTCCATTAGGAGACAAAAGATCCAAAAGATATAACTATCACAACAGCTCAAACATAAACTGGAAAGGATAATTATTGAGTTGTATACCTGGCGTACAGGTGCACAGACATCGCTTGTATTTAGAGGATGAGCCTACTGGAGAGCATTTAGAGGTAACGTTCTTTTGAAATGTTGTTATAATAATTGCTATGATTTACCGGGTCATATTTCTCGTGGTATTACGTACATATATACTACTGGTATGTGTGTGTATTTAAGTACGATTTTAAATGTTTATTACTTCCATCAAGGATTGATATTTCTTTGTAAGTCATGTTTACCACTTCCATCAAGGATTAATATTTCTTTGTAAGTCATGTTTACCACTTCCATCAAGGAATGGTATTTCTTTATAAGTCATGTTTACCACTTCCATCAAGGATTGATATTAAGGATTGATATTTCTTTATAAGTCATGTTTACCACTTCCATCAAGGATTGATATTTCTTTGTAAGTCATGTTTACCACTTCAATCAAGGATTGATAATAAGGATTGATATTTCTTTATAAGTTATGTTAACCACTTCCATCAAGGATTGATATTTCTTTATAAGTCCCTACTTCCGTCGACTAAATGTTTAATATTCACATAATTTTAAACTGATATAAAGAAAGACAATCCACGGAAGTGAATAGCAAATTAACACTGAACGTATTCTTCTTCCTGTGTGATTTGTTTGATGTATAAATTAATGTCCTATATGGAGAGTTTCTCTAACAATCAGAATAATGGTCGTTGATTGAATTTTAATATTAAAAGTATTTCGTAATGAGTTTATCACACTGATTTTCTATAATTTTCATTTTATTTAAATTTTGGAATGTTGCACTTTAAATCAACGAATACTACTAGGCGGCTGCGCTGATGCTGTGATAAACGTCTGAAAAATAAATTGATAAATAAATAAATGTAACTTCATTAAAGAATAATGGAATTGCACCCAGTATAATAGAACTACTCTTTCTCGGGAAAGGTGTAACTTACAAAACAGTTAAACTGAATTAAGAGCTACAGTAGTCACATCAAATAAATATATTGTAAATAACATGTACATTGTGACTAAATACGACACTGTTTACACATGATATCTATATTAATGAAAAACAGTAGTTTAAAATTACAGCAGATCCATTCCAGGGTAAATTTCGTTTTTACAATACGTGTACACAGTTTTGATACCTTACTGATGTATACATGTACACATCTACTGTAATCTTTAAAGTACTACAAGTATCATCTTCAAATTAGCTTTACTAAGCCCGTCGTGTCGTGAAGATAGCCGTTACTTTGTGGGCAGTCATTTGTTCGTGCATTTTGTTCGTTTCGTAATTGTTTCACTTCATAAATGCTTTTAGGAATTTGTATGTTTTAAAAGTGCTTATCATTTTTTTATTCTCAAATACTATTTTGAAAGCAAAAAAAAATGCTTTTAAAAGTAAACATAAATGCGTATATAAGTCTCACAATATTACGAACTTTACGCCCATTATGAGTGACTGTAGGTCAATTGTTGCGCTGACAATTGCAATGTGTTATATACTATTTTTATAATGTTTCATAGTAGCATGACTTCGTGTAATGTGTGAATAGAGCATCACATTAGGGAATAGAGCATCACATTAACAATGGCAACTCCTCACTGTTCTAAACGTGTTTTTAAAAAAATGTATTTATGCGCAGTTTAGAACTACTATTTTAATATTTCGCTGCTATATTTACTTCATTGAACACCATAACAGATTTTGTTTATTATAATATGCTTTGTATAAGCTCATACCTTCCTGCTATGGAAGATAATACTTTAAAAAATCTTCGTTAAATTAAAGCAAAGTGGAACAGCCATATTACATGAAGCAAAATACAACTGTGTGGTGAGACTTGAAACAGTAATTACAGCATTACAAAAAAATAACAATATATTACTTACGTGCAAACATAAAAGGCGCCCCTTGAAACTCATCCATGTCTATTTTTCCATTACCTAAAATAATAATTTATAACTTAAATTCAACTTAATGATAGACGAGTTATTTATAGATTGTTGTATGGTGTATAGTTAAGTAAAAACTGATTTTCAGTAACAACACCTTAAATAACGATATTTTTTTTACTTCGCTCCATGTATTATTCTAAAAAATAGTTTCTCTTAAACGACATACAGTTAAACTTGCATAAGTGGTCACCTCTGTTAAGCAGCCACCTGTCTTATGCAGCCACATTTTCTATTTTCTATTTCTATGCTTTCAGAGTAAATTAACATGTATTAAGCAACAACCTGACTTAAAGAGCCACTTTTGCTCCTTCCCTTGAGTGGCTGCTTAAGACAGGTTTGACTGTAGTTAATTAAATTGAAAATTATGAGTAATCTATACCAACAACTCGGACAAAGGGGATCTTAGTTGAGCCCATTTTTATTGTTAAATTTATTGTATGATGCCCAGTTTTAGTTTGAAACATTTGTGATAAATATTGGTGGAATTAAGGCTTAATGTTTACAAAGTCAAGATTAGTGGCAGTGTGGACTTTGAGACATTAAACCAACGAATAGTCCGATATAGAGAACGAAAGGACCTAAATCAGAAATAAAACATAAATAAACATAAATAAATGACTACTCAGGTACCCATTGGGGTTTGTATGTCCTCTTTGTAATTGTATATGTAGTTTCCTTTCTAAAGGTCTCACTTAAGAATTACCTTAAGATTCTTACGCCAAAGAAATTAGAGCTGTGTAAAGCGGTTGGGCAATTTTCTTTTTAAAAAAGCATAATCTTATTTCCATGAATGTGCATATGGGAACATTGGAACATTTTCATGATTTCTGCAAAATTTAGATGACATTGGGAAATGTTTGATGATGCTATAACAGTTTAAAGATGCGCAGTGATACACTGCAATAAATCGGCAGAATTTTCAAAAATGAAGAGGTGCCATCAAACCATCAAAATTGTGAAAAAGCAACCTGGTCAACCCCATGTTTTTTTCTGCATATTTGGACCAACAGAGGACTATCTATGGGAATAAGGCACTTTTAGAACCATTGGTAATGTTTCCAGTGTTCCAGAAGTGCATGTCTCTATATGTAGAACAGTACAAAATTAATTGTTGTGTGAGATGTAAATAGTTTGCAGCTTTTTTAATGTAGAGATAATAAATGCCATTTGTATTTTATCGAGTGAGCAGTCTTCTGGTTTTACATGTACCAGAAAAACTTTCAAAAAATTAATTTCGAGAGAAATTACAACATTTCATCAAAGATCATAAACTAAAAGGCTGCTTTCGTGGTTATTTTCCTTTCATTTTATTGGTGTTTTTATAGGATAACAGTTTCTGTTAAGTCACTGTATCTGTATAAATAACATAAACATCTAAAAGACATGTTATTTTTAATAAACAGAAACACAAAATGGACCCTCTTGAACTAATTCGATGATTTGTTTAAGGTGTAACTTGTTTCATATAATTATTCCGAAATGAAATAAAACTTAAAGGGCAAAACAAATTCTACCTTTTTAAATCAATATAAGAAGCTGTTATACTTATAACGTTAAGCTATCTGATGCAGAATACCGTCGTTTATCACTATAAACACATATTTAAACTCACCAATATTTGAATTAGACCTGCCACGTGGAATAACGTAAATGATTTAGCATGTATAATCTCAAAAGTTGTATCCATAAACAGCATGGCGCTGTATATTTATCATTAGGTTTAATATTGTGTTTGTTTATAAGGCGACCCGAGTTCGAATCCCCTGATAATATGTTTTTTTTTAGATTTCCATAGCAGTACTTTTTTGTCTTGAAGTGCTCTATAAACGGTTTCTCATATCCGAAACAATATGTTACAACAAAATGGAAAAAGATATTTGTCCGTATATGCATTCATATCTTTGCACATACATGTACATAGCGACCGTTCTATTATCGGAAATGTTTCGATAATTTCCATCCACAGAGCAGCTTAGTTTCAGGACTGAATTGTTTAAAGTTATATTAACCTAACACTCTTTCAGGTGAAAATTTATATGTTCAATATCTTTAAAATTTAAAGTTTTCAAGTGCAACGGATTATAGTAGAAGGATACTATTCCAATCTTTTTATCATCTATGTATATGAAGCAGTTTCTGCTCAACGTGGCGTTAAGTTCACGATGCATTAAACAATTGGGCCTTGATTCGAATATATATATTCAAAACATTATATTTATTAACGTTTTAGAAATAAATGTTTTTAAAAATGTGTCAATATTTACGAAGGTCATATAAACTGAATTCACGGTCATTGATATAGAATCCGAATTTGGAACGACCGATACGGTCGTTATAAACGAACCGAAGGCCGTGCGAATTTACAAAAATGTTTGTCATTCATAAACAAGTTATTTCTTTCTCTACAAAACTGTCTTCAGATTCTGGCTATATCGATTAAACTAAGTACTCGTTGACTACCACATGGACAATAAATCATACACTTGGAAGCACAGAACGGTAACAAAAGACGAAAGTAACAGACTAGGTTTTATTGAATACGTCCATGAGATATAATAAAAAATACGCATCCTTCCCATCCTCCAGCACATGATAAAACGATGTTCTAATCTCAAATAACAATGAACGAACATGATTCCAATGAAGCAGATGTATTGTGTTTTTGAATGAGATTAAACGCCATTTTCAACACATTTCAGGTTATATATAGCAACTAAAGTATTATTGGTAGAGGAAGACCTCAGAATGAATCCGAGTAAAACCACCTTTATTCAGCAAGTAACGGACAAACTTTCTCATATTTAGTTTTTGGAGCTAGCGATACTCGAACCTACGACTTTAGCGGTGGAGGTAAGTGAGACGACGCCTTAGACCATTCGGTCACGGATTACACTTTAATCAGAAATAATAATCCGAGTCTGCTATTTTCTTTTCTTGATTTTGATTTGTGTTTGAACCGAATCTTTTATGGGAAAGTATTAAACTAATTGAGTAATTCTAATAAAACAACTGTTACATGGCATCATATTCATTTTTAATTTATATCACATTTCATAACTCACCGTCAGCATCAGCAAAGACGAACGGTTCAATCAGCTCCTCCGGATCAGCCATTCCAATAGACGTCAGTATGCTAAATTGGAATTCATCGTATGTAATTTCTTTATCGTAATTTTTGTCGTAGTCATAAAACTCGTCGGAGAACGGCAAGAAAATTTCTTCATATCTGACCTATAATAAACAAGAAGAACAGTTAGAGAA
The DNA here is from genome assembly GCA_029582155.1 of Panopea generosa. NCBI lineage: Eukaryota > Metazoa > Mollusca > Bivalvia > Adapedonta > Hiatellidae > Panopea > Panopea generosa. Next base: position 5,851,106 of record CM055898.1, read on the forward strand.
CAGCAGGAATTGTTCATTATATCTGACCTGTAATAAACGGTCAGAGAACGGCAGGAATTGTTCACCATATTTGACAATAATATACAAGAAGAACGGTCACAGAACGGCAGGAATTGTCCACCATATCTGACTGTAATAAACAAGAACAGTCTGAGAACGGCAGGAATTGTTCACCATGTCTGACAATAATATACAAGAAGAACGGTCACCGAACGGCAGGAATTGTCAACCATATCTGACTATAATAAACAAGACGAACAGTCGGAAAGCGGCAGGAATTGTTCACCATATCTGACTAAAATATACAAGAAGATCAGTCGGAGAGCTGCAGGAATTGTTCACTATAGCTGACCTATAATATACAAGAAGAAGAGTCAGAGAACAGCAGGAATTGTTCACCATATCTGACCTATAATATACAAGAAAAACCGTCAGAGAACGACAGGAATTGTTCTCCACATCTGACCTATAATATGCAAGAAGAACAGTCCTAGAACCGATGCAGAATCCAAATAGTATATTATGTAATTACTATCTATGTAACATTATGAGTCTGAAAATATGTTTTCAAATATTTTACCTTATTGCACTATTAGCCAACTGTATGAAGTTTAATGTAAATGTTATGAGTCAATTATATGTAGTATAATGTCCATGATATGGGCCTACTGTATGTAGAATAATGTCAATGATATGAGACAACTTTATGTAGTATAATGTCCAGCATATGAGTCAACAGTATGTTGCATAATGACCATGATATGAGCCAACTTTTGTAGTATAATGTCCATGATATGAGACAACTATATGTAGTATAATGTCCATAATATAAGCCAACTGTATGGAGTATAATGTGAATACTATGAACCAACTGTAAGTAGAATAATGTCCATGATATGAGCCTACTGTATGTTGTAAAATGTTCATTATATGAGCCAACTATTTGTAGTATAAAGTCAATGATATGTGCCAACTGTTTGTAGTATAATGTCCATGATATGAGCTAACTATATGTAGTATAATGTCCATGATATGAGACAACTATAAGTAGAATAATGTCCATAATATAAGCCAACTGTATGGAGTATAATGTGAATAATATGAGCCAAATTTAAGTAGAATAATGTCCATGATATGAGCCTACTGTATGTTGTAAAATGTTCATTATATGAGCTAACTATTTGTAGTATAAAGTCAGTGATATGTGCCAACTGTATGTAGTATAATGTCCATGATATGAGCTAACTGTATGTAGTATAATGTCCATGAAATGAGCTAACTGTAATTAGTATAATGTCCATGATATGAGCTAACTGTATGTAGTATAATGTCCATGATATGAGCTAACTGTATGTAGTATAATGTCCATGGCGGTGATGTAACTTTATGTAGTCTACTGTTAATGGTATAAGCCAGCTGTATGTAGTCTGACGCCATTGACATGATCTAACTGTATGTTATCTTGGAGGAAGAGTACGTGACTGCAAGAAATGGTGTTTAACACAGTACACGTTATATGACGTCAACAAGAACGAATGTTCCATTTTCTCATTCCTTGGACAAATTCAATACAAAATAACATACATATTGAAAAAAAATAAACAAATGAATAATTATGCAGAATGACCCTAGAACATTGACACATAAAGAACTGCAGAATATAAGCAAAGTATATCATAATACCCAATTGTCGCCTCTGACGACATGCATGGAGTGCGGTGCCTTAATTTTGCCATCACTGATCATACCCTCTGTGGGAGACCAACAATTATACTATTCTTAACAAAGGTCTAAGAATAATCATGAAACAAAAGGAATTTAGTGCAAGTTTCGCAGCAACACTGATTCGTTTTAGAATCAAATAAAATATCTTTATTTATGAGACTGAATGATGAGGTGATGCTATTTTAAAGAGAATTTTAAGTAAAATAAATGTAAGATTATTTGAATTAATTCTTGATATGAAAATAAGCTGCCCTTGTTACTCATGCCGTATTCTCATTGTTTTCGTGATAAAACTATACATACACTTCTTTTACAATTCCTTCTTCCAACACGACAGCCATACTTTGCAAGCTTAACACCTGCCCCGACAGCCAATGTCCCTAATCCAGATGTTGAGGTCGCTAATGCCGCTCCTGCAAACTCCGCCGCTCGGGGACAAATAAATCCAAACAGCCCCTGGCGAAACAGAAAACAGACAATTTCAAAGAGTAACTGAATAAATTTTAAAACAGGCCTATTTACAAGTGTGAATCAACGCACTTAGTCTATACTTATTTAATTTAGCACGATTGCAAAGAAACTAAGCTTATATGAATCGCTCTAGAGTCCATTTCCCAGCTAGAACTAATACTGAGTGTCATTTATTTTAAAGCTCATCGGGTCGAGAATTGAATATAAAAAGAAACTTCTGCCATGAGTGTCCAAAAGGACCAGGTTCACAAAGCCCCAATAATGGCCCTTTAAATGCATTGTTTTTAAATACTTAATTTTCAGCACAGCTTGGGTTATTTGTATAAAAAATAATTTATTCTTTTTAAATATGTATATCTTATTTTTTAATTTCTTACTTTTTATTCATAGAATTACTCCAAAGGAAAATTGGACATTTTTGCGGTACATGTACACTTAAATGATACTGTTTTCAGCGAAAATAAAAAAAAAACTTAAAAACAAAATATATATTTTTTAAAACAATAAAGTATAATTGAAATAAAAAAAAACCATAAAGTTTTGCAAAACAAATAGGTTTCATGTTATTGCATTAAACTGGACCATTTTGAGGTGTTAGTGACCCTCGTCCTTTATCCGCTGCACAAACGTCCAACTCTGTTAGTAATTGTGAATAACTACGACAATCAAGTTACTGCTGCTTTTACCGTTACCTAATATAGAAGGAAGGCAAACACTTTCAAACATGTGGTAGTCAAATTCGCAATTAGGAAACACCTTATCATAAAACAATATTTTTTCAATCAATTCAAATTATTTTATTATATTTTAACTTCAGTAGATGTTAGGCATTACTACATGGTCATATTCTTCACCTTCCAAATCCACTTTAATGTTGTTGTTTTCTATTCTGAGTGTTTAATTCATTTATAAATAAAGTACCTATGATATATCCACTCAATTTCTACTTCCGCCGGCCCCCGTATACCTATTTATTTGTATTTACAATTCTTTGCATACAGACTTGATAACGAATATAATATCTAAAACCAGCATATAGAAACATTCATCATTAATATTAGTAAACAAACTTTACCTTACATAATGGTTTCCGAATTTTTTTCACAACTTTTTTTATTTTCTTGATCGTCCTTCGAAACCAGCCACTGTCTGCTGGTGTGACAAGATAAAGAATCAACAGTGTCACGATGGCATACTTGAAGAACTTCATTATGCTAAAATAGAAGTTATTAAAAGTCTATATTATCATTTTTATTATAATTATCATGATTATTACTATTATTATTTTATTATTTTCATTATTATTTTTTATTATAATTATTATTATTATTGTTGTTATTATTATTAATATTATTATTATAAACTGAGTATTGAATGCTATTCTGTTTTTGCACTAAAACTCTTGAAAGTCCAAGCAGATTTATTACCTAAAGCTTTAAATCCAAATGAAGTTCGTTAACATGTCACTCAGATTTTCGGAACATTTTTATTCCATATTCATTGGCATACACCGTGCATATAAATATAATTTATAAGCAGAGACAGATTAGAACAAAACTTTATGTTCACATTAACTGTAACGAATGCCAAAAAGCAGTGAAAGGACACAGGACAGTGCAAACATAGTTAAAACATGCACCAATTGCAATAAAGAAAGTGAGGAGTATACACAAACAGACTAAGTGACTGAGGTGTTTCCTCCGAAGACCGATCATAAGCACATTCTTAAATCTGGTTTACGGTTGCTACCGCCCTCGCCATTTCTACATGGTAACGGTAAACAACATGGTAACGTTATACAACAAGACGTTATAAGCCCAGACTTGTATCCCCGTATTCTTCACGCACTATTAACGTACTCACAATGCTATGGCTTGTGCTTTACATTAAAACATTGTTGGCTTCGCTAGAATATTATTTAATTAATTAATCAATTACTTATGAATAAAAACAAAATTAGAGAATTTAAAAAAAATGTTTAAATTATCATATAACAATATATTACAATATATATATATATATATATATATATATAAACATGTACAAGCATATTAAAATATGACAACTAGAAACATCAAATTCTATTTACCTGAGTTGCTCCGCACTACCGTGAGTGTGAGAATGCTTCACTCTGACAACAGCCAGTTTAATATAGTCGTAACATATCTTTGTTTGATTGATTGCAATTTGAGATTACCACACGTATATTTCATAACCTATTTGATGCGGTTTTTACATCAGCGCATTTGCGCCAATAACTTATACGTTAACCACACAACTCGTGTTAATTCAAACAACAATACGTCAATTGGAGAATGAGCGTCAAACACTTGTCCTGTAAATCATAGTAACGCGCAAGTTGGGGTATTGGTTAAACCATGTATGGTGACTACCTGCTGTTAAACATGATGTTTGCATGGTTGGTAAATACCTACTGTTAAACAAGATATTTCCATGGTTGCAAATCGTCAGGGATAATAAGATTCTATTACTGATTAAGGTTAGACTAGCCCAACCCGAAGTTATAGTGCTATTATCAGGAGTGAGGCTTTTGGCAACCCTTATTGTAACAAAATTAATTTTATGTGGATGTTATTTGGTGAAAAAAAAACAATAACACGAGGTATTTTTTGTTACACTAACGGTTGTTTACAACCGCAACCCTTAATGATGTTGACCTTGACCCGAAAATCGTGAAACGCAAACGCATCCGAAGTATCACTGTTCTGAACATCTGTGTAACTAGCATCGGATGTAAAATAATGCCGGTAAGCGTTGACAGTGATTTCTATTTTAAGTAACAGTGACCTTGACCTGAAAATCGTGACGTACGGAAAAACGGACGGACAGACAGACGGGTGAACGGTACGACAGATGGACATGGGTTGCAATGTTTTCCCATCACCACCCGACCCCACCTCCAATTTATAGGCAGTTGCATAAACAATACGTATCAGAATAAAACAGATACACTGTATAAATTGTGTAATTTTCCATAGTATGTAAGGATATTATAGAGAAGATGATTACCTAAATTTTGTTACATATTGCAACGATATGTCACATATCGCCCCTTAGTGTATCACAATATTTTTGTTACACTAAGGGTTGCTTTGTCAATCCCTAGTGTAACAAAAACTGATTTTGTCACACTAAGGGTTGCCACAGAGGTTCCTTTTGAAACAATGATACGGAGTATTGGAATTTCTATCCCAGCCTTATACTTATCATTCCTACTTTTAGTTGTGTGGAGGGGGGAGGGGGGTGTGTAGGGTTTTTTTGTGTGTTTTTTTAATTTTGTTTGTTTGTTGTTGTTTGTTTTTTTGTTGTTGTTTTTTTGTTGATTTTTTTATATTTGTTTCTGTTTTAAGCAATATATATTGTTTAACCCTATATTGCGTAACGACATACTATTACGTTTACTTCAAGAGTCTTTGTGTTTTATCTCGGTTCCCGGTTGAGATATTACATGGTTAAGATGGACGGTAGTCTTATAATACTATACATGTGATTCATTATTATTGTTTTTGGAGGAAATCCCATTTATTTATACGTATTCATTTCGTAATAGCGGAAAATCGTGGGTTTGATTTTCGGCTTAAAAATACTTTAAAAATAGTACTAGAAGCTAACTGGCTTGATGGTCAGTATTTAAAGGCTAGTTGTAGGTTTGATCGGTCCGGTGTTAGTACAATGTGACAGGATGGGGTATCATGCCATGTATCTGCGACATGATACTCCAGTGCGGCAGTGCTCAGAACACTGTCTCAAGTAAAAACAATTCAAAGTCAAACATGGTACTCCAGTGTGGAAGCGCTTAGAATAGTCTCAAGTAGACACTGTAACGATATGACTAAAATGTTGCTGAAAGCGACGCCAAACACCATACAACAACAACAGGTCCCCAGTTTCTCTTATCCCAACACTGTAGCAAATATAAATTGGTCAATTCCAAACATGTAGAAGAGTACATAGTCAAAGGATCCCGATTTCATCTGTCGAGTGGCATGTCATTCTGCATATATCAATTATGGATAAATATTAAAATTATAGAAAGATATACAGTCGACGTAAAATGTATGGTCAAGATGTTTAAAAACTATAATTTAAATTATTGATGACATGTCAACGTGCGTATTTGGTGAAGTATCTCTCTCGTGACGATACACAATCTGGTACGTGACAAGTGTTGCATATTGACACCTAAAAGATACTGTCTATACCAAAGTTCAAATATGTCGGAAAGGTGAGTATATGAAATGCGTAGAGTGGATGTAATTAACGTTCATCAAGAGTTGACTGAGTACCTTGCGTCTGTTATTATTTTTATAACACATTTTTTGTAAACCGCAATGCATCTTTAATTTACATTGTCGGAATGAACACGATCACATTCCTATCACTAGAAGCGTAACAAATATTGTTTGAAATACAGTAAAACTCTACCTAACGAACACCCCGATATTAAGACCACCCCGCTATTACGGGCATTTATTTCAGGGTCGGATTTTTTCCTTCTTTATGCAATAGTTGTTAACTCCACAGGGGTAAGGAGCCTAGCAAGAATTAAAATAAATCCCCCCTCCCCCTATAAAAATAATAAATAAAAAAAACTCTCTATATGCCCAACAATTGAAAACAAAATAATAAAATAATAAAAGAAAATGGTTGGAAAGAGAAATGAATTGGCTTTCCAACAGTGTATTTTTTTGTCGAGAATGTTACACTATTAAGTGTATTTTTAAGCCGTTTCCTCATCGAGTGTGATTGACACGAACTCGGGGGAGGGTCGACTTCTATCGCTTTTCCGTATTTATATATTTGTAAAAAACAAATATTATTTTATTATTTTGTTTTCAATTGTTGGGCATATAGAGAGGAGAGGGATTTTTTTGTGGATTTCTTTAGGGGATATGCCAATTATGATATGGAAGCTAGTGTAAATGAAATAACAGACAGTTTGTGCGTAAACAATGAGACGCAATTAACCATGGAACTGATCACCACCTTGCAAACATCAACATGTACTGCTGATGAACGGGTAACAGTGCCACCAAATAAGACAGTTATAGATGTATCAGTTCAATGTGATGAAAGCAATCCATTTCAAAATGGAAATGTTGATATGAGTGGTTCATTTGGAGATCTGCAAACTGAGCGGACTTAACGTGTTCCAGACTGTAGAGTTCCAAATGAAACTAACAGCTCAACACATTCCAGCATCAAACATACAAATACAAAGCATGACAATGTTTCAGATTCCAGTAACCGCTACCATAGATATGGTAAAAATAAAAAGGACGGTCGCAAAGTGACATTCGCCGATATAGTCTCTACTATTGGAACACCAGAAGTACCACGAAAAAAAATGGCATTCCCTGTTAAAATCACTCGGCGCCACGATACCGAGATTGATGAAGATTTTAGTATCTACGTGAGAAAGCGAACTCGCCGATATTTCATAGGAGGGTTTTCAAATTTGACGACTGAAGATAAACTAAGATCGTTTATAAAACAAAAAGGTCCAAAAGTGACCATGATACGTGTTTCACCATTGCACATCATTAACACATACCACACGTTTTTCTATATAGATTTATTTCTTACATTGTTACAACTGTCATTTTAAACTTTAATGAATTCTATTCAACACATGTGCAGTTTCTAAAATATAATATTTCCCCATTTTTATATCAGTTCTTATTTCAATATTACCCATCATCTCGATCATATCATGCAACTCAACTTGCATTTCTATACCACCCAACCATCTAAACAACCCGTCTTCCCCATGTTAACTCTTAATTTTATATGACCGTCCACCTGGCCTTCCCAATGTAAACTGACCACTCCTTAAAAACCTATATCTTGAGAATTACTTCCGCTAATCGTCATGATTTATCAGTATACTTCCTGCATAGATGTCGCTAAATGCCCATAAATATGTTAACAATTCTATGTTTAGCCTGCTGTATGCGAATCTTTGACAGTGTCATTTATCAAAAGTTCAAGACTAATTAGTATCTTCAATCTCAATCTAAATGCTTGCATCTATAGCGTGCCCTACATATCAGTGTTACAAGTTCTACATTATCAAACAAACTAGAATATAATAATTAATAATTGAAGTGACTGACAATAACACATACGTTTATTTCCAGAAAAACGTACTCCTGACGGGGTCATTATTCAACTTAATGTTGAAGCTAATACCGATTTCTGTTTACTTGAGGAAAGAGTTTTTTGGCCACGCGGTGTAACTTGTAAACAGTGGTTGTCGCGCAAAAAACGTAAATCGGGCGAACGTCACTTTGCGGACCGATCCGGCAATTATAATGCGTGGTGTGACCTTACCCCGAGTTATGAAGGTTACAATAGGTACTGTAATTTAGATTAATCAAGTATATTAATCTCAAACAAATTACTCAAGGGTATAAACTAAGGATGGCAACGAATGGCAATATTGATATTCGAATATTCGATCATTCTTTCGAACGAATATTCGAATATATTCGGTCAAGATCTTAATAATAAATAATCATCAACTTTCTATCCCGAACGTTTTTACTCGCAATATTTGTTACTTTCTCTTTCAGCGGAAACGGTGCTGATGTATAAATACTAAAAAGCAAACAATTGGAATATCATTGTCGTCAAGATTCAACATGACGTGGAACTCGATGATGCATAATTAATAATAATAAATTAATAAATGCTATGTTATATTAGCTTTACTAAGTTAAATATTCGTATGTTTGTATATTTTATAAGTAATTAACTATTCATTAATGAAATTGAAAAACAAACATAAAAAAAAAAAATATATATATATATATATAAGTAAATTCGTCTACTACTTAACGCATTTATTATTCATAAGTACATAAACGGCCTTCAAATCAATAAAAGTGTGCTCTTCAATTAGGTATAAAATTGGTAAATAAACAAACTTGCTCTCAACTTTTCAAAACAGGGTGATTTACAACAGACCGTTAAGGCAGATCGATGATTAAAATTGCCTAAGGCAAACAATTAAAGGATAACCGACCAGGACTCCTTATCACCTTGACAATGTTCAACTGACACCCGTCTTAGGAGGAAATCGATAATTACGGTGTCTTAACCTGGTTGATATAACAACTTTCAAAACCATTTGTGGCAAAAATATTGAAATTGAAAATAAATAAAGAAAACAATTTGAATTTACTATATTTTTTTTGGTTGCGAATATTCGAATATCAATATGACATTCGAATATTCGGACGTATGACCGAATATTCGAATATCCAAATATTCGTTGACATCCTTAGTATAAACATGATGGTGTTTTTTTGTAATACTAAGAAAATTAGTTTATTATCGTTGAACACGACTGGTGTAACTTATAATCGTGATTGTCCTTGTAATCAATTGAATATTTGCTTGGCATACATAGGATGTTCTTCGAACTCGGACTGCTTACGTGTCTATAACTTACCTTTGTTTGATACAGTATGCAGCAGCTATAAACGGAATGTTTATTTACTTAAGCGTCTTTAGTTTACAATATGCTATTTTATTTTTTTTTAATCTGCAATCATGATAAATCTTAAGAACCTATTATCGTGGAATGCAACAGGTTTAATGTCTAGTCGCACTTACCTATGCAATTCTTTGAACGGACTATCAATATACATTTGTGGTGTTTCAGAACATTGGTTATCAGATGATAATATACATTTTATAAGTTCTCTAGACAATTAGACAATAATTATAAAGCACATGTTGTTACTGACTCTAGTTTAAATGTTAAAGGTAGCAGACGAGTCGGTAAAGGTGGCGTAGCTTTGCTATGGCATATTAAATATGATTTTGGTTTGTGACACCGATAACTATTGATGATGATAGAATAGTTGGTATACAAGTTCAATATACACACAGTCATCTTTTGTTTATATTTCAAATGTATTTACCATGCAGTAACCATCCTATTGAAAGGAATTATATTGATAAGCTTTTCAATTTATGGAGTTTATATTCAGAAAATGGTTTTGTTATATTTATGGGCGACTTCAATGCAACCTGTTCAAAATTCCCAAGTAATAGCAGAGATCAATCATTCACACAGTTCTTGAATGATACTAATATGATCTCTGCTAATACATTGGATATGTGCACCGGTGCTTCATCATCCTTTGTATCCTACGATGGAAAGTGTCAATCTCTTATTGATTTCATCATTTTGCCAGTTGAAAAAAACAGATTGTATTACTAATTGTGTAATAGTAAATGACGATTGTTTAAATGTTTCAAGACATAGACCTATTAAATGTAGCCAGAATATGCCTTCGACTGGTTATAATGACGACGTGTCGAATGTAAATATTTCGCAATCATATTATATTAACTGGAAAAAAGTAAGACAAGTTGATATAACATCCTATCAAAACATACTCAATACATCCGAGGATTTGATAAAAGCACAAAATTGTCCGTTAAAATGTCCTGCTGAAATTGATTATATATATAAAATTTTAAGCAATACTGTTGCTTCTTGCTTAGATAAGTGTTTTCGCAAGACGAGATTTAAGCACTTTTTTAAACCGTATTGGAATTCAAAGTAATCTAATTTACATAAAGTCATGTTAGAAAAACGGAAAATCTGGATTTAAAATGATAGACCAAGAGATCAATCACATTATTCTTATAAAAGTTATAAAACAGCAAAATGTTATTTCTGAAAATAAAAACAGGTATTTTGCCAATGATTATTTAAAAAATCTTGATGAAGAAATTGACACAACCGCTGAACTTGATAAAGAACAATTTTTGAAATTAGTGAGTTCGCGAAGAAAACGGTCATCTAGTAGAGCAGGTGCTGAAATAAAATTCAATGGCGTAATGTATAGGGATAACGACAGTATTGCAGAGCAATGGTAACAATATTTTGAATCGTTATATACCCCGTCAATTGATAGTACTTATGATAATATTTGGAAAGCTTCTGTTGACGAAAAAAATAAATTCTGTTATATCGCAGTCTAGAGTTTGTATTAATTACGTCATTAATGTGTCAAAGGAAGAAGTAAGAACCTCAATTGCATCGTGTAAACGCCACAAAGCCAGTGGGATCGATAATTACATTTTTGGCGGAAATATAGTTATTAGTACATTAGTAAAACTATATACAGCTATGCTGTCCCAAAGTTACATTCCAACAAACATTAACAAAGGCGTCATTATAACATTACATAAAGGCGGAGGTAAACGTAAGGATGGTCCCAATAATTATAGAGCAATCACATTAACCCCTTCTGCTTTTAAAATATATATGAAAATATACTTCTTTCACGTTCCAACAAAAACGTCTTTCTAATCTAAGTAACCAACAAGGGGGTTTCAGGAAGGATTCGGATGTTTGATGACTTTCTTCGCACTAAAAGAATGTATTTTATATGGCAGAGAGCACAAGAGCAAGGTTTTTGTTTGCTTTTAGATGCTCGTCAAGCTTTTGATCGGGTGTGGCATAATGGACTTATGCTCAAATTGTTTGATAGCGGCGTTACAAACTATATATTTATGTCATTCTTTAATATGTATCGTAATATGCAAAGCTGCGTACGAAACCAAGGGTCGATTTCTGAGTGGTTCAATGTTCTTCAAGGAACAAGACAAGGGAGTAAAAAGTTCACTAATATTATATCTTCTTTTCATTGATGGTCTGATAAAAGACATAGAAAGTAGCGGTCTTGGATTGTGTATTTTTAACTTGAAGGTTGGTACCCCTACCGTTGCGGATGGTATGGTTCTTGTATCGTATTCAAAGTCAGGTTTAGACAAAATGCTAGATATTTGCTACAAATATTCCATAAAATGGAGATATGATTATAATCCATTAAAATGTGCTATTGTTGTTTTTAATGAATCCAAACATAACTTTCATAAAAACTGCAGGTCATGGAAACTAGGATCTAGTGACATTATTCATGAAACAGAAAATTATACACATCTAGGAATTATATGTGGCAAATATATGTGTATAAGTGATCATGTTCGAGAGTCAAATAATAAGTTACGTGGACATTTTTTAAGTCTTATTAATAGTGGCTTACATCCGCATAGTCTTAAATCCTTGACAACATTAACAATATATAAGTCAATCGTTATACCAAAATCCCTATATGGTTGAATAGGATTTGAATACGTGTGACCGCGAAATGACGGTCAGGTTATTTTGAGCTCTCAAAGAAACGGACATTTTCTATAGTTATATTTAACATAGAAATTTATGAAATATACCAAATTGTGTGTTAATAAATCAGGAATTGGATTACAAAAACAGTAGTGTCTCCCATATCTTATTAATTAAGATACAGGGCAAAACGTAAAAGACAAAGAAAATATAATGGAGATCGGATTAACAGGTGTAAGGAAAGTGTGAGCGGTTTTTACGGATTATTATAACTGGAAAAAGACTGCCCCGGGCTATCATCACCAGTGCAACGGACGCATAATACGCTTTACCTGAATGATAGCTATCGAATTATGGCGGACAAAGATAGTAAACATCCGGGAAATACTTCTGAGGTATTTAATCACAGTTTCAACGAATATGAAAGCTATCACTCAACCTCTGTCAAGACTATTGAAAACCCGGACTTCGATAATGAACAAACATTTCTGAAATCCGCTGAATTAACCCCGTTTGTGCCTCTTATACCGTCAGTAAATATGGGGGACAATCCAACCAGTCATACTGAATATGCCAATCTGAGTTACCTGGATTCGTCCGTTTTAGGCGCAGAAGGCAATTTACAGTGTGGTCAAAAACAAACAAATGAAATGCTGACTGCGTACAAAATCGAAGCTGTTATACATGATCGTTTGGATAATGGTCTAGTCCATTTATCAAAAGATGTTTACATAAGCTCAATCTTAGACATTACAGGCAAGTGCACGAAACTTTAGCCCTTTATCGGAATGAACTGGCCTTACGGGCCCGTCACTGTAATAATCCGCCGGTCGGAATTTAAAAGGACAGACGTAAATCTTCAAAGTTTTCAATTGCTGATAAATACGCACAATATTTTTATCTTTTATCTCAATTTCTTAAGGGTAAAGTTACGATATAGAGGAACTATTCAAAAAGCCCCCTTTGCAACAAAACTAATCATTTTCCCAAAGAAACTCGGTATCACAAACTCCAAATTTTAACACAGATCTACTGCACGATATGAACATTCTCAAAAATAATGTCGCGCATCTTCAGTCTGAGCTTGTTGTGTTCAAAGTCGATGCTGCTGAAACGAAAATAAATTAAATACATTCACAATTGATTTAAAATCTGACTTAGAAGAACCGAAAGGAGAATTAATCTCATGTAGTAATATACTGACCAAGCATATCAAAAGTGTCAAACCAGACGAGTCTACAAAACTGTCAAACGGCTTGGACGCTTAAGCAAAACTTGTAAATAAACTTGACAATAGTCGTTCTCATGTTTATAATGAACTAGAGGAATTAAGTAAAAAAAAACAGTGACAATTCAATGAATATTGAAAACCTCCTTGATTCTGAGACACAAGAAAAAACGAGTCTTAAAATGCATTTAAAAAATGTAGACGACAAACTAGAAACACATGTAAAAACTGTAAGTGAAAATATCGTGTCAATTGAAAATCAGCATATCAAAAAATTAGACTCTTAAGTTAAAACAATAGAAAAGAAAATATCCCAGAATGACCCGTTGTCGTGTTTAAAAAGGCATTTTCTTTATTTTATCGAAGATATCGCCTCAAAATTTGACGCACTTAGTCATAATCGGCAGTCGTCGGTAGAAAAACTGGTGAACACAAATAGACAATCGCTTCAATGCGAGGAACTCGAAAATAAAATAGGACAATGGGCTTCACCGCTTATACATATGAGTAAGTCACGCATCCAAACAACCGGAAGCGTCGTTAATATACCTCACACACTCGACGACGCCGGTAACGTCTGCTAGAAGAAACGACGATCCTATGGAAATTCAAATAAACGTGCCATTTCGCAGTAGTCATGCTTTTGAAGGTGTTATAAGAAAAAGATCGAAATCTTACATAATTACAGGCATTGACTTGGAAAGCGATCAGGATGGACTTGTAGAATTTCTCACTGATTTAGATGTAGTGTATAAATCGGCAAAATTTCTATATATACGCAGGTCCGATAGTCAATCTGCACAAATAATCATCAGTGAAGATCAATCCGTATTAGTAGAAAATCCCGACATTTGGTCACCGGGGATCAGTTGTCGTCCCTGATTACAACGTTCTGAATACCGTACTAGGTATTTAAATACTGATCAAAATTAATTTAATAAACCATGAATCATAACATTATGTCATGGAACTGCACTGGACTTATGACCGGCATTCCTTATCTGCTTAAGGAACTAAAAAATAAGAATATTACTGTTTGTGGCATATCAGAACACTGGCTCCTGCAGCAGAACGCGTACATACTAGACAGTTTAAGCAATGACTATGAAGCACATGTTATATCAACATCCAACCCAAAATCAATTAATGGTAGATTGTTTGGAAAGGGCGGTGTGGCAATTCTTTGGCACAAATCACTTAACGATTATTTTCAAACTATAGAAACATTCAGTGAACGCATAGCTGCTATAAAGATTTCATTTAAAACTTGCAATCTGTACGTCATTCAAGTATACTTACCATGTTCTAGTGAAAAGATAGACATTTTTAAATCGGAAGTAGATAGAGTGAACGACATACTATCTGTGATAAACAATTGCGATAAAACTATTCTAATGGGTAACTTTAATGCTAAATTTCTTGGAAATAAAACGTCCATAATATCGAAAACACGAGATAAATATATTCGATCACTCTCCGAAATGAATAACCTAATAGTCTTAACAGGAACTGATATGTGCAATGGCCCAAATTACTCATTTATCCCAAGGGTAAATATGTCACCAAGTCTGATCGATCATGTACTGATTGATGAATCTCTGATCTCTTGTGTACGTGAGTGTTATATTGAAGAAGAAGCTCCACTAAATGTTTCTCGTCACCTGCCTATATTTATGCAAATACAGGTTGATTTAGATACTGACAATGCTTTTGTTACATCTGAACAGTTTACAAAACACTGTTTCAACTGGTCATCGAACGTACAAAGGGAAATATAAAGATCACAGGTTAAAAAAAGCTTGGAAAACACATCCTTTAACTTCGAAAATGTTAATAATTCGTATGAGAAAATTATCGCTTGTTTACAAAATAGCGCAGAAATCTGTATCAAAAAGAGTAAATTTAAGAATTATCTTAAACCATACTGGTTATCAGTGGCAGAAAACTTACATAAATCCATGGTTACGTCACGTATCAAATGGTTGAAAAATAATCGGCCGAGAATTGGAGAAATTTACAAAAAATATAAAAATCCAACACGTATATTCAAACGTTAACTGAGACTTGCAGCAAGGCTGTTTGATCGAGAAGAATACGAAATAATTGATAAGTTGGCAGAACTAGATCATAACGGTTTCTGGAAAGTGATCAAAGCGAAACGAAAAAACAAAGGAAATGCAAAAAATGGCAGTGAAATAATATTTAAAGATAAACTAAAAAAATCCAGAAAGAATACTAGACGGCTGGCGAGATTATTTTAACGATCTTTATGCATTTTCTTACGATATACATTTTGATGAAACTTTTAAAACAAAAGTAGAAAAGGAACTCGGGTCTAAAATCGACTTAAACGAAAACAACTATATATATCAAGTTGCTTAATAAAACCATTAAACCCGAAAGAGTTGTTCAAAATAGTACAAAACTTACCAAATGGGAAAAGTGCCTCCAGCGATAACATTACATATGAACACATAAAACACGGAGGTGAAATGCTGGTGAACTACATAACACGTTTATTTAACAGCATTTTAAGGCATGAAAAAGAACCATTATCATTTGAAAACGGTATAACCATAACTTTACATAAAGGTAGTGGAAAATCAAAAACAGACCCAAACAATTATAGGGCTATATCTTTACTTACAGTGATCTCAAAAATCTTTGAAAAATTAATTTTGACAAGAATCGAAGGTAACACGAATCTACAAACCAAATTACACCCACTACAACATGGATGTCAAAAGGGAAAAAGCAGTAAAATGGTCTCTTTTCTCTACTAAGAGGCAATCAATTACACTTACGAACGTAATCAAGTTATGTATTCATGCTTTATGGACGCTATGAAAGCGTTCGACTGTACTTGGATCTACGGGGTTCTCTACAAACTGTATCACCTCGGAATATGTGGTAAAGCATTGCACATATTTAACGACATGTTACGTGGAGGGTCAAGTCGTGTGTATGCCTGTGGGCATTTGTCATCTCGATTCCAAATCTACCAGGGAACCAGACAAGGAATCATTTGGTCCCCGTTCTTATATACCGTTCTCATTGACGAACTGCTACATACTTTCGAGGCTTCAAACCACGGACTAAAAATAAACTCCGTGTCTCTCTGCGCGCCTACACAAGCAGATGATATTGGTCTGATGTCATTGTCGAAAAACGGACTTAATGAACTAATAAAAATTTGCAGCACTTACGCAAACAAATGGCGTTATTCGTATAATGCCTCAAAAAGTGCTGTACTTATACAGAATCAAAAACAACGTCATCGGCCGGAAGACAATACTCTGTGTTATGCAAATCAACCACTTTCAGTCGTCAAAGAATACAAGCATCTTGGAATAATCAGGAATAACAGACGGAACTCCCCTGCAAATGTAGATACAGTGCGTCAAACTACGCGGGGGTCGCTGTTCTCGTTAATAAACTGCGGTATCCATAATAATGGCGTCAACCCTATAACGGCAGCAAAACTTTACACGTCCATTGTCCTACCACGAGCTCTATTTGGTTGTGAACTATGGAATGATATAACAAAAACTGACATGTCTCACCTAGAAGTTACTCACCATTTCTGTCTAAAACGCATCAAGAACCTACCCCATCTTACCCGCTCAGACATGGTCACCGGCTTACTTGGGTTCACGTCGTTAGAAGCATACATTGACTTACAAAAGTTATCGTTCCTTGGTACGATTTGTAGACTTAAAGCAACAGACATTACGCTCCAGCTATTCCTCAATAGATTTTACCAATGCAAAAACATGTGTACAAAACGAAACAATGGCTTTATAAACGATATCCTACAAATACTCAGAAAATACAAACTGGAACAGTATATCGAGCAATTCATGTTATCAACCACATTTCCTGCAAAAGAACCATGGAAAAGTGTTTGTAAAAAACAATAATAAACTTCGAAGAACAGCACTAGTTATTACAAATTAACGCAAACGATGATTGCTTCTGGTTTCGAAGGGTCCACACTAAACTATCTCCTGGAACAGTCTGGCTAACTGCATTAGAGAATCCGTCTTCCATCGAGTCCATGACATTCTTAGCCAAATTATGTTGTGCACCAAAACCAAACCAAATAAAGAACTTTTTAACATGCTAGGCACAATATACAGATGAACTGTTTCATAAACAGTAATAAACATCAATCTACAAGGCTAGCGTACTGGAACTCTCTCAATATTCAGTTTCCAAGTGAATTATGCTCATTTCTACGGAACAGTACCAAAGACATTCAATAACTATTCTTGATTGGATATGTAGATATATTTTTATCTTCAATGTTAACATTAAAGCAAATCTCAGAATTTATGAACTTTAATGCTGCTTTCCTGATCAATATACGCTTGCTAATAACTGCATGTCTATATGATTTACATTTACAGACTGATATTAAAATGAATTAAGACATGAAACAAGATATATACACTTTAAACATTTTCATGTTTCGTTTCGGGGAAATAACCTAAATGTGCATATAAATCATTCAAACTAGAGTACTACAACAAGACAACAGATTTAAATAATTTACTTTAATTCACGAATAAAGACAGTTATTTATTTCTACATCGATGATAAAAACTTTGTAAATATTAACTATTATTTTGTAATTCACAATGTGATCATAGTATTTATATTATAATATTATATGTAAAAAATCCAAATGATTGTAAAATCTCCAGAAATGGGGGAATAAAAGTTGATAATAAAAATACAAGAAGCTACAATTCTTTGGTCAATTATGCAGACTCCCGAATAAGTATATTGCTAAGCAAGTAATTGTTAACCGTCTGTTAAGATATCTTAGTGATGATAAACAAACATTAGGTTTTATTCCTGACATCTATAGAATATTAACGAAGTATGATCTATAAAATTATTTGGTTAATTATTCTAAAACAGCAATATTTCCATCCAAGTAAGCATGGAAATATATTCTTAGACAAAAAGTGCTAATACATTACTCAAATACAATGTTAATGAGGTTAGGTGACAAGATGGGTCCATTATATGTCATGAATATGTTTAGCATTAATAGGCCTTTCTTCCTTTGGCAATTAAGTAGGAAAAAGCACAATGTATTACAGCAGTGTCACTACTAAGTAAACTGCAATCGTTTACAGCTATACAGCTATACGCTTGTAGATAATTTAGTACTACAAATTGTTCATTTTTGTATTGCAAACACTGTCAAAAGAAATAAGCTTTGGGAGGCAGTTATAACGCCTTGTGGTCTTCAGGCCTTTAATTCATTTATTAAAAAGATCAGATTTATGCACTGTTTTCTGGGCTTAATGGATGTTTATCTGACATTGAACAGATTGAAGATATATTATTGTTCAATATTGGGATAATTCACAGTATGTTAAAGTAATTTTTATCGATACTGCTAATGTTTACTGTTTGTTACTCAGTGTATGACCAATTTCTTAATTTCGTTTCGGTAAGATACAAAAGGTTCATCATTGTCATTAGTCTATCACTTGGTCTTGCATTTTATTTCGGTAAGATTCATTATAGATGGACAATGTTATTATTTCACTTATATTTGTGTAAGGTATACTATATGACAGTTAACAAGCTATACTGATTTTTATAAAATCATAATTTATTTAGTTGTTTTAACAAATCCATCATGTTATGAATACTCTTACAATATGACATCATATTAGGCATATCGTATGTTCATTCTTCACTTGTCACTCATTGTATATTGTTCATTTATATGTACTTATTTACTGCAATTTGTATATATGTTATTATATGCTTATTATGGAGGAAATAAAGATTCTATCTACCATAAAGGACACCGGAGAGAGTGTTGTAAAAACAAACTTTGTGGTCGTTAGAATATGCAACCTGTCAAAATACAGGTGGCTACAAAGAATGAAAACCAGTAAGTTTGCAACTTTTAATTGCTTAATTGATATTTGAGTGATATTGATGGTCTTTTATGATGTGGTGAATTGCACTTCTAAATTTTACTGTAAAAACAAAACACGGCTGTAAAATCGGAGAAACAAAAATACAATGAATTTACTTTTAAAGTAAAAAAACGATACTCTTATTACCGGTAATAATAGCAATTTTATATGATGATTAAAAATGAAACTGTTGTTACAATAATTTTTTATATTTTCAGGGTCCTGACAATGATAGATGAACGTTCAAATACGTTCATTAATAAGGATAGAATGCCATCAGAGAAAGGAAACGACCCTATTAAGGACCCCACGAGAAGGACTATATCCACTCAAGCATAATGTTAAAATAATTTTTGTGTTATCTTTACTTGTTATTACATTATGTATGTAAATAAAAGATAAACCATACAACATATTTATTTTAATTATATCCTAAAAACATTAACAAATCCATAGTTAGAAAGAAAGGATTTATCGTTTTGTTATTATTATCATTGGTATAACAGTATATTTACACATATGCACACTATAGTATACATCCATTTACTATTACGACTAAAAAGGTCTGCAACTTTTGCCAATGACTCTGGACCTCGATAATAAGACCACTCTGCTATTAAGACCACTTTTGCCACGTACCAAAGGTGGTCTTATTAGAGGGGTATTACTGTATATTAAACATTACATCGTTTATTTAACGAGTTTTTACTACTAAGACAAATCACCCTCGGTATCGTCCTCGGTATAACCATATTAAATATACGTTGGTAAAGTGTCTTGCTCAAAGACACTACAGAATGCCGTTACGGAGGTTCGAACTCACAATCCCCGATCATTAGTCCGATGCTCTACCACTGGCCTACTTGCTCCAAAAAACAAGGAGGAGGAGACGAAACATTCAACGGACATAACCACAAAAATTACATAAGCATAAAGTTTCTTTTCTTGCGATCACTCTTTTGGCACCCTCGATAATGTTACCTAACAAATTATGGAAATGCAAGAATTTATACCATGAACATCACGGCCATGCTAAAGATTCGTACCCCTACAGATATCGACACATGTCCTATACTTTTGAAGTCACTCGGTTTAATCCTTATTTATTTTCATATTTTACAACACTGATTACACCGTGATTTGCAAGTATTTTGGGGGGAAATCCCAGAAAATTGGAAAAGGAAATAATAAATCATCTCATTAAATTGTGGTCGCGTCGTTGCAGCGTTGTAGCTCGAAGAAATAACAACTGCCGAACCAGTTGCATATGTTTCCTGTTTTGAGTATGCTAATTAAAAAAAAGAAGAATATAACATTGTGTTCATATCATGTTGAAATACTTTATGTTTGATTACACGACCGTTAACCACACCTGTTTGTTTATTTCTTGTTGTTATTCAGTCATTATAAACTGTAAACTACATATTGTACTTAATGTCATGTATGCAACTTGGATTTCCGGCAAAAAACAAAACCAGAAACATTTTTATTTGCATTGACGTCAACTTGGTTTGATGAAACTAAACACACATAAACTGTAGGAATCCTCTCTCGTTCATAAGGAAATGACCGTATCTAATGTGGCCAGACCCTTTTGCTTTAAATTGTATTTGGCTTAGATTTATGATATATATTGTAATGTGTGTATATATGGCTATAAAATATGTTTAAACTATCCCATTCATATCGCATGTTTATCCACTGCAATAATATAAAACTAACTGCGATGTGTCTCAAACAAGCAACGCCATAACCAGACGTATGAAAAACAGTTTAATGTTCGAGCTTGGTTGATTTAATAATGATCCAATTAATAATATGAATTCATATTTGCCTTGATATTGACCCACGTTATACAGTCATAGACCCTATATCAAGGTCAATATGTATTCGTATTTGCCTTGATATTGACCCACGTTATACAGTCATTGACCCTATATCAAGGTCAATATGAATTCGTATTTGCCTTGATATTGACCAACGTTATACAGTCACAGACCCTATATCAAGTTCAATATGAATGCACACGCCTAGTGACAATCTAAGCAATTAAGTATTACGAGTTTCTAGCTGTCCATGATCATTTTCTATCAGTTCATTCAGCCTGATCCTATCTTCAGCCAAAAGCTCTAACGCATCTTCACCAGTATCATATGCTCTACTCTCCGGGCCACAAGTATTCCTACTGTCTTCTCCGTACATGTTGGCGTGAGAAATTACACCAGTTTATTACACCAGCGTAAAATCAAGAGTTGCGATCGAAAGACAAGCAAAAAAACGGTGGAGTGACAGTTGGAGTGACACAAAGTCGCAAGAATATACGAATATATGTTTTCAAGCTGGTGTTCCGGTATAAGATTGTGTGTGATTTCTTTATCATTACATCAAAAACGTCAAACTTAACTTAACTTAAGTTAATTTATAATTGTGTTTATTGAGGGAACCGTTGTAAGGTACTTAGAAACGCAGAGGAATTAGGTGGATATACAGATACCATTGTTTATGGTCGTTTTTTCGGGTAAGTATTTAATCTTCCGAGGACCGAAAGGATAACACCACACCCGTCTATGCAAGCGTTTTTTTGTTCTATTGACGCATTTTGTCCGCAATACTTTTTGTCTACAGAAAAAAGCGTCGACCTTTGTCAGCATGATGCCTTTTGTCCGCAGAAAATTAAAGAAAAAACAATTTTTGTCCGTATGACGCCTTATGTCCGCAGAAAAAATTAAGTGCGATGCTGAAATTCAATCCAATGCAAGGTCTAGCGATAAGCAACTCTGTGTGTAGGTTTAAACAGAAGGTAATTGTTGATGCAATAATTGCACAAACTTTTCTAATGTTTTGTTGACAAAAAGCGTATATTATTAAAATATATGCGGATTAAAGGCGTCATGCAAACACAATTCTCCATTTCACTAATTTTTCTGC
The DNA here is from genome assembly GCA_029582155.1 of Panopea generosa. Lineage (NCBI taxonomy): Eukaryota > Metazoa > Mollusca > Bivalvia > Adapedonta > Hiatellidae > Panopea > Panopea generosa. Next base: position 5,873,577 of record CM055898.1, read on the forward strand.
AGATTAAAGGCGCCATGCGGACAAAAGTCTTCATTGTGTACGATATATGTATATATATTTCTGGTGACAAAAGGCGTCATACGGGCTAAAGTCTTCGTTTTCTAATTTTTCTGAAGACAGAAAGCGTTGCGGACAAAAAGCGTCAAGCGGGCATAACACGCCTAAACCTTTGTTGTATAGCTTCAAAACATTTAATGATTTAATTAATCAAACTAAAAACTGAAATTAAAAAATTATCATTAAGCATTGACCGTTGCGCTTGTATATTATCGATCAAATTTCTACAATATAACCACAAAACAGGATAAATAATATTATATATAACACGTTTATCAGATAATTTAGTCGTCAATATTCGTAACTGTTCAGATCAATAAGACAGGTAAGTTACTATTATTCTTTGTTTGCTGGTATGCTTATGGGGTTACGCATATTTCTATTAGTACTTAAGTTAAAAAACCGGTATATAGATGTATATTGTTCTCGTATGCATTGTTTTTAATCGATCTTTATGCCGAATGCATATCCCTGCTTATGTCGTCGTGATCGAAATACAGGGTTGATCACCGCCGAAATGATCATACGCGACAGGAACTACTTTTTATTCCTCGAATTTCATTTCGTTTTATGTATTTTTATATGCAATCAGAAAAAAACAAAAGATAAATATATACTTTAAACATGGTATTATGTCTTTTTTTTTTTTTTTTTTAAAGTAACATACGATAAATCAAACGCAACAATAATACCAATAAAATTATGAACGCGTATGAATATCTATTAATGCGAGGCTATCCGTACTTTCAACTGCTTGATTATATCGTTATAATGTTTGCTTTATAGTTTAAATTTTGTGCTTAACACAGCTTTTTCATGAGATTATTACATATTCACAAAGTTTTGGATTCGGTGTGATTGTTGCATGACCTTACTACTCGAGTAATAAAGTCTTGCTTCCGGTCTGTATCATAACCTTTTGAGAAAACACATTTGGTGTCTATGTTCTTTGAATGCTACTATCCTGTCTACTATATATAATTTATATATACACTCTTATTTTTGTATTTTATTTATTGATTATGTTTGTGCTAATGTGGTGGCCGTGTCCTCTTTGCGTATTTCTTTTCTTTTTTTTATTGTCTATTGTCTTCTTTTTATAAATTCATTTGGTGCTGTTGTGGTGACTGTGTCCTATGTTAGTTGAATCTACTGTTGACACAAGTTCTCTCATTTCTATATGGTTATTATATTTATGAATTATGACTGTTATGCTGTTTGTGTTCTTTGAATGCTTTTCTTCCTGGGTAACATAATTACTATCATGATTTGTGATTATTTTTGAGAATATCACTAAGTATTAAATATTTTATATAACTTAAAATCTTTATGGATGGAACTTCCATACTGTGGTGACATAATCATGTTAGCCAATAATTATACCTTCAATAATTATACTACTCGTATGAGCTGGAAATTGGATTTTTTTTCGATTTGAAATCTATGTTAAGTATGATATCATAAAAATAAATGTGTGTTTCTTTTTCGTTTCAGTATAATTTCTTTTATTATGTTTACATTTAGAAAGATTTTGAAATTGCTGGTGTCTGTTACATTGTTAGTTGCATGTATTTAAGCAATGACTATAATTCTAAATGCTTTACATAATAAATAAATGCTGTTTTTCATTTACAGTTTTATATATATTACAGCATTATGCAGTTCTTTAAATATGTACTTGTTGGTGCATTGTGCATGATGCTGGTTGTCCCAACAGACGCCGCCAGCTGGATATCAAAAGCATGGAAAAAAGTCAAGAAGACAGGGTGTCGGGTAAATTATATTTTAACGTATTTGCAATACACATGAATAAGTATATTTATATATTAAAGCGACCTCCTTCTATGCGGATGGTTGTGGGTCTGGTCCACGCCTGGGTCATACCAAAGACTTGAAAAATAGTACTAGAAACTTCCTCGTTGCTTGGTGCTCAGCATTTAGAGGATAGTTCTAGGTCTGATTGGCCCGATGTCAGTACAATGAAATTGGTGGTGGTGACAGTGGTGGTTATAGTTGTTGTTGGTGGTGGTTGCTGTTGTTGTTGTTAATGGTGGTGGTGATGTTATTGGTGTTTGTTGTTGTTATTGGTGGTGGTGGTGGTGGTGGTGGTGGTGGTGGTGTTATTGGTGGTTGTTGTTGTTGTTGTTATTGGTGGTGGTGGTGGTGGTTGTTGTTGTTGTTGGTGGTGGTGGTGGTTACTGTTGTTGTTGATGGTGGTGGTGGTGGTGTTATTGGTGGTTGTTGTTGGTGTTCTTATTGGTGGTGGTGGTGGTGGTGGTAGTGGTTGTATTTAAAATTTACTCTATGACATCAAAACTTGTGCAAACTTCTGTAAAATGTGTTTGCAAGGTCTTTACCGCTCCAAACGACTGTTACAGACATTTATCGCCCTACAAGGATACGAAGAGCTCAATCCAGACTTCAATGAGTGAAAAACATATCATACAGTTTCAGATCATATGCATGCTTTTTTTTTTTTAAATTATACAGGTATTCGGTTTTGAAATGTTTTCATAGGTTCATAGGTCTTATTTTACCACCTTTTTATTATAAAATAGTATTACTATTGTTTGATAAATGATCAGAGTATATAAAAGATATCATGACACTTATGGAGAAGCAGTTCAAAGTGAAACAAAGCTTAAAATTACATCAAAACGTTTTGTCCCCATCACTGAGATATATTTTAAAAAAGCTATGACGTGTACAACTAATGTAACATTGAAGTGAACTTAATGTTTATATTTTACCATTTTAGCTTTTGTTTGGTATCGGATGCCCATTTGCCGTTAATGCAGCCGCAGGTTATGTCAGTGATAATACACGCATTCCTTCGGGTATAATCGCACATGGGAGGGATTTGGGAAGCAATTTTTGCCACGTCAGGAAAAATAAATGCAAGCGAAGTGTAAGTGTATGATTAAATTAATTGTCTTTGGTGAGTATTCACAAACGCTAAGCTATTGTAAATATAGCAATCAGTTTGATACATATAATTTTCTTTTATTTTCGCATTTAAATGTGTTTGAAAGACATTGTAGATATTATTTTCTAACACATGTTTTGTTACTATTTCTGATACTAAGATCTCACTCAGTGTTGCTTGGGAATGGATTACCGCCTAAACCAGCGCCAGGGGACGTGAAAGGGTTGCATGTTTCATTGCATATTCTGTTATTTTCTATTTTTCCTCTTTTGGTTGCTGTCTTTGTTTCCAATGGACTGTTTTATCGGATATCTTTAAATCGAATTTCATCAGATAACACATATCGTTACATTCTTTGTCTGATTCGTACGTTGATGCTGAGTAAAGGCACATGATCCACAACTATACAGAAAACAATTACGAGAATATATAATATATAATGTACTCGATTTAAGGCACAGTAGCCATAACTATACAGATAACAACTGTTAGAATACATAATGTACTCAATGTGAGACACTAGATCCACAGCTTTACAGATAACAACTGTGAGAATACATAATGTGCTCAATATGAGACATAAGATCCATAATTATACAGAAAAAAATTGTGAGAATACATAATGTGCTCAATGTGAGACACAAGATCCACAACTATACAGAAAAGAATTGTGAGAATACTAAATGTGCTCAATTTGAGACACAAGATCCACAACTATACAGAAAACAATTGTGAGAATACATAATGTGCTCAATGTGAGACACGAGATCCACAACTATACCGAAAACAATTGTGAGAATACATAATGTGCTGATCCACAAATATACAGAAAACAATTGTGAGAATACATAATGTGCTTAATTTGAGACACAAGATCCACAACTATACAGAAACAATTTGAGACACAAGTTCCACAACTATACAGAAAACAATTGTGAGAAAACATAATACTATATGTATTTTGATATGAATAAACACCACTTGTATACAGTTAGAAAATGTGTGTATGCATGGCCTAGTATGATTTGCTGTATACAGTCTTATATCTTTTATATCAGTTTTTTTTAAACAATAGTTTTATAACGATAAAGCACTGTTCGTTTGCCCGTTCGCCTGTAAACTATTTGCGTCAGATCTGTATGCCAAAACCATGTGGCACATATAACTTGAAAACGTCACAAAAATACTTCCAACCAAACGATCAGTATTTGTATTGTATTTGTGGGAAAGTCGGTCAAAGGTTAAGGTCATCGCAGCAAAAGAAGATAAGTTGGTAGATCTCTTTAGTATATAAGTTGAAAAAAATCCAAATTTGAAACACTTTAATGTTATTATATACCTTAAACATGTAAATTGTATTACAGGTTGTATTTCCTCATTTCTCTTTTAATGAAGATTGAATTATTAGTTGTGTGACATGTGAACTATTTATCTGTACATGTTTTAGAGGTAATTGATATACAATGCACTTATACTAATTAAAATGAATTGTATCATAGCTTAACAATATTTTAGCTTTTGGGTTTTCCGGAAACTATTTTGATTGCAAACGGGCGTATCATGTCACGTTGGTTACTTGATATAAATCATACAACATTGTTTCAACTCCTTCAGGTTGCGTCTGGAGAGATACTACTGCCGTTCTCTGACGAGTTCACTGATTACGACCGTAACGGGGACAAGCTTATCACACTTGAGGAGTTTCTCTATGCCGTTATGTTCTCCGTCCGTATGGCTGATGCAGAGGAACTCGCCGAACCTTTCCTTTTAGCGGATTCTGATGGTAAGTTGTTGTTGTTGCTGTTTTTTGTTGTTAATGTTTTGAAAACAAAATAAAATTGAAAGACACTTTTATTTCGTATTTTCAGAGTAGGAGCAAAACTATACAGTTAGTGTCACATATATTTTCGTTACTCTGATAACACATTTTCAATAATTTAATCAATCGTGCATTCTGTATATACTCTCAGCAAAGATCAATATCAATAGTAATGCTTTATGAACGTTTTCTTGAATTTATTTTATATAATAGGTGACGAAATATTGACCACGGACGAGTTCAAGTTTGCACCTTGGTTGTTTGGTCGTAAGTTGTCCTAGTACATCTTTATACTTACTTTTCACAAAAGCCATGTGCTGTTTGTATGTTTGTATGTTTCTTAACCTTTTTTCAACATTAGTTCAGTCATATCACGGTGGTCAGCGCACCTTATCACCGTTCCCCGGATCCATAAGACGGGTAACCAGTACACACTTTTTATCTACACGTCAGTGATTACTTCGCCACATATTCAGAGATAGGTTTTTCATTGCCGTAGCTTATGGTCAATTTGTGGCTGGGTGGGGACAAAAAATTTACAACCCCTGAATACACATACATATATGTTATCGACAGAAGTACCCGGATCTGACTCTATGCGTTGCAAAATATATCAAAATGACAAATTGCACATATTTAACCGTTTTCTCCATAGATACGTGTTTTCCCGCACGAATGACAGAAGGACTTTGAAAACAGTGCAGGAAGAGTTCAGATTGCTCGTGAGCAATCTGAACACTTCCGGCACTGTTTTCTACTCTTTTAGTTAATATAAACATAAATTTCCCATTGCTGATACCTATTGAATTAATGCTTTCAATTTGGAAGAGTCCAAGAAAATGCTTATGGAGCAAAGGGTTAAAATGAAAAACAATGAAAACTGATATATGAAGTGCATCTTAATATTAACGTTTGGAATGATCATATATTCAAGTTTTATAGGAAAATATCTGCACATGCAAGTTTACTAGGATGAAACCATTTGAACAGTTATTTTTGTGTTCAATGTTATTCGAAATTTCTTTTTAAAATTAAAAAAAAACACTTTCCTTTCAATACGTTTGTAAATTAGAAACTTATTATATTGTTTAAAATTGGTACTCCGTAAAATATACATAAAGATTATACTTTTATATTATTGCAGACGAAGAAAATCCAATGAACGGTACAGCTCGTATGTTTGGGTAACTGTTCCGCGTCGCTGCTGTCACTGTGTTTGAGATAATGAGTTGTATAAACGACATGAATTATATATGACGGAAAATATACATTGACCATGCTACTCAGAGAGAAGATTTACAGTTTACATGCAATCTAATCACTGCGCTGGGGTTTTTTTACCACCGGCGATATGTTATTCAGGAGCTAGCTGCTGTTAAAAATGTAATAATATTCTCACGTGTTAATGTTAGTTTTGTCATACGTATATTATAAAGAAATACAACAAATTAACAGCATTACAAATGTGTTCGTGTTTTATTAATCCCTTAGTTTATAGCGTTACCGTAGTGATTCTGTGTATTTATTTATATATTTAATATGCAATCAGTAGCAGGCGTATGTCAAACAATGTACCTATGAAATAAAAATCTAGATGTGGCGTTAATTTGAGGGGTTTCGGAGAAAGGTTGGTAGCATGTTTACTTCATAATTAAGATTGTATATCTATAAAAGCAAATATGCGAATCTCAGCGAAGCATCGTTTCATGGTACTTTACCATTTATTTCATAGATGGTCTTCTCAAATTAATACCATTTGACCATACCAAATCAACAACATTTATATATTTGGACAAATCGGAAAGTAGTTCGTCATTTTACGTATAAGAGTCGAGTTTGCCTAAATTATGTGATACAGCAAGATGACATTGTTATAATTAATAAGTTAGAAACTTATAATTTAGTACCAATTACTTTAATACATTTTAATATATTTATTTCATTTTTTTTCATTGCATGTTAAATAGATACGGTACAATTAAACCAAAAAGTAAATTTTATTTTAAATAACTATATATTTATTTATGTTGAACACAATGTAAAAAGTATATATTATTTATATACAAATGTATATTTGGAACGTGATTAAAAGAAAACAACAACTGGTTTGTTATCTCATATCGTGTAATGTTCTATAACAGATGTTTGTTAGTAATACCATGTAGTATCTACAGATAAACGGCATAGTCATTGACTAATCGCTATTACAGAAGCAGACATCCTTCAGTTTCTTCAGGATAAACTCCAAACATATGTTACACTTAAAGGAACGCTCTCTGACACGCTTCCAGTTATATCCGGTGTTCCTAAATGTTCCTGCCCAGACCCCCTCTCTTCCTGCTGTTTATAAATAATATCCCAGATGGTAGCTTGTTAACTGTCATAGCTGTCTCCTTTATAAAAAATATTTCTTCTCATCATGACCGCATGGAACTAAAGAAAGTTAGGATATGGGAAAAAATGTTATCAACAAATCGACCAGACAAACACATTAAGTGTAATTAAAACTTGACCGTCTAATACATTAGACTGGATACCGCACATCCAAGATATCCCTTACAATGCAATTATTGCCTTTCTGCGCCGAAACCTGTCACTCGTCTCCAGGAAAATTAATGTTAAACCTTTCAAGTCTTGAGTGTGCCTCTCAAGAATGCCACACATCAACACACATAAGATTGAAATAGTACAACAAACAGCAACTAGACTGACATGAAAGAGGTGGTATAATACCAGTGGCCATGTTTGGGACATGCTTAACAATTTGCGATTGTCAACTCTGAAGCAAAGAGGGACCAGTGCCGGCCTAAGTTTTTTTATACAAAATGCATAATTCATTTAGACTGGTTGGCATATACAGGGATAGTTACCTTACGACTAGCTGCAGCGACTAGAATCTCTTAAAAAGATTAACCTGACATACAAAATGAAAATGTTGGCCACAACCACAACTCTCACATTACATGTGTAAATACATGTAGTTTTAATGTTAAGGTCAGTTTTATTTTATTCACCTTATTGCACTTTTAGACACTGTCCTTAATTTTAATTATAATTCATGCATATATATAGTTTCTGATTGTATATATGTCATTACCCTGTTGTTATGATTGGTGATTGATCAGAAGCAAAGAGAAAGATAAATCGGATCGAAGTAGGTTTATTATTTTATTGTAAAAGTGCATCCATTACTATTTTACTAGTAAGTTTATTAAGCAGACTGGTGTTTTGGTAGAGCCACGTTGAAAATTTCTGATTGAAACAGACATTGGTTCATCTTGGACATATTCAAGTCATTTGAATTTGAGGTATATTTCGGACACTATTATATTTCATATGCTTAGTACTGGTTCTACCCAGGAAAACTTCGAGCATGATTTGTATAAGTTGCAAGTTCTCGTTCCGCTGTGCATCCACTTACAATAATGCTTCACTCAGTTTGACAAATATTTATCTATGTTGGATGCTTAAAGGGATTATATTGGCAAGTTACACAAACACGCTGTTACTCCAGACTTTTCCTGTATGCAGTGTGCACAAAATAATGCTTATGTATTGACGTATAACCTTTAGTTACTTGAAAGTTATCAAATTAACAGTAATTGAATATTGGCCAAAAATTTAATACGTCCTGCAATAAAGTATTGCGCAATGTTTACATTGAACTCCGTAAATTTCCCAAACAAAGTCTCGAAAACGAGATCGGGAACGAGTCTTCACGGTGTTATCCGATGTTTGATCGGAAACCCGAAAGCGGTTCGTTGAAAATGGCGAATGTAAACAAAAACAAAAACGTGGCTTCAGAAACCCGATGTTTGTAATAAAGAGGTTATGCAATTAGACACTTTAGACGCGTATATCTCTAAGTCATTAGTGTATCTTCATGCTGGGCGTGTGTATTTATGACAGGGAATTGACGGTAATATGCCAATTTAATCCCTTTAACAATCAATCAATGTTAAAGTAAACAATACAAACGTAAATAATATCTTTTCTCTCATTCTCTTTATGAAATACAATTTGTCATACAAACACTTAATGTTGAATAGAAACATATAATGAAGCATAAACACCATATATATTTATATAAAACAACAAGCAGACACATGAATATGGCAATAACTAAATCGTAACAATTATATAGCCTCAAATTAAAAGGTATAATCCCTGAACATACCACACACAACAACTCTCCAAAATTCATCATGTTTATTGGTAACCTAGTTGAATATATTTTGCATGCAAACAAAACTATGAGTTCTGCATTATAAGAATACATCGAAAACAAACACGCCTTCTAAATTATATATATTTCAAGGTTACAATTTGAATCCCATACTAGCCATATCAGCAAAGAACATATTGATTGTTTTAATTGATGCAATTAGCAAATGGACGTCAATTGGTTACTAAAACAAATCGAATATTTGTTCGATAAGGTTGCTATATTAAAATATTTAAATGCAGCTTGTTGTAACCATCTCTGTGTATTAAAACTACTGTCATATTATTTTTGGAGCTGTATTCGCATTTTGGAAGTTGCCGTTGGTCCTTCATCAAAATGAGTGCACATCAAACTATTTGATGTCATGAAATGTTTTGATAAGCAAAGTCGTCGGAATATATTAACGGGCGCATCTACCGTGGGGTTTCAATGCGATTTTTTAGATAGTTTGCCATTTGTTTGTTCGCCATTGTCTTCTCTGTATTCGCTTTGACTCTAGGGAACTTAGCCAAATCTGTATCGTCACATTTCATGTTCTCCAAAACTGCAAGTATTATAATATCTGCCAGCGATATCTAGAAAAAAAAAACAGCCACATTTAGCGATAGTTGTTAGTAAAGGTTCATCAATGTAAAATGTTTTAAATCGGACTGGGGAACATGACTATCAATAAAGTCATATCATCCATATCATTCCAAATTTTTTAATAGAAAAATGTTTTCTGTTTGAACATGTCTCATTGTCTAAATTTATACTTGCTGCAACATTACAACACAGTTCACAATATCAAAGACGACAATGCATTACTTCGCTGAAAATATAAGTTACACACAGTTTAATCATCCATAAAACATAACTACTCATAAACTTGTACTCAATTATAGTTGATAAAAGTAGTGTTTTGAAGCGTTGTGTTATTAGGAATCTGCTGATTGCATGCTTGACGTGCTTGTTCATAATTGGCTTCTCGCAATATTAATAAGGTCATTTCCACTAAGAGAAAGAGTTTATCCATGTATCAAACTGGCCAGAGCCACTGCACATACGGTTGTTCTTAAATGAACAAGACCGTAATTTGGAAATTTGAAAAGCTTCTTTAATTATTTTGACAAATATTTATCATTCCTATATATCATCGATTGTAGTGTAGTAACTTCTCACGTTTGTCTGTTACGTTAGTTCAGTAAGCCAATATCATCAGCCACCCAATTTAGGTATCGTGTTGGAAGGCTGTAGATTTCAGACTATTTCTCAATGCGTAATGGTCATCATTATTCTATGTAGTGGTATACAGTTTTATTTTATGTATACATACACCGGCCTGAGCGCCTGATTTTTAGTATTTTTAAATATAAGTGGCAACATTTAGGTTTGAGGCGTCATGGTTGCAAACCCATAATAGATGTACTAGAAACACTAACTATGCATTTAATTCAGGTAACGATATCGGCATATCCGATCTCAATCAATATGTTCCATTAAACAAACATATGGATTTATTTGATCTATAATGTAATACTATTTTTCATGAATGGACAGCATACTGTTTTATTTTCGCATTTTTATAGAAAAGAATTTTTTTTTTCAATTTTCTAAAGAAATCCTTCTCCAGCTAGTTTGAAAAATGTTATGTGTCCTGAGTTGTTAAATAGGAATTTAAGAGGATATAAGCAGTTTTATTAGAAATAATAACTCTTGCCCTTTATAAAAGCCGATTCATTCTCAGCGTTTTCTAACTATACTATCATGACCTCCCTGTGGAAGATATTATTGAGATTTTGATATATACCGAGTAGTTTGAGTATATTGAGGACTTCTTCGTGGTCCTTTATTTCAGAAGTAATTTTGTTTAAATTATATTAAGGAATATCAATTGTTATACTTACTGAGGAACCGACAGCAAATCCTTTTTTGCCACCTGTTGCTATGTAACTTTCTAAAAATCCTAGATATTTCGGCGTGATCTCATCCTTTATTTCTGCAAACAGTTTCGCCTGAAATGTAAAATATAGAGAAGGCGATTTCTTTGTTATTAACTGACTTTACTCTGTATATGAATGTTCAATATAAGTATTAAAAGACGACTGTAAAAGTTAGTAATATGCGGATATATATACTAGGTTTATGTGCTTAATGTTGTACCTTTTTATCTGGATCATTTTCTTGAAATGCAGGAACTCCTTTGCTTATAAAGTCAGAGGCTGTATCTACTATTTCGTCGACTAGAAGTGTCTCGCTGCTGTTCTTTCCGTATAAACCTAAAGCATTATGATCAAGTATTACGTTTTATGTCAAGGGGAAACTATAACTGACTAAAACTACATAGACAGAACACGACAAATAAAATAAGAAAATATACATCCGAAACATAACACGCTAATATAAGGACACGGCCTCAATGAATGAAATATATTTCTTCTGAAAGTATTTATTTTTGTTTGCCGTTTTTAAATTTACATTGTCATATTTCCATCTATCGTTATTATGTGAGGTTGATTAGACTACCCCGGTGAAGGATTCTCTTGTATTTAAATGGTCATTTGAATAATGTTATTAGAATATTATTAGAAGTTTTAATGATATATGAATTTTACTATCGGTCCTCCGAAGGGAAGAACGTATAATTTCAAAGTCTATATAAAAAGAGCTTAATGATATAGTTTGTTTTTCTTTCACTGAAAACGTTAATATCTATATAGCTAAGTAATTGTCTTTTAAAACAAATAAGAAAATAAGTTTCACGTGTCAAACATGTTTCATACTATTTGTACCTACGATATACAGACGTGCCATGACACAATATGTTGTTTCTAAACAAATAGTTAACTGTTAGTAGAACTATCTGTTTATATTTCTGGTCCTTTTTAATTGTTGCGCGTTTGCCGAAAGAAGAATACCATTTGTCTCCCGATTCGGTCCGTTACATGACAGTACAATTGAGCACGTTGATTGGTCAGTTGCTTCAGTGAAAGTTTGAATGACGTTATAGTTCAGCAAGCCTTCAAATGCTATAAACTGCGAAACAGGCATAGATTCATTGGGTTAATAAACCTGTTTCTGGAGATATCTTGTTCTGAGAAAGACTAAGAATACCATCTAAGCATGTGCTGAGGTGTAAGGTTGTTCGAAAATTAATTACGCCTTTGTTTTCTTAGATATGATTGAAATTATAATCATTAACTGTACTAATGGTTTTAACAGCTACGTTCCGCTACTCCATTGCTTTATTTATTTCGTTTAATAACTCATTCGAAATACATCGATACAGGTATTGGCGTATGTAGAGTTTACTTGTAACAAATAACAGCCATCACTACGTACAGTCGGTCAATCTATGATACATAAATACGTATTTGTAAATGCATTTATATCCATTTTAGTTTATATCGACCGTAGCGGTGGTCTAGGGGTAGAGAGTCCGCCTCTCATGCGGTTTCGATCCCCGGTAGGGTCATACCAACTACTTGAAAATGGTACTGGAAGCTTCGTCGCTGTGCGCTCAGCATTTAAATGACAGTTCTAGGACTGGTCGGTCAGGTATAAGTGTAATGTGACTAGGTGGAGTACATTTATCATACCATGTGTCTGTGACATGACGCTTTAATTTGGCAGCGCTTCGAATACGGTATCAAGTAAACACCGTCACTATGTAACTGAACAAATGTTGAAAAGTCCATACAAAAACAATATAGTTTAGATCAAACTTACGAAATTCTCTTGCCAGATACCGTGCCATGGCAATACTCTGTGAGGATCTTATTTTCCCATCAATTGAAAGTACTGGTAGAGTTCCTTGCGGCATTTCTGAAATTGTATCAAATAGTGAAGATACATAATGTAAAACTTGAAAAAATATCTATTCCCACTATTTTATATATATATAATTATTCTATTGTAATAACAAAATACACATTAATATCGTCATCATGCTTTCGTCGTTATCATAGTAAAACACAAGAGAATATTAATTTGATAATTACAAATGATAATTACTATTTTCGATATCAAAGTTTCACCACTTGTTTGATAAAAACTGTTATCACTTTTTATAGTTGCCTAAGAATGAAAGGTCAGGTACGACCTGTGGAGCGCTGGGCCAGTGGATGGTAGCGCACAGAACCGCTATCGGAGGGACTTTGGTTCGATTATCCTCCACGGTCATGTGTGATGTTTGAGCAAGACACTTTTTCGCATATGCTTAGTACTGGTTCTATCAAGGAAGTCTTCGAACAAGATTTGTATCAGTTGAAAGAACTCGTTTCGCCATCGAAATAAAATAAATAAGTTTAAACTAAACCAAACTAAACTTTGTCTGGTAGTGATTAGTGGAGTATGATACCTACGTGAATAAATATCTATAGGTGTAGAGATCTAGGTGATTCATGAAAATTTCGGCAGTGTCGCGTGTCCATTAATATATGTTTACTGTTACTAGTAACCATGACATAAATGGGCGTAATTATACTTTACGTCGAGTCCATCTATAAATTGTTTTTCTAAAATGGAAAATAGTGCCAAAGTACGGGGAGAAGGATTAAAGTAAGAAATGTTTGTGTCTTACAATATTTTATCTATCTATTTATGTCATTCTGCAACAAACAAAATACTTTCTCAAGTTAAACGACCGCGGCGTGGTCTAGTGGTAGAGCGTCCGCCTCGCATGCGGAAGGTCGTGGGTTCAATCCCCGGCCGGGTCATACCAAAGACTTTAAAAATGGTACTAGAAGCTTCCTCTCTTGACGCTCAGCATTTAGAGGAGAGTTCTAGGTCTGGTCAGCCCGGTGTCAGTATAATGTGACTGGGTGGGGTATCATACCATGTGTCTGCGGCATGATAATCCAGTGTGACAGCGCTTAGAGTACTGTCTCAAGTAGACACCGTCGCGTTGTGACTGTAAAATTGTGGAAAGCGACGCTAAACACTATACGACTACAACTCAAGGTAAACAAAACACCTTCATGGAAATGACCTAGAAAACATCCTTAACAACTAAGCGTAACTGAATGCTTATTTCTTCTGTTTGACCAGATAAAGTTTAGAGTAACAGGCATTAATTATTCTTAGTATATCCAGCTTGCATGTTAACAAACAGTAAAGTCTATAATATATAACAGGAAATGTACAATTTGTTGCCATTTAGTGATTGAATAACTAGAATATATGATTAGTACATATACCACTTTTCAGATGATCTCTTTTTAAATATTGCTGAAACACACTACAATGTTGGTAATGTTATTAACCACGTTCATGCATTGATCAATCATTTAGTATTGTGGTCCTTTCTGTTCCCTTGGTTCAGAAATAGTGTCAAGTAAAACGATATTCAAATTAATGTAGTTTAGATCCATGAGCCCATATATCAGATAATAAAAAAGGTATCTTCTGTACACGTTAAACATTTACTCTAAGACAGAATATTATCATTACATACTTGATTTCATCGCTGGCCAGTCCTTAAAGTCAACTCTCTCGTCTTCAAATGGAACATTGGCGACCGCAAATAGCATCCGTGATGTCTCGGCCCGCCCTCGTACGTTAAAATAGGTCACTTTATATTTTGGTCCCATTGTTTAAAATGCTTTAAAGTTAATGACTGATTTATATAATAAATGGATGAATGTAAACACAACTACACTACGCTCTCACAAAGAATGTATAGTATGATACAGCCGGTAGATAAACGCGTGTGGTTATATAGTCGTCAGTCTTAGTCTTATCTTACGGTTGTAGTGACGGAGCAATGTGTAATAATTAATCTATATTTGAACAGTCTATGGACAGTTTAAGAGATGGTAACCGGTACTTTTTAGTACAAAAACTGAAACATATATACACTCGACCATTACAACGAGGTCAAATTTATCTGGGACTTTTTCAACTAATGTAAATACTTTTGATTTGTTAATACAGTTTAAACAATAAAAGAAACTCCAAACATTAAAGGAAATGATATTTATGTTTAAAAAAACTTATATATTATTGTTGTTAAGAAAATGTTCAGAAAAAAATGTCGTTTAGTATATATTTAAATCAAATATGAATTACTGACATTGATCTTTATATTTTAATTTATACTTTTAATAGTATTTGATGACACTGTATATGTAATATCACTTTACACAATGGATACTTTTGAGACAATTATTTTATTTACAAAACTAGTAAGTTAACATTATTTAATTGGCTACCTAAAAAAATTAGCAGTTTTATAATTCATACTTACAATATGTGTAGTCATCATATTCATCATTCGTTCAGGAGTGTAATAAACTCATAACATATTTTTCATATAATACCCCACAGCTAGTGTAACATTACTGTTTGGTGTTTACCTTACAACACGGATCCCGCGCGTAAAATGCCGAGCTTCCATTAACTTGTCTCAACATATCAACGGCGTCGATTTGATATGGTAAAATGACGTTATATGCCATTAATAACCAATAATAATTATCAATAATAATAACAACGTAGAGCCCATAAATAAAGACAAAACTTTCATTAAAGCCGCTTTAGACTGTCATAATTCAACAGTTGCAATTGTCTCAAACTGTTACTGAAGATTAACGATTTGTCGTCTGTACTGGCCAAAATTTCTGATCGGTAGTCCCGACATTATCTAGTAGTGTACTCTCTAGTTCTGATATATGTTTACGCCGTAAACCCGTCTTTATATACGATGTAATCTCTAGTTCTGATATATGTACCCTTCTTTATATACAATGTTAATCAAACAACATATATGCAACTCCTCGTGTATTTCGAGTACTGATATGGCAAACAAATGTTTACGTGACATGAACGACTTAAATAAAAATGATAATGCAAGTCGCGCTCATAGCAAAAACATACATATAAACATAATACACAAATATCTACTTTTTTTAATACTGTTGTTTTTTCATGAAACAAAACAAAAGTAAAAATTTAAAGTGATATTCTAGCTGAGTGTTTTCTTCAAACGTATTCAAGTGTCCCCCTTTGTAAGAGTAATTAATGTTCAATTACATGTTTTAATAAAAGAATATTTTCGATGTCACACTTTGAAATATAAACGAACATTTTTAATTGGATGCAGTGTTGGCTATATCAGTGTGTAGGCGTATGTCCATATAGTAACGTTCAGTTTTGCTATATATCAACGTTACATTGTGAACTGTTGAATATAGCATAACTGCGTAATGAAAATATGATGATTGGATAGTTTGACTTAGATTAAGCTTATTAAAAGGGCTTTAATTATTGAATTCATATTTATATCTGTGGGATGACTCCTGCGGGATTTTTTGCTTTCTTTTGTTCCTCGTGATCGGCGTTATCTGAAGTATAGTTCTCAACCAGGACTTTTGTGTATTTGGGGTGTTAGTACTTTGCCTATGCTACATTGTTATGTTGTTTGGTGTTATCACGGTGTCTATGCTACATTATTATGTTTTGGGGTGTTATCATTGTGTCTATGCTACATTGTTTATGTTGTGATGTGTTATTACTATGTCTATGCTACATTGTTTATGCTGTTGGGTGGTATCACTGTGTTTATGCTACATTATTTATGTTGTTGGGTGTTATCACTGTGTCTATGCTACATTCTTTATGCTGTGGGTGTTATCACTATGTCTATGCTACTACATTGTTTATGCTGTTGGGTGTTATCACTGTGTCTATGCTACATTCTTTATGCTGTGGTGTGTTATCACTGTGTTTATGCTACATTGTTTATGCTGTTGGGTGTTATCACTATGTCTATGCTACTACATTGTTTATGCTGTTGGGTGTTATCACTGTGTCTATGCTACATTCTTTATGCTGTGATGTGTTATCACTGTGTCTATGCAACTTTATTATGCTACCTCTTGGTGATATTGGTTGTGGTGACACATGTATTTTATACTACTGAAAGAGACTATTGTTGCTCGTTTGCATGTGTGGTTCCAACAGCCAGGTCTGTGTGGCCGGTTTTGTGAAGACATGCCCATGCCATTGGCCTGATAAATATGTCGATTTTGATAAAACATGGCACAAGCACGCGTTGTCTCGTAATATAAAATAAACCATTTCTGACAATTTGCGTATTGTGAAACTAGAATGAAATAATCTCATTCTTGAAACATAATAAAATCATTATGTTTTACTTTATTTTTATAACTAAAAAATACACGATTGTAAAATTGCATACCAAAACCTAATTAAAGGGGTCAGGATATTTTTGTTTCTCTCACTGTTTTTATTTGCAGTTCTTCATTATCATTATAATTATTTATTTTTCGAAACTATTTTACTTATGTATCATTAACAATCGATCTACTGCAAACAATTTCTTATTTAAAGTTTCTCTTCAATTTTACTTCTAAGCCCATGGCGTATGATGGTCCAAATTTTAATCCCAGGCACCCGGCTTCAACAAACAATTATGGAACCACTATGAAATGTTACATGTAAATTATCAAAGGCCCATGACTTCAGCTGCTAGAGTAAATTGTATTTTAAGTTTCCCTTCAAGTGTACCTTTAGCAATTTGGCGAGGGCGTTTGTAGTCATATCACGCTGGTTCAGGAAGTCGTCCGAGATTATATACATGTAACTGCTGAGCATGCTTGGTTGAGATAACATACAAAATAAGGATGTTATCGCGTCTACACGAATTTTAATAATCATCCAAAAGTCGTTTCCGGCCCTAACTTAATTCGCAATAGTAATATTTACTTTTACTTGTCAGATGGTGTGCGTTTGTCAAACTGCCTTCCACATCTGTTGCACTATTACATTTGACAAGATGGTACACCCTGCATATACTGAACGAGGAAGGGTCAATAAGTAACTCAGTAGAGAAAAAATTCGTCCTACACTAAGTAGCTCATTCGTCACACACAATAATTGCAGTTTCCTCTTAGAATTTCTTAACGACCAAAACAACAGTAAACAGCAAAATTTATATTAAACTTTATTTCAAAAATATTTAAACGTATACAAAAAAAAACAACTGACATAATAAATAATAATTTAGATGTATATACATGTAAGTGTTTTTATTTTAAAGTTAATTAATAGAGTACAAGTATAATAGTACACTACAATTTCATCAGGATAAACAAAATATTCTCTTTATAACGGTTGCTTAACACTCCATTTATGTGTAAATGTAAAGAATGCAAGTTTACACTACGATTTAATCAGATTAACACTTTATTTATAAGTTAAAGTAAACAATGCAAGCATGCATTATTACTTTATGATAAAACATTGTCAATTTGTTATGAAATACAATTTGTCAAACGATTTATATTGAAGGGAGTCATATAACGAAGCAAACAAGCATTATATATATACACAAACAAGTAGACACACGGATATGGCACTTCACCTATATCGCCCATATATTTTCGATCTTCGCAGTAATACTGTACATTTAAAACATCATATATTATGGATATTCTGTTAAATAACTTCTATTGTTTTTTTTTCTTTGTAGTGTAATATTCTTTAATTAATTAATTTTGTTGACCAAATTCTAAATCTCGGTCCGCGATAAAGTCACACATCGGCCAGTATCGGGTTATGATAAAACATTGACGAATAAAACAGAAAATGTCAACCTGTGAATTAACTTATTTCTTATAAAAAAGATAAAATACAAGAACGGACTCAACGATTATCTTTGTATAGAACCTTCCGCTATGTGATTCAATAACATTTCCATCATTTAATGAATAGAAAGTTAATGATGTGGCATCTTTAAATAAAACAAAATCAAACAAATCATAATGCTACATAGGAACATGGTACAATTCCTAAGATATTACCACACATCTCCAAATGTTTTCAAGTTTTATGCAACATAGTCGTTTCTGTAAAATACTACTATACCGAAGAAAGAAATCCCATTTTTTTAATTTGTTAAAAACAGTTTTATAACTTAATTCATTTTGAATGAACTTTTCATTTAATGTATCCGTGAGTAGAAACATGTCATGTTGTTCTTGTAGTTTTATTGAAAGTCTGGTCCTGGTTTAACTATACACCTCAATTAAAGATTTTCATAATCGCAACTTTGACAAATGCCAAAAATCCATTTATTGATTAGTATACATATTTAATTTAAATGTTTGTTCACACGTCAACGCTGTGAGATCATTGAATGTATAATGATTTTAAATAAGGATTTAGCGAAATGTTTATTTATAAGTTAATTTTCAACCAGTCCCTGATTCCGTTTTTTTTATATAATACATAATTTTTTAAGGGGCTGTTGTTCCATCTTTAAAATGGAGGAGTGCATATTGAATTATTTGATGCCATGAAAAGTGTTGATAAAAAGTCTAAGCCATTCTGATAGTTGGACACATCTACATCGGGGTTTCTATTCGAGTTTTGAGATAGTTAGCGATTCGCTCGTTAGTCATCGTCTTCTGATAATTCGCCTTGACTCTAGGGAACTTGGCTAAATCTTTTTCGTCACATTTCATGTTCTCCAAAAACGCCAATATCACAATATCTGCCAGTGATATCTAGAAAAACAAAATAATGGACACAAGTTTAATGGTACTGACATTAAAAGGCAAAGAGGTTAAAAGGTGAAATAAAAGTCACTTGTATTAGTGGAGCATTTCCAAAGTCGGATTAAATAGAAAAAAACAATAGAAAAAAGTTTTCTGTTGGCCCTTTTCATATAGTTTTAAAGCGTTGGCTTGCTAAATGAAAGTATTTAGATTTGTTTGATTCAGTTAAATAACCAAATTTATTATTATCTAAAGATGAAATTGATCACGAAAAAAAGGTATGTTGCTGTGTTGGTGTTTGGTGCTATTTAATGTTTAAGATGATGTCTGCGTCAGAATACAGCATTTGGTTAATAATGATAAAATGTGGTTATTTAAATATCATTATATTATACATGTGAAATTGAACTTAAAAACGGCATCAGAGTAAAAGAAATATTTGTAAAATTACCTTAGATAATTCATATTATGGTGCTGTCTTAAAACTTTCATATTATATAATATAAGAAAATAGTTAATATTATGTATTAGTCTAAAAATAAGATAATACATATCGTCATACACTTCTACAACATTTCAAAAATATAAAACGATTTTCTCTTTTGAAAACATATTCATTCCGCTAATAATTACCCCTACCGTTACCCCTTAATTTCTTTATGAGACACTGGTGCCAAAATCTGAGAGAAGCAGTCGAACAAATAAATTGTTGTTGTTAAACTGTTAATAATATTTGACATGGGTGTGGCTTAAATTGTTCAATGTATCTGTATACCTAAGACTGAAACAACGAAAATGGTTCCTCAAAATAAAATGAAACTTCATTTTAAGATATAAAATTCGTTAACATTACAATCTGATAAACTGCTTAGCCAACATCCTTAAATGCACACTAGCTTCAATATTATGTCAGACTCCCTTTATACAAGATCACGGCGTTCATTAAGTATACACTATTCAGTTATACATTAACCATTAACTTACAACAGTAATTTATCCATAAAAGTACACCAGTTAATATACCGATATATGCTTAATGAAAGTCGTCATTTTCTAAACGTTTAAAACGTTTTATAGTTTTACTTCGCAATCTGTTATTTGCACGCCCAGAGTGTTTGTTAATTATCGGCTTCCCTTCATATGTTATTGATTAGTTTATTTCTATTGAGATACTGAGTTTATCTAAGTATCAAACTTGTCAATGAACATTTCACATACTGTTATTTCAAAATTTGGCAACGTAATTTAATTATTTAAACATACATATTTCATTCCCATATGGACTAGCATATTTTGAACAATATAAGTCACGTTATTTCGGCAAGACCATACTCAGCGGCGTGTTCATAAATTCATGTAGAAGAGGCGTAACCTTGAGACAAATTCTCAATACGTAACGTACACCAACAATTTTATAGAGGTGTAATATGTGTTTCACCGTTTTGGGAGAGGGTACAGAGTCGCCGGGAGTTACGTATGTAATTCAGATAACGTTATTTTGTCATTAAAACTTGAATGCCAACTGTTTTGAGCATGTCTTTTAAAACAATTTACCGTAAAACCGCAAATAAATCCAAACATGCTTTTTAAACTAAATCAATGTAAAAAATTACCGACATATCTATCTACTCCATCCATTTAAGAAAATAACAAAATAGTTTGCAGCCATGCTTTGGTCGCTTATGAACATCATCCCCACCCTACCCTTTAAAACATATAGGTACTGTAGTCATGTTAGCAGTAAATACACACAGCTCATTACAATGAATTATTTAAACAAAAAAAACACTCATATGTAGTCAGTTATTTTAGTTGCTGTTGTTGTTGTTGTTGTTGTTGTTGTTGTTGTTGTTGTTGTTCAGGCTTTAGCGTCGCCTTCAACAATGTATTAGTCTATTTGAGGCAATATTCTAAGCGCTGATATGCTGGAGTATCATGCCACATGGTATGATACGCCACCCAGTCACAATTAAGTGACACCGAGTTGACCAGGCCTAGAACTATCCTCTAAATACTGAGCGACAATAAATGAAAATTCTAGTTTCATTTTTCAAGTCTTTCGTATGTCCCTGCCAGGGATCGATCCCACGACCTCCAGCATGCGCTTAAATGAGTGGATACCAAATAATATATAATTATACTTACAGATGAACCTACAGCAAAATCATCTTTGCCGCCTTTTTTTATAAGATTTTCTAAATATTCTAGATATTTTGGGTAGGTGTCCGCTTTTAGTTTTTCAAACAGTTCACGCTGAAAGACAAATTGTACAAAGATGGTTAATTTGATATGAACACAACGTGCTTGATTCTTTATTATAATGTTGAATGTAATTACAAACAGAGAGCTGTAAGCGTTGGTAATATGGCAATACATCTATACAATATGATTCTATGTGATAAAGGTTAATACGCTTTATACGGTACCTTTTTCGCTGGGTCATTCTCTTGAAAGGCAGGTGTTCCCTTGGATACAAAGTCTACGGCTGTTTCTACTATTTCGTTAATCAGATGTGTCTCCTCTTTGTTCTTTCCGAATAAATCTAAATACATTTAATCAAGTATTACTTATCATTTCAATAGAAAAAAGCATTTAAATAAAATAGTAAAGAAAAATGATAACAAACAGAAAAATAAGCGAAATTATTCACTGTTTTAATACCTTTGTTATACCGTCATAGCTTTTGACGCTGACGTCTAAAGTCGAAATGTGTAACTTAAATACCCTTTCTCAAAAATGTATTACAAACATGATACACTGAGTGTAGGTATCTAGATATTATAAATTACGCTTCTCTATTGCTTTTTTGTTTGTGTTCGTTTGAAGTAGATATAGAATGCATATATTTTTTGATAACATACAGTCATTATAAAAATTAAAATTAATTATCATAGTTTAAATTATGTAATAATAAACCTATCATTTAAACAATTCGAAAACTATTTACAATTACTCTACGGTACTTGGAAATGCTTTTTACCAATTTCAGTTAAACTTACTAAATTCTCGTGCCAGATACCGCGCTATGGACATACTCTGTGACGATTTAATTTCGTCGTTAACATACAGAACTGGGAGGGTTTCCAGTGGCATTTCTAAAAGAGAAGGATATATTAGCAAAGCGGCAACATAATGCCTTTGGCCATTTACAAACTATTATTTAACGAGATATGGCAAAGACAGCAGCAAATACAAAATAACAAACATTTACATAGTATTTTCTCAAAGAAGCATACCGAGTTAAATATAGGTTTCTTCATCAAACCTCCCATGTATTTTATCAATATGAGGGACACCTGCTGGAATAGGCCTATCAGCACCATACTTACTTAATTTTGCGTATTTGAAAGGGGACACGGCTATTTCAAAACAATAAAAAATAAACAAATACATTTATTTTTCTGAACTTTGTTTCTTTTCTATTTTAACATCTGATGCAAATTAACATTTTAAAACTTGAAATGTATTTCCCGTTAAACAATCATTTCAAACTATTGGCCACTTGCCAGGTGGTCATTTAAAAAGAAAAGTAATAGTAGTATTTTTATACATTCTGTAAGATTTTTAAAACAAATTGAAGAATTATCGTTTTCAGTATAATATCTATTTGATTTGTTGCAAGACAATCAAAGAAAACTATTACGTACTTGATTTCATCGCTGGCCAGTCCTTAAAGTCAACTCTCTCGTCTTCAAATGGAACATTGGCGACCGCAAACAGCATCCGTGATGGCTCAGCCCGTCCTCGTATGTTAAAATAAGTCACCTTATATTTTGAAACTGGTACTCCCATCGTTATAAGATGTTTTAAGGGTTTGGTCGATTTTTTTATTATAAACTGAGGAATTTTACCCTGTCACAGCTCGATCGTTAGAGTTAACTGTGTACTAATTTAACAGGTATAAAACAATCAATACACATTACAGGTTATGCCGCAGGTATATATAGGTCCGGTGACAATGTACTTGATCGGCCGGTTTACTTTTCAGAACAAGTGTTGGAATATTGGATAACTGGAGTAGTAAATATAGCATAAATAGTCTTGCAATAATGAGGACATATTTATTTTAAATCTTTTGAAAACATAAGTATGGTGTCCGTGAATATGCGATATCATGGCATGTGTAATAATGTCGTTATATTTATTTGTGACCATATCAAACTTTGTGTAATGTAGGAAGCAGGAAAGGCACGCTATCAGATGTTCAATAATAATAAATAAAGTTTGTATTTTTTTCATTACAATTCAATAAATAAAACATGTACACCAGCACATGTTCAGCATTTGATTATTACAATATATTTAAATCATAATCAAACCCACGCTCCTTATTTGTCAATACTTAATGTTCATATAACATGAATTATCATTACTCTGTATTATATCATTGAGACGGGAAATAGTTTCATTTAAGTATTCATAAAAACTATTAAGTATTAAATCGGTTATATATATAATATATTGTCCTTACAATCTGTCTGCAAGGCGGACTAGATATTGAACACTTTTTCACGGACATTTAGAGTAGCAATTGTTTCAATGGCGGAGAAAGTCATATCTATTTTAAGCTTAACAAATCAGAGTTTAATTTTCATTCAAATATATAAGACTGACGATTTCTCCGTTTATCCTTGTTTATGGATTTTTCTTGATGAAAAGCATGTTTCTTTTTTTACACAAAAGTAAGCCATGAACGTTTATTTTTAGCTTTGCCAAAGTGTACAGCTGTTTATCGATGGCCTGTGAAGATTTTACGATATCTGTATTAGAGACGATTGTTTACGCTTTGTAGGTCTGTATTGTGGACGTTTTAAAATCAATAGATGTAAGAACTTCAGTTATTGTTCAAAGGATCGTATCTTGTGATAATGTTACATTACAAAGGCGACATATCACGAGAACTAGAACAAACGGGGTCAGTATATAGTGTTTTAAACTAGAATACAAAGTGGTATAATTTAGAACATTGGTTTTTGTTCACGATCGATGATTGATTTGTTTTTAGGTTATTTTAGAACGGTGTATAATCTAGATAAACGCTTAACCTTATCATCGAGTTTACTGGTGACGTGGTACCTAATAGAATGTTCTCACACACCCCGGGGGTCTCTACACCTTAGTCCCTGGCCAAAGTTCTATCACCAAGCAATGGTACCTATGGAAACTAGCAATGATTGAACAAGACCATTGGCAAACAGACATTTTCTTTAGACAAAACGCGATGGTTTGTAGCTCGTATATAGTTGTACTGCATAATAAAATTGTTGCGCAGTTTTGTTTTGTGTGTATGTGTGCTAGTGTATGTGTTGTTTTATTTTGGGTTGTTATTGTTTTGTGTATGAGACAATTGTTCAACACATTGTAAGATATTTGGAGGCGGACATCGCATCTAACAACTATCATATGATAATTAATACCAAACACACTTTATTTTGGCAAGTCACTGATTATTTCCCCACACATTTAAAGGTGGAATATTCGTGACCACAGATCAAAGTCCATGACATATCACACCAGCACACAGACTGTGGTTGACCAGGTATTTGAACTCATCAGTCAGGTGCGTTACCGATTTAGTTGTTCTAGTGTGCAAGAAATGTTATTGGAATGTTAGGTTAAGTGATAAAAACTGTATGTTAAAAACGAGAGTCAACCTCTTCATAATTAAGGTCTCTGCAAAACCACGGTTATAAAACATATAATACGCAAATTTGTTTTCATTATCGTTTTCTATTTGTATTTTCCTCTCCAATAAACATGACATGTGTTGTGGATGGTCCTATCCGCAGTCAACATACATGTATAAATGGAAATAGTTATTGTCAATTTAATTGTTTGATAATTCCAATATGTGCGTGCGATCACAATTATTTAGCTAGTATATGAATTCTCTATGTAAAATCAGGATTGTGTGAAAATAATCAAATTCTGCCGATTATCACCGTATTAACAAATAACAAACATATTTAATAATATGAATGAGCTATTTTTAAGTTAGCTCACGACGTGATTACACATTCTGTTTTTGTCATTATTCTGACTCTGAATAGGAGGTTTAAGTGGCCAATTCTGGGGTTAATAAAATGGGAGGTAACGCGCGTTTGATCTCTCTTATTTATCCTTAGTGACTCGAATCTACTTCCGCAACACTTTAACTGATGTCATTCCAGTTTAACACTGATCGCAAAAAGTAAGGATGTGTGTTATTGACTGTCTTAGTATATATGGGTTCGAAACATTTGGGACTGTTGGTCACTGAATTTTGTACTTTACGCGCGTAACTTATACTTACAGAGTTTTAGATCAATATTGTAATATTAACGCAATACTGTTAAATTTATATTGTAACATTGTGATGTCACGGCAACACAATGACAAGCGTTGATAACATGGTAATATTATAGCACATTGGTGATGAAGTGATGACTCGTTGGTGATGGAGCAAAGCTACGACAGCACGATGTAGGTGCGATAGCACGTTGGTGATAAAGTGATGACTTGTTGGTGATGGAGCAAAGCTACGGCAGCACGATGTTGGTGCGATAGCACAATTGTGATTGAGTGATGACCCGTTGGTGATGGAGCAAAGCTACGACTGTACGATGTAGGTACGATAGCATGATGGCGATAAAGTGATGACTTGTTGGTGATGGAGCAAAGCTACGGCAGCACAATGTTGGTACGATAGCACGGTGGTGATGGCGTGATGACCCGTTGGTGATAGAGCAAAGCTACGACAGCACGATGTTGGTGCGATAGCACGGTGTTGATGGAGTGATGACCCGTTGGTGATGGAGCAAAGCTACGGCAGCACGATGATGGTGCGATAGCACGGTGGTGATTGCGTGATGACCTGTTGGTGATGGAGCAAAACTACGGCAGCACGATGATGGTGCGATAGCACGGTGGTGATGGCCTGATGACCCGTTGGTGATGGAGCAAAGCTTCGGCAGCACGATGTTGGTACGTTAGCACGGTGGTGATGGAGTGCTGACCCGTTGGTGATAGAGAATGCTACAGCAGCACGTTGTTGGTACGAAAGCATGGTGGTGATGGAGTGATGACCTGTTGGTGATAGAGCAAAGCTACGACAGTACGATGTAGGTACGATAGCATGGTGGTGATGGAGTGATGATCCGTTGGTGATGGAGTAAAGCTACGACAGTACGATGTAGGTGCGATAGCACGGTGGTGATGGAGTGATGACCCGTTGGTGATAGAGCAAAGCTACAACAGTACGATGTAGGTGCGATAGCACGGTGGTGATGGAGTGATGACCCGTTGGTGATAGAGCAAAGCTACGACAACACGATGTTGGTGCGATAGCACGGTGGTGATGGAGTGATGACCCGTTGGTGACGGAGCAAAGCTACGACAGTACGATATAGGTACGATAGCATGGTGGTGATGGAGTGATGACCAATTGGCGATGGAGCAAAGCTACGGCAGCACGTTGTTGGTACGATAGCACGTTGGTGATGGAGTGATGACCCGTTGGTGATGGAGCAAAGCTACGATAGTACGATGTAGGTACGATCGCACGGTGGTGATGGAGTGATGACCCATTGGTGATGGAGCAAAGTTACAACAGCACGATGTTGGTGCGATAGCACGGTGGTGATGGAGTGATGACTCGTTGGTGAAGGAGCAAAGCTACGACAGTACGATGTAGGTACGATAGCACGGTGGTGATGGAGTGATGACCCATTGGTGATGGAGCAAAGCTACGGCAGCACGTTGTTGGTACGATAGCACGTTGGTGGTGGAGTGATGACCCGTTGGTGATGGAGCAAAGCTACGGCAGCACGTTGTTGGTAGGAACGATAGCACGGTGGTGATGGAGTGATGACCCGTTGGTGATGGAGCAAAGCTACGACAACACGATGTTGGTGCGATAGCACGGTGGTGATGGAGTGATGACCCGTTGGTGATGGAGCAAAGCTACGGCAGCACGTTGTTGGTACGATAGCACGGTGGTGATGGAGTGATGACCCATTGGTGATGGAGCAAAGCTACGGAGGCACGTTGTTGGTACGATAGCACGGTGGTGATGGAGTGATGACCCGTTGGTGATGGAGCAAAGCTACGGCAGCACGTTGTTGGCACAATAGCACGGTGGTGATGGAGTGATGACCCATTGGTGATAAAGCAAAGCTACGACAGTACGATGTAGGTGCGATAGCACGGTGGTGATGGAGTGATGATCCGTTGGTGATAGAGCAAAGCTACGACAGTACGATGTAAGTGCGATAGCACGTTGGTGATGAAGTGATGACTTGTTGGTGATGGAGCAAAGCTACGACAGCTCGATGTAGGTGCGACAGAACGTTGGTGATGGAGTGATGACCCGTTGGTGATAGAGCAAAGCTACGACAGTACGATGTTGGTACGATAGCATGATGGTGATTGAGTGATGACCCGTTAGTGGTGGAGCAAAACTACGACAGCATGATGTTGGTACGATAGCACAATGGGGATGGAGTGATGACCAGTTAGTGATGAAGCAAATCTACGACAGCACGCTGTTGGTACGATACCACAATGGGGATGGAGTGATGACCAGTAAGTGATGACGCAAAGCTACGACAGCACGATGTTGGTACGATAGCATGATGGTGATTGAGTGATGACCTGTTGGCGATGTAGCAAAGCTACGACAGCACGATGTTGGTGCGATAGTACGATGGTGATTGAGTGATGACCCGTTGGTGATGGACCAAGCTACGGCAGCACGATGTTGGTACGATAGTACGGTGGTGATGAAATGATGACCCGTTGGTGATAGAGCAAAGCTACGACAGTACGATGTTGGTACGATAGCATGATGGTGATTGAGTGATGACCCGTTAGTGATGAAGCATAGCTACGACAGCACGATGTTGGTACGATAGCACAATGGGGATGGAGTGATGACCAGTTAGTGATGAAGCAAATCTACGACAGCACGCTGTTGGTACGATAGCACAATGGGGATGGAGTGATGACCAGTAAGTGATGACGCAAAGCTACGACAGCACGATGTTGGTACGATAGCATGATGGTGATTGAGTGATGACCTGTTGGTGATGTAGCAAAGCTACGACAGCACGATGTTGGTGCGATAGTACGATGGTGATTGAGTGATGACCCGTTGGTGATGGAGCAAAGCTACGGCAGCACGATGTTGGTACGATAGCACGTTGGTGATGAAATGATGACCCGTTGGTGATAGAGCAAAGCTACGACAGCACGATGTAGGTGCGATAGCACGGTGGTGATGGAGTGATGACTCGTTGGTGATGGAGCAAAGCTACGACAGTACGATGTAGGTGCGATAGCACGGTGGTGATGGAGTGATGACCCGTTGGTGATAGAGCAAATCTACGACAGTACGATGTAGGTGCGATAGCACGGTGGTGATGTAGTGATGACCCGTTGGTGATAGAGCAAAGCTACGAGTGCATGATGTTGGTGCGATAGCACGGTGGTGATGGCGTGATGACCCGTTGGTGATGGAGTAAAGCTACGACAGCACGATGTTGGTGCGATAGCACGGTGGTGATGGAGTGATGACCCGTTAGTGATGAAGCAAAACTACGACAGCACGATGTTGGTACGATAGCACAATATGGATGTAGTGATGACCAGTTAGTGATGAAGCAAAGCTACGACAGCACGCTGTTGGTACGATAGCACAATGGGGATGAAGTGATGACCAGTTAGTGATGAAGCAAAGCTACGACAGCACGATGTTGGTACGATAGCACAATGGGGATGGAGTGATGACCAGTTAGTGATGAAGCAAATCTACGACAGCACGCTGTTGGTACGATAGCACAATGGGGATGGAGTGATGACCAGTTAGTGATGAAGCAAAGCTACGACAGCACGATGTTGGTACGATAACATGATGGGGATGGAGTGTTGACCTGTTGGTGATGTAGCAAAGCTACGACAGCACGCTGTTGGTGCGATAGCACAATGGGGATTGAGTGTTGACCAGTTAGTGATGAAGCAAAGCTACGACAGCACGATGTTGGTACGATAGCATGATGGTGATTGAGTGATGACCCGTTGGTGAAGGAGCAAAGCTACGGCAGCACGATGTTGGTACGATAACACGGTGGTGATTGAGTGTTGACCAGTTAGTGATGAAGCAAAGCTACGGCAGCACGATGTTGGTACGATAGCATGATGGTGATTGAGTGATGACCAGTTGGTGATGGAGCAAAGCTACGGCAGCACGATGTTAGTACGATAGCACAATGGGGATGGAGTGATGACCCGTTAGTGGTGGAGCAAAGCTACGACAGCACGATGTTGGTAAGATAGCACGATGGTGATTGAGTGATGACCCGTTAACGGTGGAGCAAAACTACGACAGCATGATGTTGGTACGACAGCACAATGGGGATGGAGTGTTGACCAGTTAGTGATGAAGCAAAGCTACGGCAGCACGATGTTGGTACGGTAGCACAATGGGGATAGAGTGATGACCCGTTAGTGATGGAGCAAAGCTACGACAGCACGATGTTGGTAAGATAGCACGATGGTGATTGAGTGATGACCCGTTAGTGGTGGAGCAAAACTACGACAGCATGATGTTGGTAAGATAGCACGATGGTGATGGGGGATGGCAGGATGATGATTGAGCGATTCTACAATAGCACGATGACATTGGTACGATAGCGCGATGGCATGATGACGATGACGCAAAAAATAAAAATATGCCCGGTGTTCTACACCGATACAGTATACATTGATTTAACATCTTATCGGAAAGATTGTTAGTTATTTTAATAATGTGATTTCTAAAATACACATTGCCGTGACTAAGGATTAGGCCCGGGTTACCAAGGAATGCTAACCCAATTACTTAAGCAATGGAATTTGATAAATATCGTAATACTTAACTAATCATGTGTTTGCACTGATAAAACAGTATCATTGAGCAATGGCGTTGTGACATTTATACAGTGGTACAACTCTTGCGCATTGTAGCATAAAGGTGCGTCATATAAGTGCAGATGGTTTTGCGTCATTAAGCATTAGTTGCGACATTCAGTGTGACATACCAAACTTTTGATATCGGTGTCGCATGAAATTCCGATTATAGTTTCACTATAAACAAAGAAGGACGGTTTTAGTTTAATCTTCATAAATCAATTAGCGTTTAAAATATCAAATTTTTACTTATCATAAAATGGTGCTTAAAATGTCCCCTACAAGTTAGTTATTTTATCATAATTTTAAATTAATTATTTTTGGTCCTTTTCAAAATTTAAGACAATCATCTAATATCTCTATATGTTCTGTACAAATTGAAGAAAATATTCGGAGAAATTATTTTATCTCCAACACCATATTTTAACCACATTATTTCGAATTTGTACTTGCACAACAAGATATTTTATTAAGCTTTCCATTGATATTATTTTTATCAAAATAAGAGTTTATCTCTTTGGTCCTTTTTACACTTTTTTAGAAACACTACTATATTTTTTTTTTAAAGTCGGCAAACATCGACAACCTTCGGGATTTCTCGTGACTGTACATATTCCAGGTTACCGCACAGTAATTTATATCGTTGTTATGACGCCCTACGGGGAGATTATTGGGGACACATATCGTCTTTGTTTCTTGTCTTCTAATGAAGTTCTAAAGCAATTTAAATTGTGTTATGGGGTAAAATACCTACATGCAAATAGAATTGCTTAAAATTCATAAAAAATATATTTTTTTATGTATTGTATTAAGTATAAGAAATTAAAAAGGATGTTATTATGCATAAGTTTTCTTTAGAAGGAATAAATAACTGTTATTATAAAAAAAATGAACCAATAGTTTTAAAGAATATATCTGTAGATCGTTTCTTCAAACACTGGTGTTTTTGCAGACGTTTCGCGTAACGACGTCGAACTACATTATATCTTATAACAATAAATCGCAGCCTTCAGTCTTAAAACCATGTTTTCATTTGGTAAATGCCAATAAGTACATGGTACATTTTTTAATTAGTTTGTAAATCTGGTTCTAACTAATCAATGGGAAATTAACAGGTGAGTTTGAGATGTGACAAATGTTGCATCGGTCACATTTACCAATATTCATACTGAACTGAAAGTGCCTGTATTGGAGAATACCTACTATGTTATTATCTGTATTGTCAGTCTAGTCTCTGTCTAGCATATATGATCAAATGTGATACTCGTTTTTTAGATGATTTTCTAAATTGGCGTGAAAGTGCCCATAATATAATTTCAGTTTCTTAATAAATTACAGTTTTAGTGCACATTTTAAATAGAATTACAAGATACTGTTATTTTAATTATACTTTTTAAAAAAAAAAATCTAACCTATAAATGATTTTAATCCTATTGCAATTTAAGTTAATTGTGCATCTAATCCTTTTAATCCTTTGTAGTAAACGCTGGCTGATAAATACTGATTGGCTGACAATTTGTATATTTGGGAATTAAAGGGAAGTGGCCTAGGGGCAATTCTTCACGGGGTGTTGGCGATAAAGTTTACATAAATATTATATATTGTGATAGTTTATTGCACTAACAATATGTTCAAATTATTAACATTTGCTATTATATAAATCGTATCTTGTAATATTGTAAAGAACTGTGTTTGCATGGTAAATGTATGTAAGTAAGGTGCATATGCATTATTATTTAATATTTTATACTTCAATCTGTAATCCCATATAGGAGGTACGTATAAATATTATCACACCGACACATGCTTGATTATAAGAGAGAGAGAGAGAGAGAGAGAGTACTAAATATGATGATGATGATGATGATGATGATGATGATGAAATAATAAGATAATTATTATACTAATGTGATTATACCAATGATGATTTTTATTTAATTTCTCTACTTTAGTAAATGTTTATTAAACAGTAAAACATTCCCCATTTTAGTTAATTTCCATCAGACTAAAACATGATGATGGAGACTGAGAAGCATACCGATATATTATTTTATAATTAGTTTATTTAATATAGAAAAACAATTAATAAATATAGATTATTACCATGATTAAGATATAACATTACATGTTGTGTTACTTAATAAATCCATAATTAAATTCAATAAAATTCATTAGAATTATTTGTTAACTTAAATAAAATGTGTTATATTTTATTCAAATTATGGATATATTTAATATTATTCTGTTTTGTTAAACTGTATATGCATATCGATATCACGCAAACTAAAATAAAAATAAAAATATTAATCAAAGGCGTCTCAAACATTAGTATCTTTCATTGAAATTTTCAGTTACTTAATATATTGACCTGTAATTATATGCTTCTAGCTTTATGTAAAATCATGAGACATATTAAAGTTTCCAATACTAATGAACTCCTCGCACAACAAATCGAAATATATATGCTTAACTATTACTGGGATTAAAATAATTAACTCGAAAAGTTAACAAACATTATCAAACCAAGTTCAAATATCGATTTTGCCGGTATCCGATCAGGACATAAAACGCATCAACATACGGCTGGGCACATATAAATGTGTATTTATGTGTCACTGCCAATATTATGTAGCGTTATTGTTTAAAGTATCAATTATGTCTTATAGAGCGTTTTAAATGTATTAAGCTTGATTAATCAAAATAGTTTTATTGTACGTCTCACACCACTATAACATTTCCCAAAGGGCACCATTGTAACATTTATGTCCGAAACAGAGTGAAAAATTAAATTCTGCAGCATGTGTCTGGGCTCAAATTCTTCACTGGCTCAAGATATGCAATTATAAAGGAAAAAAAGTATACCTTGACCAGGTTTTTTTTTTTTAATTCAATGCTTTTGTGAGACCTATCAATTTCCAGAGTAATAATATGTCAACTATTCGCCCTAGATGCGGTTCGAACCAACTATTCTGAAATGACACAAAATTGTCCAGAAAGCTAGTATCAGCATCAAATTTTCGGTGGTGATTTCTAAAATACTGACCATTTAACTCATGTTAGCAAAAAACAAAACATTGTAGTACAAAGTCCTGAAAAAAGAAGAAAAAGAGAACTAAAGTTTTATTTCTACCTCCTTCATCTGTCCGGAGTACTCAAGGGAGATAACAGTGGTGTGAATCCTGTAGATTTCATTAACTCAATAAACTTAAACCTTTGATAATAGCATCGTCTTATATAGTATCTTCAAGGATTTATATACAAGTCCTTGGTATTTTCTAGGATCATCAAACCATAGGCATTTAAAGTTTGATTTATTGATTCTTTATTTCTTTATTTCCTCCATAATACAAATATACAGGAGAGTAGAAACATTTAAACAACAACATGGGAGTACAACACAATACAAAAACTTAATACATATATAGACAATTAAATAACAATCAAATATATACAATACATACAAACATATAACTTCGATAGTACAAACAACTTACATATATACAAACGAAATAAATAAATGATATGTCCATTCAAATTGAAAAACATATTGACACTTTTAGAAGAATATTGCCTATAATGACTGATATGATTTGCCGAAACGAAACACAAGAGCATACACTATATGGGTACTAAAAGTAGTATTAGTTCCAAATATTATCTTTCAAAAGGAGAATTTACCTTAAAAGTTAAATAAAAGGAACGCATTATTTGATGATATTATATTTTTTTAACACGTTGAATACAAACAATAAATATATAATATAATATTTAAAATTGAAATATTATTGTGTATTGTTATTTTCGCTGTCAATACGAAATAACGACGAGCTCAGCAACAAAGTGACAAAACAAAAAAGATGAAGTATTGTGTGTGTGTTATCTACATAAACGTAAATCTTAATACTTTAGTCATATGATGTAAATGCCTAAATGTAATTTTTGAAATAGAAACCGTTTGTTTATCTGTTTAAAGAAGGATACCCGGAAACTAGTTCTATAATTTGATTAAAGGCGTTCATGTTACAAAGTTTATCGTACATAGCGGATCCACATACTTTGAGTATATAACATAATAAAGTATGTCTGAGGGAGTTATTTGACGAGCAGAACAAAATTAAATGTTCAGCTACAGTTTCCGTAATGAGACTGCACTGCGGACAAACAGTTTGATATTTAAGGGCAAATAATTTACCAATTATAAAAGTGACAGTTCTACAGTACGGTAGAGATTCGCGATATACTTGGGAGAAATACCAAATACAGTTTGGTACGATTTTTCTTTGTATATTGAGAAAACTATTGAGACTGCCGCCTTGAATCAGTCTTGTTCTAAAGTCAAGTTCGGCTAATTTATGTATACTTAATTTAAGCATTTTTTTCCATTTTCTTAACATAGGGAAGAATGCAGTGGAAATGTATTCCGGAAACACATCGGTCAATTTGTATTTGCCTAGAATACGGTAGATATCTGGCATAAAACCCTGCGTTATGTTGATAAGACATGAATTGAATCAGCCTATTTACAAAAAGTTTGTGTATCCTAAAGCGTTTATTAATGCTACATAATTGTCCAAACATCAAGAACTTTCGCTTTTAAATTTCATGCTCGATTCGTGTGATGTCAATTGAAGCCAGCGCAACGTCACTTCGAGGTTGTTTTGGTAAAAACTGCATATATTTAATGCACTGGACATGTACTCGTTCTAGCTATTTGAGTTGCGTATCTGTAATGTCGTTCCATAGTTCGCAGCCGTATAAAGCCCGCGAGAGGACAACAGTTTGATATAGATGTTTTACTGTAATTGGGTGTAAACCATTTTGATAGACGCCACAGTCGGCTAATCAAAAATATGTTTTACGTAATTTAATTCACGCGTCTTTAATATTTTCATTCAGACACTTGTCTTTACTACATGACATGCCTACATGTATATATTTTGTCGGTTTCAATGACAGTACTTTGACTTAAACGCCATTGCCTTGAGTTATTATGCGAATCAGAACTGCATTAATTAAAGACAATGGCATTACATTTATTTGCATTATAAGTATATCGTTCTCGGATAGAATTATTATGGCATATGGACATCCGTTCTTAGTCAGTGAACTGAGCACCATATCGTCTGCAGATGTTGGGCAACTGTAACCCATATCATTTATTTTAAGACCGTAATAGGATTGATCTAACTTGTTCATTAGATCATTTATGAAGTGTAGATAGAAATGCGGGCTCAGTACTTGGCCTTGTCTTGTTCCCTGTAAAATTGGGAAACAATCCGAAGGTTGGCCTTGTGACCTAACGCAGCAAACATGTTAAGTATAATTTTGAAAATAGATTTGTCGACACCTTCTTTATATAATTCAAGCATCAAATGCTATGAAATACGTGGTTAAATGCTTGTCTCACGTCGAGGATGTAAGAATTGTTTTCTTTTGCCAAAAAAAGATGCTTTTTCGTAAAAGAAAAGACGTCATTTTCCAACTAATGTTTCTTTGAAAAATGCCTTGCAATGTGATGAACTTGAGTGTATCAGATTGCTCTAACATTTTTAGTAAAACCTTTTCGTACATTTTTATAATAGTAGAACAAAGTGGTATGGACCTGTTACTATTGGGGTCCGTTTTGTTTTTATTGTTACCTCTGTAAAGGGTCGTTATAATATCCTTTTTCATTTCAACATGGTACATGTGGTAGTAAAGACATATTCTGAAATAATTTTTTTATAACGGAAAGTAATAGTGGACCACCGTATGTTATATTTTCGTACTAAATAAGACCATTACCACAGGCATTTTTCTTTTTACAAGATTTTAAAGCTGGTCAACCATAGTTAAATTGATCTCAATATCGTTACATTGATGTGTATTTAATTCAGATTTCAGATTTAATGTCCGACAACTCTTCATCGCAAGATCGTGCACAGGCAGAATAAAAATCATGAGCTTACGGCGTGTATAATTCTAAAAACCATTATCAATCTCGACCGTATTCTCATAAGATTGTCTATTAAAATTCATTTTAAGAGTAGTTTCGGATTCCTTTTTTTTCGTACGCCTGTTTAAGGACGCATTATTGTTCATATTAACCGCTGTATCAATAATCCGTTCTAAGCTAGACAGATACGTTTGGACAACAGCGCGTTGGACTTTACGAAATTTGTTTTTAATGCCTTATAGTTTCTTTAACTAAGGGATTGATTACTTCGAGAGCGATTTTCATTTTAACCATTGTATCCGTTTAGAATTCATTTCGGTATGTGAATACGATAATTCTCGATTCCAATATGGTTTAATAAATGGTTTGAATTTTGATTTTGAAATAAATCTATTGGTCGCATTATTCACTTAATTATGGACGGTCGTATATAACGAGACAACGTCACCGGGCGAAGCTATATGTAATGAAAACAAATCGTTACGAAGATCAGGATCAGACTTTTTAATCATGAACTCAGTTATGCTTGACTGGAAGCCCCCTATGTAAAATCGTTTAGGACGCGCACGACAAATTTCTGAAAGTCTTTATCTTCATCCGCGTATGTACCAGTAAGGTAACCTTCAGTGTTGCCAATACTATGAACCTCTGTCATTGGGTGCAGCCATTTCTCTGTTTATGATGTCAAAATTGATTTTTCTGAGCGTACGAACGCGCTGTTTTTTTGTTTTCTTTTATACAAGGTCTTTTATTCTCGCGATTTCCCGTTAACAATTGTTTGAATTACAAAGTTACCGAATAATTGGTCATTTTTTGTGATCGCTTGTCTCGGTATTAGCACAATTTGCTTGGATATTTAGAACCGCTAAATTGATCTCCATTTGTAATGGCAAATGGGATGCAGTAATTAACGTATACCCACACACAGCAGCAGACTGTAATACTGAATCATTTCGCAATGGGATGGGTTTATTACTTTTGGTGGGGGGGGGGGGGGACTGGGCGTTGGGTCGTTTGTATTGCAATCTGTTGTCTGCGTTTGTACACTATGGCAAGCAGAGCCACATTTGGCATGGGATTTTAAGCTATTAAATGCATCAGTAATTTGTAGAACACTTTCTTGAAGGTTAATTAAACTGTCAGAGTTTTTCAGTAAGTCCAATTTAATGTTCTTTATAGCAGTTGGTATAGTAGCTTCCGCTTTGATATTGTCCACACGTTTTCGCATGTCATCAAGGGATCCTTGCATTATTTTTTGAAATCCGTGTTTCTAATGTTTTCAGTGGCTGCGTTTCGTTGTTTTAAAAGCAACATGTCAGCTTGAATACTGGTTATTGTGCCCTTCATCTGTTTAAGGTCAGCAGAGCACTCACATTTGTGTTTGGATAGTGATGGTGGGCGTATTACGTTGTAGTTAATGTCAAACGGAAAGTCTTGGATGACGTCAAACAGCATCAATTGAGATTCGTCCAGATAAGATTCGTACTGATGATAGTCCATAAGGACGCGATCAATAAACAACGAACTCGGATGTTCTCGTACCTGTTGTAAGAGGCGGTGGTATTCTGTTACATCCGCACTTGCATCTTAATCACTGGCTGGCAAAATGATTTGTAGAATAAAGCGATTTTTTGAATATCTCAGAATGTTTATTTCCTTTTAATATCGGTTCACAAAAGACTTATCTTTATGTTTATAGTGTCCAATATTAAATCCAGTGGTTAAATCCATTTATAAAAAAAATATTTGTCAGAGCAAACTTTAAACATCCATTCCTTCACGCATGCGTATGAATAGACTGCGTTGCCCCTAGGCGGATAAATAGGGAATACTTTATAGCTCCACATATGGCTAATCATATACATGCATGGTTGATGGTTGCGTTGACCATTTCCTAACATTCAGTACTAATACATCATCATAACACTTTAAAAATATTTTGGCTGAAAAGTCCCCCCCCCCCCCCCTGCCCCCACTACTCCCCCCACTAACCCCCCCCCCCCCCCCCCCCCCCACATAAGAAGAGAAGCAGAAAATCGCCTTTTTCTTGATTATTTAGAAAAATAAATCATTCAGTTATGCAGTTGAGGCATGCAGAAACAGAAAATGTGACATCATAACCAGAGGAAGTGTTTGATCAATTAATAAAAAAAACAACGCTAAATTAAATATTTGTTCGTTTTAGGATTCAGACCATAATCATTGAGATTGATGATGTTGTCAAATATTTAATGAATCAACTTTGTTGCTTTATCTGCATTCAGTTATCTTAAACGATGTTAAAGCACTTAAATTAATTTACTGGAATTGACAAGAGAATACATCTTAGCCTATAAGAAAGTATTGTTATGTTACCAAGCTAACATTGTTGCAATATTGGCGAGTTATCTGATACTCATTCAGGTCTTTTTAGATTACTGTCTGTTTCCGAATTAGTATTGTCCAAGAACTCTGAATGTACTGCCATAGTCACCATATATTAAATGTTTTGTCAGACGATACAGTGACTGGAAAACAAAGGTCAAGTCACCCATTGCAGCATCTATAATGGGTTTGTTTTTTATCGAGTTCTTTACTAGCGGAACAAAACGAAGTTGTGCTTTCCTAATCGACTTTCAGCAACCTTTTCTGATTTAGAGGGAATCTGTTGTATTAAGTTGACAGCCATTCCTGAGGAAAAATTGTTTTAACCAATGACCTCAGTGGAAGTCAATATCTGTTTTATTATCTATACAACAAATCTGCAAAATAACGTGTAACAGCATCATTATATTATTTTCGGTTTAGAAAAGCACATACGTAGACTTTATTATAGACATGATAACTATATTTACCTACAACTTACGTAAGGAATCAAATGGACAACATTGGTAGTAACGTCTGTTATCTTCCCAGCCATATTAATAGTAATTTCTGAGTTATATCTAATAAATGTATTTTTATCTTAAACGAAATAACCATATCATAACATTTTGGATATGCCTGTGATATAGATACCTGTAAATATGCATGAATACAAGCGTGCACGTCATATATAGCACATAGTGCAAATCGCAATAACAAACAGCACTTCAAGTGTATTCTGGGTTTGTGACCACAATACGCTCGGTGCCATATTTAACGCTGCCACCGTAATATCAACAGCATTCACATATCATGTTTTTTCACTGCACTTTCAGAGATGTGATGAACGACTACCACATACTCAAAAGGCGTATAACTACTTAATGAGTAATTTCCCTTCCTGCCACAAAGATGACGGATGCATATACTAAACCTGTGATAAAAGATTAAAGCATATCTTTTTAATAAACTTTATTTCAAAATGATTAGAAATATAAATAAAAAGAACAGAAAAAGTTACGTAAAAGTATGATTAAGATATACCCATGTAGATGTTAGAGTCCCATGTATAAATACAATATCATTTGTTTAAACAATCATTTTCAGCAGAAATTAACAATACAAATGTACAATACTACCCTGCAAAATAATCCCTTTTATGTACTTTTCTTTATAAAATACACTGGGTCACACAACTATCTGATATTGTAGAGAAACATATACATTGTTATAAAATGTATAAACGATATGTATGTTCAGTAGAATTTCGTTGACTCGAACACGGATTGCTCGAACACCGTACATAGCTCGAACCACTTATCTGGTCCAGGCTAAATTCATCATTCGATGTATAAACATGTTTATGTATGAAATGATGTTGAACAATAGTTTGCCCGAACAAACTGGAATTATTTTATCCAGTCCCGTCGGGTTCCAATCTTCGAAGTTCTGCTGTATAAAGACAAGCAGACGCATGCATATGGCACGTATTATTTTAAAAAAAAAACACGTACAGATTATAAAACCTTTAGTTATATAAAAAAATATAATCTCTGAAATTTAATACGCACAAGCAAATGCCAAAAGGTAGTCAACTGGCTCGTGATTCCCGTCTTTTATGTATACATGTACATATTTCGTAAGTGGTTGTTGTTCCTTATTCAAAATGGAGGTGTTCACGTCAAATTACAATGTATTTGATACCACATAATGTTTTGATAAAACACGTCAAATTGTTTTGATAAGCGGACACTACTGTGGGGGATCAACACGATTCTTGAGAAGGTTTGCAATTTCTTTATTTGTTTTCGTCTTTATTTAGTTGCGTGAACGTTATGGAACTTGGTTAAATCTTTATCGTTACATATCATGCTCTATCATAATATCTGCCAGCGTTATCTGGAAAAACAAAATAGCGGTCACAGATTCAGTAATACAGAATATCAACAATGGCAAAATGAAAATTACTAGTATTAGTAGCGGTCACAGATTCAGTAATACAGAATATCAACAATGGCAAAATGAAAATTACTAGTATTAGGAGAGTTTAGGATTTCTTGAGAAACATCAATACGTTTGGACCGAGTCGCATTGTTTAGAGTTGCTCCAGTACAACACCAAACTCCTTTATTTTACAATATCATCAATTTCATTATAAAGACATTTCTTCAAGGAAAATATATCTTCGAAATTTTTATCCATAAAATACAACCATTTATATACCTAAATCATCCATATAGTACTGTTTACTTAATATATACGTGAAGTAAATTAAGTGTTTGTTTATTATAATGACGCCCCTATTGAAAGGGCCAGCCACAACGGGCTAATTGGATACCTTTATATTGTACAGTTACTCCCGAAAGTTATCATTGCCAGGTGCTAGGCTGTTAGACATTCGGTAACTCTTAATGAAACCAACTGCTGGATCACCACCGGCCGCATCCTTAAGATCTAAGTGACTCCACCGGTTCGACCTTTTGATTTCATTTTCCGGGGCGGAAATCTTAACCATTAGTTCACGGAGACTAACTGAGTTTATTAAGGTATCAAACTGGACAATGTCTACTGTTTTATAAACATTTCTTGTACTGTTACCCATAGATAAACCTCTTTGCTACTTCACAACTTTACATGCTACTTTAACTATTGTTTGTATTGTAAAGTTTCTTATTTGTCAGCCAAATTAGTACAGCAAGTCTATGCTCAGTGTCGTATTTAGACATTTGGGTGGGGGCGTAGATTTTATATAAAAATCGTCTTACAATTCTGATTAAAATATCACGTGTCACGTTTGGTTTGATTTGAAATTCCAAATCTTACGTATTTATTAATGAATTATAATGAGATGTTTATTTATCTTTCAATATATATATGTATTGGACATTTAGATCGATTTTCACTGACACATTGCATCTGTAGGGTATTTTCTAAAAATCCTAGATATGATGGAATATTCTCCGCTTTTATTTCTGCAAACATTTTCGTCTGGAAAGTAAAATATGCAAATAAAGTTTTATTTGGTATATTTAAAACCGATGTGATGCTTTATATAAATGTCAAATATACTTATCAACAGATAGATGTAAAAGTTACTTAATGTCATTACAGTAGGATTAGGTGTGATAAATGCGATGTCTGTAATGTTTTACCTTTTTATCCTTGTCGTTCCTTAGAAAGGCAGGAATTCCTTTGCTTACAAAGTCGGAGGTTGTTTCTACTATTTCGTCAACTTGCTGAATCTCATCGCTGGTCTTTCAACCGAATCCTTAAACATTGTTATCAACAGTTTCTTATTACTTCTTTTTACTAAAATGATAATAGACAACATTTTAAATACATTCGAACACATAATTTTATCTATAAAAATACGTAAATTTCTAACGAGCTCAGCTTGGATAAGTTTCTGTTGTTTATTTTTCTGAACACAAACTTTTTGTTTACCCTTTTGGAGTCGGTGTTAGTGTCATGATTTATACCGCCATGGTGTTTAGTGCCAATTTTAAACTCATAGCGTAAAATTGTTTTACTTAAAGATCATTTCTTCAGAAATGTAGTGCAAATATGATCATAAACTGATGGTATCGAGATACTCGTTTCGCTTCTCTATTGTTTTATATGTAACATAAACACATGGCAATATCAGATATAAAATACACGTACACTTTAAAACTATACTGACATTTGGAAAATAAGATTATTAAGAAGAACTTATCTCACGAACAAAACGGAAATTATTCACAATTAATTTACGGCCAAAAAAGTATTTTTCGTAAATGTATATACCTATTTCAGTTTAAGTTAAACTTACCGAATTCCCGTGCCAGATACCGTGCCGTGGACCTACTCTGAGACGATACTGCTTTACCATCAACATACAACACTGGGAGGGTTTGTAGTGACATTTCTTAAATTGTATATCAAACAGTACTAGTGGGGAAACTTATGTTGAAATCTTCTCGATTATAACAAATAATACTAACACTATTGATTTCACTCAATGTTTTACTATCCGCTATTTTCTTGGTAAGTAATTGATGCCTAAAGTTGGAAAAGAGAATCATTAAAAAGTGTTTAAAAAATCACATGCATGTGGCTTACATTGAGTTAAAACAAATAAGAATTAAGTACACGGCTTGATTCAGAGGCTATACATATATTTATCCAATTAACTTGTCAACTTCAACCTTCTCCTAAGTGAAAATATAGATTTAAAACGTTATGATAATAGTGGACATTTATAGTATATTGGTCTAGTCTGTCTTTGGAGCATATATGTAAAATCTCTCTCTCTCTCTCTCTCTCTCTCTCTCTCTCTCTCTCTCTCTCTCTCTCCTAAATGATAACA
This sequence comes from Panopea generosa, assembly GCA_029582155.1. Classification (NCBI taxonomy): domain Eukaryota; kingdom Metazoa; phylum Mollusca; class Bivalvia; order Adapedonta; family Hiatellidae; genus Panopea; species Panopea generosa. The sequence continues at coordinate 5,916,652 of CM055898.1, forward strand.
GTTACCATACATCTGCCTTTATTGTTGTTAATATTGCACTATGACTGTCCAATTGTAACTACATGCATTCTGAATTAAATTCCATGAATTTGAATTTTATCAAATATAGGATTCATTTTAATAATCAACATACGTGTAACAAACCATATATATTGTTATATCTATGTCTGAGTACAGTTCAAACAATATAGTTCTCTATTATTAACATGTTAACCAGTTATATTGATCAAATACATACACGCATATTATGAAACTAACTGTTTTTGGAGGAATAATGAAATTGAAAACATAATCTAGAATGAATTATCAAAATATCTATGATTAGTGCATAGTGCAAATTCAGTACCAAATTATGGACAAACTGTAGATATACTGACTATATACATTTTGCATTATTAGATATATATGTTTTTAACAGTTCGTGTTGGTAAGTTTCAGATCTCAAATGTTTGTATTCGTTTGCAACACCATAAAAACAAAACCATGATATTCTGAACCAATAACAAATCAAGTACGTGCATTTTTCCGCTCTTGGTATCTTTTCTGTTTGAACTGCTACCTTAAATACTGATAGTAAACCATAAATGTATCTCTCGTTAAACTGTGGCTTTCAAAAGTCACTTCAAAAGATGTGTTGCTAGTCAGAAGCTCAACCTTCCATGTACCATTTACTGCTTGATTAAAACATATTATATTACCGTCATGTGTACAATAGGGTAGAGCAACAGGTTGTTGACATTATAAGTTACGGTTCTGTCCATAAATAATTAAAAACATTAATAGTACATTATAAACATGGCATTAATAGTACATTATAAACATGGCATTAATAGTATATTATAAAAATTTCGTTGTAATCAGTTCATTTCACGCAATACACAATAATAGAACATAAACAATCAAAAATAATTTTAATAACAACGGAAAAGTCTTTTTTTTTCATTCACTCCATAGATAGATATACAAATACACATCAGTTATCATATATACACTGCATGTGAATTAATACATTGTTTACTAGGATAATCATAGAAAAATATTACATAATTGATTTCATCGCTGGCCAGTTCTTAAAGTCAACTCGCTCGTCTTTGGCGACAGTAAACAGCATCCGTGATGGCTCGGCCAGTCCTGGTAGGTTAAAGTATATATATATATCTTTTATTAAACTCTCATCATAGCATAAACATATAACATTTACAGTTTAACATAACATTAACCCATATACCATGTCATTCTATAAGAATTGTAAGAGACTATTACATCAATTATATCACATTGTCAAGATCACTGTTACAAAGTAAAACAATATTTACAAACTGAGTAAGAATTGGGCAGTCGCTGTTAATCTTAACTCTGTTATATCACCTAGTAGGTTATATACCACAATCTAAAAGAGTACTAAAATAATGATTTAATTAAGAAACAAAGTAAGAAAAAAACACACAAAAAAAACAAACAAAAAACAGCGTCATGGTGTAATTATAAACGCATTATGAAATATTTTAAAAAATCATTTATCACCACAAATCAGATTTGTCATGACCTGATTAACAACGACCGCTCAAATTTGAATAAAAATAAGCAAAATATACAATGAATTGTCCATTTACATTATTAATTTATAAGTAAAACAAACATTACAACTCTTGTTAATTCAAAATCTATTTTGATAAAAACAATAATCGTCTTTTCAATATGAAAAAGCAGGCTTTGGCACAATTTCTTATTATACGCGGGCTGGTAAACAACATAACAAACTTCTCATCGTATGATAACGAATCAAATAGGCTATTTATGTTAGTACGTCAATTTATATTTTGGTTCCATTGTTTTAAGTTTATAATTGTTTCGTTTTTATAACAAACTGATGAATGTTAGCACAGTCGTAATACGCTCGCTAGGTTTCAACACGCCCTAACAGGTATGGTATAATGACTCTTACAGGTAAAGTGCTGGGTTTATAAAGGCCCAGGGAAAGTGTACTAGATCGATCGGCCTTCCATTTAGAACGATTACTGGGACATTTGATGATTAGAACATATAACTAGAACATATGTACTCTCCCACTCAATGAGTTATATTTATTTTAAATTTCTTTGGAAAATATATCGTCTCTAAGTAATAATCTTGTTTCTCTTATTTGTTAAGACAAATCTTTGTTCATTTAAAATGTAAATATAAAAGTGTCTTTCATAGTTTTCTGTACAGGATTCAAGATTCAGATTCAAATCATTTTATTCAGTAATTTAAATATCATGTTCCTCATTACATACACATTCAAATAATAAATGCAACACATGACACGTAGATAATAGACAGTATGTTAATCTTAAAATCTTCGTGGGTTTTTTTTGTGTGTGTTTTGTGTGTGTGTGTGTGGGGGGGGGGGGGGGTCGTGTTTAAATTTATTAATTAAAAAATTGATTAATACATATATTCTTTATATATTCGAACTATTTGAAATATAGTGTAATCATATAATATACTATTTCCATACGCCGCGCACGTCAGGATATTTGTATATACAAAACTTAAGTGAACAATTTCGGGATAAGATTACTTTACACGTAGAATACATAAGTTCATATCCCGTAAGGTAAACTTACGACGATTTGCTATGTTTGATAAGTTTTGTATTATAACCATTCACCATTATCGTGGCTCATTACAATGATGACAGAGATGAGACACTAGAACATATGGGTTCAGTGGGCTACTTAACTTAACATGTGGTTGTGTTTGCTAAAAGTTATTTGATCGATAGAGTTTTGGTTTTATGTCAGTATTGGGGGATGTATTTATTGTATGGGGCTTTATGACAGTATTGGGGGTTATATTTATTGTATGGGGCTTTATGACAGTATTGGGGGATGTATTTATTGTATGGGGCTTTATGACAGTATTGGGGGTTATATTTATTGTATGGGGCTTTATGACAGTATTTGGGTTTGTATTTATTGTATGGGGTTTTATGACAGTATTGGGGGTTATATTTATTGTATGGGGCTTTATGACAGTATTGGGGGATGTATTTATTGTATTGGTCTTTATGACTGTATTGGGGGCTGTATTTATTGTATGGGGCTTTATGACAGTATTGGGGGGGGGGGGGGGCTGTATTTATTTTATGGGGCTTTATGACAGTATTCGGGTTGTATTTATTGTATGGGGGTTTTATGACAGTATTGGGGTTGTATTTATTGAATGGGGCTTTATGACAGTATTGGGGGTTGTATTTATTGTATGGGGCTTTATGACAGTATTGGGGGATGTATTTATTGTATGGGGCTTTATGTCAGTATTGGGGGATGTATTTATTGTATGGGGCTTTATGTCAGTATTGGGGGATGTATTTATTGTATGGGGCTTTATGATAGTATTGGGGCTGTATTTATTGAATGGGGCTTTATGACAGTATTGGGGGTTGTATTTATTGAATGGGGCTTTATGACAGTATTGGGGTTGAATTTATTGTATGGGGCTTTATGACAGTATTGGGGTTGTATTTATTGTATGGAGCTTTATGACAGTATTGGGGGTTGTATTTATTGTATGGGGCTTTATGACAGTTTTGGGGCTTGTATTTATTGTATGGGGCTTTATGACAGTTTTGGGGCTTGTATTTATTGTATTGGACTTTATGACAGTATTGGGGGTTGTATTTATTGAATGGGGCTTTATGACAGTATTGGGGGTTGTATTTATTGTATGGGGCTTTATGACAGTATTGGGGGTTGTATTAATTGTATTGGGCTTTATGACAGTATTGGGGGTTGTATTTATTGTATTGGGCTTTATGACAGTATTGGGGGTTGTATTTATTTAATGGGGCTTTATGACAGTATTGGGGGTTGTATTTATTGTATGGGGCCTTATGACAGTATTGGGGGTTGTATTTATTGTATGGGGCTTTATGACTGTATTGGGGGATGTATTTATTGTATGGGGCTATATGACAGTATTGGGGTTGTATTTATTGTATGGGGCTTTATGACAGTATTGGGGTTGTATTTATTGTATGGGGCTTTATGACAGTATTGGGGGTTGTATTTATTGAATGGGGCTTTATGACAGTATTGGGGGTTGTATTTATTGTATTGGGCTTTATGACAGTATTGGGGGTTGTATTTATTGAATGGGGCTTTATGACAGTATTGGGGGTTGTATTTATTGTATTGGGCTTTATGACAGTATTGGGGGTTGTATTTATTGAATGGGGCTTTATGACAGTATTGGGGGTTGTATTTATTGTATTGGGCTTTATGACAGTATTGGGGGTTGTATTTATTGTATGGGGCTTTATGACAGTATTGGGGGTTGTATTTATTGTATGGGGCTTTATGACAGTATTGGGGGTTATATTTATTGTATGGGGCTTTATGACAGTATTGGGTTGTATTTATTTTATGGGGCTTTATGATTGTATTGGGGGCTGTATTTATTGTATGGGGCTTTATGACAGTATTGGGGGATGTATTTATTGAATGGGGTTTTATGACAGTATTGGGGTGTATTTATTGTATGGGGCTTTATGACAGTATTGGGGGTTGAATTTATTGTATGGGACTTTATGACAGTATTGGGGGATGTATTTATTGTATGGGGCTTTATGGCAGTATTGGGTGTTGTATTTATGTATTATTCAATGGATGTTTAGCTGCTTAAGGGCAGTGAGCGCATTTACTCATCGTCATCGTTCCTATGCTCCGATAAGTGGGTGACTAGCACACACACACACACACACACACACACACACACACACACACACACACACACACGTTGCACACACATATACATGCACGCACGCACGTACGCACGTACGCACGCACGCTAGCACGCACACCTCATTCTACAACGCAATGAATACTTCTCCGCATATTCAGAGTTTGTCACACCAAAGTTCATGACCTTTCATAACAAAAACTGTGACCAGGCAGGTATTCGAACTCACCAGTCAGATGCGTAACAGATATAGCTCACCTGGCTCTGTTGTTTTAATTTGCTAGAAGTGTTCTAGATAAGTTAGTTGAGAGTGTTCAAGTAGAGTACAACGAGAGTGAAACTCTCCACACTTGAGGGCCTAGCTAAACCACGATAATTAAACAGTTACTGCTAAACAAAATGTTTATTTTGCATACTTATTGTTTTGTGAGTTTTTTTAAATTGTCAAAACACTTTTTATGGGAAAGGTCGTCAGTAACCTGTGTAAGAACGTTCAGATGAGTGTTTATGCTTATTTAGTTTTTTCCTATCCAATATTCTGGATAACATATACAACATGTCATGGGTTGTGAATGGCCTTAACACCATTTAAAGTGTATCAACGGTAATAGTAATTACCAATTTAAATGTTTCATATTCGAATACAAGTGTGCGGTATAAGTGTTTTTTAAACGTGATTAATATGTATATGCAGAATTAACATACGACTTTATTATCCACCTAAATATCATAAATTTCTCTATATAACGTATTGTAACATAATCTTTTAGGATTGTTTGGAAATGGTGCAATAAGGTATTTCAACAAAGTGTTATAGAACCGTATTTCATACATCATCGGGAGATAGAAGCGGGAAAATCGCCCGCGCAGCTTGAACACTTACAATCCGTTCTATTGAGCTGTGTGAATTTAGCTCTGAGATCGAAGATATGATATAGAAATTCAAAATCGAACTGGTGATATCGAGCCAGGTCTGAGATCGATATAAGATATCGATATATGGATATCGAGGCAGGTCTTAGATCGATGTATGGATATCGAGGCAGGTCTGAGATCGATATTAGATATCGAGGTATGGATATCGAGGCAGGTCTGAGACCGATATTAGATATCGAGCTATGTATATCCAGGCAGGTCTGAGACCGATATTAGATATCGATTTATGGATATCGAGGCAGGTCTGAGATCGAATTCAATATCGAGGTATGGATATCGAGGCAGGTCTGAGATCGATATTAGATATCGAGCTATGGATATCGAGGCAAGTCTGAGACCGATATTAGATATCGAGGTTTGGATATCGAGGCAGGTCTGAGATCGATATTAGATACCGAGGTATGGATATCGAAGCAGGTTTGAGATCAATATTCGATATCGATGTATGGATATCGAGGCAGGTCTGAGATCAATATTTGATATCAACATATGGATATCGCCGCAGATCTGAGTTCGATATTAGATATCGAGCTATGGATATCGAGGCAGGTCTCGTCTGAATTATGTTTTGTGGGGTTGGGTTTTGACAATGGGGGAGTCTCGTCTGAAAGTGTTTTGTGGGGTTGGGTTTTGACAATGGGGGAGTCTCGTCTGAACTGTGTTTTGTGGGGTTGGGTTTTGACAATATTGGAGTCTCGTCTTAACTGTGTTTTGTGGGGTAGGGTTTTGACAATGGGGGAGTCTCGTCTGAACTGTGTTTTGTGGGGTAGGGTTTTGACAATGGGGGAGTCTCGCCTGAATTGAGTTTTGTGGGGTTGGGTTTTGACAATGGGGGGGTCTCGTCTGATCTGTGTTTTGTGGGGTTGGGTTTTGTCAATGGGGGAGAGTCTCGTCTGAACTGTGTTTTGTGGGCTTGGGTTTTGTCAATGGGAGAGTCTCGCCTGAACTGAGTTTTGTGGGGTTGGGTTTTGACAATGGGGGGGGGGGGGGGGGGTCTCGTCTGATCTGCGTTTTGTGGGGTTGTGTTTTGACAGTGGGAGAGTCTTGTCTGAACTGTATTTTGTGTGGCTGGGTTTTGACAATGGGGGAGTCCCGTCTGAACTGTGTTTTGTGAGGTTGGGTTTTGACAATGGGAGAGTCTCGCCTGAACTGAGTTTTGTGGGGTTGGGTTTTGACAATGGGGGGGGGGGGGGGGTCTCGTCTGATCTGTGTTTTGTGGGGTTGGGTTTTGACAATGGGGGGGTCTCGTCTGAACTGTGTTTTGTGGGGTTGGGTTTTGTCAATGGGGGAGTCTCGTCTGAACTGTGTTTTGTGGGGTTTGGTTTTGTCAATGGGGAGTCTCGTCTGAACTGTGTTTTGTGGGGTTGGGTTTTGTCAATGGGGGAGTCTTGTCTGAACTGTGTTTTGTGGGGTTGGGTTTTGTCAATGGGGGAGTCTCGTCTGAACTGTGTTTCGTGGGGTTGGGTTTTGTCAATGGGGGAGTCTCGTCTGAACTGTGTTGTGTGGGGTTGGTTTTTGTCAATGGGGTAGTCTCGTCTGAACTGTGTTTTGTGGGGTTGGGTTTTGACAATGGGGGAGTCTCGTCTGAACTGTGTTTTGTGGGGTTGGGTTTTTACAATGGGGGAGTCTCGTCTGAACTGTGTTTTGAAGCCTATATGCGGGTTTAACAGTAAACAATAAAGTTTAATGTTGTAATAATGTAGGAATAAAGATAATTCGGAAAACACTGCGCCTTCTGAGTTTATGAAAAATAGTAGAGCATTTGTACCTGTTGCAATGGCGTACCGTACAACTTACTGGAGAGTTTACAGGGACAGATAGAGAGTTCGGTGAACTCTGAAATTTTTGAACCCTAAACAAATGTAGACAAATATTCTTGAAATTTACATGATTTTATTTCAGAAAACCTCCACAACCCTCTTTCTATTATTTACTTATAACATGCTAATGTTCTATTTTGCTACTAATCAACAATGCTGTGTTCTGTTTATTTGTTACTTAGTAATGACTCAGTGTTCTGTTTATTTGCTGTTTACTAACAATACTGTGTTATTGGATAGAGGCCCAAATTACGTGATAATATATTAGTTATTGGCATAGTGTCTAAATTTCTTACGGTTAACAGTATGAACTAGTTTTGGAAGGGTCGCATCTACATGTAGCTGGGGTTACTAAACATCCGAGACGTTTAATTTGTCCAGTTAATTAATGTAAATTAATATATCCTATTGATTTAATGTATATTGCCTATAGGCATAGTGCCACCATTGCAAAAAGGAAGTGCTTCCGTGGGGTAGTCGCATAATGGCGGTTATAAATAATCCTCAATTCTTCTTCTTTAAAAATGCATTTTCCTTATTTTAATGCTCATTTTTTTATTTGAATGGCATTATTGATGTATTTTGAACATTTTGATAGCATTGTCATGTTTGAATTGTGAATTTAGAAGAAAAAAAATGATGCTTGGAAATTGGGGTATGAATTCATGATTTCGGAAGTCTACTTTCACTTTGTCACCAGTGTACACACTGAGCAGAAAAAAAATCTCTTATATGACACATGACCCCTACTTTTCTCATCATATTTTGATAGTGCAGAGGTTGACAAACAGTAAAATGTAGGTTTCACTTCTTTCATTTGGGACCCTCTATGAATGACAAGCCTTCAAACTTTTATTATTTACTATAGAATAAAGAACAAAAATCAATGGTGGGGTTACACCTATAAGAGAGACTTGAGTGAAATGGGGGTGATTTTCCAAAATGTTAATTGTAGGTAAAATAACCTCTTTTCTACACTCTCATAGTATTAAATGACAAATTGGAGACATTTGCTTCATAAAAAAACACATTTTGGCAAGTGTATGCCTCAAATAAAGCATATATGTGCATATTTACATTGAAATTTCATGAAAAATCACAAAATTTTGAAGATTTTTTATTTTGGATGATTTAAATGTGCAATTTTTAGCATGTACATTGTATTGAATAATGTATTTTGGTAAGATAATGTCTTCAGTGTATCATGAGACTGTTTTGGTGTAAAAATTTTAATGGAATTAGGTAAAAAAAAAATTTTTGGGTTAAAATTAGTCAAACACATCAAAATTGCATGTCGGTCAACATCTCGCGCCTGTATATAATGATCATGTAAAAAGTGGTATTTTGACAAAAGTTTCAGTATTTAATGCCTGCAACTTGGCAGTATTACTTCAAATTGGTAGTACTTAGCAAAAATGAGGTAATTATGTAATTAAAAAAAAAAGAGTTTCCTTATAGGCATAGTGCCACCATTGCAAAAAGGAAGTGCTTCCGTGGGGTAGTCGCATAATGGCGGTTATAAATAATCCTCAATTCTTCTTCTTTAAAAATGCATTTTCCTTATTTTAATGCTCATTTTTTTATTTGAATGGCATTATTGATGTATTTTGAACATTTTGATAGCATTGTCATGTTTGAATTGTGAATTTAGAAGAAAAAAAATGATGCTTGGAAATTGGGGTATGAATTCATGATTTCGGAAGTCTACTTTCACTTTGTCACCAGTGTACACACTGAGCAGAAAAAAAATCTCTTATATGACACATGACCCCTACTTTTCTCATCATATTTTGATAGTGCAGAGGTTGACAAACAGTAAAATGTAGGTTTCACTTCTTTCATTTGGGACCCTCTATGAATGACAAGCCTTCAAACTTTTATTATTTACTATAGAATAAAGAACAAAAATCAATGGTGGGGTTACACCTATAACCTCTTCTCTTATTCGTTACAGAGGTTCTGCCATTCTCACTTGTTCCCTAAATATATTTTGTTTTATTCTCTATAATTAGTTTGTCAGTGTTCCGTTGTTTACTATAAGTATTTTCCCCTTTCCTCAAATGTATTCAGCAATGTTCCTCAACATTAATTATGATTAACGAACCATTTAACCAACGCTAAATATAATTTCATCTATATAGATCTATTTTGTGTTTTTGGCACATTAAAACATGAATTCAGTTTCCTGCAAACTCATATTGCCTTGTACCTTAAAAGTCTACACATATCCCCTTGTCATTTGAAATGACAGACACGGTGCCATGTTCCTTAAAAATAACTGGCCATGTTTTGATGTCCCTCAAAGTTCCTGGTAGGCCCTAACGATGTAAATTACAACACATACAGTCGATTCAAATGGGAATGCAAATGAGATACGGTCACTGCATTTTGATATAGGGAAAGTAGGTTAATCATTCCCGGAAAACATAGTATGCCTTTAAACCTGGAAAAAAATAATAAGAAGATACCTGTTTATGTGTACTACGGTTCTCAAGTAAAAACAAATACGCTATTTTAAAACTACGTCATTTTATTTTTAGATGGAATCTACTGTAATAGGGATGACAGCACATTTATCTGTTACATAAATATGCAATACAGTAAATTAAATATTAATGTGTTACCTTAATTGGACGAATCTCGCTATAAATAGAATGACGTAGTTTCACAATAGTGTATTGGGTTTATAGTGGGCAGTTTCTTTGTTACCTCGACGTTAAACACATATAACTTTGAAACATCGTCATTCTATTTTTATATGCAAGCTATCGTATTAGGGATGACAGTTCATTTATCTATTACAAAACATTCAATATTAATGTGTTACCTGTATTGGACGAGTCTAATTATAAATAGAATGACGTAGTTTCACAATAGCGTATTGGGCTTTTACTATTACCTAAACACTGATTACCCGTGCAAAGATATATAGTCGAAAGTGCATAGGTATAGAAGCGTTTAAATTATTGGGAGTGGGGCTAAGGCAACTTGAGAAGAGAGTGAATCAGGATGTACGTTCAGGCTCCAAAGTATATGCGAAAAATGAATATTGGTTGGGAAACAGCATTCCTTGGCCCCACGGCTCCTACGCCTATGAAGTAATAATATTAACAGCCATTAATTGGCATGTTTTTCTCCAAAGATGTGATGGGCGACTTTGATGTTAGACCTGAACTAGTACTCTCCCTTTTTGTCCCAAAAATGACGGGTGCGGGTGCCAAATGTCTGATAAGATTAAATATTAAAATGTGGTCATTTTGAATTAAAACTTATGAATATTTGACTAGCATATCTATTTGTTATTTGTTATGTTACGTTTGGCAGTTAAAATTAATACAACTGGCAAGTATGCTTCCTGATTTGTTGTGCTATATTAGTTTATACTCATTAACTTTAGCTTGATTGTGATGAAAGCTCTGATATGACTCGCTTTCAAATCCGCTTCTTGTAGAGTCAATAATGAGTGTGTTGTTTTAAAGGCATATGATCCAGCTGGGGATCGAACTCTCAACCTATTGCGTGAGCGGCCAACCCCAAAAGAGGGGACACTTGACCTGAAAATGATTAAGGCCTACATATGTGCCCTGTAAACTTCAAAACATAGGCACAAACTCTACATTGCAGGTTAAAATGTGATGGTCAAAACTCTACATTCATATTAACTATAAGAGTCGAAATACAACATTCAAACCAATTAAATATGGGTCAAAACTGTCTACATAATGACATAAGCTCTTCCCCAGCCTGGAGTTTCTAGGCAGGAAGGATTGAACCCCGGATTGAATGGTCTATATTATGTATCCAGAAAGCAGGGTCAAACCTTTACATCGCATTGTACAAAAGAAAAAGTGGTCAAAACTCTACATCATAAGATTATGTCCAAAAAAATGGAGTCAAAATGACAGCACATATGTATCAAGATATACGGAATCCTCCCTCCCCCGGGCGGCCAACACTCCACTACACGACCGTCCCGCTGAACATTGTGTTATTTATATTTATTTCGGTTTATCACCAGAAAGGGTTGTATATATGTTTATGTGTGACCGAGATAACTTTGCCGATGCAAACTCTTGAAACTAGTTTATATCACATACTCTACTTACGCATGCGTAAAACCATTGTATCTGTTTCACAAGTGAAATCGAGGTCAGTAGTCGATATATATGCACATAAATGTGCAACGTTCTATCCGGATCCTATCTATAAAATTCGGGTAAGTGAATATTTTTGCTTTATAATGTAGTCATCTGGTTGGGACTTGCGATATATATTCACGTTTTGTTATTATCGTGAACAATATGTCAATATAGCCTTATTTCTTTTTCGTTCAATTGCATCTTTCGTTCTTGTGAATAATGAATGTGAAAGATACACAGTACAGTGTAAGCTTCGTAAAAAGCTGATCCATGTAACGTGTACTGTTTGTTTGACTTCAACATATTAAAAAATTCTCTTCGTCTCGTTATCATGTACACAGGTGTTATATAATGCATAGGTGTAGGAACTGGGTCTGGGATGGGGTAGTGCGACATATTGCACGTCTCTATGGAGCGTTTTAAAGACTTTTTTTGCGTCTCCCGAGACGTGCAACCGCGGAAGCCGATTTTACTAGCTGGAAGTTCCCAACGGAATCTGTTGGGAAGGTTTCACGACTTTAAAATCAAAACAATTGACATATTAAGAATGAGAATTAAAAAATTAACATTAAATACATCGTTCCGTGATAAAATTATATACAGTGCAGGCTAAGTATACCGATACACCGATCTCAAACACGAGAGGGGTCCAATTTCAGGTGAATATGTATTATCCGCCATTATCAGCTGACATCGAGTGTTCCGAATGAATAATCACCATGTTGTATAACAACAGATGTCATTATATTATGAAATCGAAGAATGCACGGTGCTGGTCTATTTTTGTTTAGTTTTAATCGAACAGTTTACATTAATGTTATTTTTTTTTTAAATACTTGTTAGTATAAGTTATATATGATATGTCATTAATAACTTTAATTTTTATGAGGAAAAATAATAGAAAAATGCAATATATAAGCGGAGACCGGTAGGCTAATATCAGTGCAACATACATGGCTGAAATTTCGGATGACACCTTTAGTATTTCTTTAAAATCTTTTGAACCTTTGTCTGGATTTAACCATTTTGGTAGCAAAGATGATAAAGTTTCTGTCTATATCCAAGTATTTGGCTTTTTACGTTTTTTTTGTTTTTTTTTATTTTAACAAAAACGGTATTGTGTAGTTTGTAGCGTAATGAGGGCTTAAACACAAGTTCACAATTTGAGATTATAAATGTTTATTACAAGTTCATCTAAATCAAAGTTACTACAAGTACAGTTTCTAAAGTTCTATAAGTTTAATTTCTAAAGTTATCTCCATTACAATTCCTAAAGTTGTTTCCGTTCTATAAGTAACCACAAGTTCTTATTTCTTAACTTAAATGTTCACGGCGCGCAGTTTTAATTTAGTGCGCGCAGTTTTAATTTAGTCCCGTCAACTTTTGACGGGGTCTAAAAGTATCTCGAAAACCGACTCCCGGGGTTAGTAAATGTGGTCCTTTATATACCGTTAGCCTCGCACGGCTGTCAAGTTATTTTCGCAATAAAACAACCTTTATTAATTGCTAATTGCTTGTTAATTGACAGCCGTACCCATATCCTACGTGTATTGTTAGCTAACTGTATCACGCGTCCGCATGCCCACCATTAGCTGTGACAGGTTCTTGTTTTAGTTAATTGCTATGGCGGAGCGATATATGCGAATACGCCTGTCCGTGACAAATGAGTTGTTTGCTAAATAGGATGTGGGCGACGGTACAAATTATTGTGTACTCTGCATTTTTTTATGCAAGTTTTTTAATTTTCATTTCTTTCTTATAAATCTGTATTGTTACAGAAATCAAACCTATTCTTACTACAGAAATCCAAATGACTCTTATAAATTCATGTTGGATTCCTGACTTTGTTACACCTCCTTCTCCCAAATTCGGAATTAAACTTGATTTAAATCCGATATGTTAACCAACGGTATGAAATGTATCCGGGAAACTCCCGATACCAGACGCGCGATGTTGACAACCTAATGTTGTGCAAGTATAATATATTACAAAGTGTGATAATAACGGTACGCATACTACCGATCGAAAATAATGAGATCGCAATAACCGTAACCCGTTGAATATATTTGTTGGCTAAATGGAGAAAATGCATGAACGTAAAACATGAGAAAAACATGACAGACTAGAACATGATATGTATGGTGGGTAAAACTTTTCCGGAAGCCTCGGTGAATACCCAACGATTAAACAACGAAAGAAAAAAAAAGAAAACAAAATGCATAAAAAAAAATGCATGCTTAGAAAAATTTCCATCGTCCTCAGTATACTGCAACCGTGGAAGTGTCAATAGTACCGAAATCCACCCAAGATGTGACTGTCTCAACATCTTGCACAAATCAAAATCCAGTATCCGTCTATTTGTTAGTTCAAAAAAAAATAATGAGTTCCTGTGTTGTCATCGCGGCACGGTAAAAATGATATGTTCCGGGGCGTCGTTCCTTGGTTGAGAGCGTATCGTTATTTTTTTTTAATGTTGTTTTCCAAATTGATTAAATTAACACATGAGAAAAAAATAACTTGACCCTGAGATAAGTGTTTTGCACTTGCGATATGAAATGATCACTTAAATGACATCCGTTGTGAGCACAAAATTGCTGGTGAGTTTAAGAATTATATCTCACACGCGAACTCCTCGACCAGGGCCGGAAATAGTTTCCCCCCGCTGGTTGTACTTTTTGGTGTTCCTGGCCTGGTTAGTTGTGTGGAAGTAGCCGTGGATGGTATCATCTACGTCGGTATCGGCACCCACCCAAAACGACGGTAACGGCATTGATAAGCCCATTCGGCGAATCCTATCGACGGATAGTGTCCAAGTTTTAATCAGCCTGACATATCGGTGTTGCGTTGATGTGCCGTCTTTCCATAATATGTTCGACCCGCACGTTAAAAAAGTTCATGTTTATTAATTACATTCATACTGGTAAAGTGATAGTAAATGTTCTCGTATACGCAAACACATCCTTTCAGGGTATGTTTAAATATCACGTTGTCGTCTGTATCTGACAGAAACAGAATCAATTTCCAAGCATTTCCGTCTGCTCGTCCATGGCCGGATATCAGCTTCCTAAATCCTCCGTTTCACCCCAAATTAATCTCGACGAAAACAATATCAGTTCCCTATTTTAGGGAATCAGAGATATAACTCAGCAGTGAACTCTGCTCACAATTTACTCAAAATTTGCTCGACCACTACATTACATAACATTGTCTCTGTTTTATAAAATCACAATGACAATAACCTTATTAATCATAAGCTCCCCAAATACTCCACAAATTAATTGATACAATCCCCACTAACTAAATATATATTGTTACATTTTCCCCAATGACTATATTCAAATACATGTACATACATTTATTTCAATACAATTTATATTTATTTTGCCATTTTTTTTTTGTTTGTTCATTTTTGTTAATCTGTCGGTGTTCATGTTTCCCGTTGTCTTTCTTTTTCTTTTCTTATCTTTTTCATTTTTTTTTATCTTTTTATACGATCTGTCTATTAATGATTTCATGAGAAGCTATCACTTAACAATTGTTAAAACACGCAGATCTTGTCAGATTGCCCCAGGTATTTGTTTTTTTTTACCTGTATGTGTAGTTTGTACCTGTCATGTTTGTACTATCGTTTTTATAGGAACTAATTGTCTGTCAACTTCCTCACCCCATACGGTTACTTGACTATTAACAGACACGTTTTTTTGTTTGTTTCGCTTTTATAATAAAAAAGTCTCTTACATTCCTTTTGCGTTATTAGTCTTTTTACAGTTTTTTTTTTCTTTTTTGTTATAGTTTTTTTCCCCATTACTTCTGCTTATTTCATTTGTTTAACCTTAGAATGATTTTATCCTGATTTAATCATATTGTGAGTGATATTTTATCATTTCCACACATAACCTAATGATTGCTTCTTTGTATATCAATCATATTATTTGTTGCATCTCTACACCAGATACTTACTGTTTGATTTGTATCGCATTTTGTCTCATAACTGTTACTATGCATTTATAACTTACATAATATAACTTACTTTACATATCTTTATATTTGATGTATTCTTTATGTCAACTCAACTTAAAGTTTACAGCCTTAGTTTTCATTAAATGGCATTGATGTCCGAGCCCCTGTTTTCTGTTTCTTTATTATGTTAGTTATAATAATGTTGCGCCGTTGTGTTCACCACCAGATTAAGGTTATTTGTCGTTTGTCTGTATATCTTCAACTTAAATTTTGCCTTATGCCGTCGGGTTACTTTTTTGAATGTTTTAGTTAATATCAAAATATCATCTAAATACAAAATGTATACCTTATTAAAGCCGTTTGATACTAACATTATTCGATAAGAGTTTTGTTTATTTCCTGAAGAGATTGCCATTGGATCTATAAAACATTGAGAATGTCATGCATGAGTTTTGTCGAGACATCAATTAAGCTATCGTGTTTACAGAAATTCACTAACCTTTGTTAAACGTCGTAATGTTGTTTCTCCGTTCCTCCATGTTTTCGCGTTGTGTCTCCCCAGGTGAATAATGCTGTTGTTCAACATCGCTGGCCACGGGCACCAAATCAACTTTGTAGCGTAATGAGGGCTTAAACACAAGTTCACAATTTGAGATTATAAATGTTTATTACAAGTTCATCTAAATCAAAGTTACTACAAGTACAGTTTCTAAAGTTCTATAAGTTTAATTTCTAAAGTTATCTCCATTACAATTCCTAAAGTTGTTTCCGTTCTATAAGTAACCACAAGTTCTTATTTCTTAACTTAAATGTTCACGGCGCGCAGTTTTAATTTAGTGCGCGCAGTTTTAATTTAGTCCCGTCAACTTTTGACGGGGTCTAAAAGTATCTCGAAAACCGACTCCCGGGGTTAGTAAATGTGGTCCTTTATATACCGTTAGCCTCGCACGGCTGTCAAGTTATTTTCGCAATAAAACAACCTTTATTAATTGCTAATTGCTTGTTAATTGACAGCCGTACCCATATCCTACGTGTATTGTTAGCTAACTGTATCACGCGTCCGCATGCCCACCATTAGCTGTGACAGGTTCTTGTTTTAGTTAATTGCTATGGCGGAGCGATATATGCGAATACGCCTGTCCGTGACAAATGAGTTGTTTGCTAAATAGGATAAGTGGGCGACGGTACAAATTATTGTGTACTCTGCATTTTTTTATGCAAGCTTTTTAATTTTCATTTCTTTCTTATAAATCTGTATTGTTACAGAAATCAAACCTATTCTTACTACAGAAATCCAAATGACTCTTATAAATTCATGTTGGATTCCTGACTTTGTTACAAGTTGTTTTAACAAAAAAACATTTTAACAACACATCAATTTTTTTTTTGGCAGAAATATGAAGAAGTACGTTCTCGATGGATGGCAAAAAAATTATATAGATATTTATTTATTTATTATTTTTTTTTTTTTTTTTTTTTTGCTATTTCCTACTTTAAAAATGGACTAAACATGAGAAAATGGTCACACAAAAATAACTGTAAGCATAACTTGAAATGCTTCTGTTTTTGTTGCTGTTTTTTTTTTTGGTGTTTTTTTTTTTTTTTTTGTGTTTTTTTTTTTTTTTTCATTTAAAAAAAAGAGAGAAAAGTTTACCACCCAAAGTCCTTCCGTTCGATACCAAAAGGACAAGCATATTTTTTAGAGTGAGTGGGGAGTCAAGCGTCAAATGTGCCATCAGAAATTTAGACAAGCAAATGCAATCCCTTATCTCTGTATATGGGTCTCTGATATAGGATGTATATTACTTTTCGAAGAATTTAATAAGTGATATATTACACTGAATTGCACTACTGCCCAAACCATGCTGATGATATACATTTTAGCCAACAGTTGCTCTATGTTGGGCAAGTCGATACGGCGTTGTTGGCATTATAAAAATAATGTTAACCTACCCAACAGATTTTTTTAAAGAGGGTCGGGTTTTGATAAACAATGTGTTATTATTTATTATTCTGGTCGAGTCGTGTTGTAAAGTAATCAAGTTCGATGCCGTAGTCACTTTTTCGGCAGAATATTGAATTATTCTCTGATTGAACAAATTATTTGTAATAGCAAGAGTGAGTTTTTGAGAGAAATAATGATTTATAACTGGTACATACTTTTGACGAGTTTGTTGTAAACTTTGGGATGAATTCAGACTTCACAACCCTCTTCGATAAAACGTATGGGTCACTATAAAATGTATATTTACATTAAAACCATAGATGCTTACCATAAGTTCTTCTCTCTCTCTTTATATTGTTTTCTTTTATGAAAAATGAATACTGGTACATGTGCATTTAAATAGACAATATTTAAGTCTTTTTACTTAGAGAAGTTGCCTTAAAATGGCAAATATAGACTCTTTTTTTACTTTGATTGAGAAAAAATTGCTTATAACAGATCATGCTCGAAGAATGCTTGTGTAGATCCAGTACTAAGCTTATACGGACAAAATGTCTTGCTTAAGGACACAACAAACCCAACTCTGTATTGTACGGAAGTCTCCATAATGGTCAGATTGATAACTCGCATAACAAGAAACACGACAGTACAAGAAAAACATCATGTACATGTAGTTTCAAAGACAATTTCGATCTATTATTAAAATTGTGTTTTCAATAAGCTTACAACTAGGTTGCACGTTTGTGTGTAGTCTTCGTGCTCAACCATACACTTTTGTTTTAACGAAGCTTATGTTAAATGCCTGTTTAACACCTTCATGACAAGTGGAATCCAGTTAGAGTACAAGCGATTTCAACTATACACACAGTGTGTGATCTTGTCGACCTATTTACTGGTTCATATTAAGTGACCTTTACGGTGCAGCGAAGCATAGTATACAAAAATGTTCTTGACTTCCGTACCTTTTTTTTTTTGCTTTAAGAAATATTTGTTCGCTTTTTTCAGACCCAGTGTTTTCACATTATGTATGTTTGTAGCTTTTTGTCAGTTGTTTTTGTTGTAAATGGACATAATTCTTGAAAAACTACAAAAAAAAAACTCTTTCAAATTTAGATAGCTTATATCTGATTGAGTAGATAGGAGCACAGCAGACAGTGACTTGGTTTTACATATAAGACATAAGACATAAGATATTTTATTGACTTAAACTATATACAGTTTCTCGTCATCATATACATATACATACATATATATATATATTAACAAATATTTCATTACATGACAGGTATGTTTTTTTTACTTTAAATTGATCTCTGTAATAAAAGATGTTATAATAATTTTATAAAAATTATTAACATTTGTGTCATCAACAAAAATCATGAGAATGAACATAATAAAGCACATTTTAAGACATGATATTTGGAATTGATCGCCTTATTATAAAAGCTTCGGAAATAAATTTACTTAAATTTAGAAGTTCTCTTTTATTTGTAGATTGCAATAGTGTTATAAACTTAAACATATTTGGTCTTGTGTAATAAAACTTCTTGATATACTTCTTTCTAATTTCATTATAGTTAGAACATATTAAAACAAAGTGATACTCATCTTCAATATCATTATTATTACAAATCTGGCATAGTCGTTCATTTCTTTCTATTCTTTCTATCCCATATCTCCCTGTTTCAATTCTTAATGAATGTGAAGATAATCTTAATTTAGTTAAAACACTGCGTAATTGTTTAGTACATAACAAATCTAAATATCTTTCATAACCATGTGTTAGTTTTATATTTCTATACAACAGGTTCAATACTCTATTCGACTCTACATCCACCTTCCAAGTTTGAATAAAACTATCAATCATTCTTTTACGAAAAATCGAAAGAAAATATTTATTATTTATATTTGTTGTATTATTCCATACATACATAAAACCATAATTATTTAGGATGTACTTAACCTTTGAGACCCAGTTGATTAATCATTTTTCACAATCAGCTAACGAGTTCTTATAAACACTGCTTAAAATAATATTATCAGTTGTTGATAATCTTAACCAGTACTTAACAATTTTAAAATATCGAGAAATAAACATCGGATAACGCCCTAGTTCGCCATAAATACCAGAATTGCTAGTAGTTTCTTTTACGCCCAGTATAGCTTTGCAAAATTTTAAATGAATGCGCTCTAACTCTTTTGATTTCGTAAATCCCCATACTTCGCACGCATAATTAAGAATCGAACTTACAAATGCATCAAATAACTGTAGCGATGTCTTAGGATTCACTTCAAGCTTTCTAATATTAACTGTTAAAAGATTCATCGCCTTTAGTGCTTTGCCACTAAGAGACTTCTGATTTAGAGCGAATGTACTTGCGTAATTAAAAACAACGCCTAGATAATTGAAATCATCAACAACATCTATATTTACGTTATTATATGTCCATTGTTCAGAAACTGTTACTCTACCCCTCTTCCGAAAAACAACAACCTTAGTTTTTTCTGTGTTAACTTCGAGCCCCCAAGTTTCACAATATTCATATAATCTATTTAAGCTTTCTTGAAGGTCTTCAGGAGTGGTACCAAACAAAATCATGTCATCAGCAAAAAGCAGTAATATAAGGGAAATATCATCTAAGTTAAGGCCACATTTAGTTCTATTTTGTAAATAAAGCTCTAAATCTTCGATAAAAAGAGCGAACATAACTGGCGACATTATCTCCCCTTGCTTTAAACCGACTGATATATAAAAAAAATCTGAATAAGACCCACAAAGTTTCACACACGATTTAACAGTATTTTACATTGAGCGTACAATTCTGAGCATTTTACCGTTAATACCCAATTTAAAAAGTTTGAGCCACAGAGCATTTCTATAAACCGAATCAAACGCTTTTTTTAAATCGATAAAGGCACAGTAAAGTCGTTTTTTCTCATTTAAAACTTTGTCGATAATATTATGAAGTATAAAAATAGCATCCGTTGTAGATCTACCCTTTCTGAAGCCAAACTGTGCGTCAGATATAATACTATTTGCCTTACACCATTTGTTAATACGTGCGTTCAAGACGCTGGTGAAATTTTTTCCCAAACAACTAACTAAAGCTATGCCCCTATAATTGCTATCTACGTCTTTGTCCCCTTTTTTGTGTAACGGAATAATGACCCCCTTTGTCCATTCGTCAGGAAAACATCCTGTATTGAAAATGAGATTAAAAATATCGGTTATATGACCAGATAATATATCGCAGGTCGAAATGAAAAACTCGTTTAATAAACTATCACTAGACACTTTTTTACACACATACGTCTCTGCGGCACATAGGTATTTATAAGTACGATCTTATGTAGTAACTGTTTGATATCGCACCCAAGATACTCGAACTGCTACTATTTGAATAGTTTTTGAAGTACTTATTTAATATTGTTTTTGTAGAAATAATATCAAAATATAAAAACATTACCCAACACAAAAAAAGTAATACATGTATTTTAGACGAGTCATTGCGTGTATCCGTATTTAAGCAATATCGAACCCTTTTCTAAATTTACAGTCAATAAAACTAAGAATAAGTAAAGTTTTCTGGGGTAATTAAAATTATGTTTCATAGAGACATTATAATTATAAAATAATATTAAAAGTGTAAAAGCACCCACTCCTCAAATTATTATTTTAAAAGACGTAATAAATTATCAGCACGCTTTTATTCGTATTTCAGCTATAAGTTCATGCCTATAAAAATAAGAGGAAATTGTTTTGGGTAATTATATACTAAGTCTGTATTGGGTTTTTTTCTATTTAAAAAGGTCAAATGTTAAAACATTTTTTTAGACTTATCACCTTAACCCTAACCCATTATCATGTATGTCAAATACTAAATGCCCAAGGACTTATATCAGTGACCTATCCATTAAGTATTATTAAGTCACTGCTTAGGCTATATAGATTGCAAATTTCTTATAAAAATACATGGTAACTTATTTTTTTTTCTTTATTCATAACCATTTTATAATATTTAAATCGTAACAACAAAGAATGATTACTAGGCACCAACTTTCAAGAAAATATGACAATGACAATAGTTTATTCAAGTAATTTAGGCCACCAGCCAATACTACAAATACACACAAATATTATAATAATACAACAATGTGTCAAAAGGATAAAGGCAATATCAGGAATAAAAAGAGAAAACACATATGAATTATTAAACATAGAGTGTCTAAAATTTTATATTAGTATTTACAAGTGTTAATTGAATCTTATAACGGTGTAGCATAATCATATTTTAGTTTGTTTCAGTTTGGACTTGAATAAAGTATTTCCGTTTACTGAACATTTCTAGTACACATTTGGAGAGTTTTATCAACAAATTATCGTTTTGTGTACTTATTAATTTATAGAATAAATTTAATCCATTATGGTTACCATTCAAAAAATTCTGAAAGATACTGATTTCTCAAATCATCATAATACGCACATTTCATTATTACATGAAATTCGTCCTCTATTTCTCCAGAGTTACATAAAAAGCATATTCTTTGTTCGTATGGTATATTAGTGTGTCTTCCGGTTTCAACTAAAAGTGAATGAGCTGAACATCGTAGTTTAGAGAGTGCTATTTTAAATTTAATTGGAATTTTCAAAGTGAGATACCTTTCTACATCTAAGTTAGTTTTAAAATACTTATAATGTCTAGCTTTGCCCGTTTGATATAAATCAGCATGCCAGTTTTGTAAGGAACAGTCCAAAAAACGCTGTTTAAAACTGAATATAAAGGCTTTTTCATCGCCTACATTTTCCGATATCCAGACATATCCAAATCCGTATCTGAAAAGTAATGATTTAACATGTGTTGCCCATGTAACCCATCCTACATCATCCAAATTACGAAGCATGATATAACATTGTTTGGGATATTTGAGATTATCCATATGGATAAGACGCAACCAATATTTTTCGCATTTACAATAATATGTAATATATAAAGGAAATCTACCACATTCACCGAGCGAAAGGGCATGGAAACAAGTCTTATACAATTTAAAATATCTGGTACAAAACTGGTTTTGAATAATTTCAATTTGAGATGCATATTCATATCCCCAAAGTTCAGATCCATATGTTAATATCGGCACAACCATAGCATCAAACAATTTAAAAAATTCAAAATGGTCAAAAAACCAACATTTCTTTGAAGTATATATATTGATATCATAGATTTTTTACTTTGAATAGCAAACATTTCTTTGGCTTTAGTCCATATTAGTTTTGGAGTAACAAATAATCCCATATATTTATACAATGACACTGTTTCTATCCTTTTGCCTTCAAATACCCAATGTTCATTACCTCTAAGAAATTCTAAACACTATTATTTTTGTTTTTTTAAGATTTATTTGCATACCGGTTCTATTGCAAAAGTTAGAAATAACATTGATTTGTGATTGCAATTGTCTAACAGTGTCACTGCAATTTGCCAGGTCATCGGCGTATAGTATTGCAAATATATCATCCACTTCTTCTGAAATATGTATACCATTTGTACATGTTTGTTTTAACCCATCAACAAGATCATTTATAAAAATATTGAATAAAATCGTGCTCAATTTACAGCCTTGTCGGCAACCAATATTGCATTTGAAGATATTAGTATAATCATCACGACCAGTGCGTACGCAAGAAGACAAATTATCATACATAGCAATAAGTATGGCCAAATATTTTCCACCAACTCCTTTTCTTATAAGACTATTAAATAGTGCCGTGTGATTTATTGTATCGAAAGCCTTTGAAAAATCTACAAACAGGCAGTAAAATCGTCCACCTCTCTTACTTATATACTTTTGAACCATGGCCATAAGTGTTAACAAATTATCAATGGTTGAGACACCCTTTTTGAAGCCAGATTGTACCTGGTCAATCTTATTATTATTTTCTGCCCATATTACTAATCTGTTGTACATCAAACCTGTCAAAATTTTATTCAGTGTGTCTATAAAGGAAATGCCGCGATAATTATTAGCATCATTAAAAGAGCCAGATTTATGAAAGGGACATAGAATACTTTGTCCCCATACTTTCGGAAACACTCCTGTATCGTATATTCTCTTTTATAATGGAAGCAAAATACCTGAGATATCTGCAATATTACTTTTTACCATTTTTGCCAGTATTCCACTGGGGTCTGTTGATTTACCAAGCTTAAGGTCACTAATACTTTTTTTTAATTCAAGCATTATTAAAGGATCATTAAAAACAACATCTTTATCTTAGTTTTGTGGCAAAAGTGTGTTTAAATCTAAGTTATTGGCTATATTTTCATTGAACATTAGGCTTTTAAAATGATGGTACCATTCCTTTTTTTAATATTTTCAGAGGAATACTCGGTCCGTTTCAATCTAAGTCTTTTAACGGTTTCCCAAAATAAGTTTGTATTTTTTCGTGATTCTATTAGCTCTTGTCGATAATTGTATTGAACTTCCTGATGTTTTTGCTTACAATACTGTTTAAAACTATTTTTGCTAGTAATATACATTTGTAGATTATCATGTGTACTATTAAGTCTAAAAGTCCTTAATTTTCTAAGCTTATCTTTTTTTTAAATTTAACATTGTATATCCCACCACTCAGGCTGTACTGGTTTGTTATTATTTGTTTTCCACGTTTTGGTTTTCATCGGTGTGGCTGGTTTATGAAACATAGTAACGATTTTATCAACTGTCAGATTAATATCAACCGGAACGTCACTTAAAATGGTATCTTTCATTAATGAAATAGACTGCTTCAAATTATAAATGAATTCCCCTCTTTTGTTCTCGTCCCATTTATAACGTTTATAAGAAATTTTGTTCGTGTTTTCTAAATATTCATCTTCATTTACTACAAGATCAGCTTGAAAAGATTTAAATGAAAATGAACAAACAATTGGGAAATGATCAGATTCAGATCTGTCACCAATTTCGAAATGTGAAATAAAAGGAAACATGTCCGACGAAGCAATAAAATAATCAACTAAACTTAAACCATCATTTGCAGTAGATGTATAACGTCCCTCTTGATCTTTGAAAAGTTTTCCATTAAGTATATGAATACAAAATGATTTACACAGGTAAACAAGAGTATAGCCGAAAGAGTTACATGTTTTATCTCTACTGTTTCTATACATATTAATTGTGTCACTGTCATAAATAACGTTTCGTCATTAAAAACAAAATCAATTTCATCGTCTTCAATTATATCTTGTAAATAGCCATATCTAGCATTAAAGTCTCCAGCTAACATAATATTGTCATCAGTATATTGGGAAACTACTTCTAATAAATTTTCTTCAAGTATTTCTATACCATTATTATTGTTATCATTACTATATATAGATGAACCTTCTGTTGATACATGTAGAAAACAAAGTAGCACACTTTTATCTAAATTAAGCAATTTACCATTCATCCTAAAGAAAACACAGTTCTCAAATTTATCAAATACCCTCGTAATCAAATCATTCTCTACTAGATGAGATTTAATAAATACAAAAACACCACCGGAATGGCGACCTTTGCTATATTGTTTCTTCCTAATACAATTAAAACAGTGATAACCATCTAAGAAATCGTCATACTCGTCTATATATTTCGACCATGTTTCATTTAATGCACAAATATCAAACTGTTTCAAATACGACAAGAACTCAATATTACAACTATGCTTTGACAGACCTTGTAAATTCCATGACCTGATATTTATATTGGTAACACTATGAACGTTTGTATTTAGACCTTGACCAATGTCTTATCTATTCACTGGCTTGATTTCATCACAATCTGGATCAAACACGAAAGAGTCACCATTTATTACCAATTTATCATATCTGAGAAAAGCCCTATTGCCTTTAGCAATTTCCCTGCTGAGAAATTGTCTCAAGTCATATCTTGCCTTTGAAACACGGCTTGGGAAATCCTCAGCTACATACATATTGGGTCGAAGGGTCGTGTCAGTATTTGGAAATACGTCGTTGGTTCCGGTAGAGGTATTATTCATTGTTCGTCGACCCTCATTAAAGTCTTTTTTCAGTGTGCGATATTCTTTAATCACTCTGTCTTTATCTTTAAAAATGAAATTTGAAAATTACCGCTCTTGGTGAATCTTTTCCGGGTAAACGATGAGCTCTTTCAATCTGTATTTCTTCTTCATTTAACTCTAAATCGTTCTTAATAAATGCCCTCATTTTCACTTCCGTTTCTTCCCAAGTTTCATTTATAAATTAAGATATAAACTTCAGTGTGTATTTCGCTTCAACCCTGTGTACATCATATCTTCTCTGTTATATGTTGTTCACGGTGGACAATTATACATTTCCGTAACAGGTGCGCGTGACGTCAAAATTTCGTTTGCGATTATGATTTTGATGGTTCACCCAGTAAATTGTTAATATCATTGTAACTCAACAAAATGATAAATTTATGTTTCATTGATTTATTTCAACAGTTTGTTTATGTTGTTAAGCCGTATAACAGCGTTAAATGACATACACAGTGAATCGGTGTCGGTGGATATTTTTCCAGTACATAAATTGGTCTAGCGCAATAAGGTGTTATAGACAGCAGATCAGAAATCAAAATAATAAAAAAGCTGTCCATTCGCGCCTTATGTAATCAGGCTAGGGATGGGGAAGCTTTTCAAGTTGGGGAATGGGGCCAGCACAAAATACCAATCATCTGGAGTCAATGACAACCATACATGTATTTATATTCTAGAAACTCACTAAAAAACAGGGTAGGCAACCGTGCCGCCACCTGTCCTCTTCAACACCCTCACGTTTTTGGCTAGCAATGCATAATGTTTAAAAGCTAGAGGTATCTTTTTATAATCATCTCATAGTTGTTGTATTTTTTTTCTTAATAAAAACGTTTAAAAGTCACAAAATATTATAACAACCATTTTTTCCTGAAACTTATTAAGTGCAGTATTTGGTTTATAAGATGTCAAGATTTTTCGGGAGAAGACTCCCATACAATCACTAGCAGTGGATAACCCTCCCACATACCCCTCCCACAATGTGGTAAATCACGACCATATTTTTAATAATAACAACTCACAAGAATGCACAAGAGGTCCCGTACTGCCAATACCTTTCTCCAACACTCTGTCCGACCCTTTGGTTCGCAGTGCACGAGGTACTGGGTTTCAAATTCGATTTTTATAATATCTGACAGTTTTCTAATATTGATGTTTGTGTGTGTTTAATAAAAACGTTCAACATATAGGAGTAAATAGCCAAGCAGCCACCTCCCACATTTCTTCACATTTTGACTCGCAGTGAATTTGAAATCCAGTTGATGTTTTGAAGTTTGCTTTTTTTTATATACAGCTAAATTTTTTTCTTATATTTTTTTTATTATTTGTTGTTTGTTTTTGAATTTGATTTGTTTTCATAAAAAAACGATAACATATATTTAAGTAAATAACAGCCATATTCCTCCCTAAAATCTACTATAATATAGCAAATATAAAAGATACCAATTTTGTCCGATGGAGGCTCCTCGTACCCTTATCAGTAGGGGACACACCCTCCCATATCTTCCCTACGTCTTGCACCCAGTGCATGGGGTACTCAGTTTAAAACCCGATGTAAGTTGTTTTTACTACTTAATGAAAACATTCAAAGTCACAATGAAGTAAATAGTAACCATATTTTTTAAAACAAAATCTTTCTAGAATGCAGCATTTGGTGTTTAATATTCCGCTCTCGTACCCCCATAGGAGGGGTACCGCCTCTCAACAATCTTGCCCATGTTGCAACCACCCCCAAAAATAATTGAAACGCTCCTTAGCCTAGTAATTAATTATACTTACTTAATTATTTCAGGTTATTTCATGTATGCATTTTGCAATTGAGATTGTTGGCTTTAAAATACATATATGCTTGATAAAAAAATGGTTTCTTCAAACATTTATACTGCCCTTACTTACCCGTTGAATTGATAATAAAAAATAAACAAAATAATGATGAAACTAATATTAATGCAATTAATAACAACATTTTTTTTATCGGTATCAATAATGTTATTATTTTAATTAGTTTTACTATTATTTATCATTATCAACATTAGTAGTAGTAGTAGTAGTAGTAGTAGTAGTAGTAGTAGTAGTAGTAGAAGTAGAAGTACAAGTTGTAGTAGTAGAAGAAGTAGTAGTAGTAGAAGTAGTAGTAGTAGTAGTAGTAGTAGTAGTAGTAGTAGTAGTAATAGTAGTAGTATAAGTAGTAGTAGTAGTAGTAATAGTAGTAGTATAAGTAGTAATAGTAGTAGTAGTAGTAGTAGTAGTAGTAGTAGTAGTAGTTATAGTAGTAGTAGTAGTAGTAATAGTAGTAGTAGTAGTAGTAGTAGTAGTAGTAGTAGTAGTGGTAGTAGTAGTAAATCCTGATAAAAAGAAGACATTGTAAACATGAAAGATAGTGCCATTACATGATAAACAGTGTCGTCACTTGGCATATAATGCCATTACTTAATATACAGTGTGATCACTTGATATACAGTGTCATCACATAATATACAGTGTCGTCACTTGATATACAGTGCCATCACTTGATATACAGTGCCATCACATGATAAACAGTGTCGTCACTTAATATATAGTGTCGTCACTTGGCATATAATGTCATTACTTGATATACAGTAACATCACTTGATATACAGTGTCGTCACTTAATATATAGTGTCGTCACTTAGCATATAATGTCATTACTTGATATACAGTGTCATCACAAGATATACAGTGTCATTACATGATATACAGTGTATTTACATGATATACAGTGTTATAACAGTGTCATAACTTGATATACAAAGTGTCATTACAGTATATACACTATCGCCACTTGATATACAGTGTCACCACTTGATAAACAGTGTCATCACTTGCAATGGCGTAGCTTCCTATAGGCACGTGCCTACACATTTTTTCTGAAAAATCGAAAAAAATAAAAAAGGCCAAAAAATGCAATAAAATCTTACCCCTATGCTACTGCATTTTTCACTTTATTGAAGTCAACAAACGTTAAAACATTACATTTGTTTGGTTATAAACTGAATTAAAGGTTAATATTTAAGGATAACCAAGGTCCTAACAAATATATACGTCAAACTACACTTACGGCAGTCTAGCTGAAATGTGTTTTTGAAGAAACATGCCCCAGACCCCCTATAACTGTGCCTATACATTGGTTTCAGCCAAGCTACGCCCCTGACTTGACGTACATTGTCATCGCTTGGCATACAGTGTTATCACTTGAGATACGTTGTCATAATTTTACGCAATTGCAGCATTTGTTGTTATCATTCATACTTAACATAAAAATGCAGAAATGCAGACAGTACATACTTATGTATGTGTTTACCTTATTGTTTTAGCCAACGTTCCTCCACAATGTGTTAACACTATGCAGTCAAATATAAAACACTTATCTGAAATGATGTCATTCTATTCGTAGTTAGAGCATAGGCGTAGGAGCCGGGGAGGAGAACCAAGGGGGCGCCCCCGCCCCCTCCCCCTCCCCACCCCTTCTCCAATATTCAGGTTCAGCATATATTTTGTGACCCCCCCCCCCCCCCCCCCCCCCACGATAATTGAAACGCTCTTACACCGATGTAGAATTCTCCACTACAGATAACGTATTAATACTGGTATATTTTTATTGTATGATATATATAAATGGAGCATATAAATGTAACGTCATACTACAAACATCTCTAATAAGATGACGTTGTTACACAATTCAGTGTATTGGATTTGTACAGTATTACACGTGTAACTTGCGGTTTTATAAACAAAAATAAGTGATTAATTTCTTTGTATTGTTCCCCTTTAATATATGCGTGGAGTGCGCGCCCAGTGTAGGTTATAGGATCGGAGAGTCCTTGGTTCGAACCACCATTGCGACTAAATGTGTGATGTTATTGAGCAAATAAATTACCTTATCCTTATGTTTAGTAATGGTTCTTACACAGGAAGTCCTCGAGAGTGACATGTTTTAAGTTGTCAGAACTTCTTTCACAATCAATGTAAAATTAATAAATTTAAAAATGTTTATAATGAACAATGATTAGTTTTACATAAAACTTTTAGAAAGTTTCTAATATGGATTCAGTTTAATAGTTAGCAACCGAAACTTTCACCTCCCTTTTCGTTGCAGGGTAACAATGTGGTTTAAGCAAGGATTTTGCGTTCTATTCATAGCTCTGGCTATATCGTACATGGCAGAGCTCGGACCTTTTCAAAAGCAAACCATCAAAATAGCACAACAGCTGGATGAGGAATACGATTACATTATAGTCGGGGGAGGTTCAGCTGGTTCCGTTGTTGCGTCAAGATTATCAGAAGATACAGATTCAAAAGTAGTACTTCTTGAAGCCGGGGGCCACTATGATGAAAGTCCTTTATTCCATATACCAAATGCTTATTTCGGTTTAATGCACGGTGAAAATGACTGGGAATACTATACAGAACCCCAGGTTCAGGCAAGTCTAGGAATGAAAGAACAGCGTTCATACTGGCCGCGTGGGAAAGTATTAGGCGGAAGCGGTATGTTAAACGGAATGCAATATACACGAGGAAGTGTCCATGACTTTGACGGATGGGCGAAGAATGGTTGCGAAGGATGGGGTTACAAAGATGTTCTGCCTTACTTTTTGAAGTCAGAAGATATACACATCGATGAATTAAAGAAGTCGAAACATCACAGCGGAGGGGGTCCTTTAGCTGTATCTGACGGCGAGGTAACGCCCATGCTTGATATATTTATGAAAGCTGGACAGGAAATGGGATATACAATCAGTGACTATAATAACGGAAATCCTGGAGGATTTAGCAGAGTTCAGCTGAATACAAGGAACGGTGTACGTAGCACATCGAATGGATTTCTTGGAAGTACTGCTGATAGAGATAATCTTCATATTGCAACTCGTAGTTTCGCAACAAAAATAAAAATTGAGAACAAAAAAGCAATGGGTGTATATTACATCAGAAATGGGAGAAAATATTTTGTTAAAGCCAGGAAAGAAGTAATTATATCTGCCGGGGCAGTTAACTCACCCCAGTTGCTAATGTTGTCTGGCATTGGTCCAAAAGATCACCTTGTGGAAATCGGCATACCTGTTGTTGCAAATTTACCTGTAGGTCAGAATTTACAGGACCATCAAATGGTTGATATGTTCAGCAAAATCAACAAACCGTATAGTTTAACACAGGACGTTTTCGAAAGTTGGTGGAGTAAAATTAAATACTTTCTATTCGGTTCCGGACCTATATCAAGTGGTTTCTGTGAGGCGTTTGCATTTTGGCACTTTAACAAATCTGAAAGAGAAACAACTTACCCAGATATTCAAGTTATTTTCTTCAGCAATTTCCTCGGCTTCAATGCTTTTGATTTAAAAGAAAGCATTGCAAAAGAGTATTTAGCAGAGAACAACAATGTCCATGGATTTTGTTCTACGCTGTGTCTTACACATCCTCAAAGTACTGGTACAATAAAACTTCGTAGTTCTGACCCATTTGACTACCCCATTATAGATCCGAAGTACCTGACAAATGAAAAGGACGTTGCCAATTTGGTGAAAGGTATTCGCATCTGGGAACAATTTGCACAAATGCCGACAATGAG
Organism: Panopea generosa; assembly: GCA_029582155.1. NCBI lineage: Eukaryota > Metazoa > Mollusca > Bivalvia > Adapedonta > Hiatellidae > Panopea > Panopea generosa. The sequence continues at coordinate 5,947,838 of CM055898.1, forward strand.
AAAACTTGGAGTCGATATAAATCAAATGAATTTGTCGATATGCTCAGACTACGAGTTCCGCTCCGATGCGTACTGGGAATGCTTCGTGCGTCATCTGGCTCTAACAGTTTATCATCCGTCTTGTTCTTGCAAGATGGGCGCTGACAGTGATCCCACTGCAGTTGTAGACCCTCAGCTACGTGTCAGAGGGATAGGAGGACTGCGAGTTGTTGATGCGTCCATTTTTCCTAACATAACAACAGGAAATACAAATGCACCCGTTATAATGGTTGCTGAGAAAGCGTCTGACATGATTCGTGGAAAGGACACTGTGGAAGAAATTAAAAGAAAGATAAAGATATAATCTGATTTGTTTGAGTAAGCATTGCCTTTGGTACAGAGTAGCCAAATAAGTGTACCATTGTTTACTTTATGTTAGCACATTAAGTTCAATGTAAGTGACCCCAGTATTTTAGTTCAGTGTAAGTGACCCAGTGTTTTAGTTCACTGTAAGTGTAAGTGATCCCAGTATTTTAGTTCACTGTAAGTGATCCCGGTATTTTAGTTCACTGTAAGTGATCCCAGTATTTTAGTGCAGTGTAAGTGACCCCAGTATTTTAGTTCACTGTAAGTGATCCCAGTACTTTAGTTCACTGTAAGTGATCCCAGTATTTTAGTGCAGTGTAAGTGACCCAGTATTTTAGTTCACTGTAAGTGATCCCAGTACTTTAGTTCACTGTAATTGATCCCAGTATTTTAGTGAACTGTAAGTGATCCCAGTATTTTAGTGCAGTGTAAGTGATCCCAGTATTTTAGTTCACTGTAAGTGATACCAGCATTTTAGTTCACTGTAAGTGATCCCAGTATTTTAATTCACTGTAAGTGACCCAGTATTTTAGTGAACTGTAAGTGATCCCAGTATTTTAGTTCACTGTAAGTGACCCAGTATGTTAGTGCAGTGTAAGTAATCCCAGTATTTTAGTGCAGTGTAAGTGATCCCAGTATTTTAGTTCAGTGTAAGTGATCCCAGTATTTTAGTGCACTGTAAGTGATCCCAGCACATTAGTTCACTGTAAGTGACCCAGTATTTTAGTTCACTGTAAGTGATCTCAGTATTTTAGTTCACTGTAAGTGACCCAGTATTTTAGTGCAGTGAAAGTGACCCCAGTATTTTAGTTCACTGTAAGTGATCCCAGTACTTTAGTTAAGTGTAAGTGACCCCAGTATTTTAGTTCAGTGTAAGTGACCCAGTATTTTGGTGCAGTGTAAGTGACCCTAATAGTTTAGTTCACTGTAAGTGATCCCAGTGTAAGCGACCCCAGTATTTTAGTTCAGTGTAAGTGATCCCAGTATTTTGGTGCAGTGTCAGTGACCCTAATATTTTAGTTCACTGTAAGTGATCGAAGTGTAAGTGACCCCAGTATTTTAGTTCAGTGTAAGTGATCCCAGTATTTTAGTTCACTGTAAGTGATCCCAGTATTTTAGTTCAGTGTAAGTGACCCCAGTATTTTAGTTCAGTGTAAGTGATCCCAGTATTTTAGTTCAGTGTAAGTGATCCAGTATTTTAGTTCATTATAAGTGATCCCAGTATTGAAGTGCAGTGTAAGTGACCCCAGTATTTTAGTTCACTGTAAGTGATCCCAGTATTGTAGTGCAGTGTAAGTGATCCCAGTATTTTAATGCAGTGTAAAGGAGTATTTGAGTTCAGTATTGATAGTTAATGTTACATGTAGCCCCCATGACCACGCTAATTTGAAGTATCAATTAACCTTGATATATATAAAAATATAAAACTAAGTGTTGTAGTTCAAAATAAAAGATCCAGCAATAAAGTGTAAATTAACTTTGCCCATAAACACATATAGCCCGTGTATAGTTATGTAGTTATTAACTTGGACGTGTATGAATATAGCAATAGTGATGTAGTATACCATAAACGACCACGTTTTATATGTAAATCATTAGTGACCCCAGTAATTGAGTGTTAATTAGCCATGACATACACGAGTATTGCCCTAATAATGTAGTTTAGCGTAATTTACCACGTTTTATATATGAACATATGTCATGGATTACCTTAAATACAATAGCTTAACATACTTCAACAGACAAACAGAATCCCTTTGAGTTATTTATATAACTTATCTGGTGAAAAAGATGGGTGGAAAAAAAAACATTATGAAATACGTGCTGGTGTTATAACATTTGTATTAACAACCCAAAACGCGTTAACAGAAATAGTAAAGTGATTAAAAGAGGAGGTGCCCCCTTTAAAATAGTTTCGTGGAGAAATATAGAACATATAGATCAGGTGAATAGATAAGTAGATACAAGTCGTAAAAAATCAACACTGGACAAAAACAACTGCACAAGACAGCAAGATATTAAATGAACAAACAAAACGCACAATAGACCAGAGTAGTGATCAAACACGGAAAACATCCCTTGGCGATTCCGTCAACTCAACAGACAATATTGACAGTAAATAATTCTGGCCAAAGAACGGATGACAAGATAGGGCTAAAATATCTAAATTTGTTATTGCCCAGTAGAGACAAACTTTAAAAAGTAAAGAGATCAAATAGAACATAACCAAGGTAAAGCTCTTCAGTCTACATGACAAAGACTGGCAAAGGAAATGAGTAGAAAATATGGATTTAGTTGTAGCCAAGGACCATCTAAGTTATGTTTACAAGGAGATTTTAATTCTAGAAACCTCCAGTGACCATATACGAATAAGGGATGATAGTAAATACTATTTTAGGACATTGTCACACATTTTCACAGGTATACTTTGTACCACACAAACATATATTTTCGCTGAAAACGCTCTCCCTTTCCGACTAAGATTCAGAAACAAACAAATCAGTTGTTCACAACTATTGTACTACCATATCTGTAAATGTAATATTTAAATGTTTTATGCTTCATGTTGTTTCACCACGTATTTACATGTGTTGTTACCTGAGTGGAAATATAGTATACCGATAGTCGTACACAAAACAGTCATGAATTAATACGAAAGCGTGTATGTGAGTACACAAGGACATATAATGGACGATTTTCCTGATACTCACAGAGCAAGGACTATGCAGGTACCAGCATTATGAGATTCCTTGGTGAATTGGACAAGAACGTTGAGATTCCTGCAACAGTTTTAATATTGAAAACAAACATGTGTGTGCACTGGCTTTATGGTAGAGATATCACTTGGAACAGGATGTTTAAGTGTGTTTACTTATGGAGTCTGAGGCCACACCACGGACTGAGAACGTCTAGAAAGAACACCTGACTGAACATTATGCACCAGTATAGAAATTTTAAAATTAAGAATATGTGAAGTTTGTGAAAGATTATTAAACGATACCAATCAGTTACAATCAGTTACAATAAACTGAGTTTTCAAACTGGGTTACATATTAGTTTCATTATGAAATATAAGCCACAGACTTTGAAACGTCAGCCTGATACATAAATATGCCACAGTCTATATTTAGATATGTAGTCTATATTTAGATATGTTGAAAAAATACACTAGTATCAAAGATTATTTTTCAAACATGTGACGTCCCGTATCATAAATCGGAATAAGTAATATTACCAGAATCAATATATGATATGTCTTATATATCTGTAAATATATATGTTAAAACGTTTTGTTTTATATGTATTATATTTTGCCCGTATGACCTCATTTAATAAAATAAATCTTCAATGAATTTTAACATTATGTATCAGACTGAATATTAAAATGATCTATAAATTTCTCATCTTTTTCACTTTATAGTGTATCGCCGTGCCGTTAGGGTAGGTGGAACAATTCTCTCCCTTATCTGCATATCGCTTCATTGTGTGTGTATGTGTGTATTTAAATATATATTTGTTAACAAATCATGTTTGATTGGTACAATATTTTATTTGCTTAATCACATGCTTCGTATACCGAGTGTTATAATACAGTCACAATATATATATATATATATATATATATATATATATATATATATATATATATATATATAAATCATGGGTTCACATTATTCTTCTGTAATTATTTATATCAGAATATCTTGTTCTCTTCTTTTGATTAAATATATATCTAAATAGTAATACTTTGTCATTTTACATGTAGCCATCTAAAACAAATCCACCCCCCCCCCCCCCCCCCCCCCTCGATAAAGTTGAGGTAGAAGAAGGTTGGGTGGAGAATGAAGATATAATACACCATGGCTATATTTCAAATGGTCTCAGTTTCACTAAACATGTTAACAACTCGAATATTTGAAATACCATTACTTCATCTATATAGGTCATTATGTATATTATCCTATACCAATCAGTTTGGTTATGACTTCAATCATGTGTGGTCATTTAATGTGTTATGACTTTAATCATGTGCGGTCATTTAATGTGTTATGACTTCAATCATGTGCGGTCATTTAATGTGTTATGACTTCAATCATGTGTGATCATTTAATGTGTTATAACTTCAATCATGTGTGGTCATTTCATGTGTTATTACTTCAATCATGTGCGGTCATTTAATGTGTTATGACTTCAATCATGTGCGGTCATTTCATGTGTTATTACTTCAATCATGTGCGGTCATTTAATGTGTTATAACTTCAATCATGTGCGGTCATTTAATGTGTTATGACTTCAATCATGTGTGGTCATTTCATGTGTTATTACTTCAATCATGTGCGGTCATTTAATGTGTTATAACTTCAATCATGTGCGGTCATTTCATGTGTTATTACTTCAATCATGTGCGGTCATTTGATGTGTTATAACTTCAATCATGTGCGGTCATTTAATGTGTTATAACTTCAATGTGTGGTCATTTCATGTGTTATTACTTCAATCATGTGCGGTCATTTAATGTGTTACAACTTCAATCATGTGCGGTCATTTCATGTGTTATAACTTCAATCATGTGCGGTCATTTAATATGTTATGACTTCAATCATGTGCGGTCATTTAATGTGTTATGACTTCAATCATGTGTGATCATTTAATGTGTTATGACTTCAATCATGTGTGATCATTGCATGTGTTATTACTTCAATCATGTGCGGTCATTTAATGTGTTATGACTTCAATCATGTGTGGTCATTTCATGTGTTATGACTTCAATCATGTGTGGTCATTTAATGTGTTATGACTTCAATCATGTGCGGTCATTTAATGTGTTATGACTTTAATCATGTGCGGTCATTTAATGTGTTATGACTTCAATCATGTGCGGTCATTTAATGTGTTATGACTTCAATCATGTGTGGTCATTTAATGTGTTATGACTTCTATCATGTGTGGTCATTTAATGTGTTATGACTTCTATCATGTGTGGTCATTTAATGTGTTATGACTTTAATCATGTGCGGTCATTTAATGTGTTATGACTTCAATCATGTGCGGTCATTTAATGTGTTATGACTTCAATCATGAGTGATCATTTCATGTGTTATAACTTCAATCATGTGTGGTCATTTCATGTGTTATTACTTCAATCATGTGCGGTCATTTAATGTGTTATGACTTCAATCATGTGTAGTCATTTAATGTTTTATGACTTCAATCATGTGCGGTCATTTAATGTGTTATGACTTCAATCATGTGTGGTCATTTCATGTGTTATTACTTCAATCATGTGCGGTCATTTAATGTGTTATAACTTCAATCATATGTGATCATTTCATCTGTTATTACTTCAATCATGTGTGGTCATTTAATGTGTTATGACTTCAATCATGTGCGGTCATTTAAATTGTTATGACTTCAATCATGTGTGGTCATTTCATGTGTTATGACTTCAATCATGTGCGGTCATTTAATGTGTGATGACTTCAATCATGTGTAGTCATTTAATGTGTTATGACTTCAATCATGTGTGGTCATTTAATGTGTTATGACTTCAATCATGTGTGGTCATTTCATGTGTTATTACTTCAATCATGTGCGGTCATTTAATGTGTTATAACTTCAATCATGTGTGGTCATTTCATGTGTTATTACTTCAATCATGTGCAGTCATTTAATGTGTTATAACTTCAATCATGTGTGATCATTTAATGTGTTATGACTTCAATCATGTGTGTTAATGTGTTATGACTTCAATCATGTGCGGTCATTTAATGTGTTATGACTTCAATCATGTGTGGTCATTTCATGTGTTATGACTTCAATCATGTGCGGTCATTTAATGTGTTATTACTTCAATCATGTGTGATCATTTAATGTGTTATGACTTCAATCATGTGTGGTCATTTAATGTGTTATGACTTTAATCATGTGTGGTCATTTCATGTGTTATGACTTCAATCATGTGCGGTCATTTAATGTGTTATGACTTCAATCATGTGCGATCATTTAATGTGTTATGACTTCAATCATGTTTGGTTATTTAATGTGTTATGACTTTAATCATGTGTGGTCATTTAATGTGTTATGACTTCAATCATGTGCGGTCATTTAATGTGTTATGACTTCAATCATGTGCGATCATTTAATGTGTTATGACTTCAATCATGTTTGGTTATTTAATGTGTTATGACTTTAATCATGTGCGGTCATTTAATGTGTGATGACTTCAATCATGTGCGGTCATTTAATGTGTTATGACTTCAATCATGTGTGATCATGTGATCATTTAATGTGTTATAACTTCAATCATGTGTGGTCATTTCATGTGTTATGACTTCAATCATGTGTGTTAATGTGTTATGAATTTAATCATGTGTTTTGACTTCAATCAGGTGCGGTCATTTAATGTGTTATGACTTCAATCATGTGCGATCATTTAAAGTGTTATGACTTCAATCATGTTTGGTTATTTAATGTGTTATGACTTTAATCATGTGCGGTCATTTAATGTGTGATGACTTCAATCATGTGCGGTCATTTAATGTGTTATGACTTCAATCATGTGTGATCATGTGATCATTTAATGTGTTATAACTTCAATCATGTGTGGTCATTTCATGTGTTATGACTTCAATCATGTGTGTTAATGTGTTATGAATTTAATCATGTGTTTTGACTTCAATCAGGTGCGGTCATTTAATGTGTTATGACTTCAATCATGTGCGGGCATTTAATGTGTTATGACTTCAATCATGTGTAGTCATTTAATGTGTTATGAGTTCAAGTAATCATTTAGAGAAATTATCAATTTTGAGTTGAGGAAAATCTCAGCTTGAGATGTTTAGTGAAATCGGTCCCCTCTCAGCTTTTCTGAAAAGATGGCTACCTTTAAGCCTCAATATTTACTGCCTGGGTAGCAAATATTTGTAGGAAGAGACTAACAAATTACAACGCTACACTAGGCTATCTGCTGATGGTGAATTAACACAGATGTATGTATATACAGCACATCTCCCTCGAATTTAAAATTGTTGGCAGTTGGAGTTAAACTTTTTTAAACTGCATAATTATAACAAACACTTTTTGGAAATTGTTTTTTGCCAATAAAATGTATTAAAATTATCTAGTAGTATGCAGAATTACAACAAAAACAATGCATATTTGACCGAAATTAAGAAAAAGAGTTCTCTGATTTGAATCATGTTCTGAATTATATTAAACCTGCCCCAGAGCCATCTTGCGGCTTTTATATGGCAGTTGGGGCTTAAAGTAGATTAATTTCGTGAAGCCTTATTAGTCAAAAAAAGTGAAATTAATCAAGCTATGGTATTGAAAAATGGATGTTTGGATAACGGAGTGGGTGAAACTATTATAGCTATATTATATTCGCCCATGTTTCCGTTCAAGAGATAGTATTTAAATATTTTTTGAACATCTTATCTTGTTAATATTTATTGGTTTAGGCACATCAAGTCATTATAATGAAGCTTATTATCCGATGGTTTATTAATAAAAAGGTTGAGATGGAAGAGGTTGGAAGCTATAATAATTAAGGCGAAGGTAATCAAGATGTACTATCTAAAACATGGAACTTTGGATAAAGGAGTTGGGGATATTACGGTTATGATATTACACCCACATCTCCACTTTCAAAGGGGGTGAAAAGAGTATTTAAGGGGAAAGACTATCATATTTTCACCCGTGGGTAAAATATTATTATAATATTTTAGTCGGCTGAAAATATAATATGATGACATGCATGAGTATATCCCGGTTACGTAATAAATTAGGAATTACCTCAGCGATGCAGTAAAAATTAAGTTGGACATGTATAAGTATAGCCCTGGTTATGTAATTAATTGTAAATGACCCAGGCAATGCAATATACGGCAACTTGACCATACATGAGTATAGCCCTGGTTATGTAATTAATTGTAAATGACCTAGGCGATGCAGTATAGATTAACTTGGACATGTATAAGTATAGCCCTGGTTATGTAATTAATTGTAAATGACCCAGGCGATGCAATATACGACAACTTGACCATACATGAGTATATCCCGGTTACGTAATAAATTAGAAATGACCCCAGCGATGCAGTGTATATTAACTTGGACATGTATAAGTATAGCCCTGGTTATGTAATTAATTGTAAATGACCCAGGCGATGCAGTGTAGATTAGCTTGGACATGTATAAGTATAGCCCTGGTTATGTAATTAATTGTAAATGACCCAGGCGATGCAATATACGGCAACTTGACCATACATGAGTATAGCCCTGGTTATGTAATTAATTGTAAATGACCCAGGCGATGCAGTATAGATCAATTTGGACATGTAAAAGTATAGCCCTGGTTATGTAATTAATTGTAAATGACCCAGGCGATGCAATATACGGCAACTTGACCATACATGAGTATAGCTCTGGTTACGAAAGTAATTGTAAATGACACCGTCGATGCAATTAAGATTTACTTGACCATATATAAGTATATCCCGGTTATGTAATTAATTATAAATGACCCCGGCGATGCAATAAAGATTAACTTGACCATATATGAGTATATCCCGGTTACGTAAATAATTATAAGTGATGCAGTGTAAATTAACTTGACCATATATGAGGGAAGCCCTGGTTACATAATTAATTGTAAATGATCCCAGCGATGCAGTATAAATTAACTTGGCCATGTATGAGTATCCCCTGGTAACGTAATTAGTTATAAATGGCCCCGGCTAAGCAGTAAAGATTGATTTGGCCATGTATGAGTATCCCCTGGTAACGTAATTAGTTGTAAATGGCCCCAGCGATGCAGTAAAAATTGATTTGGCCATGTATGAGTATCCCCTGGTAACGTAATTAGTTGTAAATGGCCCCGGCGATGCAGTAAAGATTGACTTGGCCATGTATGAGTATCCCCTGGTAACGTAATTAGTTATAAATGACCCCGGCGATGCAGTAAAGATTGACTTGGCCATGTATGAGTAAAGAACTGGGTACGTAATTAATTGTAAATGACCCCGACGATGCAGTATATATTAATTTGGCCATGTATGAGTATCCCCTGGTAACGTAATTAATTGTAAATGACCCCGGCGATGCAGTAAAGATTGACGTGGCCATGTATGAGTAAAGACCTGGTAACGTTATTAATTGTAAATGACCCCGCCGATGCAGTATAAATTAACTTGGCTATGTATGAGTATAGTCCTGGTTACATAACTAATTGTAAATGCCCCGGCGACGCAGCATATAATAACTTAGCCATGTACGAGTATAGCCCTGGTAACGTAATTAATTGTAAATGACCCTGCCGATGCAGTATATATTGACTTGGCCATGTATGAGTATAGTTCTGGTTACGTAATTATTGTAAATGACCTCGCCGATGCAGTATAGATTGACTTGGCCATGTATGAGTAAAGACCTGGCTACATAATTAATTGTAAACGGCCCGGCGATGCAGTATAAATTAACTTGGCCATGTATGAGTATAGCCCTGGTAACGTAATTAATTATAAATGACCTCGCCGATGCAGTATAGATTGACTTGGCCATGTATGAGTAAAGACCTGGCTACATAATTAATTGTAAACGGTCCCGGCGATGCAGTATAAACTAACTTGGCCATGTATGAGTATAGCCCTGGTAACGTAATTAATTGTAAATGACCTCGCCGATGCAGTATAGATTGACTTGGCCATGTATGAGTATAGCCCTGGCTACATAATTAATTGTGAATGACCTCGCCGACGCAGTATAGATTGACTTGGCCATGTATGAGTAAAGACCTGGCTACATAATTAATTGTAAACGGCCCGGCGATGCAGTATAAATTAACTTGGCCATGTATGAGTATAGCCCTGGTAACGTAATTAATTGTAAATGACCTCGCCGATGCAGTATAGATTGACTTGGCCATGTATGAGTAAAGACCTGGTTACATAATTAATTGTAAACGGCCCCGGCGATGCAGTATAAATTAATTTGGCCATGTATGAGTATAGCCCTGGTAACGTAATTAATTGTAAATGACCTCGCCGATGCAGTATAGATTGACTTGGCCATGTATGAGTATAGCCCTGGCTACATAATAAATTGTAAATGACCTCGCCGATGCAGTATAGATTGACTTGGCCATGTATGAGTAAAGACCTGGCTACATAATTAATTGTAAACGGCCCCGGCGATGCAGTATAAATTAACATGGCAATGTATGAGTATAGCCCTGGAAAAGTAAATAATTGTAAATGACCCCGCCGATGCAGTAAAGATTGACTTGGCCATGTATGAGTATAGTCCTGGTAACGTAATTAATTGTAAATGACCCCGACGATGCAGTATAAATTAACTTGGCCATGTATGAGTATAGCCCTGGCTACATAATTAATTATAAATGACCTCGCCGATGCAGTATAGATTGACTTGGCCATGTATGAGTAAAGACCTGGCTACATAATTAATTGTAAAAGACCCCGGCGATGCAGTATAAATTAACTTGGCCATGTATGAGTATAGCCCTGGTAACGTAAATAATTGTAAATGACCCCGCCGATGCAGTAAAGATTGACTTGGCCATGTATGAGTATAGTCCTGGTTACGTAATTAATTGTAAATGACCCCGACGATGCAGTATAAATTAACTTGGCCATGTATGAGCATAGCCCTGGTAACGTAAATAATTGTAAATGACCCCGACGATGCAGTATATATTGACTTGGCCATGTATGCGTATAGCCCTGGCTACATAATTAATTGTAAATGCCCCGGCGATGCAGTATATATTGACTTGGCCATGTACGCGTATAGCCCTGGTTACATAATTAATTGTAAATGACTTCGCCGATGCAGTATAGATTGACTTGGCCATGTATGAGTATAGCCCTTGTTACGTAATTAATTGTAAATTACTTCGCCGATGCAGTAAAGATTAACTTGGCCATGTATGAGTATAGTCCTGGCTACGAAATTAATTGTAAACGCCCCGGCGATGCAGTAAAAATTAACTTGGCAATATATGACTATAGCCCTGGTAACGTAATTAATTGTAAATGACCCCGCCGATGCAGTATATATTGACTTGGCCATGTATGCGTATAGCCCTGGTTACGTAATTAATTGTAAATGACTTCGCCGATGCAGTATAGATTGACTTGGCCATGTATGAGTATAGTCCTGGTTACGTAATTAATTGTAAATGGCCCCAACGATGCAGTATAGATTAACTTGGCCATGTATGATTATAGCGCTGGTTACATAATTAATTGTAAATGGCCCCGGCCATGCAGTATATATTGACTTTGCCATGTATGAGTATAGCGCTGGTTACATAATTAATTATAAACGGCCCAGGCGATGCAGTAAAAATTAACATGGACATGTATGAGTATAGCCCTGGATACATAATTAATTGTAAATGACCCCGGCGATGCAGTATAAATTAACTTGGCAATGTATGAGTATAGCCCTGGTAACGTAATTAATTGTAAATGACCCCGGCGATGTAGTATAAATTAACTTGGCAATGTATGAGCATAGCCCTGGTAACGTAATTAATTGTAAATGGCCCCGGCGATGCAGTATAGATTGACTTGGCAATGTATGAGTATAGCCCTGGTTACGAAATTAATTGTAAATTACCTCACCGATGCAGTATAGATTGACTTACCATGTATGAGTATAGTCCTGGTTACGTAATTAATTGTGAATGACCTCGCCGATGCAGTATAGATTGACTTGGCCATGTATGAGTATAGTCTTGGTTACGTAATTAATTGTAAATGACCCAGGCGATGCAGTATAGATTAACTCGGCCATGTACGATTATAGCCCTGGTTACATAATAAATTGTAAATGGCCCAGGCCATGCAATATAGTTTGACTTGGCCATGTATGAGTATAGCCCTTGTTACATAATTCATTGTAAATGACCCCGGCGATGCGGTATAGATTGACTTGGCCATGTATGAGTATAGCCCTGGTTACATAATTTATTGTAAATGACCCCGTTGATGCGGTATAGATTGACTTGGCCATGTATGAGTATAACCCTGGTTCCATAATTAATTGTAAATGGCCCCGGAGATGCAGTTAAAATTAACTTGGCAATGTATGAATATAGCTCTGGTAACGTTATTAATTGTAAATGACCCCGGCGATGCAGTATAGATTGACTTGGTAATGTATGAGTATAGCCCTGGTAACGTAATTAATTGTAAATACTCCCGGCGATGCAATATAGATTGACTTGTACATGTATGAGTATAGCCCTGGTTATATAATTAATTGTAAATGACCCCGGCGATGCAGTGTAGATTGACTTGGCCATGTATGAGTATAGCCCTGGTTACATAATTAATTGTAAAATGACCCCGGCGATGCGGTACAGATTGACTTGGCCATGTATGAGTATAGCCCTGGTAACATAATTAATTGTAAATGACCCCGGCGATGCAGTGTAGATTGACTTGACAATGTATGAGTATAGCCCTGGTTACATAATTAATTGTAAAATGACCCCGGTGATGCGGTATAGATTGACTTAGCCATGTATGAGTAAAGCCCTGGTTACCTAATTAATTGTAAATGACCCCGGCGATGCGGTATAGATTGACTTGGCCATGTATGAGTATAGCCCTGGTTTCATAATTAATTGTAAATGGCCCGGGCGATGCAGTATAGATTAACTTAGACATGTATGAGTATAGCCCTGGTTACATAATTAATTGTAAATGGCCCCGGCAATGCAGTAAACATTAATTTTGCAATGTATGAATATAGCCCTGGTAACGTTATTAATTGTAAATGGCCCCGGCGGTGCAGTAAAAATTAACTTGGCAATATATGAGTATAGCCCTGGTAACGTTATTAATTGTAAATGATTCCGGCGATGCAGTATAGATTGACATGAACATGTATGAGTATAACCCTGGTTATATAATTAACTGTAAATGACCCCGGCGATGTAGTGCAGATTGACTTGGCCATGTATGAGTATAGCCCTGGTAACATAATTAATTGTAAATGGCTCTGGCGATGCAGTGTAGATTGACTTGGCCATGTATGAGTATAGCCCTGGTAACGTAATTAATTGTAAATGGCCCAGGCGATGCAGTTAAAATTAACTTGGCAATGTATGAAAATAGCCCTGGTAACTTTATTAATTGTAAATGACCCTGGCGATGCAGTATAGATTGACTTGGCAATGTATGTGTATAGCCCTGGTTATGTAATTAATTGTAAATGACCCCGTTGATGTAGTAAAGATTAACTTGGCCATGTACGAGTATAGCCCTGGTAACGTTATTAATCGTAAATGGCCCCGGAGATGCAGTTAAAATTAACTTGGCAATGTATGAAAATAGCCCTGGTAACGTTATTAATTGTAAATGACCCCGGCGATGCAGTGTTTATTGACTTGGCCATGTATGAGTATAGCCCTGGTTACAAATTAATTGTAAATGACCCCGGCGATGCAGTATAGATTAACTTGGACATGTATGAATATGGCCCTGGTTACATAATTACTTGTAAATGGCCCCGGCGATGCAGTGAAGATTAACTTGACAATGTATGAATATAGCCCTGGTAACGTTATTAATTGTAAATGACCCCTGCGATGCAGTATAAATTGACTTGGCAATGTATGAGTATAGCCCTGGTAACGTAATTAATTGTAAATACTCCCGGCGATGCAATATAGATTGACTTGGACATGTATGAGTAAAGCCCTGGTCATATAATTAATTGTAAATGACCCCGGCGATGCAGTGTATATTGACTTGGCCATGTATGAGTATAGCCCTGGTTACATAATTAATTGTAAATGGCCCCGGAGATGCAGTTAAAATTAACTTGGCAATGTATGAGTATAGCCCTGGTAACGTTATTAATTGTAAATGACCCCGGCGATGCAGTATAGATTGACTTGGCAATGTATGAGTATAGCCCTGGTAACGTAATTAATTGTAAATGATCCTGGCGATGCAGTATAGATTGACTTGGACATGTATGAGTATAGCCCTGATTACATAATTATTTGTAAATGACCCGGTGATGTAGTATGGATTAACTTGGCTATGTACGAGTATAGCCCTGGTGACGTAATTAATTATAAATGACCCCGGCGATGCAGTGTATATTGACTTCGCCATGTATGAGTATAGCCCTGGTTACATAATTAATTGTAAATGACCCCGGCGATGCAGTGTAGATTGACTTGGCCATGTATGATTATAGCCCTGGTTACATAATTAATTGTAAATGACCCCGGCGATGCAGTGTAGATTGACTTGGCCATGTATGATTATAGCCCTGGTTACATAATTAATTGTAAATGACCCCGGCGATGCAGTGTAGATTGACTTGGCCATGTATGAGTATAGCCCTGGTTTCATAATTAATTGTAAATGGCCCGGGCGATGCAGTATAGATTGACTTGGCAATGTATGAGTATAGCCCTGGTAACGTAATTAATTGTAAATGATCCTGGCGATGCAGTATAGATTGACTTGGACATGTATGAGTATAGCCCTGATTACATAATTATTTGTAAATGACCCGGTGATGTAGTATGGATTAACTTGGCTATGTACGAGTATAGCCCTGGTGACGTAATTAATTATAAATGACCCCGGCGATGCAGTGTATATTGACTTCGCCATGTATGAGTATAGCCCTGGTTACATAATTAATTGTAAATGACCCCGGCGATGCAGTGTAGATTGACTTGGCCATGTATGATTATAGCCCTGGTTACATAATTAATTGTAAATGGCCCGGGCGATGTTGTAAAAACCAACTTGGCTATGTATGAGTATAGCCCTGGTAACGTTATTAATTGTAAATGACCACGGCGATGCATTATATACCGACTTGGTCTTGTATGATTTTAGACCTGGTAACGTAATTAATTGTAAATTACTCCGGCGTTGCAGGATAGATTGACTTGGCAATGTATGAGTATAGTCCTGGTTACGAAATTAATTGTAAATGACCCCGGCGATGCAGTGTAGTTTGACTTGGCCATGTATGAGTATAGCCCTGGTTACATAATTAATTGTAAATGACCCCGGCGATGCAGTGTAGATTGACTTGACAATGTATGAGTATAGCCCTGGTTACATAATTAATTGTAAAATGACCCCGGTGATGCGGTATAGATTGACTTAGCCATGTATGAGTAAAGCCCTGGTTACCTAATTAATTGTAAATGACCCCGGCGATGCGGTATAAATTGACTTGGCCATGTATGAGTATAGCCCTGGTTTCATAATTAATTGTAAATGGCCCGGGCGATGCAGTATAGATTGACTTGGACATGTATGAGTATAGCCCTGATTACATAATTATTTGTAAATGACCCCGGCGATGCAGTATAGATTAACTTGGCTATGTACGAGTATAGCCCTGGTTACATAATTAATTGTAAATGACCCCGGCGATGCAGTGTAGATTGACTTGGCCATGTATGATTATAGCCCTGGTTACATAATTAATTGTAAATGGCCCGGGCGATGTTGTAAAAACCAACTTGGCTATGTATGAGTATAGCCCTGGTAACGTTATTAATTGTAAATGACCACGGCGATGCATTATATACCGACTTGGTCTTGTATGATTTTAGACCTGGTAACGTAATTAATTGTAAATTACTCCGGCGTTGCAGGATAGATTGACTTGGCAATGTATGAGTATAGTCCTGGTTACGAAATTAATTGTAAATGACCCCGGCGATGCAGTGTAGTTTGACTTGGCCATGTATGAGTATAGCCCTGGTTACATAATTAATTGTAAATGACCCCGGCGATGCAGTGTAGATTGACTTGACAATGTATGAGTATAGCCCTGGTTACATAATTAATTGTAAAATGACCCCGGTGATGCGGTATAGATTGACTTAGCCATGTATGAGTAAAGCCCTGGTTACCTAATTAATTGTAAATGACCCCGGCGATGCGGTATAGATTGACTTGGCCATGTATGAGTATAGCCCTGGTTTCATAATTAATTGTAAATGGCCCGGGCGATGCAGTATAGATTGACTTGGACATGTATGAGTATAGCCCTGATTACATAATTATTTGTAAATGACCCCGGCGATGTAGTATGGATTAATTTGGCTATGTACGAGTATAGCCCTGGTGACGTAATTAATTATAAATGACCCCGGCGATGCAGTGTATATTGACTTCGCCATGTATGAGTATAGCCCTGGTTACATAATTAATTGTAAATGACCCCGGCGATGCAGTGTAGATTGACTTGGCCATGTATGATTATAGCCCTGGTTACATAATTAATTGTAAATGGCCCGGGCGATGTTGTAAAAACCAACTTGGCTATGTATGAGTATAGCCCTGGTAACGTTATTAATTGTAAATGACCACGGCGATGCATTATATACCGACTTGGTCTTGTATGATTTTAGACCTGGTAACGTAATTAATTGTAAATTACTCCGGCGTTGCAGGATAGATTGACTTGGCCATGTATGAGTATAGCCCTGGTAACATAATTAATTGTAAATGACCCCGGCGATGCATTGTAGATTGACTTGGCCATGTATGAGTATAGCCCTGGTTACGTAATTAATTGTAAATGACACCGGCGATGCAGTATAGATCAACTTGGCAATGTATAGGTATAGACCTGGTAATGTAACTAATTGTAAATGAACCCGGCGATGCAGTACATATTTAATGGCCATTTATTGGTATAGCTCTGGTTATGTACCGGTAATTTTGTTTAAATCTACTCTGATATATAAATAGTGCTCCATCTTTTGAAAAATGCATTTAATCAGTTTTGTTTGGAGTTTTATCGGAAATATCTGATGTATACGTAATTAGCATGTGCAATGTCTCCCATTTTTATTTCGTTATATTTCCAAATGTTACTCATATCCATCTGTACGTACGTTCGTCCTATTTTAAATTGGTTTCCGATTTACTTCTGGAAGTGTATTTGTATTGAACAGGTGTTTGGTGTCTAGCTGTATAATTAACAAATAACACATGGCGTTGAGGTCCATATGCAAGTTTACGGACTGGGCAGTCAGGCCTCAAATGTTATTACATTCTATATCTAACTGCCCAGTCCGTAAACATGTATTTGGACTGAAACACCATGTTTTATTTGTTATATTATACCATGTGCTTTCGATACTTTGGCTGAAATACGACATAACACGGGCAACATTACACGTTATAACAATTTAAGTTAAAAACACTGATAATCAGTTAATTTCTTCAATTCGTCTCCACCAAGTGTAGCAAACTGCTTTATTTTTTTGTCGTCTGACAGTGTGAAGGTCGTCATATATGTGTGTCGTAAAATAAGCACATCCGTGAATTAGTACTTTTATATTGGGCCAGGGTCGGTCCAATATACTATTATATTGACCGGATGGCGTCACATTGAACAAAGAAGGAAATAGGCAAATGAGGTGTAATATTTATAAAATACAGACAAAGTTCCATATTTGTAATGGAATAATGGCAACTTTCCAATCTAAATTTTAGTAAAGATTTACTGCGGACACATTTCCAGTTTTATATGAAATATATCATCCAAGTATATGGACTTATTAGGTATTCCATATAATTTCTGATATGTATGATAGATGTTATGTCTAATGCGTGCAATGGCCATTGTCTTGCACCAGTATTTCTGGAATACCGATATGATTATTATATCGCTTTTAAAATCGATTGTCAACGGTAAATCAACATCGGTATAAAAAGGATACTACAATAGACTCGTTAATCGTTACATCGTTATATAGACTATGTATTAAGGGTAAAATAATACAGCAAGTAACTTCTTAAAATTTATTTTAAAAAAATATAAAATGCATGTTTTAAAAAGCACTATAAATTAATATCCATTTGAACACAGTTTGTTTTATTGCAATTTGTAACGTAAAGTTATTCAGTGTAAAATGTCAAAATATATTACAATAAATATTATAGGGAAATACTACGTTTTCGCTTTACTTGAAATCATGTCTTTATAGAAATTCAGATATATGCTCTCATTCTATTATATTCTGGTCATTTGGAACAATTTAACTCGTTCAGATTGACTGAAAAATAGAGAACTACTTCAGCCAGTGGGAGGAGCTTGAGGTGTGTTGATTGACTGGAAAATAGAGAACTACTTCAGCCAGTGGGAACAGCTGGAGGAGTGTTGATTGACTGGAAAATTGAGAACTACTTCAGCCAGTGGGAGGAGCTTGAGGTGTGTTGATTGACTGGAAAATAGAGAACTACTTCAGCCAGTGGGAACAGCTGGAGGAGTGTTGATTGACTGGAAAATTGAGAACTACTTCAGCCAGTGGGATGAGCTTGAGAAGTGTTGATTGACTGGAACATAGATAACTTCTTCAGCCAGTGGGATGAGCTTGAGAAGTGTTGATTGACTGAAAAGTAGAGAACTACTTCAGCCAATGGGAGGCGCTTGAGAAGTGTTGATTGACTGGAACATAGAGAACTACTTCAGCCAGTGGGATGAGCTTGAGAAGTGTTGATTGATTGGAAAATAGAGAACTACTTCAGCAAGTGGGATGAGCTTGAGAAGTGTTGATTGATTGGAAAGTAGAGAACTACTTCAGCCAGTGGGATGAGCTTGAGAAGTGTTGATTGATTGGAAAGTAGAGAACTACTTCAGCCAGTGGGATGAGCTTGAGAAGTGTTGATTGATTGGAAAGTAGAGAACTACTTCAGCCAGTGGGATGAGCTTGAGAAGTGTTGATTGATTGGAAAGTAGAGAACTACTTCAGCCAGTGAGATGAGCTTGAGAAGTGTTGATTGACTGGAACATAGAGAACTATTTCAGCCAGTGGGATGAGCTTGAGAAGTGTTGATTGACTCGAAAGTAGAGAACTACTTCAGCCAGTGAGATGAGCTTGAGAAGTGTTGATTGACTGGAAAGTAGAAACCTACTTCAGCCAGTGGGAGGCGATTGAGAAGTGTTGACTGACTGGAAAGTAGAGAACTACTTCAGCCAGTGGGAGGAGCTTGAGAAGTGTTGATTGACTGGAAAATAGAGAACTACTTCAGCCAGTGGGAACAGCTGGAGGAGTGTTGATTGACTGGAAAATTGAGAACTACTTCAGCCAGTGGGATGAGCTTGAGAAGTGTTGATTGACTGGAACATAGATAACTTCTTCAGCCAGTGGGATGAGCTTGAGAAGTGTTGATTGACTGAAAAGTAGAGAACTACTTCAGCCAATGGGAGGCGCTTGAGAAGTGTTGATTGACTGGAACATAGAGAACTACTTCAGCCAGTGGGATGAGCTTGAGAAGTGTTGATTGATTGGAAAGTAGAGAACTACTTCAGCCAGTGAGATGAGCTTGAGAAGTGTTGATTGACTGGAACATAGAGAACTATTTCAGCCAGTGGGATGAGCTTGAGAAGTGTTGATTGACTCGAAAGTAGAGAACTACTTCAGCCAGTGAGATGAGCTTGAGAAGTGTTGATTGACTGGAAAGTAGAAACCTACTTCAGCCAGTGGGAGGCGCTTGAGAAGTGTTGACTGACTGGAAAGTAGGGAACTACTTCAGCAAGTGGGATGAGCTTGAGAAGTGTTGATTGACTGGAACTTAGAGAACTACTTCAGCCAGTGGGATGAGCTTGAGAAGTGTTAATTGACTGGAACATAGAGAACTACTTCAGCCGGTGGGATGAGCTTGAGAAGTGTTGATTGACTGGAACATAAAGAACTACTTCAGCCAGTGGGATGAGCTTGAGAAGTGTTGATTGACTGGAACATAGAGAACTACTTCAGCCAGTGGGATGAGCTTGAGAAGTGTAAATTGACTGGAACATAGAGAACTACTTCAGCAAGTGGCATGAGCTTGAGAAGTGTTAATTGACTGGAACATAGAGAACTACTTCAGCCGGTGGGATGAGCTTGAGAAGTGTTGATTGACTGGAACATAGAGAACTACTTCAGCCAGTGGGATGAGCTTGAGAAGTGTTGATTGACTGGAAAATAGAGAACTACTTCAGCCAGTGGGATAAGCTTGAGAAGTGTTGATTGACTTGAAAATAGAGAACTACTTCAGCCAGTGGGAGGCGCTTGAGAAGTGTTGATTGGCTGGAAAGTAGAGAACTACTTCAGCCAGCGGGATGAGCTTGAGAAGTGTTGATTGACTGGAAAATAGAGAACTACTTCAGCCAGTGGGATAAGCTTGAGAAGTGTTGATTGACTTGAAAGTAGAGAACTACTTCAGCCAGTGGGAGGCGCTTGAAAAGTGTTGATTGACTGGAAAATAGAGAACAACTTCAGCCAGTGAGATGAACTTGAGAAGTGTTGATTGACTGGAAAATAAAGAACAACTTCAGCCAGTGAGATGAGCTTGAGAAGTGTTGATTCAATGGAAAATAGAGAACAACTTCAGCCAGTGAGATGAGCTTGAGAAGTGTTGATTGACTCGAAAGTAGAGAACTACTTCAGCCAGTGGGAGGCGCTTGAGGTGTGTTGATTGACTGGAAAGTAGAGAACTACTTCAGCCAGTGGGAGGAGCTTGAGAAGTGTTGATTGGCTGGAAAGTAGAGAACTACTTCAGCCAGCGGGATGAGCTTGAGAAGTGTTGATTGACTGGAAAATAGAGAACTACTTCAGCCAGTGGGATAAGCTTGAGAAGTGTTGATTGACTTGAAAGTAGGGAACTACTTCAGCCAGTGGGAGGCGCTTGAAAATTGTTGATTGACTGGAAAATAGAGAACTACTTCAGCCAGTGGGAACAGCTGGAGGAGTGTTGATTGACTGGAAAATTGAGAACTACTTCAGCCAGTGGGATGAGCTTGAGAAGTGTTGATTGACTGGAACATAGAGAACTTCTTCAGCCATTGGGATAAGCTTGAGAAGTGTTGATTGACTGAAAAGTAGAGAACTACTTCAGCCAATGGGAGGCGCTTGAGAAGTGTTGATTGACTGGAACATAGAGAACTACTTCAGCCAGTGGGATGAGCTTGAGAAGTGTTGATTGATTGGAAAGTAGAGAACTACTTCAGCCAGTGAGATGAGCTTGAGAAGTGTTGATTGACTGGAACATAGAGAACTATTTCAGCCAGTGGGATGAGCTTGAGAAGTGTTGATTGACTGGAAAGTAGAGAACTACTTCAGCCAGTGAGATGAGCTTGAGAAGTGTTGATTGGCTGGAAAGTAGAGAACTACTTCAGCCAGTGGGATGAGCTTGAGAAGTGTTGATTGACTGGAAAATAGAGAACTACTTCAGCCAGTGGGATAAGCTTGAGAAGTGTTGATTGACTTGAAAGTAGAGAACTACTTCAGCCAGTGGGAGGCGCTTGAAAAGTGTTGATTGACTGGAAAATGGAGAACTACTTCAGCCAGTGAGATGAGTTTGAGTAGTGTTGATTGACTGGAAAGTAGAGAACTACTTCAGCCAGTGAGATGAGCTTGAGGTGTGTTGATTGACTGGAAAGAAGAGAACTACTTCAGCCAGTGGGAGGCGCTTGAGAAGTATTGATTGACTGGAAAATAGAGAACTACTTCAGCCAGTGAGATGAGTTTGAGAAGTGTTGATTGACTGGAAAATAGAGAACAACTTCAGCCAGTTAAATGAGCTTGAGAAGTGTTGATTTACTGGAACATTGAGAACTACTTCAGCTAGTTAGATGAGCTTGAGAAGTGTTGATTGGCTGGAAAGTAGAGAACTACTTCAGCCAGCGGGATGAGCTTGAGAAGTGTTGATTGACTGGAAAATAGAGAACTACTTCAGCCAGTGGGATAAGCTTGAGAAGTGTTGTTTGACTTGAAAGTAGAGAACTACTTCAGCCAGTGGGAGGCGCTTGAAAAGTGTTGATTGACTGGAAAATAATGAACAACTTCAGCCAGTGAGATGAACTTGAGAAGTGTTGATTGACTGGAAAATAGAGAACAACTTCAGCCAGTGAGATGAGCTTGAGAAGTGTTGATTCAATGGAAAAAAGAGAACAACTTCAGCCAGTGAGATGAGCTTGAGAAGTGTTTATTGACTCGAAAGTAGAGAACTACTTCAGCCAGTGGGAGCCGCTTGAGGTGTGTTGATTGACTGGAAAGTAGAGAACTACTTCAGCCAGTGGGAGGCGCTTGAGAAGTGTTGATTGGCTGGAAAGTAGAGAACTACTTCAGCCAGCGGGATGAGCTTGAGAAGTGTTGATTGACAGGAAAATAGAGAACTACTTCAGCCAGTGGGATAAGCTTGAGAAGTGTTGATTGACTTGAAAGTAGGGAACTACTTCAGCCAGTGGGAGGCGCTTGAAAAGTGTTGATTGACTGGAACATAGAGAACTACTTCAGCCAGTGGGATGAGCTTGAGAAGTGTTGATTGATTGGAAAGTAGAGAACTACTTCAGCCAGTGAGATGAGCTTGAGGTGTGTTGATTGACTGGAAAGAAGAGAACTACTTCAGCCAATGGGAGGCGCTTGAGAAGTATTGATTGACTGGAAAATAGAGAACTACTTCAGCCAGTGAGATGAGCTTGAGAAGTGTTGATTGACTGGAAAATAGAGAACAACTTCAGCCAGTTAGATGAGCTTGAGAAGTGTTGATTTACTGGAACATTGAGAACTACTTCAGCTAGTTAGATGAGCTTGAGAAGTGTTGATTGACTGGAAAGTAGAAAACTACTTCAGCCTGTGGGAGGAGCTTGAGGTGTGTTGATTGACTGGAAAGTAGAGAGCTACTTCAGCCAGTGAGAGGAGCTTGAGAAGTGTTGATTGACGTTGACTAGACAATAGAGAACTACTTCAGCTAGTGAGATGAGCTTGAGAAGTGTTGAATGACTGGAACATAGACAACTACTTCAGCCAGTGGGAGGAGCTTGAGAAGTGTTGATTGACTGGAAAGTAGAGAACTACTTCAGCCAGTGAGATGAGCTTGAGAAGTGTTGATTGACTGGAAAGTAGAGAACTACTTCAGCCAGTGCGATGAGCTTGAGAAGTGTTGATTGATTGACTGGAACATAGAGAACTACTTCAGCTAGTGAGATGAGCTTGAGAAGTGTTGATTGACTGGAACATTGAGAACTACTTCAGCAAGTGAGATGAGCTTGAAAAGTGTTGATTGACTGGAAAGCAGAGAACTACTTCAGCCAGTGAGATGAGCTTGAGGTGTGTTGATTGACTGGAACATAGAGAACTACTTCAGCCAGTGAGATGAGCTTGAGGTGTGTTGATTGACTGGAACATAGAGAACTACTTCAGCCAGTGAGATGAGCTTGAGAAGTGTTGATTGACTGGAACATAGAGAACTACTTCAGCAAGTGAGATGAGCTTGAGAAGTGTTGATTGACTGGAACATTCAGAACTACTACAGCTAGTGAGATGAGCTTGGGAAGTGTTGATTGACTGGAAAGTAGAGAACTACTTCAGCCAGTGAGATGAGCTTGAGAAGTGTTGATTGACTGGAAAGTATAGAACTACTTCAGCCAGTGAGATGAGCTTGAGAAATGTTGATTGACTGGAACATAGAGAACTACTTCAGCCAGTGAGATGAGCTTGAGACGTGTTGATTGACTGGAACATTGATAACTACTTCAGCCAGTGAAATGAGCTTGAGAAGTGTTGATTGACTGGAACATAGAGAACTACTCCAGCCAGTTGGGGGCGCTTGAAAAGTGTTGATTGACTGGAAAGTAGAGAACAACTTCAGCCAGTGAGATGAGCTTGAGAAGTGTTGATTGACTGGAAAGAATAGTACTACTTCAGCTAATGAGATGAGCTTGAGAAGTGTTGATTGACTGAAAGTAGAAAACTACTTCAGCCAGTGAGATGAGCTTGAGAAGTGTTGATTGACTGGAAAGTAGAGAACTACTTCAGCTAGTCAGATGAGCTTGAGAAGTGTTGATTGACTGGAAAATAGAGAACTACTTCAGCCTTTGGGAGGAGCTTGAGAAGTGTTGATTGACTGGAAAGTAGAGAACTACTTCAGCCAGTGGGAGGCGCTTGAGGTGTGTTGACTGACTGGAAAGTAGAGAACTACTTCAGCCAGTGGGAGGCGCTTGAGAACTGTTGATTGACTGGAAAGTAGAGAACTACTTCAGCTAGTGAGATGAGCTTGAGAAGTGTTGATTGACTGAAAGTAGAGAACTACTTCAGCCAGTGAGATGAGCTTGAGGTGTGTTGATTGACTGGAAAGTAGAGAACTACTTCAGCATGTAGGAGGAGCTTGAGTAGTGTTGATTGACTGGAAAGTAGAGAACTACTTCAGCCAGTGAGATGAGCTTGAGGTGTGTTGATTGACTGGAAAGAAGAGAACTACTTCAGCCAATGGGAGGCGCTTGAGAAGTATTGATTGACTGGAAAATAGAGAACTACTTCAGCCAGTGAGATGAGCTTGAGAAGTGTTGATTGACTGGAAAATAGAGAACAACTTCAGCCAGTTAGATGAGCTTGAGAAGTGTTGATTTACTGGAACATTGAGAACTACTTCAGCTAGTTAGATGAGCTTGAGAAGTGTTGATTGACTGGAAAGTAGAAAACTACTTCAGCCTGTGGGAGGAGCTTGAGGTGTGTTGATTGACTGGAAAGTAGAGAGCTACTTCAGCCAGTGAGAGGAGCTTGAGAAGTGTTGATTGACGTTGACTAGACAATAGAGAACTACTTCAGCTAGTGAGATGAGCTTGAGAAGTGTTGAATGACTGGAACATAGACAACTACTTCAGCCAGTGGGAGGAGCTTGAGAAGTGTTGATTGACTGGAAAGTAGAGAACTACTTCAGCCAGTGAGATGAGCTTGAGAAGTGTTGATTGACTGGAAAGTAGAGAACTACTTCAGCCAGTGCGATGAGCTTGAGAAGTGTTGATTGATTGACTGGAACATAGAGAACTACTTCAGCTAGTGAGATGAGCTTGAGAAGTGTTGATTGACTGGAACATTGAGAATTACTTCAGCAAGTGAGATGAGCTTGAAAAGTGTTGATTGACTGGAAAGCAGAGAACTACTTCAGCCAGTGAGATGAGCTTGAGGTGTGTTGATTGACTGGAACATAGAGAACTACTTCAGCCAGTGAGATGAGCTTGAGGTGTGTTGATTGACTGGAACATAGAGAACTACTTCAGCCAGTGAGATGAGCTTGAGAAGTGTTGATTGACTGGAACATAGAGAACTACTTCAGCAAGTGAGATGAGCTTGAGAAGTGTTGATTGACTGGAACATTCAGAACTACTACAGCTAGTGAGATGAGCTTGGGAAGTGTTGATTGACTGGAAAGTAGAGAACTACTTCAGCCAGTGAGATGAGCTTGAGAAGTGTTGATTGACTGGAAAGTATAGAACTACTTCAGCCAGTGAGATGAGCTTGAGAAATGTTGATTGACTGGAACATAGAGAACTACTTCAGCCAGTGAGATGAGCTTGAGACGTGTTGATTGACTGGAACATTGATAACTACTTCAGCCAGTGAAATGAGCTTGAGAAGTGTTGATTGACTGGAACATAGAGAACTACTCCAGCCAGTTGGGGGCGCTTGAAAAGTGTTGATTGACTGGAAAGTAGAGAACAACTTCAGCCAGTGAGATGAGCTTGAGAAGTGTTGATTGACTGGAAAGAATAGTACTACTTCAGCTAATGAGATGAGCTTGAGAAGTGTTGATTGACTGAAAGTAGAAAACTACTTCAGCCAGTGAGATGAGCTTGAGAAGTGTTGATTGACTGGAAAGTAGAGAACTACTTCAGCTAGTCAGATGAGCTTGAGAAGTGTTGATTGACTGGAAAATAGAGAACTACTTCAGCCTTTGGGAGGAGCTTGAGAAGTGTTGATTGACTGGAAAGTAGAGAACTACTTCAGCCAGTGGGAGGCGCTTGAGGTGTGTTGACTGACTGGAAAGTAGAGAACTACTTCAGCCAGTGGGAGGCGCTTGAGAACTGTTGATTGACTGGAAAGTAGAGAACTACTTCAGCTAGTGAGATGAGCTTGAGAAGTGTTGATTGACTGAAAGTAGAGAACTACTTCAGCCAGTGAGATGAGCTTGAGGTGTGTTGATTGACTGGAAAGTAGAGAACTACTTCAGCATGTAG
Organism: Panopea generosa; assembly: GCA_029582155.1. Taxonomy (NCBI): domain Eukaryota; kingdom Metazoa; phylum Mollusca; class Bivalvia; order Adapedonta; family Hiatellidae; genus Panopea; species Panopea generosa. The sequence goes on from CM055898.1 coordinate 5,974,211, forward strand.
GAGGAGCTTGAGTAGTGTTGATTGACTGGAAAGTAGAGAACCACTTCAGCCAGTGGGAGGAGCTTGAGGTGTGTTGACTGACTGGAAAGTAGAGAACTACTTCAGCCAGTGGGAGGCGCTTGAGAAGTGTTGATTGACTGGAAAGTAGAGAACTACTTCAGCTAGTGAGATGAGCTTGAGAAGTGTTGATTGACTGAAAGTAGAGAACTACTTCAGCCAGTGAGATGAGCTTGGGGTGTGTTGATTGACTGGAAAGTAGAGAACTACTTCAGCCTGTGGGAGGAGCTTGAGAAGTGTTGATTGACTGGAAAATAGAGAACTACTTTAGCCAGTTAGATGAGCTTGAGATGTGTTGATTGACTGGAAAATAGAGAACTACTTAAGCCAGTGGGAGGAGATTGAAGACTGTTGATTGACACATGATCTCTGATGAACAGACTCGATGAAACTGAGTCCGCTATTTTCTCTCCTTGGTTACGTTCTGCATTTTTAAAATATTTTACCAGGCTCCAGTTTCTCCAACATATTTGAGTTTATACTTAAACGCTGAAAAGCGTAAATCAAACAAAAACATCCAGGTGGTCATGATTCTGGACTGGCCCCAGAAAAACTTAACTGGTTTCATTTACATTGATATTAGCTAAAGAATATTCACATAACCAGTCCAAATTAGGTTAAGTTCTTAAACGTGTAAGTAAAACTTAAGGAAAATGTTGGTGAAAAGAAGTCAAATACTAGTAAACAAAAAGTTTATCAATTAGAATTTGATTGTCTTGGCATTAAACTTATAAAATAATGTTCCTGAAATACATTTAATAGTTAGTGTGCATGTAGTCTTGTGTCAGCTTTTATTTGTCAAAGAATGTTTCCGAGTCCATATACCTTTGTAACTTAAGTATCTCTCCTTCCTTTGTTAAAGATAGCCACGTTTGCGGTATATCACTTGGCGCGTCTTTCTCCATCCGAGAAGTCAGCTGTTCTTTATAATTAACAAATATGAACTTCCAGTAACTTCCAGTGTCTAAACCACGGTCTTGATGGATGTTCCAGCGCGGACAAGCTTTCAATCTTTCATCTAAAGCAACGTCTTGTGAACAAGTTGAAGAGATGAGACAGTTGGAATTATCAAAACATTCACCAACACAACCTCTTGGTTTGTGCATCATTGTCATGTGATCTCCCTCGTGGTTCTTTTGACTTAAAATACAGAGCTCTTTACAGAATGGACATCTCTCCGTACAACCGAGAACGCCCGCGATGAGTAAGTCTACAGTCGTCGCCCTGATATCGTCATAGTGTTTTTCAAACATAACGAAATGAATGTTACGAACTAATGTATCTAAATTTTCCGGTCGTAACAGTTCCTTTATATTTAAATTTATACTTTGTAGAATATCTAAAGGTTCATTTGTGTCGACAATTTCATTTTCATATTGCCTTATATCGGATACAGAAATGGTTGTTTCGAGTCTACTAATTATCGTCTTCGTGCAAAACGTCATCAGTTCCGCCGACGTATTGTCGCGCTTATAATTTTCAATTTTTTGTGTTAGATCTTCGTCTATGATCATGCATTTTTCAATATTTTTAACAATAATCTCTACGAATTGACATATTGCGCTGTCTACTTCTGCAGACTGTGTAGATTCAAGACCCGTATACTCATCATAAACTCGACAGAGCCAGCTGCGAATACTTCCCACCGGGTTAACTATGTATCTATATATCAGTGTAAAATCTTCCGTCTTCAACAATTCTGTTAACACGTAAATGATGACAGTGTGTTTAGATTGTAGAAAACGTTGGTTTTCTTTCAGCGTACGAACGATTGTATATGGAAGTTCATTTCTGGCTGAGTTGATAATACCCTGCTTAATAATTTCAGTAATACTTCTAGTCACACTTTTAAACTTTTCAATTCGCCCCGAAATACAACGGCAAGTTGATAAAAAGTACCTCTTTGTACCAGAAAGCAATTCTTCTGTAAATAGTTTTGTTTGAATACTTTCGTTCTTCAAGCAATGAATAATATCTCCTAAAACAGATAAGGACAAATCTATTTCAAAAATTGGTTTTATCATTAGTTTGTTTTCATAAATACATTCATGGTTTCGAACTTTGAGGATCATGTCACGAAATAATTCTGTGGTATATCGATGCTGTGTTTTTCTTATTTTCTCTAGAATAACATGTTCATATTTTTTTATATCTTCAAGAACTTCGTTGGCCATTTTGAGACGGGCATTATCATTATCTCTCAGTAATTCACAAACTTCTGGGAAGTGCTTTTCAGAAACAACAAATGTTTTAAAACTACGTTCAGGCAAACTGCATCGAGTCAATTCATTTTCAACAACGTTCCGGTATATTTCAAAAACATCATAAACAGCACACATTGCACAGTCTTCCAGCTTTCTTGGTTCTGTAGAATACGTTGCCTCTGGTAGCTGTGAGGCAATCCATCTTTCCCATAGTTGATCTGGATGAGGAAATGTATCTTTTGAAGATTTGCTGATAAACTCTTCAACTTTTATTTTCGATACATCGTCTAACAAAAGTATGTCAATTTCTTGTCGGCGTTTTTCAGCTTCATTGTTCAATACTTTTAATGAATGATCGATTATATCACCTCTGATGGTCGAAAAAGCCTGCAGTATGGCCATTTTGGAAGACTTCATTGCGTTTGATATAACAGTTGAATGCTCAGTAAATGATGTTTCCAGATAGGCCAATAAACTGTCGTACTCCTTTGAGATGGCATGTGTTATATCATCTCTACAAGAAGAAAGGCATAGTTCTACCTCTTTGCTGGACAAACAGTTTTTTAACCTTATTTGTAATTTTGTAACACTCTCCTGTGCGTTTTGTTTCAACTTCCAGTGAACGTGACAAAGCTGTTTATCTAAAATAATACGAGCCTCTGTTGCAACAATGTTTTTGAATTCAAAGACAAAATTGTCAGATTTGATAGCTTTCAAAAGGCGCTGAATGTGTTCAACAAATTCAACCATTGTTGTTCCAGCTTGTTTGTCCTCGACAAGAACGCGTTTTAGTTTTGCAGCTTCCCTACTGTAACCGTCACTAACAGTTTCAATGTGTTCTGCTTGATATAATAGAGGAGGAAAGTAGTCAATATCGTTTGATATATTGAATTTAATTATTTCGTTGAAAACCATTTGGTTTACTTTTTCTAATTTACATGCTGCTGCAGTACATTCGTTCAGAGTAGTTTCAAGATTGCGATGGGAAACTAGCAAGTGTTGTTTACTTCGACTATCAACGTTCTGGTGTACCAACCTACATTTTGGACTTAGACCAATCAGGTCCATTCTGAGAAATGCGTGGACTGATATAGGCAATATTTCTTTCAGGTAATTCATATTTTCACCCATGATATTTATGAGTGTCGTATTTGCTAAACCTATTACGAAAGTAGCAAATTCCCTTTCCTGTTCTTGTCCAAACTCAGAATCCATAGAAAACAACCCCGCTGTGTCAATTATCAATAAATAATCAAGCGCGTAGGTATCTGCTGCAGCCTTTTCTACTTTAACAAGTTGGAGATAAGCCCCTCGGGTACATCGTCCTGAGCCTGTAGGAAAGTGTGTACCAAACATTATGTTCAACAAAGTCGACTTTCCGGTACTTTGTATTCCTAGAATAGAGACAACCTTTATTCGAGCATTTCGGTTCCCCAATGCGAAAGCAAGTTGTTTCAAAACACACTGAATCCAGACTACCGGTACTGAATTTGAGCGACCATCCAAGATTTCAATTGGGTATCCAAATGTTAGTAATCTTGCCGCGGCCGCCGGTAAATCTTGTAACACTTTGCAATTAGGATCGTTTGCGTGTTGTAATGCTTCATAAAGTTGTCCCATCTCTCTGACAAAACATGCTATGGTAGCACAGCTGGCATTAAATAGTTTGTCGAGCACGCGAAGCTGATCCTTCAGCTGCCTTTCCATTCGTTGATCCGTTGACAATTTTATGAACACGTCTCTGTATTGTACATACAACTTATTAAGTAGTGAGCCTGTTATATCGTCAATATCTAATTTCAAACTTCGAATGAACGTTTCATCTCCGTTTCTACAATTTTCTGTTAGTATATGTATCAATGTTTTTGGAACTTCAAATTGCGTAGATCTTATACACTCGCGTTGTTTATCGCGGCATTTCATTTTTGTTTGCTCCAAATCTTCACGATAAGTCTTAATGTTCTGTCCCATTTTACGATTTTTCAACCTGTAAAACTCCTTGTCAGCCGTTGCCCATTCTAGGTATTCTTTACCTTGGAGAGGAAACAACGACTCCAGGGTAGACTCGGAGTAGAATTGTTCTATTTGCATTGACACTTCATTTGCCTTTTGGACATTACTGTACAACTCATCTGAGTCTATTTCTACATCATCTTTAAACATTTCTCTGACATGTTCGACAAAACCATCAATATCCATTGCATATGCCTCCGAGATTTCTTTAATAAAGCCTGATAACTCTGTTACCAACTCTGGCTTCATAAATTGCGATATATTTACAATATCTACGTTAATGGATAAGCATTTGCTCAATTCATCACAAATTTCCATGCATTCGTCGTCTGTCCGATCTACAGATAGGATTACAACTTTGTTTCTATTTCTATCGATCTTCAGTGATTGTAGAGAGGTCTTCACGACTTTGTTTGCTTCGCTGCCACATAAAATGAATACTATGTTGGACACGCCATACAAAATGTCCCTTTGCACTGTGTGGTCTTGTGCGTTACCGCGCAGGTTGAGGTATAAAACATTTCCTGATTCGGGGTGTACATTCATTGAAGCTTCAATCATCCCTTGACAAACGTTTGATCTCGAACGCGTGCTGCCCTCACAATCTCTATGAAAAAACGTAGAATGAACCTTTTCCGTTTGACTTATTACGTGGTTTATGATCTCGGACTTCGACCTCGAAATCTCCGTGCTGTTCATTCGAATGAATGACACTATTTTCATTTTAACATTATAGAGTCGCTTATCAACCGATACGGCTGTATTACTTCTGCTTGGAATTGACACTATCAGAGATTTTATCGGCCATGTGTACAGTTTAACTTTAGCATGCTTCTGTGGTTTTAGAACAATTGGAAATGCATGTTTGCACCCCCATATATGTTCCACGAGATCTTGCCGAGCAATGTGATCGCAACAAAGAAAAACAGCGGTTGTTATGTCCAATGGGTGTAGTGACTGTTGATGGGAACCGACTGACAATCTTGTAGATCCTTTTGCCCTGAATGTATTTTTGCTGAGTTCATGCTGGCATCTCAAATTCCTGGACTGAGGACTATAGTGGATAATGTTACTGACATACTTCAAATGTTGATCAAAGGAATTAAGACACGTTTTGTTTGGCAGTTCTATTTTAATAGAAAACAGTGACTGCCGTGTAAGCTTTTCTGGATATAGATCGACCAAACCAGTTTGCTTTAAAACCTGTTCCAAATCGACATTAACGCCGTCGTCGCTCTTTTGTGCCATCTTCTTGCATCATTCTCCAATACTCTGAAAAAATAATACTCAAATGTAAAGTAAGAAAAATGTTAGCATGTTTTCTCTCCAAAGCAATATGATGTTATTCTATTATGCCAGTATATATATTCCGGAATGCTATACAATTAACCGGCCATATTCAAACATTATCAAATCAAGAAAAAGAAATAAGGAATATGTATATTCTCAAGTAAATCTATGAATGCAAGTTTAAACTATTAAACAATATGAGTCTTAAATATATGAATATATGAATGGTGTTGACCCGCTGATGTTGGGAGTTACACCCCACCTCAGTCCAAGTGCGAGGAAGTACGCCAGTTCTTAGCGAGGGGACGATATGCGTGCGTGCGTGCGTGCGTGCGTGCGTGCGTGCGTGCGTGTGTGAATTGTAACTAGCCCAGCTGTCTCTCCCAATAAAGATAACTTAAATATATGAACAGCAACATAAGGCCATAATAAATTAATTGCTAGATTATCATCCCCGCCCTATTTTGCATGCCGCCCCCACCCTTTTTTATTTTCATAAAATATAAAAAAATTATATAAGAAAAATATATATATTTTTTCATAAAATTATTAGAAAAACATCAAAATTTAAAAAAAAATAACAATAAAAAAATGAAATACTCCCACCCTCCCCGATTTTAAAATAAAATTGGATGACAATCTAGAAATTAATTTTTAATGGCCTAAATTATTTTGTTTACAAGTTCAGTTAGTTTCACACAGCAAAGTACTCTCTCAGCCCTTAATGTTTCATATCAACCTTTGCATCCCATTCTTTACCAATTTCTTTGTACTACACAAGTTTAACTTGTGCTCATTTACAAATTGTCGGTATGGACATTCCATTTTTCTTGTGTTTCTCGCTCTTATCGCGACTACACACTTAGTTATCCGTTTATTACTACCATGTGTTTTTGATAAAAACATTTGGTTTCCCCAGATTACATCACTAGTTCAGAACACAAACAGCCCCACTAAATTGCATTTGATTCTCTTCTTTGTATGTTGGGGTTGTCAAAAGGGTATTATTGGCATTTTTTCTTCGTGGGTTATGGGAGAATTATTTATCAACTGCGTTAGGTTTATGCAATTGTTTGTTTCCACGACAAACACACCGTATCTATTTTTAAAATATTAGAACATGTACATACTGGTTTCCAACATGCTGCACTCCACAATACTGTTGGGAAACAGATTTGTCAAATTGAGTAGGCTCCCTTCTCTTTGCATATAGTAAAACACGGAGTAAAATAAATGGCGAAGATGGTCATTTCATATTCTCCGTTGCTATTTTTTTTAAATTCAAACTCGTTTAAATTAAAGCACTTTTCAAGCACTTTTCCCACTGACATTAAAATAAGCACTATTCAAGGATGTTTTTTAAGAAATAAGCACTTCTCATTTGAGAGGTTGAAAATCAAGCACTTTTCAAATCTGTGCGAACCTTGCATTACCCTCGTTAAGCTCTTTCCAAATATACTCAACAAAAAAGCAAACTTTACTCTCTATCAATTTATTATTTTCAAAATTATGTTAGAAACACTGCATTGATAATGGTATGGATGTGTGAGTTGATTATTTTTTATCAAATCTATAAATTAACAATAAAGTTGACAGGGGACATAATCAGAAATTTGTATTGTTATTGTTGCGGCTCAGTTTTATCTCTTAAGCTTACATTAGTGAGGCATTGTCGCTAAACGCTAAACAGAATTATGATATGTTTTCGATAATTTTGGTTAATAACGTGTCTGTTTATGCAATGCAAATTTGTGTATTCTATGTAAACTATGTTTTACAGCTTTACCATTATCATTTGTGTTTAAATAAACAGTTTCACTAGCCACACAGTTGTTGTAACTCTATTCAGATACGCTCTGAGGTCTTTCTCGAACAATGAAAATGTTGCCATACATAACATTGACTATGTTGAAAATGGTGTTCTGGTGCTATCTCGAAATTCCGTACCTCTCAACTTCTGTGCAGGCACTTTTTGTCCACTTGGCGCTTTCTGTCGGCAGTAAAGAATATAGAATTATTTAAACCTTTTGTCTGCATGACACCATTTTAACCACAGAAATATAAGTACAGTGAACATCTTGTTTTTGCATGAAGGAAAAGTTCGAGGTATTTCTGATTGTTTGCGGACAAAAAGCGTTGCGGACAAAAATCTTAGCGGACAAAACTCACCATAGTTGTATGAGTTCGAGTTCCTTTTGTGGGAATGTTTCTGGTTAGCAGTAGAGCAGATAATACATATTGCTCAAACACACCACGCATGTTAAGTTGGGAACTCAAACCCAAGATTCAAAGTGTGATGCTTTAGTACTCGACTTCTACTTATATTTATGAATTTAGATCGGAGTATTTCCGCCTGCAATAAAATCGTCTACCGTATATAACCGTAATGCTATTTCCCCACATATATTCATCTCACAATAGAAATATTTGTTTTGAATAGGGCATTTCTGTTACACGCTATCAACACATTACAATGGTTTCGTTTACAAAATAAAACATATGGACAGGTAAATAAAACAAAATAAACGTACTTAATGTATAGCAGTTACTTCCCTTTGACCAAGACATAGTTGTGCAATCAGACAAGAACTGAAGCTGTCTCCTATTGCTTATATATTTTCTTATTTTAATATATAACCAATGTTAACCGTGATGATTTTCTAGATTGTTAAAATGACCTTGTGGTTCTAAAGTTTGTTTACGCTTTGGTGGTGATTTGGGCCTGCGCATAAAGCGGGGGTTTCCCTGTGTGTTATAATTACCTTCCATGTATGTTTAAAACATACATGTCTAAACACTAGCATATAGTTTAGTTTAAACATATTTTATTTCAACATGAAAAGGACGGACGTACGAACTCACGGACACTGCGCACACAGACAGAGATAGGATATACAAGAGAGAGAGAGAGAGAGAGAGAGAGAGAGAGAGAGAGAAAAGGACGGACGTACGAACTCACGGACACTGCGCACACAGACAGAGATAGGATATACAAGAGAGAGAGAGAGAGAGAGAGAGAGAGAGAGAGAGAGAGAAAGAGCTGGATGGATGGATGGATGGATGGATGGATGGATGGATAGAGAGAGAGAGAGAGAGAGAGAGAGAAATAGATAGATAGAGAGATGGATGGATGGATGGATGGATGGATGGATGGATGGATGGATGGATGGACGGACGGACGGACGGACGGACGGACGGACGGACGGACGGACGGACGTTCTGGTGGAAGTGATGTTGTGGGGTGCGGTTTTTATATGTTATAAAACATCTTTTTTTTCATAAAACAAAACAAAACCTATTTTCTTTCTAACCCTAATGTCACAAACCTTGAGATCAACCCTAATGACACTAAAAAAGAATGAAAAAAGGTGAAAAAAAAGTAAAAGAAAAATGTGAAAAAAAATAAAATTAACCCCACAATGCCATTTGGACGGGTTTTCGCACTTGTGGGGTGAACATTGCACCCCACAAGTACCCAAAAAACCCACAATGCCATTCTGTACTGGCAACGCAACCCACAACTGCCGCTCCAGACGGACGGACGGACGGACGGACAGACAGACAGACAGACAGATCTACTACCTAAACAAACAAACCAAGCATAACACGAAATATAAACATTTATTTGACAGTGGTAACATACCAATATAATACAAAATGAATTGATATACAATTACAACATACACAAACCTAATACGTTCTACAATCGATATTTCAAAAGGCACATGGCAACAAGGTTTGTACTGAAGATGACCCAGTTTTTCAATTGAGCATGACGCACCGGCTATATGACTATAGGATTAGATTTGTACAGGGATTGGTTTTATGGGTGCGACGATAGCTGTCAACTCGTATATATATACATCGACACGTCAAGCTTTTGGATTTAAATACTAACTTGAAACACGACCATCTGCTGGCCCATATAAAGTAACTATGATATATGGCCAGCAGTAATTAACTGGTACGGTAAAATTTAAACCAAACGCTCAAGGGAGCATAGTTGCTCATCTAAGTCTTTGAAAAGGATTAAATAAAAATGTATTTAAAAAGTCAAAATACACATTTTTATAAATACATAAAAGAATAACAAAACTTGACTGAATTATTCAAATATCGATTGCAATGTAAACAATATATTGCTAAATGAGAAATTCTTTAAACAAATGTTTTCTTTGCTTTTTTAAATATTCTAGTAGTTATACGTCTCACAAGACAACGTGTCCAAGGCTAATACTACAAATAAAAACTCATAACAAATGTTTATGGTTAATCATTAAAAATAATATGCATAAGTATTGTTTCTGAACACAAGTACAGCTGTACCAATCTGCACAAATGACATTCTTGTTTCATTAAATCAAATTCATTTTCTGAACCATTCTGTTTTATATTATGTGAATCAATCTCGCGCATATAATGAATGAATGAATGAATGAATGAATGAATGAATGAATGAATGAATGAATGAATGAGGTTTTACGGCGTAACAACACATTATAAGTTATTTGACGCCAACAAGAAGGAAGATATCAGGTCCATTCTACATATAAAAAAACAGCAAATTAACATACAGATTAAAATTATACATCTAGAAATGAATATGCAGAATGATTATAAAACCTTGATACTTGCAGAACTGCAGAATTTCAGCAAATTATATCGTATTACCCAAATTGTCGCTTCCTACGACGTGCATGAGCCACAATGATCCTATTCTTGCCATCACTCATATGGCTCCCTGGAACCACACATGAGTTGAAATTTTAACCACAATAGTGAACATGACAAAAAAATGATAAAATGTACATGACACCCATTCGGAGGATTCCTACCCCTCTGCAGAGATCGGCAGTGTTTCTATTCTTAGCTGGAACCACACAGCTACATAATACTGAATAAATATGAAAAGTCGTAATTTCAACATTTAGATTTCCATCAATAATTTATCAACAACATTTAATAAACTTAATCTTTATAGGTGGCAACTTGATACACGACAAACATTCTATGGACACAATACGACCAACAAGGCTAAGATGGTTTGTGTCTATAGGGTAATGGCCGAATTTAAGTTGGCAAAACATGTAAAATAATGAAATAAAATATGTGTTAACAAGTTAAACTACATATAAAGAGTAACAATTTACTGACTTTAAAGGTGCACACGGCAATGTTGAATCGATTGTACTCATAATTCAATGTTCACGGATCAAACATACTTTACACAGTGGAAATATATTTCTCCTATTTACAACTTATTCTGTTTTCTATCACACTAATGGTGTCAAGCTACTTTGACATTAAATATTGAAAGAAACAAATTGACAATCCGTTATTCATCGTTTCGTCATACTGATAGCAAAGATGACATAACAATACAGTTACACTTTACCAAACATATACTAATAAGTAATATAACGCAAAAGTCGGACTTTAAAACAATTTTTTGTTCATCAATTTTAATAAATTTTGGTAACAATAAAACACATATGCTTCACAAATCGTGTGCATTGTATTGGAAAATATTAACAAGTTCAGGAGAATTAACGTTGAAAACAGCGACACACCAAATTACCAACTTCGGAATTAGTAGCGGGTGTAACTATCATTTACAGCGATGCAGGCAACATATCGCCGCCTAGCTGAAAACGCAATATTTGCAATACATTGCTGCGTAAGTTGTTCCCTCCTGACCCAAAGCAAGTGAAAACTCATTGACGTTTCTAGGCGTAGCCGAAGAGCGTTTATGTTTATTTTCAACTAATCCCAGACTTCCTTAAATGGAGTTTTGCGTCTTAAAAGTGTATGTACAGAACATGATATGGCAGTATTAAGTATGTCAAGAAACACATGGAACAAAACTCCAATTATAACGTATTTAAGAGAAGGCATGTGACGTTTTATGGTCCTATTATCATATGGATCATTTTCGGACAGATTTTATCAAATGTGTTAATATATACGTTACACTAAAATAGATGCATTAGCATTCAAGTAATTTGCACATCATGCCTTGTCCTACTAGGTTATCATGTATCGAACTACTGCAGTGTCATACCAAATATTACAGTTTTCGTCTAGTAAGTGCATTGCTCTTAGGGCATAATACTATACATTAAACGTATGCCTTAAAATGTCTTTTACCTTTTTCTCAGTAATATTTCCCCACTCCACTGATAGTTCCTTAGGAAATTCAAATAAATCTTTATTATTGATATAAATCCATTTCCAAAGGCACGATGACGATTCTGAACTTTCTCCTTTTATGTCCCATTCGGGATAAACTGTTCTGTAATCTTTGTATTGAATAAGTTTTTCATTATACTTGAATGTATTGTTTTTGTAAATATGGTGGGGGCAACTTTCAAATGTTCTTTGTACAGATTCGCCCAAATCTACAGCTGAACACATAACAGGTTTATGTACAGAACTAAAATGCGGACCGGCATGATTTTCTGCGAACATGCACATTTCGTCGCAAAATGGACACAGGGATGTACATACACCAAGACGATTGTACAGCGCATCAGTGCACACTGTGAATATATCATCTTCATTAAATCTGACATGTGTGCTTATCATTTCAAAAACTTCTTTGACCACCGATTCCCTCATACTGGTAAATGTTTCAATAAGAGGTTGCATGTGAACAATGTCTCCGTGTCTATTTTTTGCGACGAAAAAATCAAGGTATTGGTTGTCCGTGGATACAGAAGGAAACATTAGTTTAAAAAGTTGCATGAACTCTTTGGTGTTACCCTTCACGTTAAAAAATTCTAGGTTTGCAAGAATACTTTCAAATTCCTTTAAAATCATATCAGAAATATGAGTTTGTATGGTTTTCCAATTGCTGGTAAACAAATTCTTAAAGAGCATGTTCAGACACTCTACTAAAGCCATTTTTGGACTTGTGTTATACAATTTCAACAAACTGGTATTTCGTGATAATACAATTTGACTCATGCATATTCCACGAAGATCGCGACCTGTTCTTATTTGGTTTCTACCAGATGATTTCATCAATTCCTTGATAAAAAAATCCCGGATTTCTAATTGAAATTTGTTCAATACTGTAGACTGAAAGACGATATGCATAACGTTGATTGCGCAAGCGATAGTATCCAGCTCCCCGTTAGTAAGTTCTTGCAATGAACTTTTTATTCTTTCGAAAGTAGCTATTTCCTGACTTTCTCTTTGGTTTGTTATTTTCCCCATTGCATTGATGATTGTTCCACCAACAGATATCATCAAATCAATTTGAAATTGGTGCCAAATAGTTCTTGCTTTGTCTTCCGCAAGCTCGTTGTTTAAGTGCTCTTTTATACGAAACAGCACTTGTGCTGGATATCTGGCCGAATACGGTACCTGAGAAAGTTTTATCTTCGATAGTTCACTTTGAAGCTCTCTTTTAACTGTTATTTTCAGTCTTTTTAGTAACGTATGTGCTGTTTTAATTTCATCATCATTTTCCGAATTAATGTATTTAGTAAGGTCTTCAATTTGATTGAATGCTTCGAGATTCGTTTTAGAAACAATATCTTCGTTTATAAGGTGCTTGTGTGCACTGTAGATCTGCTGCAGTTCATTGGTCGTGTCTTGACAAATTGTACTTTTGTGAGCTGGATGAAGATCTATATTATGCTGTCTACTTACTTCCGTGGCTTCTCTAAACGAATCGTCGTCTGCTTTCCCTGGTGTTTGTTGAGTCTTCAATAACACGAGAAACCTGCCATAAACCTCTATCGGTAGCGCTTTCTGATGGCTACCTTGTTTACTTGCATGTGCTTCTTCTAATTGTTGACAGGCACTGTTTTGATATTCCGTGAACTTGACATCTAATCGTTTTAAATAGTCTTCTCTCCATTTTTGAAAAAAGTTTATGCTTGTTTTATCTGGTGAATCAATATAACGTTTGAACTTATTCTTATTTTCGTCTTGGATCTTTTTAAGTTCTTTTGATAATGTTGCTTTTATTTTATCGAAATTATTTTGTGTCAATTGATTAATATATTTTAAAACCAAGACGTTCATTTCTTCTAAAATGATGTGCATCTGATCCGAGTATTTGTTCTCTAATTTGAGTTTTGATTCTGTTTCAATTGTTGTTTGAAATTCATAAACAAAGCGATCAGTCATAATTGCATTCCATAAATCCGTCAAATGTTTTCCGAAATCAGAAATAGTACTTCTAGTAACGGCGTTATGAATAAATCGTACAAGCTTCTTCCTGACATGGTTTGATTCTGAGCTATAACCCGTACTTATTGGTGCCATTGGTTGCTCGCCTTCGAATAACGCCGGTATATAATCCGTATGTTCGGTAATGCTGAACTCAATTATATCTTTAAAATGTTTGTGTGGTATTTTCTCAAGCTCACATGCCTTTTCTGTTAATTTGTTTAAAATTGACTCAAGAATTTGACCCTGTTGTAGTAACTTTTCCCTATTTCTTTTATCAACATTTTGATGAACAATCGTACAACGCGGGTGAAGCCCAACCAAATTCATCCTTAAAAAGGCGTGAACGGCAATAGGTAAATTTTCTTGAAGGTAACTTGAATTTTCACCCATCAAGTTGATGACTGTTGTATCTGTTAGACCTATTACAAATGTAGACAGCTCATTATCGTGTTTAACAGACATGTCAGAGGAAATGTCGTCACCTTTCAACCCTTCGGTGTCAATAACAACGACATAGTCGGTTTGAATATCTTTTGAAATTGATGACTCTACTTTTACCAATTGAATGAATGCTCCACGCGTACATCTACCAGCACTTACTGCGAATTGTAGACCAAACATTGTATTCAAACACGTGGACTTTCCAGAACTCTGTATCCCCAATACAGAGATAGCATGAAGTTTACTCTCCATCAGTACCTTTTCTTTCAAATGGTTAATAATCGCATTTATCCACATCACTGGTACATGCTCTGCTTCCCCGTCAAATATTTCAATAGGGTAACCTTCTTGTAGCAATATTGATGCATATTGTGGTATATCTGTATGGACTATCTTGGGCGTTTTAATTAGAATAACATCCTCTTTACCGACTGGCTGATATTCACATGCTTCATATATTTGACCAAGTTCTCTTGTAATATGTTCTAAACCGAGCATGATATTTGAATTTTCATCATCGAGTCTAGCAAACTCGTCACGTATGTTTTTCCTTTCATCTTCACTGGAGCTGGCGCTTTTATGAACTAAGTCTTGATATTTTTTATAAAACGGTTTCAACTGATTTCTTGACATTTCGTCGAGTTCTAACTTAAGAAACCGGATAAATATCTTCCTTGAACCAGTTCGTAACTGGGCCATAGCCTTGAGGAACAGTTCCAAAGGCTCAGACAGTCCTTTCTTTGACAGAATATTATACTGCTTTTTGCGGTAACGTTTCTTTTGATCGTCGATCTTCCCTCGACTAGTGTAATATTTCTTTTCTCGAGGTTCCATCTGATCGAATCTGTGATAATCTCTGTCTGCTTGTGCCCATGATTTCCAGTATTTACCTTGAAATGGTAGTATATTTTTTCTGCGTTCAGGTTCAGGGACATTGCTAATACACTTTATAATTTTACTGGTAAATTCCATGCCCTCTAAATATTTATCGTCGTTTTCATCAACGTTTGCACTCTG
Organism: Panopea generosa; assembly: GCA_029582155.1. Taxonomy (NCBI): domain Eukaryota; kingdom Metazoa; phylum Mollusca; class Bivalvia; order Adapedonta; family Hiatellidae; genus Panopea; species Panopea generosa. The sequence goes on from CM055898.1 coordinate 5,989,417, forward strand.
ATGTTTAGATGGATAAGTGGAGAATTCTGATAGAGTGATTTTTTTGTTATTGTCCATTTTTTTTATATATTGATATAAAATACTTAAAATCTCCGATAAACGTTTTTTTCCTAGGACAATTATGTCAAGGCAATCATCAGGTACATCCGGGAAATGTTCTTCCACTAAATTTTCGAATTCTTCTATTTTTTCATCTACCGGTTTTTCAGTTACCACAATTACAACGTGGGTGCCTTTTTCTAAAAGTTGTTTGATGATATCTAATGATTTTACTATGTTTTCAATCGTGCTTAAAACTATTGAAACAGTTGACATGTCCGCAATTATGTTTCTCTGATCTTGGAAGTCTCTTGCGTCTCCTCGGAGATTTGCAAAGAGATGACATTCATCAAATACGTCGTTATCAGTACCGCTTGGAATGAACAATCCAAGTTCTGTCATGCCGTTGGAAACATCCGACCTATGGGGTTTCGATCCTTCAGAGTCTCTGTGAAAAAACATTGGATGTGCTTTTTCTGGGCCCCATATTAAACAATTCGCCAAAAATGACTTAGATAAAGAATCGTTCTCGCCGAATCTCATAATACCTATACATTTCATCGATGATTTTACAAGTGCTAATTCGTGTGTAGAACCTTTCTTATTTTGATATTCGCAAACGATAGATCTTAATGGCCATAAATACAACGATACCTTTTCGCCTTTACATGCATGTAAAACAAACGGTACCGCTAATTTGCATCCCCAAAGATGCATGACAAGGTCTTGTTTCGCCGTTGGGTCACAGCATAAAAATACTGCAGCGATTACATCTAACGGGTGAATATTCATCTTTCCGTCTTCTTTCTTTCGTTTTGCTCTCCCTCTAAAACTTAAATGGTCTACTGGCGTTGTGCTGGTATTAAATGTTTTAGGATTTCTTGCGCGATAGTCAAACCGTGTGATTCTTTGTATAAATTGCCATATCAATGGACATTTGTACATTTCCGGTTCGTCTGACACACTGCTTTTTGTAATTTGATACATATCATTCCGTGTAAGTTTCTCTGGGAAAAAATCAGACAAATCAAGTAGGCCTAAAAGCGTTTTTAAATCACACTCAGCTGACGCCATTGCTAGGACTGAAAGGTCAGACTTTTCTAACCCAAATGGAACATTATTTAGTTTTACTTATCCCGTGTTCAAATGTACGGTAACGTACATTCTATGTGATTATCACCTTATTTGACTACAGTAATGTTATCCGCAGCAAAACCTGCTGAAGCATATAATGTCGGTTTGAAGCTTGACATAATGAATATGAACTGAGTCAATGTATTTTATCCAGTGTCAAATTGCCACACTGTATAATCCATTTGTTTTTCTTTCTATTCGACTCACAGCCTGTCTGTAAAGAAACAATTATATTTAATATGTGTAGAATGTATTCCGTATTTTTTATTTGAAAAACTTAAAATATGCATATCTAAGTGATCATTTAAGGAAGCATGCTTGCATGTAGTATTTATATGTATTTTATTATTTATTTATTATGTATTGTTTTGTATGGTGTTTGGTTTATATTAATTTATTTTAGCTCGATTGCGATGAAAGCTCAGAGTCCACTCTCAAGTCCGCTTCTTGGGTAGAACCAATACTGAGTGTTGTTTTATGATAGGCATCGGGTCGAGCTTGGGGATCGAACCCGCAACTCTATCCATTACATTCCCGCCTCCCGTTTCGTTTTGTATGGTATTTAGTGTCGTCTTTGATATACGCGGCCGCGAATTAGTCATGTATGATAAAACTTGGTCACACTGGATTATTACAAGTGTTGTGTTGATAGCGGAAAGTACGTGAATATAATAAAAAATCAGTCGATTATGGCTGAAATCCAAGATCGATATTTCGATTTATCAGTGTAAACAATGTCGGGGTATATTACTGTAGAAATGTACATATGCCTCAGTGTAAACAATGTCAGGATATATTACTGTAGTAATTTACATATGCCTCAGTGTAAACAATGTCGCATGTGCCGCCCAACCCGCAACTATTCTTGATATCACGTATAAATATCTCTCTCGTTGTAACCGAGATACGCAAACGTGAAACATATATTTAAAAAGCACACAATGAAGGTTTTGAATAGATTAGTTTCATACCCGCGGCTGTATTTAGTACTCATAGGCATTTTGTTTCGACAATAACTCGTTTATACACCATATATATATATATAAACATAATTATTATATCAAAGGAAGTAAGATTAAGAAATGGATGAATGAAAGGAAGGAAGGAAGGAAGGAAGGAAGGAAGGAAGGAAGGAAGGAAGGAAGGAAGGAAGGAAGGAAGGAAGGAAGGAAGGAAGGAAAGGAGGGAGGGAGGGAGGGAGGGAGGGAGGGAGGGAGGGAGGGAGGGAGGGAGGAAGGAAGGAAGGAAGGAAGGAAGGTTCAGTCGATATATTTATCCCACAAATTTCCACCGGCAGAGTAATATTTAACCCATTGCAATCTGTAGTATGTCAACGTTACTAAAATTGTCCAGTTTAGGTAGACTTAATTGTACATGTATTTTGGTGACCGCTGTGCTTGGTGTTTATCATGAGAATCCACCATTTAACGGGAGGGGCACACGTGCCGCTGAAATTTTATCTTTAGGAATTCATTAATTAATATTTTTTTCTATTTTTTTTTTTTTTTTTTTTTTTGGTATCTAATAAACTGGTGGTAGTGATTCCCAGTAGTTTTTGAAATGTGAGTATAAAATATCTAAAAATACATACTGACATTTGATTAAACTTGAAATTGATTTTATTGTACCAAAGCAATAAATTTACACTTTTTGTCATACCATATTATATGGACGAACGTGTTATCAAAAACTGTCTTAAAGGGATTATATTGGCAAGTAACACAAACACGCTTTCAATCCAGACTTTTCCTGTATGCAGAGTGCACAAAATAATGCTTATGTATTAACGTATAACCTTTATTTACCGGAAAGCTATCAAATTAACGTGGCTTCAGAAACCCGAGGTTAAGCAATTAGACTCTTTAGACGCGTGTATCTCGAAGTTATAAGTGTATCTTTATGCTGGGCGTCTGTATTTAGGACAGGGAATCGACGGTAATATGCCAATTTAACCCCTTTCAGGAAAAATCTACTTCCGGGTGTGTGCGCCTTTCAAACTAAGCACTATTACTATCCGTAATTCTTCATTATGTTATAGGATATGTTCACCGTAATGGTAATGTCACGTTTATCCGCGGTTTCTATTTCAGTGTTGTATCCTTTAAACTGCCGTGACTGCGGAACAGACATGATGCTATCATACATGACGCGGCAAAATTGCTAGATTTTATAGTATCACCACTACAGTATGTTTATAAGTAGTGGGCATTTACCTATTTTTAACATAGAAAAAAATAATTTAATACAAATTGTATCACCTAGGCCAAGGACTATGAATAGCTTCTTGCCTAGGCCATCCTTCAAAAATGTGTGTTTGTTGTGCTCCTATCCAGCATGTTTCATGTAGGAGGCTAGGTAGTTGTTTTTCTTTTGCCAGATTAAGATTTTGCATATTTATTCGAAACAAAAAAGGACAGAAATCGTAAATGAAACAAATCAACGCTTTGAAAGTCAATAAAAATATTTGTGTAGCTGCAGTTTTGAGTGAGAAGGTAGGAGCACAGTAAAACACCTTTAAGGACAGCCCAAATATCATCAACACATCTGACGTGCAAAAAGAACTATGTGTACGTTATATTTATACCTAGGTAATGCACTAATGTTTAATTATTATAGATATGGAACTTGACATAACGATAGCTGCAGTGACTGAACTTTAAACTCACACCGTGCTGACCATTTTTTTTTCTTTTTAAAGTAACACAATTGACACATTTTGAAGAAACACCATTTTACATGGACATTTACCGATTTCATACCTACAAAAACGTTGTACTATAACAGAGACATAATTTGTGGAGGGAAGCAATAATATTATTATATACGTCAGACGTGCAAATTGCATATAATTATGTCTGCACAGCATTTTTCACCAACCGTATTTAAATACATAATTATATAATAACGGTTACATGTGTTCTATGAATAATAGTAACGTCTATACCAAGAAATGCAATAATAACACTTACTGTGAAAAAATTGAAATTGACATATTGACCTAGCGTCACTTTAATCTTACACCAGGCAGTATTACAGTATTACCAATGGCTAGAATGGTTAGAACGTCCACAAAAACGGAAATATCATATAAACATCCAAACCTAACATAGGTTCTAGGTTATATCGTGTCCATACGCTTGCCAAGGATCGTGAGTACAAGTGTGTTTACATCAATGAGGATTTGACAAGACACAGAAACAACCTTTTATACAAGACTCGTTGTCTTGTAAATACCAAGCGCCTTCTGGGTGCCTGGACCCCTGACGGAACAGTGCTGGTCAAGGATATAACTCTGTAGTACACAGAGTTATGGTGGAGGCTGACTTTGTCACACATTAACTTTTGCCACTATCAGTCGAGCAATACAACAGACAGTGCCTATCTTTTTTGTGTAGTTTACTACGATTGTACTTTTACGACTTAGAAGAAGTGTAGGCTGATTCCCCGTGTTTATTATTTACATTGTCTTGTACTATCAACGTGCACTCCGCCGTAACCGGCTCCCAACGCATGGTGACCAACAAGTTACCCATATTTGTTGACTTTATATGTTGTTGTTTCTACAGAAGATTAACTTAATTTATTGATACATTTGCTACATAAAATGAACAAATATTCCTAATAGAGTTTTAATTGATTATCAATTTCAAAATTCGCTGTCAGAGTGCTGTAGCTAGTATAAAACTAACACTTTGTTATTTTACATATACTATTTGACTTTGTCTACTCGAATGTATGTATACAACCTCTGCTATGTCTACTTACATATACTACTTGAATGTGGTGTGTTGGTATACATATACTACTTGAATGTGGTTTGTTGGTTTACATATATTACTTGAATGTGGTTTGTTGGTATACATATACTTCTTGAATGTCGATTGTTGGTATTCATATACTACTGAAATGTGTTCTGTTGGTATACAACAAAACCAGTGCTATGTCTACTTACATAAACTACTTGAATGTGGTCTGTTGGTATACATATATATCTTGAATGTGGTTTGTTGGTATACATATACTTCTTGAATGTGTTTTGTTGGTATACATATGCTACTTGAATGTGGTTTGTTGGTATGCATATACTACTTGAATGTGGTTTGTTGACATGCATATACTACTTGAATGTGGTTTTATGGTATACATATATTACTTGAATGTGGTTTGTTGGTATACATATATTTCTTGAATGTGTTCTGTTGGTATACAACCAAACCAGTGCTGTTTTTACCTACATATACTACTTGATTACATGATGTTGGTATACAACCAGCACTTTGTCTACCTTAATATACTACTTGTATACAACCAGTGTTATGTCTACTTGCATACACTACTTGTATACATGTTGTTGGTATTCAGCCTGTACTATGTCTACTTAAATATACTACTTGCATACAACCAGTGTTATGTCTACCAACATATACTACTTGTATACATGTTGTTGGTATTCAGTCTGCACTATGTCTACTTACATATACTACTTGTATACAACCAGTGTTATGTCTACATACATGTACTACTTGTATACATGTTGCTGGTATTCAGCCTGCACTATGTCTACTTGCATATACTACCTGTATACAACCAGTGTTATATCTACCTACATATACTACTTGTATACATGTTGTTGGTATTCAGCCTGAACTACGTCTACTTACATATACTACTTGCATACAACTAGTGTTATGTCTACATACATATACTACTTGTATACATGTTGTTGGTATTCAGCCTGCACTATGTCTACTTACATATACTACCTGTATACAACCAGTGTTATGTCTACTTACATATACTACTTGTATACATGTTGTTGGTATTCAGCCTGCACTATGTCTACTTACATATACAACTTGTATACAACCAGTGTTATGTTTACCTACATATACTACTTGTATACATGATGTTCGTATTCAGCCTGCACTATGTCTACTTGTATATACTACTTGTATACAACCAGTGTTATGTCTACCTACATATACAACTTGTATACATGATGTTGGTATTCAGACTGCACTATGTCTACTTACATATACTACTTGTATACATGTTGTTGGTATTCAGACTGCACTTTGTCTACTTGCATATACTACTTGTATACAACTAGTGTTATGTCTACCTACATATACTACTTGTATACATGATGTTGGTATTCAGACTGCACTATGTCTACTTACATATACTACTTGTATACATGTTGTTGGTATTCAGCCTGCACTATGTCTACTTGCATATACTACTTGCATACAACCAGTGGTATGTCTACCTACATATACTACTAATATACATGTTATTGGTATTCAGCCTGCACTATGTCGACTTACATATACTTCTTGAAAGTGTTTTGCTGGAATGCTTTTTGTTGTATCATAATTATTCGCCGCCAGGAGGCTGTGAATATACTTGTGTTAGTTGAGTGACCTTGCCCATGGGGGGATGAAAATGCCCGGTAGTTGAGTATGTGTTGTTTGTGTAACTTTGAATGTTTGAATGGCATTAAAACACATAGTAAAAACGCAGCTGAATAAGATAAAAACAATGTTTAACAATTTCTTGAATAACCTGAGTTTTCTATGAGCAATGGTTATGAATACTTCTTTAAAATTATTTTGATAAATAGTTTATTAACGAAGTCTCCCTTTATCATGGATTATTATGTGTGAGCATGCGCAGACATTCACAGGAAACCCTAGATGCAATCCCGAAAAGAACATGTTACGTCATTGATTTGCCGTGTTTGATCTAAACGCTTGCACCCAATTCGAAACATTTGATTTACGAAGAAAGTTGTTTATTTTTTCTGTCTATATCTCTCTCCTAAAGTGAGTACCTGTGAGCACAGATACCCTTTTTTATGGTTCTTGTACATGTCGTATGTGCGATTGAATATTTCTTACCATGCATGTATAACAACAATAAACATATAAATATAGATCTATATATATACTTGATTGGAATGTGTTAATTCTCCTTAATATGAGGACATATTTTCATTATGTATGTCTACCCCTCGTGAATATAGGGCCTATATTTATTTAAAAATGGCTTGTAAAAAGTCATTCAGTCAGACCTCAACGTTGATACCAGCTGGAAACCATAGTAACTCTATATAACTTGGGCTAACATGACGGAATGCAATGTTTTCTGAAATAGATTGATTGATTGAATATTTTGCGTCATTTTTATGCAATCGGTGGCTTATAGATGATCAGTTAACTTAAACACTCTTTCTATATCAGGTGAGGTTCAATGGCGGATTGCACCAGTAAATGGATTTCGCAATGCAGAAAGTATTGTATATTTCTATATCAGGTGAGGTCCAATGACGGATTGCACCAATAAATGGATTTCACAATGCAGAAAGTACTGTATGTTTCTATATCAGGTCTGGTCCAATGACGGATTGCACCAGTAAATGGATCTCACAATGCAGAAAGTACTGTACATTTCTATATCAGATGAGGTTCAATGACGGATTGCACCAGTAAAAGGATCTAACAATGCAGAAAGTACTGTATATTTCTATATCAGATGAGGTCCAATGACGGATTGCACCAGTAAATGGATCTCACAATGCAGAAAGTACCGTATGTTTCTGTATCAGATGATGTCCAATGACGGATTGCATTTTTTTACCTCTCGACTTATTTCTTACTTTCAATACTAAATACATGCTTAGTTTTACTGGCCAAATGCCAGAAGGGCTTATGCAATGGCGCATTGTCCGTCGCTTGTCATGCGTTAGCATCACTTTCTCTGAAATGATTAGACCAGTTAAAACTCGGACTAAACATGGATGTTTTCCATGTATACCAGACTACACACAATATTATTTATCAATTTAAAATGGTCACCATCACTACCATTTTCAAATATCTTCTTTGGGAAAAGATTATTTTATTTATTCACATCATTATTATTATTATTATTATTATTATTATTATTATTATTATTATTATTATTATTACAGGTGATTTTAACCTTTTAATTGTCAACAATTTTCATTATATCAGTGTATAAATGAACCAACCCATTTTACAGAAAATTCATCTTCAATAATTGATGTTATTTTGGTAAGCAAAAAGGATAGTTTATTGGCAAGCGGTGTAGGAGAACCATTACTTCAGCAGTGTGTAAGATTTCATTTTCCTGTATATGGTATTCTTAACTTTAAAAAATATCTTACAAAATCATTCACTAGATATATATGGAGTTTTGATAAAGGTGATCATGACAAATTGAGAAATTTAGCTCAAAATACAAACTGGATCACACACTATGACAATGACTCCAATGTACATGCAACCAACATAACAGCACATATAACAACTCTTTCTAAACAGTTTATTCGTAACAAACTTGCTCGAATCAAACCATTTGAACTCCCGTGGATTATTACTTTTATAAAACGTATGATTCGCAAGAGAAAGCGTGCCTATCGTAAAGCCAAGCATAGTAACTTATTAACTCGCTGGGCGAAATTTCGTAGACTTAGGAATGAAACAATTAACGCTATTCGTACAAATAAAAATGCACATTTTAACCACTTATCAGATACACTTAAAACCTAACACAAGTCTTCAAAGAAATGGTGACAAACACTCACTTATTTCAACAAACCAAAAAGAGTGCATACCACCTCTACAGTCTCGTGTCGTGACTATTTAACAACGGATGGTTTTGATAAGGCTAATGTATTAAATAACTTCTTCCGAGACCAAACACTGATAAATGAGAACAATGTTCAAATCCCTGTCTTAATCACTTCCACATATAACCATCCTGACTCTATCGTTTTATCACCATTTGAAGTCAAACAAATATTAGAAACTCTACCACTAGGTAAAGCTGTAGGTCCTGACGCAATAAATAATCGTATCCTTCGAGAATTGGCAAATGAACTCTCAGACCCTTTTGTTCTCTTTTGAATTATTCCTTACGCGAAGGAATTGTTCCTAATATATGGAAGGAAGCTAATGTCTGTACGATATTCAGAAATAGTGACAAGTCTCTCGCTTCTAACTATAGACCAATTTCTATACTCTGTACAATTGAGAAAGTTTTTGACAAAAAAAAAATTTAAACATGTATTCAACTTCTTTCGTAACAATGACATACTAACAAAAATGCAATCTGGATTTGTTCCTGGTGACAGTACGATAATCAGCTTAAATACTTATATAACTTCTTCTGCGATGCACTTGATTCTGGCAAAGAAGTAAGGGCGATTTTCTGTGATAAGGCTTTGCTGATATCACAGGAAATCTTTAAAACTTGTTTGAACACTGCCTTAGTGATAGAAAACAACGCGTTGTGATAACAGGTATCCAATTTAATTGGAATTACATTAAGGCCGGTGTACCCCAAGGCTCTGTCTTGTGGCCACTATTGTTTCTTCTATATATAAATGTCATCGTAGATGATATAAATTCAAACATTCATCTTTGCGCAGATGACACAGGTCTTTTTATTATAGTAGATAACCATATTCAAGCTGCAACTACTCTAAATTCCGACTTGTTAAAAATATCTAATTGGGCAGATAAATGGCTTGTCAAATTTCTCTCTTGATTTAAAGCAAGGTCAATTTCATAAACCATCCACCAGTTTTGATGAATAATCAAATGATAACCGAAGTAGACGATCACAAAAATATTGATGTGTTCCTGTCAAATGACTTATCATGGCATAAACATATTGACTATATAACCACAAAAGCATGGAACAGAATAAATATTATGAAAAAAAATAAATACAGTCTTGATAGTGTAGCATTAGAAACTATATACACATCATTTATAAGTCCCCTTCTAGAATATGGAGACTATTCGATAATTGCACTCAGTATGAGAAAAATGAGTTAGTCTTAATCCAAAAAGAAGCAGCAAGAATAGTGACAGGAACAACCAAGCTTGTATCTCTCGAACAACAATATAACAAAACTAAATGGGAATCACTTGGGAGCAGACGTCGGAAACATAAACTTGTTTTACTCTACAAAATGGAACACCACTTAACTCCTGATTTCCTTACCGGGCTGTTACTAATGATTGTTGGTGACATCTCCAGGTACAATCTTAGAAAATCCAATAACATCCAAACGTTAAATACACGCTCTAATTACCATTATGCTTATTTCTTTCCTTCTTCTATACGGGAATGGAGACTGCGGCGTGGTCTAGTGGTAGAGCGTCCGCCTAGCATGCGGAAGGTCGTGGGTTTGATCCCCGGATGGGTCATACCAAAGACTTTAAAAATTGTACTAGAAGCTTCCTCGCTTGACGCTCAGCATTTAGAGGAGAGTTCTAGGTCTGGTCGGCCCGGTGTCAGTATAATGTGACTGGGTGGGGTATCATACCATGTGACTGCGGCATGATACTGCAGTGTAACAGCGCTCAGAATACTGTCTCATGCAGACACCGTCGCGATATGACTGAAAAATTGTTGAAAACGACGCTAAACACCATACAACAACAACAACAACAACAACTATACGGGATGGAACAGATGAAATAAAAGATGCACAAACAGTTTGTGAATTTAAATATATGCTGAACCGCAATGTTAGTAAAGTACCAGATTACTACTATTACGGCGAAAGAAGTATTCAAATTCTGCATACGAGACTCCGAACTAAGTGCAGTTGTCATTTATGATCTATTTACAAAACATATATATGTCAGAGTCTCCTCTGTGCTCCTGTGGCAACGTTGAACAAGCTCAATATTTTTTTCTTTCACTGTAATAAATTTAATGAAGCGAGGAATGTATTACGAAACGCACAAAGTAATATTTCAATTATTAACTTAAAAATTCTTCTTTATGGAGATCAAAATGTCTCACTTGAAATAAATATTTGTATTTTTAATGCAGCACATTCGTATATTAAAAGCACGAAATGATTTTAGTAGATTACTTCAACTCCAACTATGATATTAAGAACAACTTGTCCTTGCCCCCTAACCCATCTGTATCGCCCCAAATTACTTTCGTATTTTTTTATATTTTAATATGAACTTTTTCACCTATATTCGATTTAAAATTTTATTTAGAAATATTTCCCTTATGATATCGTATGTCAACGTGGTACCTTTTCGTTCTAGTGTGTATATGTATGAGCCCATTTAACTACTGGTACCGACTACGATTAATACATATTTCTCTTACTATTTAACTATTTATTCAATTATATTTAACTATTCTAAATATTTAATTAGATAATTGCAATTGTCAATGTTAATATCAGTTAAATATTATAAACGAAGTACACGAATTGCCATTAATATTAGAATTTACACCACAAGCAGGAGAAGAACATCATAAGCATTATACTTCCGTTCTAATCATTTCTGTTATTGTATACACTTGTATTATTGTATATTGAGAAATAAAATATGTTTAAACTTAACATACCAACAATACACTTTATATAAACACACTAATGGGCGGATGTATTTAATTGGCCAAATTTTGCCTACTTTTTTATATAACATAAAACTGCCTTCGTGGTTAATGTTGGAGAGATTTAAGAGTATAAGTAACATGTACATAAAATATTCATGCAAAATTTACCTGCCAATGTACTATTACTCTGACTTAAGTTTGGAGACAGTTGGATACGTGTGCAAGTGCTTGCTTTATTCTTTAGAGTTGATGGTGCGTTCGGGGAAAGGGTGGAAGTTGGCGAAGGAATAAATTGGGTTTACATATGTTGACGTCGCGCACGGTAATGGTACTTGCGTTATAAAACTAATGCCCGAAATATGTAAAACTGTTCCCGAATACTTGATCGTTTTTTTTTTATTATACTTACTATATATCAAAATGAAGGTCGTGGAACGATATTTTCAGTTGACGGATATAAACTATGCTATTAATATAATCTATATATTTTAATTTAATAATAAGTCACATTTAACGTCATTTTTCCTGTTTCCCGGCGTAACATTTTTCACAGGTCCCGACCTAGAATGTTATGTTTAAAAATGGCGCGAAAGGACAGACATCAGATCTATTCACCGGAGAAAGTGACATAATTTCCGGTTACAGATATGTGTGTTTTGTTACAATAAACTTAAAGGTCATTACGGAACACGCGGTGCATTACGTATATGCTTAATGTCCCGAAAAACAAACGACTCGCCAAAAAAGTGATACTGAACAATCAAGATGAAAAATAATGGTTAATATTGCATGTATATGTTCATTGTTTTGTTATATGGTACTTGGTGACTTTTTTTCATATTGCGATTATGAGATATTTCATTTCTAAGGTGTTTTCCGCCAACGTTATTTGAAAGAAAATTGAAACGTATTTGATTAATTTAATTATTTGATAAAAAAAATGCGAACATAAATTTTAAAATCATATCATACTAAAGTAAAATTTCAGTGAAACATGCTTATGTGGAATGAAATATATTCACATTGCACTGAATGGTACATATTTCGTATTTAAAATGTCCTCTATGATTTGCCGCCCCTTAGCATTTTTACCAAAATATAACGTCTGTCCTGATATTTTGGCCATACTTACCATATTTTTAACGCAGAATATTGTCTTTTGAAAATTATATTAACGAGTAAATTTAGTTTCTGTTAGTGTCCCAAAATATTGGAAAAAAATGGAAAATCATTTACATCTCGTATCAAGTATTTCCGATGTCCTCTATCAAATATTTACAACGCCAGTTTGACGTTTTTTTAATACGGCGAAAACCTACGGACGCCGCTAGTTCTGTACATGGTATACTGTATTCTCATAGCTTACGTACATTGATTTTGATCCATTTAATATCCGCAGAAAATCATAATTCCATTACAGTAATTAATATTCCGATATTCGGCTATTTTCTTGTAAAATAAATGATACGAAATACATGAATAAAAACGTCATATTACATTTTATACAATTTTAACGTTAACGTCGTGTAAGGCTAAGAGGTACCATTACCGTGCGCGACGTCATTTGATGTCATGCATGCTATCAAGAAGACATTCAAATAAAAAACGAGTAGAATCGCCGTCTAAGGAACTGGAAACATTTTGACATAATGTATTTGGATAGAACTGGGCCCGAACCCACAACCCACAACCATAAAGCGAGAGGCAAATGAGCTTGAACTTAAACCACTACACCTAGGACACGAATTTACGTGGAACAATATAGAGCGAGATGAAACTGATTTTCAGCAATGATAGCAGGGCACTACCCAAAGTATGGTGGCATTTTATTTTATACAAACAGCAATAGTCTGAGGGATACTAATAAACATACCAGCTAAAGAACAAAACGTTAACGGTGGCAACAAGACCCACAATGGCTTGTAATTTAAAAATAAATATAAGTTACGTAAAACTTTAAAGCCTTCCTCGTAAGGATCATTTATATTACTTGGTCTCTTACTGAAATTTAATTTGCTATGACAATAGAGGATGATGCAGATCTCAAGTTGAATCAGTATTTTATACAAAATAACTGAAGGGGGAAATCCATTTAATTCTTGTTTTCGCTCTCAGTCTATCCTACAGTGTGTGTAAAGTATATACAGACAGATACATATAACAGGTACCATCGAAAGTTTACATATTCAGCGTATAATTTGTCTTAATTTGTTGATGATTAATTGTCAGGTATGCTAAGTCAAACGAAGTGTTCTGTTTTCAGTTTAAACAGGAACGTATCTAATTATAAAATTGAACAGTGTTTGGAAAACGTTGTCAGGTGCGTACTTAGACATACGCACGTATCCGCGTATCATTGAAAACGTAATAATTTCAAATAATCTTAAAATGCATTAATGTGACTTTAGGGGTCGGGGTTAAGATAACACATGTTACAACATGAGTAAGGCATCACCTCCAAAGCCACCAGCGGTACACCAATTCTGCATTGTTCTGAAATGTTCAGCTCCGACAAATAAAATAGGAAATAAGTTCCACCGTTATGCACCCCAACATGTATAACTTCACGTTGACACACCGTAACGATTAGTTTGGAAAAATATAAATTAAATTATATGACCATAAGCCCTGGAACGTATCTCAAATGTGAGTTTAGCTACGCCCCTGATTGGCCAATTTTATTGTATAGTGCATGTTTATTCAATCGAAAAATTTGGTGAACCAGGCTAAAATAATGAGCTTCCAGAAATAGACGCAAGCAGCTCGTAAAGGAATTAACAAGGGGAAAGCGGTTGTAATCAGATGAAAAATCGATACGCTTGTAATCAGAGTAAATAAAAATGGATAGAGTAAAATGGTTTAACAAGGAGATGAATTTTAGTTTGTATGTAATAACGCGGCAATAATAACCGTAGACCTGGATATGCGCAACTACCACTCAAATATAAGATATTACGGTAAACTAGAAAACTATATTGTTAACCTGGTGGGCCCCTTTAACGTTTTACACATGCATGTTTACACTGAAATAATACCTTACTAATTTAACATCTTAATTATACTGTATAGAGAGTAAACAATAAAACAACTTACATTTCTATAATCACGCCTGTCCTACACCGGAATTTATTGCAAAATGATCTCCTGGGCGGAAGTGTTATCTGATATACCACGTGATGTCGATAGCGAAACCTGTCTATGTCTGTGTTATAAATAACATTAAGGAAACTCGAGCACAGTGCAGACTGCTGTCACTTCAGATTCTCAATGTCCACACAAGTAGATATATTGGTTTATATCGTACATCAAAGACTTAGTGCTAAACTGTAATATTCTAACTCAATATATATGACAATAAACGATAAAAAAAAAAACAGCTAAAAGTAAGTTAGCTAAACTGATACTCGGATATATTTTCTTTGTATTGCGTACGACGAACCATAATAAAGCGTGTGGTCCAGTGGTAGGGCATTGGCCCCATGATCGGATGGTTCAGGGTTCGAGCCTCCGCCACGGCTACGTGTGGTGTCCTTGAACAAGACACTTATTCCGCATATGCTTAGTTCTGGTTCCTTCCAGGAAGACTTCGAGCGTGATTTGTATAAGTTGTAATAACTTGTTTCGCAGTTGAAGTTAACTACCCATAATAATATACTGACGTAAAATGGAGTTTGTTAAATGTCTAGTGTAGCTATTATTCCCATTAATTGGCCGTCAATGGGTATTTGAATCACGGACTGCATGCTTATTTGTGTTGTCGGTTGTAAAAAGTGTATTTTATCTTGAGGACCGGTACTGGCAAATGAAATCAAAAAAGTATGTATCGGTATAGAAATAACATAAATGACAGCCAGTCAGCCAGCCGGCCAGTCGATCGGCCGGACAGACGGTCGTAAAGACAGGCGGACAAACAGCCAGACAAACATTTGCTTTTTCTCCACACGAGACTAACGGTTTCACAGCACCTCAGAAGGGTAATATGCTTTTGTCATACCTAAATAAGGCACTGTAAGAGTGCTTGTTGAGAGAGAAAATGCGAACATGACGCTTTCGGGAATCAAACCGTTGACACCCAGGTATCGGAGCAAGCATTACGTGTTAACGTTAGGTCAACTCAGTTACTTATTGTCATCGTTCGTTGTATACCAAATAAAACAAATACTTGCCACTTGTTATATATCTATATAATATGTTTATCCTTGTTCCTTGTTTCATTATAAATTAAATAGACTGTTATCAAGAATATAATTAACGAGACCGAACTACTACAGAAACTGATCCGGGTAATCACATTGAGTAGATGCTAGCATGCTTGATATGGGTCTACAATGGCTGTAAATAGTTTTATTTTCGCATGCAACAAGCTAGAAATTCCACTAAAAATGTCTGTGCTTTTTGTAGCATGCGAGAGTCCTTAAAACCAGATATAGCTTATTTACGCATACTAATATATTGACATGTGCAAACATTTCTGTGTGCATTCAACAGTGGAACACAATGTATGAAGAGTTCTGGATCTGGATAAGTACGTTGTAGAGCCTCTCGGCTTATGCACAACGGAGTTATCTCCCGTGGACCCGTTAATATGCGATGACACGACAACCATATTCGATTAAAGTTACTTTATATCAGTGGACTAAAGTTTTGAAATATTTTGAAATTATAAGCATACGCATTGAGGGTACATATTCAGAATTTCATATTAGGTGGGGGGTTATTTATTTTGTGTAATACGTGGGTAGGAGGTACACATTGATGGAGGACATATAAAACAATTGGGAATAGCACTTGGCGTAAGATAATATGCAAAACTGAATCAAAGTTTTTTTTATGGGGTTTAACACCATGTTCAACATTTTTCAGGTTATAAATGGTATATTCAGTTTTGAGAATAAATCTGAGTAGAACCACCGTCGTTTCCACAAGTAACTGGTTAATTCTCTCACATGCAGCGGTACTCGAATGTTATCGGTGACAGATTTAGTTTAAGCTTATTTATTTTACTTCGATTAAATAAGTTATAACAACTTATACAAATCACGCTCGAAGTCTTCCTGGTTAAAACAAGTACTTGGTCCATGCCCAATAACACCACACATGGCCGTGGCGGAGGGTCGAACCCACCATTCTCCGATCCTGGGTTCGGTGATCTAACACTGGACTAGGCACCCCACTCATCTGTGGTCATTAGACGACATCGCCATAAACCATTCGGCCACAGAGGACAGACTATTAGGAGAGAGGAAAGTGGTCATTATACAACATCGCCTTAGACCATTCGGCCACGGAGGACCGACTAATCGTAGAGAGGAAAGTGGTCATTAGACGACATCGCCTTAAACCATTCGGCCACGGAGGATCCACTATTCGGAGAGAGGAAAGTGGTCATTAGACGACATCGCCTTAGACCATTCGGCCACGGAGGATCCACTTTTCAGAGAGAGGAAAGTGGTCATTAGACGACATCGCCTTAAACCATTCGGCCACGGAGGACCGACTATTCGGAGAGAGGAAAGTGGTCATTAGACGACATAGCCTTAGACCATTCGGCCACCGAGGACCAGCTATTCGGAGAGAGGAAAGTGGTCATTAGACGACATCGCCTTAGACTATTCGGCCACGGAGGACCGGCTATTCAGAGAGAGGAAAGTGGTCATTAGACGACATCGCCTTAGACCATTCGGCCACGGAGGACTGGCTATTCGGAGAGAGGAAAGTGGTCATTAGACGACATCGCCTTAGACCATTCGGCCATGGAGGACCTGCTATTCGGAGAGAGGAAAGTGGTCATTAGACGACATCGCCTTAGACGATTCGGCCACGGAGGACCGGCTATTCGGAGAGAGGAAAGTGGTCATTAGACGACATCGCCTTAGACCATTCGGCTATGGAGGATCCACTATTCGGAGAGAGGAAAGTGGTCATTAGACGACATCGCCTTAGACCATTCAGCCACGGAGGACCGACTATTAGGAGAGAGGAAAGTGGTCATTAGAGGACATCGCCTTAGACCATTTGGCCATGGAGGATCCACTATTCGGAGAGAGGAAAGTGGTCATTAGACGACATCGCCTTAGACCATTCGGCCACGGAGGACTGACTATTCGAACAGAGGAAATTGGTCATTAGATGACATCGCCTTAGACCATTAGGCCACGGAGGACCGACTAATCGGAGAGAGGAAAATGGTCATTAGACGACATCACCTTAGACCATTCGGCCACGGAGGACTGACTATTCAGAGAGAGGAAAGTGTCATTAGACAACATCGCCTTAGACCATTCGGCCATGGAGGACCAACTATTCGGAGAGAGGAAAGTGGTCATTAGACAACATCACCTTAGACCATTCGGCCACGGAAGATCCACTATTCTGAGAGAGGAAAGTGGTCATTAGACGACATCACCTTAGACCATTCGGCCATGGAGGATCCACTATTCGGAGAGAGGAAAGTGGTCATTAGACGACAACCTTAGACCATTCAGCCATGGAGGACCGACTATTAGGAGAGAGGAAAGTGGTCATTAGACGACATCGCCTTAGACCATTCGGCCATGGAGGATCCACTATTCGGAGAGAGGAAAGTGGTCATTAGACGACATCGCCTTAGACCATTCGGCCACGGAGGACTGACTATTCGGACAGAGGAAATTGGTCATTAGACGATATCGCCTTAGACCATTCGGCCACGGAGGACCGACTAATTGGAGAGAGGAAAGTGGTCATTAGACGACATCACCTTAGACCATTCGGCCATGGAGGACTGACTATTCAGAGAGAGGAAAGTGTCATTAGACAACATCGCCTTAGACCATTCGGCCATGGAGGACCAACTATTCGGAGAGAGGAAAGTGGTCATTAGACGACATCACCTTAGACCATTCGGCCACGGAGGATCCACTATTCTGAGAGAGGAAAGTGGTCATTAGACGACATCACCTTAGACCATTCGGCCACGGAGGATCCACTATTCGGAGAGAGGAAAGTGGTCATTAGATGACATCGCCTTAGACCATTTGGCCACGGAGGACTGACTATTCGGAGAGAGGAAAGTGTCATTAGACGAAATCGCCTTAGACCATTCGGCCACGGAGGACCAACTATTCGGAGAGAAGAAAGTGGTCATTTGACGACATCACCTTAGACCATTAGGCCACGGAGGACCGACTATTCGGAGAGAGGAAAGTGGTCATTAGGCGAAATCGCTTATATACTTGGTAAATTGTTGGGGTGTAGGGGTTATTGTTGTTTGTTGTTGTTTGTTTGTTTTTATTGTTAGAGGGGGAGGGGTGAGGTGGTGAATAAATAAATATGATCATGTGAATATTTATTTCATCATAATAATATTGTTTTTCAATATTCGTTGGGACAATGTGGGCTTTTCTAGGTATATAAGGTTTTTGTTATTTCATTATTGTTTTAATCATATTTTGATTTTCCGTGATTTTTAACTCACGACTTAGAGGACATGTGGTCTGCAGAGAGTATGTTGTATGTAAAGAACCATTTATTAATTGATTGCTTTATTTACTTGGGAATGTGTGGCATCGTTATAACATTCCATTGGTGCAATAAGGTACCAAGTGTATATGAAATACGAAAGCACTTAGTACCTTTTTGCACCAATATGATAATTAATATTTTACTTATTTACAATAACTAAAATATAAATACTTTATACAAACAAAACAATTTATTTCAACAACATATTTGCTTTTGTAAATGTATCAATAAACATCACACTTGAGTATACATGTATTAAATATATATACAGACATTGTTCTCGACAAGTTTGTTACATACAAATTGACATAATTATTTCGTTCTTCATTCTAAATGTAAAAGAATGATTTCTGAACCACCTCCACGATCTCTGTACTGATCACTCACATTTTGTTTTCATCGGAAAATCTTAATGAATGGTCACATGCATCTAATTATCCAAATGAGCATAATGGTTCAGTCGGTAGTAAGACAATGGGAGACACCGATTTGGGAGATTAAGTAGCATGGCGGATTCACGGCGAAGGATGGGGTGGCGGTGTGTATGTATTTTACACCTATGCTATTTTATTCAGTATTTTGATTTGTACATATGATTAAACCTATACTGCGAATGGTTTGAAAACACTAAACTAATTGTGTATTTTCACCACTGGATCGTTAAACCCATTTCTATAGTAAAAGCCTTGTGAAAATATTTCAACTCAAAACCATGTATAGTTTATTTACTTTTAGTATAAATACTAGTAGCGCTTATTATGAAAATTGACCATGGTCAAGCGGACAAGACACTCATTTATGATGCATGAGAACTAGAGTTCAATCCCCAACAATGATATTTTTTTCAATTCTTTAAACTTATAATTTCTATGTAATTAAAGGGAATAAAAAATCTGTGCTTTAATATATAACAAATCTTAAATCCACCACGTCCATAATCCGCCCTTGGTTCTATTCTGAACGAGTCATGAACAAACTACAAAGCCGCGTAAGCTATGCTTAGAAACAGCCTTAGCAACCATCATCTTTCAAACGTCAATCATTTCATCTTTCATCGTAGCTCCGCCCGGAGCCAGTCAAATTACGTAAAACTGTCGTTCAAATGACCGTTAACACTAAGCCAGTTAGTGTTTATGAACTCATTGGACCAATGCACATCATATTGATACATTTTTGATTATTGCTGTACGGCTACATGCAAACTAATATATATTTAAATGCTTGCTGCTTCCAGAGAGTCTGGTTACCATCATATGGAGGCGGTGCTAATACAATGGTTTGCACTACACAGTGGTGGCGAAATTCCATATCGTTATTGAATTTTTTAATTTTTTTTATTTCTTATTTTAAAAATATTTGTAAGTGTAAAATCTATAATCAGCACTTTCGTTTCATACCAAAATCACAAAAAGCATAGTTGTTGGTCTCAGAAGCACGGTTGCGTTTGAAAGATTTGAAAAAAGCCAAATGTGCCACCCGAAAGTTGGACAAAGTACATGCACTCAATTATCTCTGTTTATAAAACTAAAAGCCGTTACCAACCGGACGCTCCATACACGTCTGAAATTCTGAATCCGTTTAGCCTATGCATAAGTCCTTGCTATAATAAATACAAATATCTCTGTTCCGCAATTAAATATATACCATGTTTATAACCTACACTAAGGACAAATACATTACAACACCTCATCAAAGGTGTCATCAAAGAACCTTAAATTGTATTAAGCATAAACATGAAGCTTTTTTCATGTTTGTATAAAATGCATTATTCATTAGGTGATGTTTGTAAATTTGACAGCAAAATAAAGACATTTCGCTAATGTAAGGACGTTTTGCTATAGATGCCATTAGCATATCGACATTGTTTAAACTTGACCATCGGCAATAGTAATTATCAATTCTTAATTCGTCATAGAAGAGACAAACAAGTAACACATGATGCTACAAACTTTTACTTAAATAAGTATGAAATTGTTTGGTACAATCAAGGACGAATCATTACAAGAACGAAATACAGTTAGTATGCACCGCCAGCTACTCCTTCTAAAAATCCTAAATTTAACACTACCGCCAGGTTTTACACCTGTCCAGAATTACATTCTTGGCGACAACAACAACAATAACAACTTTCCGAATTACTTAAGCGGCCCTATCTTTCGTATTTTGACAACAAGACATTATTTATGCTTTATTTTCATCGGAAAAAATGAAGAAATAGCTCATGGAATATATCAACTTTACGAAACTAGAAACGACAGAACAGCTTTCACTTAGTATGGTTGTAGTTGTATTTTTATAAACGGTGTAAGCGACTACGCCAAGTTGCAGAGAATGAAGATGCTGAGCTTATTTCCCCCGGATTCAAACGTTAATTAATTAAATATAACGAAGAATTGTCAAAATATTTACTGTGGTTTGTATTCCGATTGTGTTTGAAATTAAAATAAGACGTTTACCTTTGCTACTTTCGGTAAATAAAGAGTTTTTTGCTTATGCATATGGCCAAAATCACAATTTACAGAAATGGAAGGGTTTGGCAGAAATCAATATCATTTTGTTGGGATGGTCCATAAGTATGATGGTGTTACTGGTTTTCGGTCACTTGAGAATCGCCATTAAATATTTCAATGCAAAACTGATGTTGACATTAGATGCTTGTATAGTATAGTATAGTGGTAAGTATCCCCGCCTCAGTCACACAGGCGACTGGGGTTCAGTTCCCGTTGGGGAGACATTTTGTAATCGGGTCTTAATGAAGTTCAACACCAAATATCATGCTTATAGGATTTGGTTTAATTGGAGAATATGTATTATTATATCATAATAATAATAGCCTGTAAATACATAAAACATACGTTTAGAAATATAAAAAAAACAAATATTCTAAAATACA
Organism: Panopea generosa; assembly: GCA_029582155.1. Lineage (NCBI taxonomy): Eukaryota > Metazoa > Mollusca > Bivalvia > Adapedonta > Hiatellidae > Panopea > Panopea generosa. Next base: position 6,011,393 of record CM055898.1, read on the forward strand.
GAAGTCGACGCGTCTTGTTAATGTAACAAATTACAGATAGTGCTTCTAATAATAGCATAAATTGTATAAATGACTTACAAGCAACACATTAATTGATCCAATGTCATTATTGTGAAATAATGATTTATTTTATTATTTAATCATGTCTTCGTTATCATATCTAAAGTTGTAATAGCAAGGTCTTTACTAATTTAAGTCCAGTAATGTTCTGGTAAAACTAAGTGTGAGATTAGGACATGTGACTATATTTGGCAAGTTAATTGCACAGTTATTTAAGTTATTTCTGTAAGCGGAATCTAACAAACATTCATGCATTCAACAATCACTTGCATAACAATGCTACAGTACATGTACACAGACAACAGCTGATCCTTTCAGAAGTGCACAGCCACTGTGATGTTGCACACAAATATATACAAAGACAGAGGTCACAGGGGTCACAAACATATTGGACACAAGCAATTTAAAGCAGGTTTACTACATACTTTAAATATGATGTTGATACTGTTTGTAAATATCGACATTTGTACAGAAAGTTTAAATATGCATGCATGATATTCATAATTCTCGGAGGTGATCGAAATCAGGTCTCGATTGAAAACATATTACGGCACCATACTGTCCCATGTTTCTATGTTAAGTTGAGAACTTGAAAATGCGAAGGCTATTCATAAATGTTGGCAACAGTGTTAGCCAACTTATATTATTGTAAAATATAACTAATATCAGAGGCCTAGGATAAAGTTAAATCAGGGGCATCAAGGAATTATATAAAGAGAAGGTAAGGCAACTGATTGATATTTTGTGAACACTTGCATATTCACGTAAAATTTCGCAATATCCCATTTTCAATTATCTTAACTTCCATTCATCTCAGGAACACAAATTAAAGCTCTTTCATTGCAGATTGAAATTTTGATCAAAACAATACCATTCCCAGCAATTTCTGTTTAAAATTGTTGAAATACTTCTGACAGTGACTTAATAACATAGGTCATTGCTTCTGATTACAAGATAACAACAAATTGCGAGAAATTTTACTTCAAACCTCAAAATCTTTAATTCTAGATCATTTTTCGTGATTAAAATATTTTAAAGCATCTAAGATTACATACAACTCACATTTTATATACAAGAAATCGGATGGTTGTGAATTAATGAATGTTAATTTACCTAATTATTAATCCTTGGTGTGCTGTTCTGTCAACAGGAGATGCAAGTTTCCTATGCTTCTATATAAGTTCTTGGTGGCATCAAGCATTTTCTCAATTTTTGTTACAGAATGAAGAAAGACAAGATTACAAAGAAAACATGGAAGATCTGCTTAGTCTGTTGATGAAAGATGCTCAAGCAGCAAAGTTTAATCCAATCAGACAGGCTTGTCAAAAAGCTATTGGTAAGAAAATAAAAAAACTGATATTCACTTATGAATGTTGCTTTTAAGGCATCTTTTGCTCATAGTGCTTTGTCTCGTTTGCTTATAGCAATCAATGGGAAATCAATTTTTACAATATTGAAAAGAAAAGCTGGAAGGTAAGTGTTGAAGAAAGATGGGTCTTGTCTTTAGTGAGACATAACTGATCGAGAGTCCTTGCAAAACTAGAAAGTTAAGGGGCCCTCTGAGTAAATATTGGAATCTTTAATGGTTTAATATCCTAAAATTTAAGGTGATGTGTCTGTAGAGACATGCATATATATATGTCTACTGCTAAAGCAAGTTTTAAGAATATTGTAGCTCACAAAATTGTTAATCATGTTCGTATAGCTCTACTATCATACATAAAATCAAAATGAAATTATATCAATACATTGAAAACTGTCATGTGAAACTGATAGAAAACTAGTATTGATTAAAGTTTCTTTAGAAAATGATTTTTATTTTCTTCCATATAAAGGTGACCTGAAAAGCAAATGTAGATTTACTATTTTACTGAGTCATGTAGTGAAAATTTAACATTAGTTACAGCACAGTATTATTAAACTCAATTAGCAAGAAACAGTATTTATAACGCTTGGCGGAGCTTGGCTGATAAGGAGGTACTTAAAAAATTTGTTTGCAGTGTTACTAAATACTCACTCAAGCTACCCAAACTTTTTATTGCCTTTGAAAGGATTGTTGTTACTGTTCTTTTTCATAAATTTTGTCCTGTTTTTGACAATCAAAATCTGGCTGAAAAAAGCTGCCCACCAACCCGCATAAAAACATTTGGTGGATGCACAACAAACACACTTTTTTAAAGATGGCCTTGTGCTTGATAGTGCCTCAACTTGTTTAATAAATGTATGTAAGATCCTCTGTATCAAATAAACTTCAGATGTACTGAGGAACAAGGAAGAATCAGAAAGGCATCCGGCGTATGCTTTACGAGAGGAATGTTTAAAGCCACTACAGTTAGCACTCGAGAGTAGAACCAAGAGACTTATGACTCATGCAGTTTCTGGGGTAGAGGTACACTATTTCATTTCGTTTTTACATGTAACTACAGTCAGATGCAATGTATGTGTCTGAATGCATGGACTGTCACAATGCTGGACTTCTATTTTAATTTTGCTTGATTGCAAAGTAAGCCAGCAGCTTTTGTGAGGTGATCTCATGTCTGTTTCCTGGGAAAAACCAGTACTTGGTATTGTTTTTAAGCCCTGAGACCTCACAAGTAGCCACCACCCTATCCACTGCAGCACCACTCTGCTTTAAATGTTTAAACATGATGTTGAGCTCTGATGTAAAGTTTCTGTGTAAAGTATGGAATGACTTCAGTGAGACAGAGGGTCAAGATTCATGTGGATTGTTTTGGTTTGAAATATGTAAAATTACTTATGTATGGTTCCTGTTGATGGACAAATGTTTTATTTTTTTTAAATTAGGAAAATAAGAAATGTGAGTTACTTATTTTTATCAAATTCAAAGAAAATGTCAAGAGCTGACAAGCCTAGGTTCCTCTCGTCTAGTTGAACATATTGCATGTCTCTAAGAGCCTTCTAAAGATTTTTTTAATTTGCATCTCCCAAGCAGAACAGACATCCAAATAATAAAAAGTCTATTCATTCACCTCTTACTTAATGAGTGTGGAGCACATGGTCTAGTGGTAGAGCACCAAACCCATGATTGGAGGGTCTTGGATTTGATCCTCTGCCACGGCTATGTGTGGTGTCCTTAGGCAAAACACTTTTTCACATATGTTTTTAACTGGTTTTACCCAGGAAGACTTCAAGCGTGATTTGTCTAAGTTGTTGTAAGAACTTAATTCACAATAGAAGTAAAATAAATAAGTTTAAACCATTTATTGAGGTTACCTTTAACCAACTTTGATCTCTTGTTTTCTATATCAAGTTAGTGTCTTATTTGCGAAATAATATATATTTTTGAAATGGTAGAAAATCCTAAAGGATGGACGTTTCCAGTCAAGTATAGAATCTGAATGTGAGGACAGATGGCTTCCCATACAAATACTGAATGCAGTCTACTCAACACCAAACCTACCTGAGGATATACAAGTCGATGTTATGAAGGTTTTTTTTTTAAATTGTTAATTTTTGTTCACAAAAACATATCTATAGGCTAAATCTGTGTGTTAGGAACTCAACATTTAAACAAGACTCGGAATTTTCACTAATTTGTTGTCTCTATAAACCCTGATACAAATGTAAGAAATGGGAATCACAGACATTTCCTGTAACAGCTGCCATTCAGGACCTTCCTCTCCAGTTAATGATGGCCACAAATATCAATGTAGTTTCTTTAATTATCAGTTATTTGTATTAAGGTTCAAAATTTGTCTCATTTTTAGGGAAGATTGCTTCTTAAATTCCAAAAGCTCCAGTAATACGTCAGATTACCTTTTAACAGTAATACAATAGAAGCTTTAAGTTTAACTGTAACTGCAATTTTTCATAATTATATTCATATATTTTTTCACAATTTAGAACTTGTTTTGTCTACAGACATAAGCATAATTATAGCACTCATTTAGTCAGTAATGCTAGAGTTTAATCAGCAGTAATATAGTAATGTTTGTCTGATAGTTCAAGACAAGAAAAACTGAAATGAAGAAAAAGGTGAATTTATAACGACATGTACTGTGAATAAAAAAATACTACCCCAGTATAGAAGATATCTTTGTCCAAAGGTTGGATTTCCTTATGTGCAACTCAGCCATTACAGGAGGATTATTTTGTGTCATACAAAAATACAAAATATTTAACTTAAAATGTTCGTAAAAATCATAAATATGGAGCCAGATATTACCTAATAATAAAGATGGATCTCCCAGTATTATTATGTCCAGTTAATGAGAAAGATAAATCTAACTAAACAGACTACAAGTATTATGTGTTTATTTGACTTTGTGACTAAACAGTGAGTCCAGATTTGTCTTAAAGTTTTATGTGAGTGAGTTTGCCAGTTACTTGTGAAGGGTCGTGGTTCTACTCTGATTCATTCTGAGGTCTTTCTCCATGTATACATATACTTGTTATGTGTTGAAAATTACATTCAACCCCATTGAAAAATATCGCAAAAACTCTGAAATTTCAGTTATTATTGAAATATCAAAGGATAACATGCTACCAGTGCTGTATATATTGAAGCAGATGTGTTTTTAAAGATGTAAATAAGTATATATGTATGTATAATAATATTGACAGAGCAATACTGTTGTACAAAATTGGATTTTTTGCAACATTATTGTCTGACAGCATTTAATCACATGTTAATGTTATCATACATTGAGGCTTTGTAAATACTGTCAAATAAATATTATCATTCACTTCCTGTTTATTTTCTACATCAGCTACTGTTGAAGATGACTTTTTCTACTGTGTGGTGCATGAATTCCAGAATAATCACCCAAGTCGTGCAGGTAGGCATAGATTTATGTGGTTTAAATGTGTTATATTTACATCCCTTTGTTCATCTAGGTAATTATTACAGTTCACCCCACAAACATAATTTTGTAATTTGGTTTAGCAAATGGACTTTGTTTTTTGGGCTGTTTATTCTTTGCATCATTTTTCAGAATTGTTATATTGTTTTTATCTTAGTTTTTTATAATAAAGAAAACTTTAAAGACAGTGTAAATATATCCGTAGTATGACATCTCAATGCAAGAACTTTGTAAATATTTCCATAATACGACATCTCAGTGCAAGAACAGTGTAAATATATCGATAATATGACATCTCAGTGCAAGAACAGTGTCAAATTGTTTATTGGTTAAGTATTTTATTTTTTCTCAGTATTTTATCATTTTTTTACATTGTATACACATATAACTAAGTCCTTGAGAGAGTATAAACCAGTTGGTATGGAATGTTATGTGTCATTGAATTTAAATCAATATTACTTTTCACCTACTTTTAATCTACCGAACGTGAACAACCAATATCCTTTTAGTCTCATTATTCAAGGAAAGACTTGGGCCACAATCAACATAGAGTTATATAAGGAATACTTTTGACAATCTTTAGCCATACTGAGACCCTATAAAGTGTTACAGTTCCTCTGGTCAGGTGTATGTGTTTACCAGTACTTACATGCTTACTTATGCGCATACTTAATATTTAATCCTTTCAAGATAATTAGGGTCCTCTGTTGTCTAATGACCACTTAACTTTCGCTCGTAAGGTTGTGGGTTTGAGCCCTGCTTGGTCCAAAAACTGTATATGAGAAAGTGTACCAATTACTTGTGGAAGTACAGTGATTCATTCTGCCATATTTATAACCCAACGTATGTTGAAGATGGCATTGGAGCCCATTAAAAAAAAATCAAAATAATTAAGATTCAGTTCTTCATACTTTTCGTAGATAAAGTCTTACATAGTGTTATATTTATACATACATGACCCTCAAATAAGAACAAGAGATATAATTGATTTATACATCAGTTTGTGATACTTCATCTACATGTAGGTATATATAGACACGTATAGTAACAGTTCCTTGAACCTGCGGGCCGTCGTACAGGCAGCTCTTACACAGCTGCTAGGAAGTTTTGCTGAGAAATTGCAGAATGCAGTTCTGCATGTGGTAAGATCACGTGTTGGATTAATGTGTAAAGGGTGTTGTGTGCATGAGTAGGGTCATGCTGTTGTATTGTGTTGATGTATTTGCATAAAAACTACTCACATATGAGGTTAACAGTTATAACAATAATAATTTATTGAACAAGAAAGTTAAGATTGATCAGTCTTCCCAGATGTCCTCAAGATTATTCTGATAACAATATCAAATCCTTTTTAGCTATGTCATATCATTTTTAGATGTAGCACACTGGTTCTGTTTTGACATTATGTTGAAAATTAATAAATGAGCAGTTCATACTACATAGTATTGAATTATGATACACGGAGGGACTTTAATAGTGCTGGCCTATGTGGACGTTTATTGTTGCCAGATTTTTATGAAAAATAATACAAGGGTAGTTTCCTTGCTTGGTGAAAATGTTGAGATAATTCTAGGCCTTGCCAGCCAGGGTGCAGTATGATAGATAATTCTATGCCTTGCCAGCCAGGGTGCAGTATGATAGATATTTCTAGGCCTTGCCAGCCAGGTTGCAGTATGATAGATAATTCTAGGCCTTGCCAGCCAGGGTGCAGTATGATAATTCTTGGCCTTGCCAGCCAGGTTGCAGTATGATAGATAATTCTAGGCCTTGCCAGCCAGGGTGCAGTATGATAGATAATTCTAGGCCTTGCCAGCCAGGGTGCAGTATGATAGATAATTCTAGGCCTTGCCAGCCAGGGTGCAGTATGATGAGGTCATGTCACGTGTCGGTCATAGTTTTTCAGTGTGTTGGCACTATAATATTCTCTGTGTAGACATGTATTGTCATGATAGGACTAAAAGATTGTAGAAATAAATTCTAAATGTCAACCATTTCTGAATTCAATAATCTGCCAATTTTAAATTATTACTAAAAACTATATTATCTGTGTGCATGAATCCCATGTAATCTTGGTATAATAGCAGGACTTCTTTTCTGTAAATTGGGAAGAGGCCCAAGCCTTTGAGATTGGGAAAAAACAGCGCAATTGGGAAAATGGATTTTTTTAAAGCTTTAGCGAGGTGGAAAATGAAGCATAACACTGTTAAGATGATGTTCTAGCCATTAATTACCAGATATTATAATAATATTTCAAATCCAGTGTATTTTTATTCCCTTGTGTAAGAAAGGTTCACCATGATAAAAAAGGGGGATTTTTTGGCCTTAATTGGGGAAAAAAACATGATCTTTGAATTGGGAAATAGCCAAATATTGGCTTTATTTAATAAGGTAAAAAAGCCCTGAATAGAATTGTAAAGTGAAAAAACTGATGAATAATAGTAAAATAAAAAGTGTATGTCAATCAACTCAAATACAAAGTCCTGAAATTTTTACCAGGATTGTGTTTCTCATCAAATATTTAAGATGAATATAGGGAATAAATGCCTGGGAAGATATTTCTGAAGTGTATGTTTGACCAGATATATTTTCTGATGTAACCAGTTGAATGGATATTAAAGGAAATAATTGGCAATAAGTTGTGAACAGATCATTGTGTATATATTATTTATTTTCAAGTTATGCTCTGGACAAGCGAAGTCCAGAAAATTAATAAAAAGGGAAATAATTCTGTCAAGAACCAACCCAGAGTTATGCCATTGTGCACTGCATACCATTCTTTGTACTTTATACCACCTCATTGTACTTTATAAGGGTGCAAAGTGTGAAGGAATTTTTTCTGTGGTGTTCAAGTTATATTCAGGACATGTAAACAATTACAAAAAAGGAAGGAAAAATTTTCAGAGAGCATAAAAATAGGGGCCGGGCATTTGTTAAAGTATGGGCATCTTATTACTATTACGGTGTATAAATATAATATGCCTTGCAGATGTAATAATTATAAATACAAGTAATGAAACAAGGAAATCTGGTGCATCATTTGAACTTGTAAAATGTTAAGCAGACATTTTCTTCACTGGACAGAATGGTTGGAGAGCCTCCGCCATCTGGAACTTCTATAGCGTCCCATATCATTGTGTGATTTATATTGTATTGTGGAGCCTGTGTTGTACCTGTATAGTGACTTGTATAATACTTCATTAATAATTCAGCCACATATAATTCTCATAGCAGAATGTTATGAGAACAATACTAATCATTTCTTATGATTCTCATATGCTTATCGTATGCTACATGTAGATCGCCTATGATTATCATATGCTACATGTAGATTTCCTATGATTACCATATGAAGCAATAAGCATATTATGCTCATATGAAAATCTGTCAACATGATTCTATTTATAATATAAATCTCATATGCTTGTAGTTTTATATGATTTTTCACATATAAAACCTTTTACATGAGAATTATATGCAGTTTATTTTTTTCTAAATCACATACAAGATACTTGACATGATTGTCAAGATTATTTGTGGCTAGATTACCTGTGTAAGATGTAGCTATATTTCTACCCTTATATGATATACCAGAAGCAACTTACCACATTCATTTATTAATTAAAGTTTAGAGCTTTTGTTCAATAATAGATTATGATCAATTTCATATGTTGCAATACAGCTATGAGGTCATTCTTTACAGAAAAATGTGTTTGTCATGCTCCTACCAACCCTCTCAAAATGCCAGCTACGCAAACCTTTTATAGAGTTTCAAGAGTTGAATTGTTTTTCATGATTTCTGTTCATTTTTTTTTTCAACATGACACTTAAAAACCAAAATCTGGCAAAACGAAATAGGAACCTACCTACCCACATGTATAATACTGGGCCGGAGCACAGCAAACAAATATGTTTTTAAGGATGGCCTGATGGACATGTTGTCTGCAATGTAAATTAAAATTAATCATATCCATTGATGTCATTGGCTTCCTCAATACACCTGATTGCATCATTACACAGTTTGAAAATGAAATGATGCTGAACTATTTTGTATGATATTATATGTCTGTTTGTCTGTGCAAATATTTAGGGTTTAAAACCCTTTACTCCATAGATACGCATTTCCCGCACCAATCACAGAAGGTCTTTGAAAACAGTGCAGGAAGAGTTCAGATTGCTTGTAATGAGCAGTTTGAACACCTCCTGCACTGTTTTCCACTCTGTCAGTTAATATAATCATAATTTACCCAATAATTCAAAAGCCTTCTATATTATATGTCCAAAGGCGTCTATATGAAGTTAAGGGTTAAGGGATAAGGATTAGGGTGAAAAATTGGCTGAAATATAAAGGATTGCCAATAAAAATCTTTATTTTAGAGGCTGCAAATCAGTTTACGAGTTTAAAAAAAATGGTATTAGTGTCACATGAAGTTTGGTTATGACATCTATCACACTTTGCCTGTCCAATCAGTATTTTCTGATGTTCAATGTTCAATATAATAAATACAATGAACATGTGCTATTGACAACAGAGTTAGGGGAGATATCTGATCTTGATAACCTCCTTGTTGGTATTGAAGTCTCTCTTCCAAATTTATTGATAATCAACTTTTTGTCACTGTCATTTTATTGGTTTTTATATTTCAATTTTTATAGTAACTTGTTTGGAATATAAATCTAATATTTGTATATGCTACTAAGATTGACCTTTGAAATGTTTAATTCCTATTTCAAAGAGAGAGATAATATTGTCTGTTTTCAGGCACAATTTGACTTTTACTGTTCTCAAATCAAACATGTCAGTAAAAGCTAGAATAATGATTTATCGGAGGATAGTTGGAAAATAGGAAACAAACAGTAATTTGAGGTTTTATTTAATTGTAACTGACTGCTATATTTAACTAATGTGTGTTTATTGAATGTTTTAGGAGCATGCTGAAGATGATATCATGTCTGATTTCAATGCTAAAGGTTTGCAGTGTTTACTAATATTTTGTTGTGGTATAATGGCTAGAGATAACATGTCTTGAACCAATTTACTAACACTGGCAAGTTATTGCAGCTGAATAAATATTCAGTCTTACACAATATAGTGAGTCTACCAACACGTACAACAGCAGCCACATCTTGTCTGCAGTTTCATACAAAAAATAACAGTAGCAAATAGTTCTATATACATGTATTATTCTTGTTCATTGTAACCTTAATGAGAAAATGTTGTAATATGCTAATTTCATTTATCCATATTTACATTCTTTATGCATTCAATATAAGTGGACTACATTTTTACATGTAGCTAGGCAGAGCTAATAAGTACCAGTTAGAATTTCATTGGCTTCATGTTCTTGTTTTGTTTGTGCGATGTGTCATTTTATGTTGCCATAAAAATGTGTGCACTCATGTTGACAACTTCACTGTTTAAACAATGACTTTAAATTGGTGGTTAGATGCATATGACATGCTTTTTTATGCCCCCCAAAAAAATTTTTGGGAGGCATATAGTAATCGCAGCGTCCTTCCGTCCATCTGTCCAGGCAAACAAATGGGTAGTTAAGTGTCTAGGGTTTAGGGTTAGTAATTTTTATGGACAGTTGAAAAGCAGTTGAAAAATAATTACGTGGCTGTTTCTAGCCACTTAAAAAACAGCATTTAAGTGGCTTTTTTTCTCTTACGTGGCTAAAATTATTTAAAATTTAGCCACACAATTAATAAGACTGACGCAAAGAAGCCACTTAAATACCCATTCGTGAGAACGTCCGTCCGTCCTTCCGTCCGGTATTTTGTTTCCGGCCTGTAACTTTGTCATGCATAGATGGATTTTGTTGATACTTGCTACAAATGATCAACATAGTATAACGACGTGTCACGAGTAAGACACACACACGTACCTCAAAGGTCAAAGTCACAATTTGAGTTTATTTGACAACACTTTGAGTTTGTGTGAGATTTCGTTTCCGGCCTGTAACTTTCTCATGCATAGACGGATTTTGTTGATACTTGCTACAAATGATCATTGACGACGTGTAGCAAATAAGACCCACACCCATACCTCAAAGGTCAAGGTCACAATTTGAGTTTGTTTGACAACACTTTGAGTTTGTGTGAGATTTCGTTTCTGGCCTGTAACTTTGTCATGCATTGATGGATTTTGTTGATACTTGCTACAAATGATCAACATAACATATATATTTTTATTTATATCAAAATGAGAAATTAATAGAAATATAATGTAAATAAAAGTGTGTTATAAGTAGAGAATCTTATATGAGTGCTCATTTATCATTGAATTTATTAAATGAATTGACCAGAATTCTATCATTTTTGCAAATGAGTTTAATAAATTCAGTAATTAATGCAATTTAATATAAGATTCTTTTTTGTCCCAACTCAGGAAAATGGAACACTTACCTTTTATTTCACATAATTCTATCACCTATATAAGGAACAAGAATAAATCTGCAATATTAGTTTCTGTCAGTCATAGTATAACATAACAACATGACAAATTGAATTCATTTGTATAATCGGGCAGGTCGAAAAGTAGTTTGGTATTTTACGTATGATAGCCGAGTTATACAGAAAACATAGAGCGACTAATTGGAAGTGATATTACTTTATGTTAATATTAAAATTAATTTATTACACTCCTGCACAGTAAACTATGTGATAAGACGGTAAGGCTTTGGTCTAATGTAACGCTTTCCATCACTGGAAGAAGACTCAAAATTGTGATTTCAATCTTAAATTAATAAATAATTAAAATGTTTCATATAAGACATTGTTTTAAGCCTTTCCACAGAGGTGCTGCTTTTCATAAAAAAAGAAATGTTTTCTTTATATGGCTGATATTTCTATACTGACATCTATGTCTCTCTTATTTTGTCCATTTAGGTGATTCGAAGGTTGAAAGTTTGACGGATGATGTGGTCACACTGCTCAACTTTCTCATAGATAAGGTGACGTCTGCACATAGGTGAGTTGAATGTTACTAATTCTTGAAGGTGAGTACTAGTCAGAAAATAAAGTCACTAAAGTTAACATATAAAATCACTCGAGTCAACATATAAAATCACTCAAGTTAACATATAAAATCACTCAAGTTAACATATAAAATCAGAAAAGCAAGCATATAAAATCATTTGAGTTAACATATAAAAATAAAATCACTCGAGTTAACATATAAAATCACTTGAGTTAACATATAAAAATAAAATCACTCGAGTTAACATATAAAATCACTTGAGTTAACATATAAAAATAAAATCACTCGAGTAAACATATAAAAATAAAATCACTCAAGTTAACATATAAAAATAAAATCACTCCAGTAAACATATAAAAATAAAATCGCTCAAGTTAACATATAAAAATAAAATCACTCGAGTTAACATATAAAAATAAAATCACTCCAGTTAACATATAAAATCGCTCAAGTTAACATATAAAATCAGAAAAGCAAGCATATAAAATCACTTGAGTTAACATATAAAAATAAAATCACTTGAGTTAACATATAAAATCACTTGAGTTAACATATAAAAATAAAATCACTCGAGTTAACATATAAAATCACTTGAGTTAACATATAAAAATAAAATCACTCGAGTTAACATATAAAAATAAAATCACTCAAGTTAACATATAAAAATAAAATCGCTCAAGTTAACATATAAAAATAAAATCACTCCAGTTAACATATAAAAATAAAATCACTCAAGTTAACATATAAAATCAGTCAAGTTAACATATAAAATCAGAAAAGCAAGCATATAAAATCACTTGAGTTAACATATAAAAATAAAATCACTCGAGTTAACATATAAAATCACTTGAGTTAACATATAAAAATGAAATCACTCGAGTTAACATATAAAAATAAAATCACTCGAGTTAACATATAAAAATAAAATCACTCGAGTTAACATATAAAAATATAATCACTCCAGTTAACATATAAAAATAAAATCACTCAAGTTAACATATAAAATCACTTGAGTTAACATATAAAAATAAAATCACTCGAGTTAACATATAAAATCACTTGAGTTAACATATAAAAATAAAATCATTCGAGTTAACATATAAAAATAAAATCACTCGAGTTAACATATAAAAATAAAATCACTCAAGTTAACATATAAAATCACTTGAGTTAACATATAAAAATAAAATCACTCCAGTTAACATATAAAAATAAAATCGCTCAAGTTAACATATAAAAATAAAATCACTCCAGTTAACATATAAAAATAAAATCGCTCAAGTTAACATATAAAAATAAAATCACTCAAGTTAACATATAAAATCAGTCAAGTTAACATATAAAATCAGAAAAGCAAGCATATAAAATCACTTGAGTTAACATATAAAAATAAAATCACTCGAGTTAACATATAAAATCACTTGAGTTAACATATAAAAATGAAATCACTCGAGTTAACATATAAAAATAAAATCACTCGAGTTAACATATAAAAATAAAATCACTCCAGTTAACATATAAAAATAAAATCACTCAAGTTAACATATAAAATCACTTGAGTTAACATATAAAAATAAAATCACTCGAGTTAACATATAAAATCACTTGAGTTAACATATAAAAATAAAATCATTCGAGTTAACATATAAAAATAAAATCACTCGAGTTAACATATAAAAATAAAATCACTCAAGTTAACATATAAAATCACTTGAGTTAACATATAAAAATAAAATCACTCCAGTTAACATATAAAAATAAAATCGCTCAAGTTAACATATAAAAATAAAATCACTCCAGTTAACATATAAAAATAAAATCGCTCAAGTTAACATACAAAAATAAAATCACTCGAGTTAACATATAAAAATAAAATCACTCGAGTTAACATATAAAATCACTCGAGTTAACATATAAAAATAAAATCACCCGAGTTAACATATAAAAATAAAATCGCTCAAGTTAACATATAAAAATAAAATCACTCAAGTTAACATATAAAAATAAAATCGCTCAAGTTAACATATAAAAATAAAATCGCTCAAGTTAACATATAAAAATAAAATCACTCAAGTTAAAAATATAAAAATAAAATCACTCCAGTTAACATATAAAATCACTTGAGTTAAAGCCTCATTAAACTTCTGAAATGCACACTTTTTGATAATAACAAAAAAATTATTGTAATTAAATGTGTTTATAGTATCACTAAAACCATTTCTGTAGACCCCTTAGTGACTGTTTTTAAAAAAGCGAGAAAATAAATAACTTCGATCGAAATGTGTGTTTCTTAGACTAGTGGACCGAACTTTTAAGTTTTGTTTACATTTTTGTAATTCCGTAATGACTCCTTTGCTTTCCGGCTGTCCCTCCGTGAGTGTTCGGAAGTACACAAATGAATACTGCAGTGGTAGTGTGAGGACTTGGACCGTTAGATAAGTGGTTCATTAATAAATTTAGAAAAACTATGGCCTCACTAATATTACATATCGTTATTGGGTTTTCTTTGTTTAAAATATATATATATAATATTGATGTCTGCAATAAAACTGTATGGAATGTAGTATGCATTATATTATTTATAAGCACTGAAAAACAATGAGTACAGAATACTAGTTTGGTCTAATAACTCTTGCTTAGGATCCTCCCTTGCATATACGTGATACTAATGCACACAATATTACGTCACAAATCACTTTATTGCAGTCAACATTGAGAGGCTATGATGGGTGTTTTGTTTAGTACAGTTATTAAAAAGTAATTTTATTTTTGATTTTGTATGAAAAATTCGTCGCTTATGTTCCCGTTTTCTGCCGAAGGTGTTTATTGGAAAGAGACGAACATTGATTTGTAAACAAAATCCGTTCTTAATTAGGTACTAATAATGTGCTTTATATTTATTTTTTTGTTTGCAAAGTCTCTCAGTGATCAAATAAATATGTATTCTATCATCTGGAAGAGTAAAATTCACTTAAATGAAAATTAAAAATGACCATTTTGGAAGTTTAATGAGCTTTTAACATATAGAATCACTCCAGTTATGTATAAAATCACTAAAGTAAGTTTATAAAATCACTACAGTTAACATATAAAATCTGACACTAGAATTAACATATAAAATTACTAGAGTTAGCATATAAATTCACTCAAGTAAGCTTATAAAATCACTCAAGTAAGCTTGTATAATCACTCAAGTAAGCATATGCAGTAGCAGTGCCCAACTCCCTATCCACTAAACCACAGTCCTTCATGTACTTAATCTGTAGCTACTCACATGGCATGCACATTAACTTCTACTCTGCACTGCTTAAATCCTATTTTCCTGCCGGGCTGTCACTCTGATTTATCAGCCATTTTGTTAACGCTCCTCCTGTATACCAGAAAATCAAAACACTTGTGTAATATTTTGCCACACTTTACACTTTTGTAATATTTAATATTTTGTCTATATTTTTGCAGGTTGGGGCATCACAAACAGGCTATCCCATTGTTACTAGAAGGTATATACGCCATTCTGACTAACTCTCCCACTCAGCTGAGGAACAACTTCGGATTTCAGCAACTTGTGTGGTGGGTTTATACCGTTTTGTAACTACTGATATTCTTGTTTTATTTGAAACAGTTATTGTAGTTGAGGACTTATATAAAAGGATAGGAAACTTGCATGTCTCTACTAAATGTTGATAGAATGGCATGCAAATAATTAATAATTTGGCAAGTTAATCACAGGCAACTGATTTATTTTACATAAAATGTAAGTTGTATGTAACTTTATAACTTATACAAATTTTGTTATCAAAAGTACTTCTTCAATTTTAAACACAATTTACTGGGAATGGTCTTGTTTTGTTGAGAATTTCTTTGTGCAAAGAAATAATTATGCCCCCCCCCCCCAAAAAAATTTTTTGGGTGGCATATAGTAATGGCAGTGTCCGTCCGTCCGTCCGTCCGGTATTTCGTTTCTGGCCTGTAACTTTGTCATGCATAGATGGATTTTGTTGATACTCGCAACAAATGATCAACAGAACATGACGACGTATTGCGAGTAAGACCCACACCTGTACCTCAAAGGTCAAGGTCACAATTATGAGTTTGTTTGACAACACTTTGAGTTTATGTGAGATTTCGTTTCTGGCCTGTAACTTTGTTATGCATAGATGAATTTTAATGATACTTGCTACAAATGATCAACATAACATTATGACATGTTTGGGGGCATGTGACACTTAACAGTGACATTTCTTGTTTTTAATTGTCTTTCTGAGATAAATTGAAATAATGATATTTGAAAATGAGATTTTGCGTGAATATGAGAGTGTTCATAACATCTCAATTAGTAGCTTTTCCTTCACTATATAAGTCCTTGTTGTAGTGTACGTTTGGAATGATTGGTATTTTGAAATGATAAGTAGAATGATTGAGTTTTTGAGCAACTGTTCATTTAAGAATATTTCATAGTGTGTAGGTAACGTGTTAGAAGAGAAAAATATGCAGCCAGTCCAAACTCAAACCTGGGACCTTTCATTTACAGGGTGAATGCTCTACTGACAACTGGCTGGACTGCTTACATACGTTTCTCTCCAAACAGGTTACGTGCACATTGTGACATATGCAAATATGTGATTAATACAAATTGAATAATTATACTTAACAGTGAAGTACTTGTATATTCATGTTCCATAATTTTGTATAAATTACTCAAAATTAAATTCACTGTAATAATGAAACAACCATTTTTGTTATACAGTATGTTATGATATAATATCCTAATTACATTTTTTTTTAAATGAACTTGTAACATTTTATATTCTGATTGTCATTATTGAAGACATAATTGTATATACTTCTAATGTCTACAATTAATCTTGCAGGCAGAACCTATGTCCAACCCTAATATCTCTGCTGGGAATACCTAAAGCGGAGGTAAAGCAAAAGTCAGTTGGAGAACACGGGCGTAACATAGAATGTCCGAACGTGCTACCTAATACTGCCAAGATTATATACAGGTTTGTCACTTGTTTGAAGAGGTTGTGTGGCTGTGTATACATATATTGTACTATTGATAAATATCTTTTAATGACAGGAAGCTTAGAATTGCCTCCCGTGTCACTCAGGTGGCGGTTGTCACTCTGGTGATAGTTGTCGCTCTGGTGATGGTTGTCGCTCTGGTTATGGTTGTCGCTCTGGTGATGGTTGTCGCTCTGGTGATGGTTGTTGCTCTGGTGATGGTCGTCGCTCTGGTGATGGGTGTCGCTCTGGTGATGGGTGTCGCTCTGGTGATCGTTGTCGCTCTGGTGTTGGTTGTCCATCTGGTGATGGTTGTCGCTCTGGTGATGGTTTTCGCTCTGGTGATGGTTGTCGCTCTGGTGTTGGTTGTCACTCTGGTGATGGTTGTCGCTCTGGTGATGGTTGTCGCTCTGGTGATGGTTGTCGCTCTGGTGATGGTCGTCGCTTTGGTGATGGTTGTCGCTCTGGTGATGGGTGTCGCTCTGGTGATCGTTGTCACTCTGGTGTTGGTTGTCCGTCTGGTGATGGTTGTCTCTCTGGCGATGGTTGTCACTCTGGTGATGGTTGTTCCTCTGGTGATGTTTGTCACTCTGGTGGCGGTCAATACTGTTAAAATATAATACACATTACTGACTTGCGCTTTCAAAGAAAAGTAAACAGTAGTATAGTTTATACTATTTTATTTTAGCTTGATTGCAATGAAAGCTCAGTGTTTATATGAACTGCTATCGAGTCTACTTCCTGGGTAGAACCAGTACTGAGTGTTGTTTTATGAGAGGCATCTGGTGGAGCTGGGGATCGAACCCGCAACCTCTGGCGTGAACGGCCAACACTATTCATTAGACTTCCGCCCCCCACTTAGTATAGTATAGAGGGGATCAGTTCAAAGGGGGGCATTTATTTGGATCTGAGAAATCTTTTTTTTTAAATGTGTTCAATCTTGTTTGTTATATAAATATAACCGTAAAGTTTGCCAGTTTGCAGATTTGTTTTTTACTGATAGCATTTCAAAATTTTTTTCAGGTTTAAATTGATATGTGTGGGGGGGAATACAACATTGTATAAAACAGAATTTGTGGTACTGTTGTTTTTGACCACAAATTCTGTAACTAATGTATTTGACAGCCTATCTGTAATTATTATATTTGACAGCCTATCTGTAATCATTATATTTGACAGCCTATATGTATCTTTAACTATTATATTTGACAGCATATCTGTAACTATTATATTTGACAGCATATCTGTAACTATTGTATTTGACAGCATATTCTGTAACTGTTGTAATTGACAGTATATCTGTAACTATTGTATTTGATAGCATATCTGTAACTATAGCCAAGATGGTTGGGCCAGTGAGATCACTTCGTCCCGTATTGGAATCTCTATTCCACAGGATACTGCTTTGTCCCTCACCACAACACCGGCATGATGCTATTAAAGCTGTTAAAGAGGTAGGACTTTGTGTGCTTTTATACTTCTCTTCTGTCAATCCAAGTCATCGTTATTTCAAGAAATAGACCGTCCTTGTTAGTCTTATTTATATCGCAAATCTAATGCTTTTAAATACTTACTGTATGTATTGATATCATTTGAAATATTTTTAGATTCAAGATTTAGCTCTACTGATACAGATAGCCAGGTAGGGTTTTGTGATGTGACTTATTTACTATTCATTGTATGTCCATAAACTTGATCCTGCTTCTCAAATAGAATTTCATTTTTTTATTGAATTTTAATCAAACTTAGATATGTTGTATAAAACAACATATATAAGTTTATTAAATTCAATAAAAACTATATACTTACAGGATGTTTGGTGGTCTAGTGTTATAAGGTGTTGTTGTCTAATGACCAGTTTCCTCTCACAGCTGAGGTTGTGGATTCATTCTTCATCAATAAAACTATATATGCCTTGTATAGCCAGAATTCAACCATTGCCTAACCATGATAATATTACATTTCAGTTATTTGTGAGCCCGGAGAGTCTATGTGACCTGACAGTGACCTACAGTGATGATGAGGGTGCTTCTGGGAAGAAATCTGCTGCCAGCAATGATCTTGCGCTGGTGAAACTGTGAGTAAGACTTGCTGTGAATGCCAATTATAACTCGGCTTGTGCCAGGGAACATTGTCATGGAGATTTTGATAAGTTCCTTTTAAAATGAAAAAGAATGTTGTGGTTTTTAGTTCAGATATTCAGAGAATATAGAGAGGTATTCAGATTCTATATAGATTTATTCTTCTCATCCCGGCGTTATTGTCGGCATCACACCTTGGTTAAAATTTTGCATGCAAGACCCTATCTCAGTAACCATTGCATGTATTGACTTGAAACTTTATACAGGATTTCACAGTCATAAAACCTACTACAGTAACTAAGTTAGATAACTCTTGTATGAATATTATGCAAATTATTGCCCATGTGAGACTTTGAAATTCATGTCAGCCTCACGCCTTGGTTAAAGTTTTGCATGCAAGTCCCTATCTTAGTAACCATTGCATTTATTGACTTGAAACTACATACAAGACTTCCATGTCATCAAACCTACTACAATAATTAAGTTGGAAAACTCTTGGATGACTTTAATGCAAAATTATTGCCCTTGTATCACCAAAAAAATCTGTACCATCAAGTCCATATCTCAACAACCACTCAATTTACTTGATTAAAACTCCACACAAGACTTCCCAGTCACATCAACTAAAATAGTGAAGTTAGATAACTCTTGCATAAATATAATGCAAATTATAGCCCTTGTCTAACTTAGAAATGCTGGTTAACATTCTGCATGCAATTACCATCTAGTCCAAATTTCAACAACCACTCAATGTATTTGGTTTAAACTTCACACAAGACCTTCCATTCATCAAACCTACTTAAATACCTTTTGTATGAATACAATGCAAATTATTGCCTTGTTAAAGCTTTGTGTGAAAGTACTATCAAGTCCCTATCTCAGTAACTACATGTATATCATGTATTGGATTGAAACTTCACACAAGACTTTCCAGTTATCAAACCTCTAAAATAACTTCCGGAAGGCTTGATAACTTTTGCATAAATAAAATGCAAAGTATTTCCCTTCTCTGTCATAGAAATTCTGGTTAAAGTTTTGCATGCAAGTACCATCATGTCCGTATTCAACCAATCACTTGATGTATTTGATTTAAAACTTCACACAAGACTTCATAGTCATCAAACCTACTAAAATAACTAAGTGATATAACTCTTGCATGAAAATAATGGAAATTATTGCCCTTCTTTGACTTAGAAATTTTGGTTAAAGTTTTTTGTGCAAGTACCATCAAAACACAACAAACACTCAATGTATTTTATACATTTTGCATGTATTGGATTGAAACTTCATACATGGTATTGCAGTTATTAGGCCAACTCAATTTAGTAAGTTAGAAAACTCTTGTTTGCTTGGAGATGTCATCAGTCTCAACCAAATTTGTACTTTTGTAACAAACATTTGAATAGTCGAGCACCCTGTCCCTCTGACAGCTCTTGTTTTAAACTTTTTACTTTACATTAATCATTAAAAAATTCTTAAACTTATACAAATCACTCTCAATGAGATTGTGGCCATCTCTTGAACTTTGCATCCCATCTTAATGTTCCTTCCATGCTGACTGAGATTTTGAACTGTTCATTGTTATTCATATAGACCTGATTCTTCACCTTTGACCTATAACCTCATGTTTGCCGGTATTACAGGATGGTTGACTCAATCCAGGAGTGCTGTAATACCAACGACTCCGCTATGTGCTATACTACCATAAGTTGTGTTGACGATTTTCTAGCAGCCATTAAACAACTGGAGAAGGGAATTGGTATCCATGGCGACAGTGTTGAGGTCATTCAGGGGAAATATCAAGGTAACAAACTATATATTATATAAACTGTCAATAACCATTTCTTGTGGGGAAAAATTGTGATTGACGACCAAGGACATATTGTCATATGTATATTAAGACATGTATATCAGCAACATATACATGTATATATGTATACACACACATATCTATTGATTAGTAAAATGATAGAAGTAACATTTACAAATGTGTATTGGTGTAACAGTATAAAACATTACATTGTGTATTGGTGTAACAGTATAAAATGTTACATTGTGTATTGGTGTAACAGTATAAAACCAACATACTCAGGGCTAGAATTTAACTTTTTTGTGCACTGGCAATTTTGGCCAGTGCCTAAAATTTCAACTGACCAAATTTGAAACCAACTAGCCAAACCAATTTTCGCAGAAACTTGTAGTCCTAAATGTCTAAATAAACCCAAAATTAATTGTTTCAAAGCCTGCATGTTATTTAATATGCATTATTAGCTTTTTTTTATTTATAGACAATGGTATCAAGGTTATTATATATGTTAAGGTACAATTCAAAGCAGTAATTTACAAAACAAAATATTTAAAAAAATAAAATTGTCTTTGTTATTTATTATACTACCATAAATAAATGCATACAATGATATATCATTAATAAACACTTTTAACTAAACCAAAATATGAATCATGGATTCAACAAAAACAAGAGTTTAATTAATATGGATGATCTGTGGATCGCGGTGGTTTCTACAATTGACACACCATTTTGTCATTGTCAAGTTTATAGCCCTGTGTGATATTGAGCTGTCGCTCCCATTTCATTACAGTATTAACGTAAGGATTATTTCTCTTTTTTCTTGTTGGGACTCACTTTCATTCGTCGGTTCAATGGAGAAAAATATGTTATTTAATCAGCCACTTTAACAGCTGACAAAATATGTAAACAATAAATTTGACGGGTTTCAACTTTACTTTTATTTTATAGAGTGAGTGCGTGATTGATTAAACTAGATGCAGTCTAGTCATTATGTTGTTGACGGGTGTTAACTTTACTTCCTTTTTGCAGAATGAACTTGAGATCAAAAACAATTGGGCGCAGTCTACACATATAAATATTTAATACATGTCATTGACAATCTTGCTGCTAGTGGGTAATTTGGCGTGAGAAGCAAAAGAAATTTGTTAAAATTGACAAGAACTCGTTATTTTTACCAGGATAATACTTGTTTATTTTCAAAAATCAATAAAATTAATGCAATAAGTAATTTTCTCAACTTGAAATCTACTCGCAAAAAAATGCCAGCGTAATTTCAACTCGCATTTTCAAAATACAGCTCGCATTTTGCGAGTGGCGAGTGCTTAAATTCGAGTCCTGATACTGACTTGCCATTTTGTGTCCATGTATAAGTTATAAAGGAAGATCAGTTAACTATTGATATGCTCAATGCAAAGGCAGAGTAGATACTGATGATAAGCTTAATATTAGCTGGTCTAGTGTAAATTATAGAGCTCTTTTTCCTGTGCTGGAGTGTATCGGTATCTCAACATTTGTATCAATACATGTATTGTATCAACTTACTGGTGTCAATAATGTATTGATATAATATTTAGGACTGCTGTAGTGTGAAGAAGTGATAATTAGTTTGACTTTATTCATAAAACCTTTGTACAGGTATTCCACTTGGACATTGTTGTGACTAGTTTAATAGACATTGTTTTTGGAGAAGAGTACAGACATGTATTGCTTTGGGTTGATTGCAAAAGGTTGTAGGCAGTTATGTGTGAATTGACTACCAGTAGGCAATTATGTATGAATCGACTAGGCAATTATGTGTGAATTGACTGGGCAGTTATGTATGAATTGACTGAGCAGTTATGTATCAATTGACTACCGGTAGGCAGTTATGTATCAATTGTCTAGGCAGTTATGTATCAATTGACTAGGCAGTTATGTGTGAATTGACTGGGCAGTTATGTATGAATTGACTAGACAATTATGTATCAATTGGCTGGGCAGTTATGTATCAATTGGCTGGGCAGTTATGTTTCAATTGCATAGGCAGTTATATGTGAAATGACTGGGCAGTTATGTATGAATTGACTAGACAATTATGTATCAATTGGCTGGGCAGTTATGTATCAATTGGCTGGGCAGTTATGTATCAATTGCATAGGCAGTTATATGTGAAATGACTGGGCAGTTATGTATGAATTGACTAGACAAGTATGTATCATTTGACTAGGCAGTTTTGTATCAATTGACTAGACAGTTATGTGTGAATTAACTGGGCAGTTATATATGAATAGACTAGGCAGTTATATGTGAATTGCAATGAGTTTAACTGTTTTTCAGGTAAATTTCTGACACCATCAAAGAGAACTTGTTCTGTTACCTCTGAGGGAGATGATAGCGCAGCAGAAAACATCAACAACAACAATTCATCATCATTATTTACATCTCCTGATATGGTCTCCATAGCAACGGAGCAAACATCTACTGCTGCTGGAAATCACACCAGTGAAAATGAGAATGTGCCAGGTGTGAATCTGAAGGGAGGCAGTAAGGATATTGACAGTGCAGATGTGTCTGACTACAAGGATATAGAACGGCAGAGTGCCAAACAGTTTGTTGAAGAATTATCACGTATCTTGCCACACTTACTGTCACTGCCCACAACAAGAGATGTTGATGATGAGCTACAAAAGTTCTCATCCAGCTTCTCTGATAGTAAGTACCTGATGATTGATATGACCCAGCATACCATGACTATTAAGAAAATATGGTGGAATGGTTGTGCAGTGGATAGAGTACTGGTCGCTAACACTTCAGGTTGTGGGTTCAATCCCAAGCTTGACCTGTTGGCCTCTAAAAAAACACACTCAGATTCAAGAGTGGTCCATATAAACTCTGAGCTTACTTCACAATCAAGCTAAATAAAATGAGTATCAACTTAAATAAATGCAATGGATTCTTATACACGCCCCATAGCCACCCCATACCTTACTAACTTAACTATAAAACAATTTGGTGATCTTGCCCCAACGTCAACATTGATGTTAAAGTTTTTTTGTTTTTTTTTTAAATTAATTCAATTTTATCTACTTTATTGTTTGAAATGTAATTTAAAGGCCACAAAGTTAAACTGTTATAATTCCATCAGTTTTACTGGCATAGTTCCCTCAGTTTTAAAGATCAAATTTCGTATATCATTGTCAATCCAAATTCATAGATATTTTTTTACCAACTGTAAAATAAAAAAAACAAAACAATAACAAAAATGTTAGAAATTAAATTGTAACATCAAGGTAAAAAATATAAACAGAAACTATGGTCCTTAACTTATTTTGAGAACTACATTGAAATACATCCATGTCAGAATCAACACTCAAAACTGGCTTTATTATAAATTATTAAAAATTAAACCTTTTTATTTGAGAAATAAATTGTATTTCTTGAACATTTAGAAGATGTACCACATGCAAGGGAACTGAACCCCAGAGTGGTTTATGTAAACTTTGCATGTGACATGTAAGTTCATAATGCATGATGGAAGTTCATTCCTTGTACAGTTAAACCTGTGTAAGCGGTCACCTCTATTAAGCAGCCACATGTATTAAGTAACCATATTTTTTTTTATTTCCCATGTCTAAGTTTTTAGAGTAAATTAACCTGTATTTAGCAACAATCTGTCTTAAAAGGCAACTTTTGCTCCTCCCATTTACTAGCTTCTTAATTCAGGGTAAACTGTATTTATATTATCAATGCACCCAGTCTTTATCAATGTTTCCTATTTATCTTGTATCCAGCAAGTTTTACAGGCAAACTTACCATTGTATCCATGTGTTTAAGTTTGTTGATATAACAGCAAAACTCATGCCTCCTCTGGGATCTCACGTATTTTATTGTAAACCTGATTTGCTACAGTAGAAACAGTTACCAGACTCATCATAACCGAGTGTTATATCTTGGTAACATACTGTAAAATAAAGCTAAATAGAGAATACCATGTTTGGCCATACTAAATTTATTGCTAGATTATTGTCCCTGCCCGCCCCCTTATTTTCATGCCGCCCATGACCCTTTTTATTTTCATAAACATCAAAAAATTTAAAACTGTAAATAAAAATTAAATCCTGCCGCACTCCCCATTTTAAAGAAAATTTGGATGATAATCTAGCAATTAATAATAGTTGATAATATACTCTAACATGGTATTCTTTATATCATGACAATATTTTTAATTCATTTATGTGCCTGATAAACTTGATTGACATGATAAATATTTGTATATCAGGCAGGCAGTTCATCAACAGAAATACATGCATTGAAATGATAAAAATGTCTCTGTTCTAAGGTATGCTTTCATGGGTGTGTGAATGACAAAATTCTATATAGGTCCAGTGAAGGAGCCATATTACTAAATGTAAATATTAATGCTAAGATCCATGTTGTTATGTATTTTCATGGTAAAATCTTATCTTGCTTTCAGATTTATTGAGCAGTGAGACAGTTGACTCTCTATCCCTGTGTACAGTGTTAAATGGGGACAGTATCTATGCCACGTCATACGCAGCACTAAGTCTCAATCTGAACCTGTCAGCAGCTGGCTATTATAATTCAAGGGATGCATCCCTGGTCACAAAATCAGAGGTAATATAGTTTCATATGGCATTTTGTGATATCAGAAGTTGCTTGCATTTGTTGGTTGAGCAACATCTTTTCATTCATTTAGTGGGTTGGGTGCATTTAGGGGTTTTCGGAAAGAAATTATATAAAAAATCCATAAATTCATTACTCACCAAGTAAGGTTATTTATGTTTGTTTGTTTGAATATTTAGTGTTATTATTTTGCAATCAATGGCTAACAAACGATCAGTTAACCAAACCACTCCTTCCTGGGATCCTGGAAGATTAACCAGTACTAGAGCATACCTATCTCAGCAAGTAACTGATAACTTCCCATCTTGAATCGAGATGAGAGAAGAATGACAATGAAATGCAAGGTCATATATCCATCATCACGAAGACTGTGACCGTGCAGGGATACAAACTTGCAACCCCTGGATTGATAATGACTGAGCTAACAGGCCCAGCAGGTTGTTTATGAAACCATTTAATTGTATTGCTTTTTCAAATGTAACAGGCTACATGTTTATGTTGGTTGTTCTTGTATATCATTCAAAACTGAAAAAACAAAGATAGGCGGGTCCAGCTAGCTTGGTCATAAGTTGGAATCCCCATCCAGCCAGTCTTTTGTGATTGGATGTGACTGCCATTACATAACTGAAATACTGTTGATGAAAGGTTTAAAACAACGAAAAGTAATGAAGCTGTATGTATGTTGTATTTTAGCTCCAGTTCATAGACTGTGTGTTGGATACAGACATGTTTCTGTATCTGTCTCCTGACTGGCTGGCTGAGATATACAGATATGTGCTAGAGAGAGATCTACTAACACAGGCAGGATACTCTTGTGAAGAAGACACGGTTTTGATCTCTGCTTTAAAAGGTAAGATAAAAACTCACATTTGCCAACTGATCTGTTTCATACATCATATTGCATCGGTATTGTTTGTCAACTTGCATGTTGTATGCATTATATTACATTGATATTGATGCAACACATCTGTTTTAACCCTTTACTCCATAGATACGCGTTTTCCCGCACCAATCACAAAAGACCTTTGAAAACAGTGCGAGAAGAGTTCAGATTGCTCATAACGAACAATCTAAACACTTCCTGCACTGTTTTCCACTCTGTCAGTTAATATAAACAGAATTCACCCAAGAATTCAAAAGCCTTCTATATTACGTGTCCAAAGGTGTCTTTATTAGAGGTGTCAAAAGGCGTCTAGATTAGAGGTGTCCAAAGGCATCTATATAAAGTAAAGGGTTAAATATTGAATTATCTAAATATTGATGCTCAACTCCCCTGCTGTACTACTTAGATATCTATGGTGAACTCGCATGTTTTTAATTTTAACTTGTTTAAATATTCATCATTTAATCAATTATTGTACCACTCAGATATTAATGTTTTAAGTAATTGTTATTTATAAGTCTGTTGCAAAATATACACTTTTCAACTGAAATTCATAAAATTAAGGTCCATATTACATTTGAGAGGGCTCAATGTGAGCTATTCTGATTGCCCTGTGTTCATCATCCATCCATCTCCTTCTCTGAAACCGCTTGACAGATGTTCACCAAATTTGGTTTGAATCATTGTTACATGAAGCCCTCTCATGTTTGTTCAAATCTTGACCCTTGAGTCAATTTTGACCCCGCCCCAGGGTCTTTTCAGGTTTTTCTTCTCCGAAAGTGCAAGGCCTGTAGCTTTGATATTTTATATGTAGTAGCACCTAATCCGTTTCTCTCAGATTTGTTCAAGCCATGACCCTAGGGTCAAAATTGTCTCTGCCTAGGGGACAAACTTAATTTGTTTATATTTGGTTTAAATGATCTCTATGAATAGAGATTTCAAGTTTTTTTAAATAAAGGAACTAGGGTCCAGTAAGGGGTCTTTATTTTTACATAGGAATACTATGTGAAAACAAGAAATTGTGTTTTTTCTCATTTATCTTAGGTATTATTTCAAACATCTTGATGCCCGGGGCATTGTTTAGTCATTACAGTTGAGACTGGGTGATTAAAGGGAATTTAATACATGTAAAAGTCAGCAGGGGCTCAAAAAGGGATAAAAATGTAAATTTCTAAAAAGCTTTTTCTCAAGAACAAATCAGCCAAATTTGTTCTTATTTGGTATAAATGGTCCCTATTTGTAGTGGTTTCAAGTTAGTTCAAATAAAGGAGCTAGTGTTCATTAGGGCCCAGTAAGGGTACTTTAGTTTTTACATAGGAATACTATGTGAACACAGATAATTCTCAAAATTTGAAAAGAAGTGACAGTGAAATGAGGTTAGCAACTTTCACCCATTTGGGCCTCTTGATATTCGTCATCAATTAGAAACATTTTTGGTGCTTTGGTTTAATTTGTGTGAGATGTCTTTCTGCTGGATCTTTCTGTTGGTTCCACTTTTCATAGTCCTTTTTGCAGCTATTTAAATATTGAGCCAAAACAGGTATGAAAGAACGAGTGTGATTCACTGCAGTATTCATTATTGACTAATAACAGATTGTTAGATATATGTAGTACAGAAGCTGGCATGTAAATTGTAAATTAAATGCATGGTTTTAAATCAGCATATCAAATGCTAATTATTTCTGTTACCATTATTGTCTGTTTGACAAACATGATTTGACAGGCAGAACTGCTTCTGAGAAGTTTAACAGTTCTGGGCCGTTCTTAACAGGGTTCAGGTCATAGGACCACACTCATAATCGACCCCTGTTATACATTTGAAATATTTTTGGTTAATCAATTTTTAAGTGAAATTTCTTATATTTTGATGTTCAAGTTGCCTTTTGTAATACATTTAGCTACATACATGACTGTTTATGTTAATGACTAACTCTCTTGTTACGTATTAGATATTGATGGTCAGGGTAGCCATGCATTAGGAGGTCAGATGTTGAGAGAAACAGTTTTTGATGAGCAAGATGAAGACACAAGGACATGTAACTCTGACCTGATTGAAGCAGGTATATCATTGTTTCATGATTATCACACTATACATGTATATTACTGCTTATTCTATATTATTTAAATCTATTATATGATATCTGTACTGTATAACATGATGTCAAATATTATAAAAATATAATAAAACAGATTGTTGGAAAAAGTCAGGTAAATAAAAATCAAAAAACATCACATGAGGTACGGAATGTTCATGGAAGTCTGTTGTAACAGAAAGTGATTTTAGACATTGGTTGCCAAGGAAAAAATGGATTACAAATGCAGAAATTGGGGTCAAAGGTCACAGGGTGCAAAAAAGCTTTTTAATGTCTCGATATGTCTGATATACTCAAATATCAGAGAATGCATTTGAGTATTTATTTGAATGGAATACATATATTTGCTTATTATTGATACCGTAATCTTACAAAAGTAATCTTTATATGGGAATTTCTAAACCACACAAAAAAGATAATGAAAGTATCAAAAGTACTTTCGCAAACTGGATTTAGATGTTATGGATTTTAAACAACATAGTTGCTATGAAGGGTTTAAATGAAAATAATCATATCATACATGTATGTGTAAGTACTCCATGCCAACCTTAACAAAAAAAACTCCCAGTAAACTTTCAGATTTCCGAAATTTTTGGTTGTTTATTGTTTATGTATATTGTCTTGGCTTTTGAAAATGTAACAGAATGTTCTCCTTTGGTATATTATTAAAATGTACATGCTAAATATTATATATACTTATTATACTGTATAACTTTTCACATTATAAATGATTTATACAAATTTGTATAGAGAAAAATATGTAAAAAACTATAATTTCAGGCAAATTGTTGGCTCATCAGATCTTGTCAGTATGCTGGGAAGGTATACTGGACGTGTTGTCTGTACTCTTGAATGGTCGCAGTTCCTCTGGCGTTACTAACACATTTGCCATCATGATTGGTACTGAGGGCGCCAAGGAAGAAAGTTTGAGAAAACGAGAGGCTCTGTGTAAATGTCTTGATGGACTGCAGAAGGCCGCCAACTTGTGCTGCTCATTAGGTAGACAAACTATGCATCGCTGATCTATGTATTATGCTTTTAGGTTTTTATTGATAGAAACAAGGTAGATAATATATATAAAGTGTGTTTTGATAAGAATTTACATTTTAATAATAATAGTGAATGTACATCTTGATTATAATAGTGAATGTACATCTTGATAATAATAGTGAATGTCCTTTTGATTAAAGTAGTGAATGTACATCTTGATAATTATAGTGAATGTACATCTTGATAATAATAGTGAATGTACATCTTGATTATAATAGTGAATGTACATCTTGATAATAAAAGTGAATGTACATCTTGATTATAATAGTGAATGTACATCTTGACAATTATAGTGAATGTACATCTTGATAATGTTTACTTTACAAGGAACTTGTTGGAACAAGTCAGTCTTCCCTGTGGCTCTCAGACAAATTTGTCTTGATGTCACCCTAGATTAAACATATTTTATTGCCATATAAACACATATTACATTATAAAAATTGCATATAAATCATGCGCAATTATAGGCAAGAGGGTCTGACTGCAAATTCTCACAACATTAGATACAGCTATCCATTTAAACATTTACTGGAGTTAGGAGGAGATAAAGTACCGGTATTGGATATTTGTTAGCTGTTACATCCTTATTGTAATTCTTTACTTGACTTGAATATTCTTACCAGAATTATTTGGTTGCTGGAAGGAAATATTAATGATTAAATTTATCAATACAGGTTTACAAGAACGTTGTACAGTGGTGTTTGCCCTGCTAGCAGATACCTCATGTGTGATGGAAGACTTCTGTCATACCACACAAATAACACCGGACAGGACTGGTCAGAAGACGTCCATCATTCCACAGTCCAAACCAAAGTTAGTAAGGCTGCATGCTACACATGTGCTCAGTATGGATGCCATGATGACTACAGGGCTGGAGATAGGAAGTCACTCTGCAGACTGCTGGAAACACGTTCTCAGGTACAGTCATGTATTTCTATAGAAAGGGTACTCCATGGTTGCATGGTCTAAGGCGCTGTCATTTAATGACAGCTTACTTCTCATTGCTGAGGTCTTCGGTTTGAGCCAAAAAACTTTATGTCAGTTACATGTGGAAGGATGGTGGTTCTACCAAGATTCATTCTGAGATCTTCCTCCAGCAATATAACTGGATATGCCATACATGTGTATAACTTTATGTCAGTTACATGTGGAAGGATGGTGGTTCTACCAAGATTCATTCTGAGATTTACCTCCAGCATTATAACTGGATATGCCATACATGTGTATACCTTTATGTCAGTTACATGTGGAAGGATGGTGGTTCTACCAAGATTCATTCTGAGATTTACCTCCAGCATTATAACTGGATATGCCATACATGTGTATACCTTTATGTCAGTTACATGTGGAAGGATGGTGGTTCTACCAAGATTCATTCTGAGATTTACCTCCAGCAATATAACTGGATATGCCATACATGTGTATACCTTTATGTCAGTTACATGTGGAAGGATGGTGGTTCTACCAAGATTCATTCTGAGATCTTCCTCCAGCAATATAACTCGATATGCCATACATGTGTATAACTTTATGTCAGTTACATGTGGAAGGATGGTGGTTCTACCAAGATTCATTCTGAGATTTACCTCCAGCATTATAACTGGATATGCCATACATGTGTATAACTTTATGTCAGTTACATGTGGAAGGATGGTGGTTCTACCAAGATTCATTCTGAGATCTTCATCC
The DNA here is from genome assembly GCA_029582155.1 of Panopea generosa. Taxonomy (NCBI): domain Eukaryota; kingdom Metazoa; phylum Mollusca; class Bivalvia; order Adapedonta; family Hiatellidae; genus Panopea; species Panopea generosa. The sequence continues at coordinate 6,042,491 of CM055898.1, forward strand.
AGCAATATAACTGGATATGCCATACATGTGTATAACTTTATGTCAGTTACATGTGGAAGGATGGTGGTTCTACCAAGATTCATTCTGAGATTTACCTCCAGCATTATAACTGGATATGCCATACATGTGTATAACTTTATGTCAGTTACATGTGGAAGGATGGTGGTTCTACCAAGATTCATTCTGAGATTTACCTCCAGCAATATAACTCGATATGCCATACATGTGTATAACTTTATGTCAGTTACATGTGGAAGGATGGTGGTTCTACCAAGATTCATTCTGAGATTTACCTCCAGCATTATAACTGGATATGCCATACATGTGTATAACTTTATGTCAGTTACATGTGGAAGGATGGTGGTTCTACCAAGATTCATTCTGAGATTTACCTCCAGCATTATAACTGGATATGCCATACATGTGTATAACTTTATGTCAGTTACATGTGGAAAGATGGTGGTTCTACCAAGATTCATTCTGAGATTTACCTCCAGCATTATAACTGGATATGCCATACATGTGTATAACTTTATGTCAGTTACATGTGGAAAGATGGTGGTTCTACCAAGATTCATTCTGAGATTTACCTCCAGCAATATAACTCGATATGCCATACATGTGTATAACTTTATGTCAGTTACATGTGGAAGGATGGTGGTTCTACCAAGATTCATTCTGAGATTTACCTCCAGCAATATAACTGGATATGCCATACATGTGTATACCTTTATGTCAGTTACATGTGGAAGGATGGTGGTTCTACCAAGATTCATTCTGAGATCTTCATCCAGCAATATAATTGGATATGCCATACATGTGTATAACTTTATGTCAGTTACATGTGGAAGGATGGTGGTTCTACCAAGATTCATTCTGAGATCTTCCTCCAGCAATATAACTGGATATGCCATACATGTGTATAACTTTATGTCAGTTACATGTGGAAGGATGGTGGTTCTACCAAGATTCATTCTGAGATCTTCATCCAGCAATATAACTGGATATGCCATACATGTGTATAACTTTATGTCAGTTACATGTGGAAGGATGGTGGTTCTACCAAGATTCATTCTGAGATTTACCTCCAGCAATATAACTCGATATGCCATACATGTGTATAACTTTATGTCAGTTACATGTGGAAGGATGGTGGTTCTACCAAGATTCATTCTGAGATTTACCTCCAGCATTATAACTGGATATGCCATACATGTGTATAACTTTATGTCAGTTACATGTGGAAGGATGGTGGTTCTACCAAGATTCATTCTGAGATTTACCTCCAGCATTATAACTGGATATGCCATACATGTGTATAACTTTATGTCAGTTACATGTGGAAGGATGGTGGTTCTACCAAGATTCATTCTGAGATTTACCTCCAGCATTATAACTGGATATGCCATACATGTGTATAACTTTATGTCAGTTACATGTGGAAGGATGGTGGTTCTACCAAGATTCATTCTGAGATTTACCTCCAGCATTATAACTGGATATGCCATACATGTGTATAACTTTATGTCAGTTACATGTGGAAGGATGGTGGTTCTACCAAGATTCATTCTGAGATCTTCCTCCAGCAATATAACTGGATATGCCATACATGTGTATAACTTTATGTCAGTTACATGTGGAAGGATGGTGGTTCTACCAAGATTCATTCTGAGATCTTCATCCAGCAATATAACTGGATATGCCATACATGTGTATAACTTTATGTCAGTTACATGTGGAAGGATGGTGGTTCTACCAAGATTCATTCTGAGATCTTCCTCCAGCAATATAACTGGATATGCCATACATGTGTATAACTTTATGTCAGTTACATGTGGAAGGATGGTGGTTCTACCAAGATTCATTCTGAGATTTACCTCCAGCAATATAACTCGATATGCCATACATGTGTATAACTTTATGTCAGTTACATGTGGAAGGATGGTGGTTCTACCAAGATTCATTCTGAGATTTACCTCCAGCATTATAACTGGATATGCCATACATGTGTATAACTTTATGTCAGTTACATGTGGAAGGATGGTGGTTCTACCAAGATTCATTCTGAGATTTACCTCCAGCATTATAACTGGATATGCCATACATGTGTATAACTTTATGTCAGTTACATGTGGAAGGATGGTGGTTCTACCAAGATTCATTCTGAGATCTTCCTCCAGCAATATAACTGGATATGCCATACATGTGTATAACTTTATGTCAGTTACATGTGGAAGGATGGTGGTTCTACCAAGATTCATTCTGAGATCTTCATCCAGCAATATAACTGGATATGCCATACATGTGTATAACTTTATGTCAGTTACATGTGGAAGGATGGTGGTTCTACCAAGATTCATTCTGAGATCTTCCTCCAGCAATATAACTGGATATGCCATACATGTGTATAACTTTATGTCAGTTACATGTGGAAGGATGGTGGTTCTACCAAGATTCATTCTGAGATCTTCATCCAGCAATATAACTGGATATGCCATACATGTGTATAACTTTATGTCAGTTACATGTGGAAGGATGGTGGTTCTACCAAGATTCATTCTGAGATCTTCCTCCAGCAATATAACTCGATATGCCATACATGTGTATAACTTTATGTCAGTTACATGTGGAAGGATGGTGGTTCTACCAAGATTCATTCTGAGATCTTCCTCCAGCAATATAACTCGATATGCCATACATGTGTATAACTTTATGTCAGTTACATGTGGAAGGATGGTGGTTCTACCAAGATTCATTCTGAGATTTACCTCCAGCATTATAACTGGATATGCCATACATGTGTATAACTTTATGTCAGTTACATGTGGAAGGATGGTGGTTCTACCAAGATTCATTCTGAGATTTACCTCCAGCAATATAACTCGATATGCCATACATGTGTATAACTTTATGTCAGTTACATGTGGAAGGATGGTGGTTCTACCAAGATTCATTCTGAGATTTACCTCCAGCATTATAACTGGATATGCCATACATGTGTATAACTTTATGTCAGTTACATGTGGAAGGATGGTGGTTCTACCAAGATTCATTCTGAGATCTTCCTCCAGCAATATAACTGGATATGCCATACATGTGTATAACTTTATGTCAGTTACATGTGGAAGGATGGTGGTTCTACCAAGATTCATTCTGAGATTTACCTCCAGCAATATAACTGGATATGCCATACATGTGTATAACTTTATGTCAGTTACATGTGGAAGGATGGTGGTTCTACCAAGATTCATTCTGAGATTTACCTCCAGCATTATAACTGGATATGCCATACATGTGTATAACTTTATGTCAGTTACATGTGGAAGGATGGTGGTTCTACCAAGATTCATTCTGAGATCTTCCTCCAGCAATATAACTGGATATGCCATACATGTGTATAACTTTATGTCAGTTACATGTGGAAGGATGGTGGTTCTACCAAGATTCATTCTGAGATTTACCTCCAGCAATATAACTGGATATGCCATACATGTGTATAACTTTATGTCAGTTACATGTGGAAGGATGGTGGTTCTACCAAGATTCATTCTGAGATTTACCTCCAGCATTATAACTGGATATGCCATACATGTGTATAACTTTATGTCAGTTACATGTGGAAGGATGGTGGTTCTACCAAGATTCATTCTGAGATTTACCTCCAGCAATATAACTGGATATGCCATACATGTGTATAACTTTATGTCAGTTACATGTGGAAGGATGGTGGTTCTACCAAGATTCATTCTGAGATCTTCCTCCAGCAATATAACTGGATATGCCATACATGTGTATAACTTTATATCAGTTACATGTGGAAGGATGGTGGTTCTACCAAGATTCATTCTGAGATCTTCCTCCAGCAATATAACTGGATATGCCATACATGTGTATAACTTTATGTCAGTTACATGTGGAAGGATGGTGGTTCTACCAAGATTCATTCTGAGATCTTCCTCCAGCAATATAACTGGATATGCCATACATGTGTATAACTTTATGTCAGTTACATGTGGAAGGATGGTGGTTCTACCAAGATTCATTCTGAGATCTTCCTCCAGCAATATAACTGGATATGCCATACATGTGTATAACTTTATGTCAGTTACATGTGGAAGGATGGTGGTTCTACCAAGATTCATTCTAAGATTTACCTCCAGCATTATAACTGGATATGCCATACATGTGTATAACTTTATGTCAGTTACATGTGGAAGGATGGTGGTTCTACCAAGATTCATTCTGAGATTTACCTCCAGCAATATAACTGGATATGCCATACATGTGTATAACTTTATGTCAGTTACATGTGGAAGGATGGTGGTTCTACCAAGATTCATTCTGAGATTTACCTCCAGCAATATAACTGGATATGCCATACATGTGTATAACTTTATGTCAGTTACATGTGGAAGGATGGTGGTTCTACCAAGATTCATTCTGAGATTTACCTCCAGCAATATAACTGGATATGCCATACATGTGTATAACTTTATGTCAGTTACATGTGGAAGGATGGTGGTTCTACCAAGATTCATTCTGAGATCTTCATCCAGCAATATAACTGGATATGCCATACATGTGTATAACTTTATGTCAGTTACATGTGGAAGGATGGTGGTTCTACCAAGATTCATTCTGAGATTTACCTCCAGCAATATAACTGGATATGCCATACATGTGTATAACTTTATGTCAGTTACATGTGGAAGGATGGTGGTTCTACCAAGATTCATTCTGAGATCTTCCTCCAGCAATATAACTGGATATGCCATACATGTGTATAACTTTATGTCAGTTACATGTGGAAGGATGGTGGTTCTACCAAGATTCATTCTGAGATCTTCCTCCAGCAATATAACTGGATATGCCATACATGTGTATAACTTTATGTCAGTTACATGTGGAAGGATGGTGGTTCTACCAAGATTCATTCTGAGATCTTCCTCCAGCAATATAACTGGATATGCCATACATGTGTATAACTTTATGTCAGTTACATGTGGAAGGATGGTGGTTCTACCAAGATTCATTCTAAGATTTACCTCCAGCATTATAACTGGATATGCCATACATGTGTATAACTTTATGTCAGTTACATGTGGAAGGATGGTGGTTCTACCAAGATTCATTCTGAGATTTACCTCCAGCAATATAACTGGATATGCCATACATGTGTATAACTTTATGTCAGTTACATGTGGAAGGATGGTGGTTCTACCAAGATTCATTCTGAGATTTACCTCCAGCAATATAACTGGATATGCCATACATGTGTATAACTTTATGTCAGTTACATGTGGAAGGATGGTGGTTCTACCAAGATTCATTCTGAGATCTTCATCCAGCAATATAACTGGATATGCCATACATGTGTATAACTTTATGTCAGTTACATGTGGAAGGATGGTGGTTCTACCAAGATTCATTCTGAGATTTACCTCCAGCATTATAACTGGATATGCCATACATGTGTATAACTTTATGTCAGTTACATGTGGAAGGATGGTGGTTCTACCAAGATTCATTCTGAGATTTACCTCCAGCATTATAACTGGATATGCCATACATGTGTATAACTTTATGTCAGTTACATGTGGAAGGATGGTGGTTCTACCAAGATTCATTCTGAGATCTTCCTCCAGCAATATAACTGGATATGCCATACATGTGTATAACTTTATGTCAGTTACATGTGGAAGGATGGTGGTTCTACCAAGATTCATTCTGAGATCTTCATCCAGCAATATAACTGGATATGCCATACATGTGTATAACTTTATGTCAGTTACATGTGGAAGGATGGTGGTTCTACCAAGATTCATTCTGAGATCTTCCTCCAGCAATATAACTGGATATGCCATACATGTGTATAACTTTATGTCAGTTACATGTGGAAGGATGGTGGTTCTACCAAGATTCATTCTGAGATTTACCTCCAGCAATATAACTCGATATGCCATACATGTGTATAACTTTATGTCAGTTACATGTGGAAGGATGGTGGTTCTACCAAGATTCATTCTGAGATTTACCTCCAGCATTATAACTGGATATGCCATACATGTGTATAACTTTATGTCAGTTACATGTGGAAGGATGGTGGTTCTACCAAGATTCATTCTGAGATTTACCTCCAGCATTATAACTGGATATGCCATACATGTGTATAACTTTATGTCAGTTACATGTGGAAGGATGGTGGTTCTACCAAGATTCATTCTGAGATCTTCCTCCAGCAATATAACTGGATATGCCATACATGTGTATAACTTTATGTCAGTTACATGTGGAAGGATGGTGGTTCTACCAAGATTCATTCTGAGATCTTCATCCAGCAATATAACTGGATATGCCATACATGTGTATAACTTTATGTCAGTTACATGTGGAAGGATGGTGGTTCTACCAAGATTCATTCTGAGATCTTCATCCAGCAATATAACTGGATATGCCATACATGTGTATAACTTTATGTCAGTTACATGTGGAAGGATGGTGGTTCTACCAAGATTCATTCTGAGATCTTCCTCCAGCAATATAACTCGATATGCCATACATGTGTATAACTTTATGTCAGTTACATGTGGAAGGATGGTGGTTCTACCAAGATTCATTCTGAGATCTACCTCCAGCAATATAACTCGATATGCCATACATGTGTATAACTTTATGTCAGTTACATGTGGAAGGATGGTGGTTCTACCAAGATTCATTCTGAGATTTACCTCCAGCATTATAACTGGATATGCCATACATGTGTATAACTTTATGTCAGTTACATGTGGAAGGATGGTGGTTCTACCAAGATTCATTCTGAGATCTTCCTCCAGCAATATAACTGGATATGCCATACATGTGTATAACTTTATGTCAGTTACATGTGGAAGGATGGTGGTTCTACCAAGATTCATTCTGAGATTTTCCTCCAGCAATATAACTGGATATGCCATACATGTGTATAACTTTATGTCAGTTACATGTGGAAGGATGGTGGTTCTACCAAGATTCATTCTGAGATCTTCCTCCAGCAATATAACTGGATATGCCATACATGTGTATACCTTTATGTCAGTTACATGTGGAAGGATGGTGGTTCTACCAAGATTCATTCTGAGATTTACCTCCAGCAATATAACTGGATATGCCATACATGTGTATAACTTTATGTCAGTTACATGTGGAAGGATGGTGGTTCTACCAAGATTCATTCTGAGATCTTCCTCCAGCAATATAACTGGATATGCCATACATGTTTATAACTTTATGTCAGTTACATGTGGAAGGATGGTGGTTCTACCAAGATTCATTCTGAGATTTACCTCCAGCATTATAACTGGATATGCCATACATGTGTATAACTTTATGTCAGTTACATGTGGAAGGATGGTGGTTCTACCAAGATTCATTCTGAGATCTTCCTCCAGCAATATAACTGGATATTCCATACATTTGTATAACTTTCGTGTGTTGAAATTGGTGTTGAAACTCCATTTCATACGGATTGAACTGGGCATCATAACATAATACATGTATATGCTGTATTTTTTAGATGCTGTGCATTTATCTCCGAGTTGGAACATACATACTTCAGTAGTGGCAACAACCAGTCCAGCCTTCCAAGAATACACCAGGAACATGCTGTTGACATGGCAACCATTGTTGACAAGTAAGTACCTGGCGATAGGCTACAGTAGCAGATAAATGTTTAATCATTAGTGGAATCGAGTATTAGTAAATCTGCATATGTAAGATGTACATGTAAGTGTATATAGACGTATTTGTTTGGAATGCTGATATAAAGATGAATTTAGATGGACGACATAATTACATGTACCGAAAAGAAACATTCTTGTAAATCTTTAAAACTCTATACTGGTATTCAAGTTAGTTTTAATATACCTGGTGTTTAGATTTAATTATGCAATATTTACATCTCTACTACATTTGGTCTAAATTAACTATATACATGTAGATTAACTACATTATATTTCCCAATGAAAAGCATTTGCAGCTGGGGCGGAGCTAAAAAGGACCAGTTTGCATTTCATTGGTTGCACCAGTTTTTTTTGTGTGATGTCATGTTGATATGAATGTTTTACATGAAATTTGCTGTAAGTTGTCATAAAAACTTGCATTCATTCAGTGTGTTTACAACCTCACTGCTCCAATTATGACATTGGCTTTGCAGTTTAATGCATATACATACTCTGCTTTTTTAATATCAAAATGGCAAAATAACTAAGTTTTAACTTTAACAGAAAATATAATGTAAATATAAGTATTAAAAGAACAATTTTGCATTTTCATACTGGCCTCACATACATTAAAGTAGCCAAATGTTGTTCATTTCCCCACCAATTTAATCCTTAAATGAAAACAATAAAATGATATTCTGTCATTTTTCAGAGTAGTTATATGATAGGTAGATATGTCTTGTTGTTTAATCTGGATAAACAATGACAACCTTATCTCATCGTCAAGAAATCTGTTTTTCCCCAATATTCAGTGATGGAGATATATATGGTATTCCAATGGCACCTGTTGTCCCTGTTGCCCCAAGAATAAACGTGCCCAATCTGATCAAGCAGAGCAGTATTGAGTCTGGGTGGGACAGATCCATTTCTGGTGGAGGGGTACTAAATGCTGTACAAGCCTCCCATGCATTATGTGGACTGTCACAGGAGGTGGACAGGTAAGATATATTTTGGTTAATTTCTCTGTACATGTACATTACAAAACATATAAATATATAAACTGGTTTATGGATAATCCAAACATGTATTTGTTACATATTTATACCCCAGACAAACAAAGTTTTGAGGGGGTATACTGGAGTCACCCTGAGGTCGGTCTGTTGGTCTGTCCTTTGCAATTTTCCTTGTCCGGAGCATCACTTGAAAAGTACTGGATGGAATTTCATCAAACGTCAAACAATGGTAGAACATAATGAGAGGAAGTGCAGTGTACAAGAAACATAACTCTATTCTTGCTAATTACAGAGTTATTGCCCTTTGATATTTTTTTCTTGTCCGGAGCATAACTTGAAAAGTACCGGATGGAATTTCATCAAGCTTCATACAATGGTAGAATATAATGAGAGGAAGGGCAGTGTACAGGAAACATAACTCTATTCTTGCTAATTACAGAGTTATTGCCCTTTGATATATTTCCCTTGTCTGGAGCATTACTTTTAAAGTACTGGATGGAATTTCATCAAACTTCATACAATGGTAGAATATGATGATATGAAGTGGAGTGTACAAGAAACATAACTCTATTCTTGCTAATTACAGAGTTATTGCCCTTTGATATATTTCCCTTGTCTGGAGCATTACTTTTAAAGTACTGGATGGAATTTCATCAAACTTCATACAATGGTAGAATATAATGAGAGGAAGTGCAGTGTACAAGAAACATAACTCTATTCTTGCTAATTACAGAGTTATTGCCCTTTGATATTTTTTTCTTGTCCGGAGCATAACTTGAAAAGTACCGGATGGAATTTCATCAAGCTTCATACAATGGTAGAATATAATGAGAGGAAGGGCAGTGGACAGGAAACTTAACTCTATTCTTGCTAATTACAGAGTTATTGCCCTTTGATATATTTCCCTTGTCTGGAGCATTACTTTTAAAGTACTGGATGGAATTTCATCAAACTTCATACAATGGTAGAATATGATGATATGAAGTGGAGTGTACAAGAAACATAACTCTATTCTTGCTAATTACAGAGTTATTGCCCTTTGATATATTTCCCTTGTCTGGAGCATTACTTTTAAAGTACTGGATGGAATTTCATCAAACTTCATACAATCGTAGAATATAATGAGAGGAAGTGCAGTGTACAAGAAACATAACTCTATTATTGCTAATTACAGAGTTATTGCCCTTTGATATTTTTTCTTGTCTGGAGCATTTCTTTTAAAGTACTGGATGGAATTTCATCAAGCTTCATACAATCGTAGAATATAATGAGAGGAAGTGCAGTGTACAAGAAACATAACTCTATTATTGCTAATTACAGAGTTATTGCCCTTTGATATTTTTTCTTGTCCGGAGCATAACTTGAAAATTACCTGATGGAATTTCATCAAGCTTCATACAATGGTAGAATATAATGAGAGGAAGGGCAGTGTACAAGAAACATAACTCTATTCTTGCTAATTACAGAGTTATTGCCCTTTGATATATTTCCCTTGTCCGGAGCATTACTTTTAAAGTACTGGATGGAATTTCATCAAACTTCATACAATGGTAGAATATAATGAAAGGAAGTGCAGTGTACAATAAACATAACTCTATTCTTGCTAATTACAGAGTTATTGCCCTTTGATATATTTCCCTTGTGTGGTGCAGTACTTTTAAAGTACTTTTAAAGCCATCAGTGATAACAGTTTAATAAAGTTCACGAAAGAACCAAGTTGATGAATACATGGAGTTCGAGCAAAGCAGGTTCGATATTGTATTCCTAGTGCTCTTGTTTGTTTCTTATCCATAAAATTGTTGTCCCTCAACATAACTCGAAAAAGTATAACATTTATTGATTGCCATGAAAGCTTGTACACTGCACAATAATTAAAAAGACCGTTTTCAATTTAAAACAAAACCATAAAAAAATTAACAATACAAACAACTCAATCCATAACATTCTCTTTTATTAAGAATTTTTTTTGTCTGGAGCATAACTTTAAAACTATTGGATATAATTTAATAAAACTTCATACAATGGTTAACCATTTTCTGTCATGGCGGCGTTCGGGGGTATTCATCACTACAGTGATAGGTCTAGTTGATTTATACCCGATCAATGCATTAATTAATGTTGTGTAATTATGAAAATGGAATATGAAGGTTTATTGTTTGAACCATTGTAACACTAATACTACAGATTTGTCATGTGACATCTATTATAGGGTTTATCTATGTTTGTGAGGTATAATTTTATCAGGTATCCTGGTATTTGTATTTACCGGGACAATTTTGTTGCAAATTTTCTGCATATCTACATGTAGATGTATATCACAGTATATCTAATCACAGTGTCATTTCTGTACAATTTTTCTTTCACAGCGTTGTCTGTAATTCCATCCTTACTTAAGGTAGAATCCTTTTGATTTATAATTAACTTCATCAAAGAAAAATCAATAACATAGTTACTTGTAGTAGAATATTAATCATAAAGCAGTACTTTCTATATTACATGATGACACTTTCATTCGTCTGGTGTTGTGAAAATTCCTCTTGCCTGAAAACAAAAGTTTATACTAAAAAAAAATTTTGCACATTTAGACAAAATATTTTTTTAAAATTAGTTTTGATCAACAACGAAGAACTTTTATATTTTAGTTTATTTGAAGAAGCAGCTGAGAGATTAAACATGGCCGCCCTTACAGCATTCCTTAGTAACCTGTGTGAGTCGAGTAAGCATCAACTACAAAAACTAAGTAGAAGGATATTGGAGGAAGAGGATCACCCTGGGGACTACCATCTTCTGCCTGTAAACTCCTTACACCTGTACAGACTACAGAATGTGTTAATGAAGGTGGCACACAGTGATAGGCCACTTATACACCTCATCAAGGCCTGGAGTGTCGTCTCATCATACCTCGTTGAGGTGAGGAATTATAAAGGAAAATTGTTACTCAATTTGTTTTGTTTTAAACCAGATTTACAGCCTTGCTTAACTGATTTCTGAATCTGTCAGATTTCCATATGGAGTATTTTAAACTAGCTATGATATATGAAATCTTTTAGCACAACTTTAGTTCCAACATTGACCTTGCCTTTTTGAGCTATTTAAAAAATGTAAAATGTATCAGGAATTTGAAAGTCCAGTTGTAGAAGTATTTATTTTAAGTTTTAAATCCCATTGCCGACATTATGTTTTGTTAAAAGCATTTATAAGAATTTATTCAAGCCTTATATTAGCTTTATGCACATCTTTCCTATCTGGCAATCTCAGTCTGTACAAAGTTGTTGATTAGCTATAAAATATATAGAAACACTATTATATCAAATTTTGCTGTTTAATGAAAACATTGGTATAACTGAACTCTGAATTTCAAGATTAATTTGATATAATTTTTATATTTGAAGTCTGCTGGGCACAAGGACAGAAGTATATCAAAGATGGCAGTAACATGTGTACACGATTATATCATAGCTGTGATGTCATGCCACACAGAACTTAAACACTTCCATACCAATGAGATGTTGTGTAAAACCTTTGAAAATGTCTTGTGTCTGGAATTATGTGACGGGGATGTACAAGACCAGGTAATACATGTAACATGACTGAATTAAATTAAAATCTAATAGTACCCCTAAATACAAAGTATATGGGGCTATGAAAGAGTCGTGCTCATTGGTCAGTCTGTTCCTCAGTCCTTCTGTGGACAATTTTTGTGATTGCTATTTCTCAGCAACCATTGGATGGAATTCAATGAAACTTTACAAGGGTGACTGGTACCAAGCCTAGTTGTGCATATTGTCAGCATGTTGCGTGAGAATAATTTTTTCAATGAGTTATAGCCCTTTGAATTTTTTATACACATTGTTTGTGGTCACTATTTCTCAGCAACCATTGGCTGGAATTCAGTGATACTTCACAAAAGTGATTGGTACCAAGCCTAGTTGTGCATATCATTAGCATGTTGCACCGGAATGATTTTTAAATGAGTTATGGCCCTTTGAATTTTTCAAACATTTTTTTGGTCGCTATTTCTGAACTACCATTGGCTGGAATTCAATGACACTTCACAAAAGTGATTGATTACTCTAATTGGTTCACTTTGTCAAAGCGGGCAGCAAAAGAGTGCAATGACTGTGTCTGGGCGCCATCTGTGGGTATTCGTCACCTTCAGTGATATTCCTAGTTTTTCATGGATTGTGAATCAAGTTCTTACAATTTATACAGATTTTGTACAATGTCTTCCTGGGTAGAACCAGTACTGAGCATATGAGGTTAAAGTGTATTACTCTAGGACAACACACATGACCATAGTTGGGTATCTTATAACTTATAAACCTTTGATCTTGGAACCAATATTATTCAAGCTTTGGCAATGGAAATGATTTTTGCTGAATTAATACAGTCTACATATATGTTTCTATATATTATTTATGAGAGATATATGTACATGTGTATGCTTTAATGAATACCAGTAAGTCTGTAGTAGGACTTCTGTAGAAAAAGACATTTCTATTTATTAACGTAAAATATAATTTTTTAATTAATTATTTTTACACATATTTATGGTATTATACTATATTGGGTTACATTATTCTTATTTGTTTAATCATATTTTATTTCTCATTTTAAAATACATATTATACAATAAAACAAGTACATGTATACACAATAACAGAAAAAGGATTAGAGTGGAAGCACAGTGCATATGATGTTCTTCTCCTGATTATGGTGCAAATCCAATATAAATTGCAATTCATGTACATGTACTTTATATAACAATATCTTTAACTTGGAAAAACATTGACATTTGTAATTATTTACATTGATAGTCTTGTTTCATGATGTAAAATGATAACATACTTTACTCGACAGATTGTGTGTTCTATCTGTGAGCTAGTAGAAGCATCTGCTGCTGACGTCAAGTCTGGGTGGCGCCCTCTGTTTGGAGCACTGAGGGCAGTGAGGATTGAATACACAACAATTGAGGAGGTGAACGAGGCCAGACAACGCCACATAGAGGCCGTATTGGACGTGTTTGATGTGTATCTGAACACCGACAACATCCTCGTGTTTTCATACGCCACTGTGGACTGTATTCTATGCCTGCTGAAATATGTGAGAGGACCAGGTTAGATCATATTTTACATATACAGTCTACACTAAATATCTCGTATTTGCTTAAGCCAAATCCTGTGGTTATATCGAGTTGGAAGTCCCAATACCTGTTTTAGTCCTACTTTTAATGTAAAATGGTACCATTTACATGTATAGATAAGAATTCAGGTAACACACATAATGTTCTATGTCAAATTAATAGCATTGTTAAGAAAGAATGCCAGAACTGTTTTGGAAGTAGTCAGATTTGCCTGTTTGAATATTTAGCTTCATTTTTAAGCCATAGAGGGGTAACAGACACTCAGTTAATCTTACCACTCATAGAGGGGTAACAGACACTCAGTTAACCTTACCACGCATAGAGGGGTAACAGACACTCAGTTAATCTTACCACTCATAGAGGGGTAACAGACACTCAGTTAATCTTACCACTCATAGAGGGGTAACAGACACTCAGTTAACCTTACCACTCATAGAGGGATAACAGACACTCAGTTAACCTTACCACTCATAGAGGGGTAACAGACACTCAGTTAACCTTACCACTCATAGAGGGGTAACAGACACTCAGTTAACCTTACCACTCATAGAGGGGTAACAGACACTCAGTTAACCTTACCACTCATAGAGGGGTAACAGACACTCAGTTAACCTTACCACTCATAGAGGGGTAACAGACACTCAGTTAACCTTACCACTCATAGAGGGGTAACAGACACTCAGTTAACCTTACCACTCATAGAGGGGTAACAGACACTCAGTTAACCTTACCACTCATAGAGGGATAACAGACACTCAGTTAACCTTACCACTCATAGAGGGGTAACAGACACTCAGTTAACCTTACCACTCATAGAGGGATAACAGACACTCAGTTAACCTTACCACTCATAGAGGGATAACAGACACTCAGTTAACCTTACCACTCATAGAGGGGTAACAGACACTCAGTTAACCTTACCACTCATAGAGGGGTAACAGACACTCAGTTAACCTTACCACTCATAGAGGGGTAACAGACACTCAGTTAACCTTACCACTCATAGAGGGATAACAGACACTCAGTTAACCTTACCACTCATAGAGGGGTAACAGACACTCAGTTAACCTTACCACTCTTCTTGGGATCCTGGAAGGTTAACCAGTACTAGAGCATATCCATCTCTGCAAGTAACTGATAACTTTCCTATGTAAATGAACGATGAGAGATGAATGACAATGAGACATTGTGACGTTGTATATAAATCATTACCTAGACTGGCAGGGGTATGGCTTTGTACCTCTGGATGGTTAGTCAAGACTTGCTATTGATAGCTAACTGGGCCCAGCTGTCAAATTAGTATTGCCTATATACACAAGTCCTATAAAAGTGATTAATCTGAATTTGTGGTAATTTACAGGAGAGTATGATGACTCTGATTCAGAAGATTCGGACTCTGTCAGTGACTTCATGGCCTCCTCAGCAGCATCAGAGAATCTGTGTATACCAGCACTGCAGTACCTCAAACAGTGCTCTATAATTCTCCAGTCCATGTGGAAAATGCCGGCTTGTCCAGTGTTTCATGGAGCAAAGAGGTATAGTATATCTTTATAATCCAAATTACAACAAATAATACAATGAATGTCCTTTTCAACTTCAAAAAAAAAAGAAGAGAGCTAGTGTAGTCACTCTAGTATCATTGTCACATCTCTTATGAAATGTTAAGGTGTATTAAAAAGTACTATATTTCTTTGCACAAGCTTTAGAATGGCCTTTTGCATAATTTGTATAATAAGCAGTTAACGGGTTGGGTCACAAGTTCTAGCAACATTAGTAATGGTCCTTCCTTGTGGCATTATCAAAAAGGATGATTAAATCAATTGAGCCCCTATAGTTTATGGACTTGCTCAAGTTGGAAAATGTGCCTAATCATTTACATAGCTGCTAATTTTCACCATTTCTCTATAAATTATTTTAAAGGAACACAGAGCAGTTGAAGTAGAGTTTTACCCATGTTCATGATTCAAATCAATATTCAACTATATTATTGTATGAATGTATTAACATATGAAGATATTATTCTCGAGATATTGCTAATAGATGTAGATCTGAAACTTGATATTTGAGAGATTAATAATGCTAGTCCTGCCAGTTTTTGGAATGTGTAAAAAGTTATAAATATACAGATTGATGTTTTCAAGAATTGTTTTTCTGTCATACTAGTAATAAGTATTAAAAACATGCTGAGTTAATCTAATTTTTATTTTCAATGTAAGTATATAATTTTCAAAAAAATAGTGAAAGGTGAAAATAGTTTCAGTGCTGGTGCCCTGTAAAGCATAATTATCTATTAAATATTTTCTCCGTAAATCCATTATATATAATAGTCATGTATATTAACAGTCTTAAGTTCTCTGTTCAGTTCTTATGCTTGTTGGTTTGAAGTTAAATATTTTCTCTGTAAATCCATTATATACAATAGTCACATATATTTATAACAGTCTAAGTTCTCTGTTCAGTTCTTACACTTGTGGGTTTGAAGTTAAATATTTTCTCTGTAAATCCGTTATATACAATAGTCATGTATATTAACAGTCTAACTTCTCTGTCCAGTTCTTATGCTTGTTGGTTTGAAGTTAAATATTTTCTCCGTAAATCCGTTATATACAATAGTCATGTATATTAACAGTCTAACTTCTCTGTCCAGTTCTTACACTTGTGGGTTTGAAGTTAAATATTTTCTCTGTAAATCCGTTATATACAATAGTCATGTATATTAACAGTCTAACTTCTCTGTCCAGTTCTTATGCTTGTTGGTTTGAAGTTAAATATTTTCTCCGTAAATCCGTTATATACAATAGTCATGTATATTAACAGTCTAACTTCTCTGTCCAGTTCTTATGCTTGTTGGTTTGAAGTTAAATATTTTCTCCGTAAATCCGTTATATACAATAGTCATGTATATTAACAGTCTAAGTTCTCTGTCCAGTTCTTATGCTTGTTGGTTTGAAGTTAAATATTTTCTCCGTAAATCCGTTATATACAATAGTCATGTATATTAACAGTCTAAGTTCTCTGTCCAGTTCTTATGCTTGTTGGTTTGAAGTTAAATATTTTCTCCGTAAATCCATTGAATACAATAGTAATGTATATTAACAGTCTTAGTTCTCTGTTCAGTTCTTATGCTTGTTGGTTTGAAGTTAAATATTTTCTCTGTAAATCCATTATATACAATAGTCATGTATATTAACAGTCTAAGTTCTCTGTCCAGTTCTTACACTTGTTGGTTTGAAGTTAAATATTTTCTCTGTAAATCCATTATATACAATAGTCATTTATATTAACAGTCTAAGTTCTCTGTTCTGTTCTTATGCTTGTTGGTTTGAAGTTAAATATTTTCTCTGTAAATCCATTATATACAATAGTCATGTATATTAACAGTCTAACTTTTCTGTTCAGTTCTTACCTTACACTTGTTGGTTTGAAGTTAAATATTTTCTCCTCAAAATTTGCTGGGAACCAATGTTATAGATAAAATCAGTAAATATAAACAACGCATTTAGTCAGTTGCTTTCATGTAATATATACATGCAGGTTATAACTATACTCAAAAGATGTGCACCCCATTAAGATTTTAGTCTCTTTCTGAGTGCTCAAAGGACAATATCAATGACTACGATTAACACATCTCTGCCAAACATGATATCTGTTCAAATGGATAGTAATGATTGTGTAACTTATGCAAACCTTTCATTGCCACCATGACTCGAAAGTTGGAAAATGGTGAATTGTAGTACTTTTAGAATGTTATTTACTCTTTACAAGATCAATTGGGAAACTTTATGAAGTTATGTTACATGTAGATATTGTTTTGGTTTTTGTACACAATGTACCTATTTTCAATGTTTTTATGATTACCTTGTATAAGTTATTAGGTCATGTGAGACTTTGTCTCAAGGGAGTTTTTGCAATCACCTTTTGTCCGTCGTGCGCCCATAAACAATTGCATTTTCAATTTCTTCTCAAAAACCGTAGCTCAATCGTTATGAAATGTTGTATGCAGCTTTGGTACCAAGGGTGAATCAAAATTGTGAATTGCATGGTCCCCAACACCCTAGTGCCTTGAGGATGGGACATAAAATGTCAAATTCAAGGTTAACTTTAAAAGTCTTCTTCTTACTTAGGAAGCACTGGGAAACAAATGGTAAGCATGATTATAGAAGGATATGGGTCCTTTATAAAAACTGTAAATTGTATGTCCCTGGGTCTCACGGTTTGGCCCTAGGGGTGGGGCCTCGGTGGGGCTACTTCACTAAATCTATATTTTTTTTTAATAATCAGGTGACTGTTAAGGCCCATGGACCTCTTGTTTTGTTTATGGGATTCTTCATCTGCACATTTAATGAAATTAACATAATTACTAAACATTAAATATTCCATGACATTTAACATTAAATTGCAGAATTCAGGTGAACACTTTACACAGGTGTGTTGACCCTAATATTCCCAATATGAACTTCAAGAAATTCTCTAAGTACTTCATGACAGAAGGAGCAGATGAGTGTGTGGATACACGTGCCACTGGTGCGGCAGACTCATCTCCCAGTCATTTCTACCATGTACACAGGGAGGCACTACACGTGACTGAAGATAAAGGTGCTGGAGATTCCAGCAGCATACACTCTAATGATTCTGGGATAATTATCAATGCCAACAAAGGTCAGCAGTAGGAATTTGTTAGGTTCAGCATTATAAAAACACAATTTAATGTTCTGCATACTTACTGAGTAAATAATTCACAAACTATATAGATCTTACAGATATGTAAATTTTATAAATAGTTTTTTGTCAAAATTACAGTGGTTCCCTTTATGTATCTCAGATTTTTGTTAAGAATTATAAACATGTTATCCTATTTTTATAAATCATTTGCCAGTTAATTGCATGTTAATTAATATAATATTCAAAAAATTTAGAATTTATCTGTGGGGAAATGCTTACAGTCTGGTTTACTATATGTTTCAGATTCCAGTGAAGGTAAGACTGGTCTCCAAGACTCTCCTTTACATGTGGACCTGGCCAGCCTTGATGACATGGATAATCACACCGGCATCCTTCATGTCTGGTTTCTACTGCTGGAAGGTCTCTCTGGGGCCATCTCTGCCTGCCCCAAGTCTTTCCAGCCCCACACAATGGAAACTCTGTTTGAGTTGCTCAGATCTTCTGCTCATATACCAGGTAGTATAGTTGTTTGAGTTGCTCGTCTGTTCATAGACCAGGTAGTAAAGTCATTTGAGTTGTTCAGATCTTCTGCTCATATACCAGGTAGTATAGTCATTTTGGTTGTTCAGATTTTCTGCTCATATACATGTACCAAGTAGTATAGTCCTTTGAATTGTTCAGATCTTCTGCTCATATACCAGGTAGTATAGTCATTTGAGTTGTTCAGATCTTCTGCTCATATACCAGGTAGTATAGCCGTTTGAGTTGTTCAGATCTTCTGCTCATATACCAGGTAGTATAGTCATTTGAGTTGCTCAGATCTTCTGCTCATATACCAGGTAGTATAGTCTTTTGAGTTGTTCAGATCTTCTGCTCATATACCAGGTAGTATAGTCATTTGAGTTGCTCAGATCTTCTGCTCATATACCAGTAAAGTCATTGTTAGTATAAAAATACATGTACTACCAAGTGTGAAATAATAAAATACACAGCCAAAATTTCATAATTTTCTCATCCTTTTGTTTGTCCGTCTAATGTTTCGTGGATAGATGGATGTTAAAATAGCTTCATGATACGACATAACAATGTGTTGCATGCCTGACCCTGGTCCATAGGTCAAAGGTCATGGTCATACTTAGAGGTTAAACATAAAAATGGCAAATACATGTTATACGTCCACAGACGTTTTCAGGGGCAATTTTTTTTCTTTTCTGAAGATTATTTTTCATATTTTTTTAGGTGCTAAGTTTGGTGTTTACTGCATGAATCATCTACTGCTCCCCATGATTCAGTCCTGGCTGAGATCGGGATCCAGGAAGTTTGGTTACTGGGAGACCGGGGCCACAAACTTCAAACAGTGTTGTGGTCATACGACCGACCTTGTGGTTGACCTTATACATGACTTTAAAGGTATGTTTGGGAATCTGGAACAGGAACGGGACAAATACATTTAAGTCTAATTTTATTTCAGGTCGAGACCTTTGAGCCAACCTTTTTATATTATCGCCTGTTTTGCAAGACTAATAGGATCATTTTAATTATCTACAAGAATCACAAAATTCACATTTCTGCAGATAGTAATAAAAATGTAGTTTTTTTTTTCCAACATTATTATACTTTATGAATTTTATCCAGAATTTAACATTTAAAAAGAAAAAATGCTAGTGTAAAAATACCTGTATGTTTAATTTATACAACATATAAATGAGTGTCAGATTATAATATTGTCAATAAACATCTACATCTATGTTCAAATACAAATAAAGGATTTCATGCAAACAAAATGATGAAGTACAATAAGGCAAAAGGGTTTGATTACCTGTGTTAACCACATCAGTTTTACTACCGGTATATGCCAGTCAGTTGGTGAAGTTTGAAATTCTGGTCCTGCATTGAATAGCATTTATCGTTTTAGATGATGCCGAATTAGCTCCTCTATTGGAGAGTGTACTGAAGAAGTTGTTGGTGGTTCTGACAGAATGTGTGGCCCAACCATTTGAAGTTATTTCACGTCTTGGTTGCTCTTGTATGCGGTAAGAAATATTTATTAAATGTTTCCAGACTAGTTGACTTCCATATATAAAAATTATGTATTTATTCAATGTTGTTGGGGGAGATGTCTTTATTTGACAGTTTGAGGGTTCAGCACAACACTGTCTACATAAAAAATAAGGACATAGAACAGTGTTGCATTGAATATCTACATATGAACAAATAAGGAAATAAAGCAGTGTTGCATTAAATATCTACATATGAACAAATAAGGAAATACAGCAGTGTTGCATCGAATATCTACATATGAACAAATAAGGAAATACAATGTACAGCAGTGTTGCATCAAATATCTACATATGAACAAATAAGGAAATACAGCAGTGTTGCATTAAATATATACATATGAACAAATAAGGAAATACAGCAGTGTTGCATCGAATATCTACATATGAACAAATAAGGAAATACAGCAGTGTTGCATCGAATATCTACATATGAACAAATAAGGAAATACAATGTACAGCAGTGTTGCATCGAATATCTACATATGAACAAATAAGGAAATACAGCAGTGTTGCATTAAATATCTACATATAAACAAATAAAGAAATACAGCAGTGTTGCATTGAATATCTACATATGAACAAATAAGGAAATACAGCAGTTTTGCATCGAATATCTACATATGAACAAATAAGGAAATACAGCAGTGTTGCATCGAATATCTACATATGAACAAGTAAGGAAATAAAGCAGTGTTGCATTGAATATCTACATATAAAAAAGTAAGGAAATAAAGCAGTGTTGCATTGAATATCTAAATACATGTATGAACAAATAAGAAAATAAAGCAGTGTTGCATTGAATGTCTACATATGAACAAATAAGGAAATAAAGCAGTGTTGCATTGAATATCTACATATGAACAAGTAAGGAAATACAGCAGTGTTGCATTGAATATCTACATGTACATAATGAACAAGTAAGGAAATAAAGCAGTGTTGCATTGAATATCTACATATAAAGTTTTAATGATGGAGGAAGACCTCTGAATGAATGTAAGTAGAACCACTGTCCTTCTACAAGTAACTGGCACTTTCTCAAATGACGTTTTTGAAAGGAGCTGGGCTCAAACACACAACCTCAGTAGTGATAAGTAAGTGGTTATCAGATCACAGCACCTTAGATCACTCAGTCACAGAGGACCTAGAGTATAAAATAAGACATTTAATTTCTGTGACGATACCAGTTCCTGTATTGTTTTCTTGATGCCAGCATAAATGTTGCTATTATTTGTTCTTACATTTTAATTAAGCTTTTTAAGTTTTAGCTTAATATAATTTGTATATCAAATGAATAAATACATTGTCACAAGAAATGTAGAACAATTAATATAAAATTGTACTGGTACAAATCTCCATTTTATCTATATTTCAGACATGTCCTACTGTCAGCTAGTAATGATTTTTCCGAGTCAATGTGGCTCATTATTATAGATGGGTTACAGAGTGCCCTCGATGTGACCACCTACTGTGTCAGACAGCTCATGTTGCTCTTCAAGGCCAATTCTGAGAATTTTTATGGAGACATCGGTCAGGTGAAGGTGGCCACGAGGAAAGACTGTACTGCTATGGAGTTCTATAGACTGCAGCATCTTGCACAGCAGGTATGGATGAGAATGACTACATGTCGACATAAATATACATGTAACAGACCTGAAGTGTATATTATTATGCAGTTATATCCCGCATGTAGTTTCAAACAGATCTGACTAGTAGATTTGGTTCAACATAAAGTGGTTGAATATTTTAGGCCCAAGCGGTAGATTTAATCGAAACTAAGTTAAGATTCATTTTAATTTTAATAGTTAAAGTTTTAATAGAAATAACAAAAAAACAACACCTTGTTAACACAAGGCATGTGTTGTATGGGCTATCTAATGTGAACTACAATAATCAAGTTTTAATTGATACTTTTTTTTTGTAATTTTATATAATACAAAAACAAATTGATAAATACACTCAGGGTGTCTTCGTAAAAACTATCTAAAAAAAAATTTTGAAAATGTCTCCATGTTTGACGCATGTCGGCATTTATTAAATCAAGTTGTATCAGATTCAGACCATGTAAAAACAGGATCACAATGTATATAGAAGAGCATTGTTCATCTTTAGTGAAGATACCCAATTGCTGTGTTAACGTTACCATAACAATAAAACAATAATTTGTAGGTATTTCTCCTGGACAGTCAGGTGAGCGGAGACATTCCGGTGGTCAGTCAGGAGGAGGACAAATCTTACGTATTTCTCCTGTATCCACCAGGATATGAGAACAGCCTCAACCCTGACCATATTCTAGCTAGGTAGGTTCGCAGATACAGTAAATAATTTGTTATTATATTCCTAACATCTCAAACATAGAAAAGTCCATATTTCTTTTTATAGTAACCATTTCCCCATTACAATGTTATAACTGTTGCATACACATGTACTATAACATTACTTAGAATCATCAAACAGGGGTCAGGCAGAGGTCAGGTATAACGTTGATTATCAGCATCTTCCCAAAGCAAATATCATGTATGTGTATTTTCACAAAACTGACCATAAAAATCTTCTATATCGTCAAAAAGTTAAAAAAAATTTGAGCCACTTTTCTTGCAAAATGTCAAAATCAGTTGTTTATTTCCTACTTTATCAGACTAACATGCTTTCCCCAAATTTTGTGGAAAAATACCAGGTATATACATGTACATGTAACATACCCCTTATACCCGTATAGGAGGTTAATATTCATGTATATTGTAAGCTCAAATACTGTAGAATCTGGTAAATAAGTGTATGCGCTTATATTAATTTTAGTGACACTTTCATGCACTTATTATTGGAATGCGCTTATACTGAACCACTTAACTACATGTATGTACCAGAATGTGTATCAGAATATGCATAATTGCTCCAATCTTGGTCGAAACCACCAGTAATTGATATTTAATGCTTTAGTAGGCAATTCTAAACATTCCTTATTGTTAACCTTTTCTCCATTAATGGATAGAGCGCCATTCTGCCATTATCTATTTTCCAAGTCCCTTTTGGTGACTCAAGAATTTTACTCTCGAATTTCACCATTCTCATTAAAGTTTTCAAATTAAATTGTTTACTATTTTTATATTGGTTTCTAAAGTTTTAGGAGGTATCTATAACCAGTATGATTACCATGATTGTGTCCTTGTTCGGAGGTACAGATAACCAGTATGATTACCATGATTGTGTCCTTGTTAGGAGGTACAGATAACCAGTATGATTACCATGATTGTGTCCTTGTTGGGAGGTACAGATAACCAGTATGGTTACCATGATTGTGTCCTTGTTAGGAGGTACAGATAACCAGTATGATTACCATGATTGTGTCCTTGTTAGGAGGTACAGATAACCAGTATGATTACCATGATTGTGTCCTTGTTAGGAGGTACAGATAACCAGTATGGTTACCATGATTGTGTCCTTGTTAGGAGGTACAGGTAACCAGTATGATTACCATGATTGTGTCCTTGTTAGGAGGTACAGATAACCAGTATGATTACCATGATTGTGTCCTTGTTAGGAGGTACAGATAACCAGTATGATTACCATGATTGTGTCCTTGTTAGGAGGTACAGATAACCAATATGATTACCATGATTGTGTCCTTGTTAGGAGGTACAGATAACCAGTATGATTACCATGATTGTGTCCTTGTTGGGAGGTACAGATAACCAGTATGATTACCATGCTTGTGTCCTTTTTAGGAAGTACAGATAACCAGTATGATTACCATGATTGTGTCCTTGTTAGGAGGTACAGATAACCAGTATGGTTACCATGATTGTGTCCTTGTTGGGAGGTACAGATAACCAGTATGATTACCATGATTGTGTCCTTGTTAGGAGGTACAGATAACCAGTATGATTACCATGATTGTGTCCTTGTTAGGAGGTACAGATAACCAGTATGATTATTATGATTGTGTCCTTGTTAGGAGGTACAGATAACCAGTATGACTACCATGATTGTGTCCTTGTTAGGAGGTACAGATAACCAGTATGATTACCATGATTGTGTCCTTGTTGGGAGGTACAGATAACCAGTATGATTACCATGATTGTGTCCTTGTTAGGAAGTACAGATAACCAGTATGATTACCATGATTGTGTCCTTGTTGGGAGGTACAGATAACCAGTATGGTTACCATGATTGTGTCCTTGTTCGGAGGTACAGATAACCAGTATGATTACCATGATTGTGTCCTTGTTATGAGGTACAGATAACCAGTATGATTACCATGATTGTGTCCTTGTTAGGAAGTACAGATAACCAGTATGATTACCATGATTGTGTCCTTGTTAGGAGGTACAGATAACCAGTATGGTTACCATGATTGTGTCCTTGTTAGGAGGTACAGGTAACCAGTATGATTACCATGATTGTGTCCTTGTAAGGAAGTACCGGTAACCAGTATGATTACCATGGTTGTGTCCTTGTTGGGAGGTACAGATAACCAGTATGATTACCATGATTGTGTCCTTGTTAGGAAGTACAGATAACCAGTATGATTACCATGATTATGTCCTTGTTGGGAGGTACAGATAACCAGTATGGTTACCATGATTGTGTCCTTGTTGGGAGGTACAGATAACCAGTATGATTACCATGATTGTGTCCTTGTTAGGAGGTACAGATAACCAGTATGGTTACCATGATTGTGTCCTTGTTAGGAGGTACAGATAACCAGTATGATTACCATGATTGTGTCCTTGTTGGGAGGTACAGATAACCAGTATGATTACCATGATTGTGTCCTTGTTAGGAGGTACAGATAACCAGTGTGATTACCATGATTGTGTCCTTGTTAGGAGGTACAGATAACCAGTGTGATTACCATGATTGTGTCCTTGTTGGGAGGTACAGATAACCAGTGTGATTACCATGATTGTGTCCTTGTTGGGAGGTACAGATAACCAGTATGATTACCATGATTGTGTCTTTGTTGGGAGATACAGATAACCAGTGTGATTACCATGATTGTGTCCTTGTTGGGAGGTACAGATAACCAGTGTGATTACCATGATTGTGTCCTTGTTGGGAGGTACAGATAACCAGTATGATTACCATAATTGTGGAAAATATCAATTACAATTAAACATGACCGTATACTAGCTTGAATAAAAAGTCCAAATCAAGTTAGCATGGTCAACATATTTAAAAACAGAAAGTTGCAATAAATAGTTGTGTAGATTAATGAAGATGTTTGTTTCAGGGCATTTTGTAACTCGGACAGTGCCCCTGTAGGGTAAGCTATATCCCGGGTGTAGGGTTCTTCTACATGCTGCTAGTGTTTTATTTCAGTCTTAATGCTTACTCTAGGTTAGACAACTTATCATCTACACATAATCACTTGTAATTGTTCTATTTTTAACAAATTTCAGGTTATTAATGGCATATCCAGTTTTACTAGTTAGGAAGAACTCAGAATAAATCTGGGTAGAGCCACAATCCTTCTGCAAGTAACTGGCAAACTTTCCCACACATAGTTTTTGTATAGCAGTGAGAGGTGTCTTGGTTTATGCAGTATTTTATTTGATATTATTTTGGAGAAGGATTTGATTTCTTTTTGCTAATAAGAATATATTTTTTTATTTAACCTGTTCTCTGAAAATGTATTTGTTTTTGCTTAGAAAAGTAATACAGTATGTAAACAATTAGATATGTAACCTGGTGGATAACAGATATAAGATCAGTATTTTTAAATTGAATGTTTTGCATGAAAACTTCTCATTTTGTGCCATGGTGTTTTGTCATTGAAATTAATTTCTGGCCAACAAATTCCGTTCGAGTCGGACAATCATTTCAAAATGACTGTCAAGGAGAGACTTTCAAAATTTCAAAATATTGATGTGTGTTATACAGATACAAGAGATTTACCTGAGATTTAGGCCTTTAACTAGACACGAGTGTGTAATATATGTGGGTAAAAACAGTATGTTCAAATTAGTAAGGATGTACACAATGAAAGACAGTTTCTGCTTCACTTATCTGAGCTGTGCTTGGCTGATCTATTCCTTTAGAAGGGATTCTCTGTCATCATCAGGCAGTTTGTTTGTCACACTTTAGAAGTGATCCTCTGTCATCATCAGGCAGTTTGTCTGGCACACTTTGGAAGGGACCCTCTGTCATCAGGCAGTTTGTCTGGCACACTTTAGAAGGAACCCTCTATCATCATCAGGCAGTTTGTCTGGCATACTTGAGAAGGGATCCATTGTCATCATCAGGCAGTTTGTCTGGCACACTTGAGAAGGGATCCTCTGTCATCATCAGGCAGTTTGTCAGGCACACTTCAGAAGGGACCCTCTGTCATCATCAGGCAGTTTGTCTGGCACACTTTAGAACGGATCCCATGTCATCATCAGGCAGTTTGTCTGGCACACTTCAAAAGGGACCCTCTGTCATCATCAGGCAGTTTGTCTGGCACACTTAAGAAGGGATCCCATGTCATCATCATGCAGTTTGTCTGGCACACTTTAGAAGGGATCCTCTGTCATCATCAGGCAGTTTGTCTGGCTGGCACACTTTAGAAAGGATCCTCTGTCATCATCAGGCAGTTTGTTTGGCACACTTTAGAAGGGACCCTCTGTCATCATCAGGCAGTTTGTCTGTCACACTTGAGAAGGGATCCCATGTCATCATCAGTCAGTTTGTCTGTCACACTTTAGAAGGGATCCTCTGTCATCATCAGGCAGTTTGTCTGGCACACTTTAGAAGGGATCCTCTGTCATCATCAGGCAGTTTGTCTGTCACACTTTAGAAGGGACTCTCTGTCACCATCAGGCAGTTTGTCTGTCACACTTTAGAAGGGATCCTCTGTCATCATCAGGCAGTTTGTCTGTCACACTTTAGAATGGATCCCATGTCATCATCAGTCAGTTTGTCTGTCACACTTTAGAAGGGATCCTCTGTCATCATCAGGCAGTTTGTCTGTCACATTTTAGAATGGATCCCATGTCATCATCAGTCAGTTTGTCTGTCACACTTAAGAAGGGATCCTCTGTCATCATCAGGCAGTTTGTCTGTCACACTTTAGAAGGGATCCTCTGTCATCATCAGGCAGTTTGTCTGTCACACTTTAGAATGGATCCCATGTCATCATCAGTCAGTTTGTCTGTCACACTTTAGAAGGGATCCTCTGTCATCATCAGGCAGTTTGTCTGTCACATTTTAGAATGGATCCCATGTCATCATCAGTCAGTTTGTCTGTCACACTTTAGAAGGGATCTTCTGTCATCATCAGGCAGTTTGTCTGTCACATTTTAGAATGGATCCCATGTCATCATCAGTCAGTTTGTCTGTCACACTTTAGAAGGGATCCTCTGTCATCATCAGGCAGTTTGTCTGTCACACTTTAGAAGGGATCCTCTGTCATCATCAGGCAGTTTGTCTGTCACACTTTAGAATGGATCCTCTGTCATAATCAGGCAGTTAGTCTGGCACACTTCAGAAGGGATCCCATGTCATCATCAGGCAGTTTGTCTGGCACACTTTAGAAGGGATCCTCTGTCATCATCAGGCAGTTTGTCTGTCACACTTTAGAAGGGATCTTCTGTCATCATCAGGCAGTTTGTCTGTCACATTTTAGAATGGATCCCATGTCATCATCAGTCAGTTTGTCTGTCACACTTTAGAAGGGATCCTCTGTCATCATCAGGCAGTTTGTCTGTCACACTTTAGAAGGGATCCTCTGTCATCATCAGGCAGTTTGTCTGGCTGGCACACTTTAGAAAGGATCCTCTGTCATCATCAGGCAGTTTGTTTGGCACACTTTAGAAGGGACCCTCTGTCATCATCAGGCAGTTTGTCTGTCACACTTGAGAAGGGATCCCATGTCATCATCAGTCAGTTTGTCTGTCACACTTTAGAAGGGATCCTCTGTCATCATCAGGCAGTTTGTCTGTCACACTTTAGAAGGGATCCTCTGTCATCATCAGGCAGTTTGTCTGTCACACTTTAGAAGGGATCTTCTGTCATCATCAGGCAGTTTGTCTGTCACATTTTAGAATGGATCCCATGTCATCATCAGTCAGTTTGTCTGTCACACTTTAGAAGGGATCCTCTGTCATCATCAGGCAGTTTGTCTGTCACACTTTAGAAGGGATCCTCTGTCATCATCAGGCAGTTTGTCTGTCACACTTTAGAAGGGATCCTCTGTCATAATCAGGCAGTTAGTCTGGCACACTTCAGAAGGGATCCCATGTCATCATCAGGCAGTTTGTCTGGCACACTTGAGAAGGGATCCTCTGTCATCATCAGGCAGTTTGTCTGGCACACTTTAGAAGGGATCCCATGCCATCATCAGTCAGTTTGTCTGTCACACTTTAGAAGGGATCCTCTGTCATCATCAGTCAGTTTGTCTGTCACACTTTAGAAGGGATCCTCTGTCATCATCAGGCAGTTTGTCTGTCACACTTTAGAAGGGTTCCCATGTCATCATCAGGCAGTTTGTCTGTCACACTTTAGAAGGGACTCCTGTCATCGTCAGGCAGTTTGTCTGGCACACTTTAGAAGGGATCCTCTGTCATCATCAAGCAGTTTGTCTGGCACACTTTAGAAGGGACCCTCTGTCATCATCAGTCAGTTTGTCTGTCAAACTTTAGAAGGGATCCTCTGTCATCATCAGGCAGTTTGTCTGGCACACTTTAGAAGGATTCCTCTATGATCATCAGGCAGTTTGTCTGGCACACTTTAGAAGGGACCCTCTGTCATAATCAGGCAGTTTGTCTGGCACACTTTAGAAGGGATCCTCTGTCATCATCAGGCAGTTTGTCTGGCACACTTTAGAAGGGATCCTCTGTCATCATCAGGCAGTTTGTCTGGCACACTTTAGAAGGATTCCTCTGTGATCATCAGGCAGTTTGTCTGGCACACTTTAGAAGGGACCCTCTGTCATAATCAGGCAGTTTGTCTGGCACACTTTAGAAGGGATCCTCTGTCATCATCAGGCAGTTTGTCTGGCACACTTAAGAAGGGATCCCATATCATCATCAGGCAGTTTGTCTGGCACACTTTAGAAGGGATCCTCTGTCATCATCAGGCAGTTTGTCTGGCACACTTTAGAAGGGATCCCATGTCATCATCAGGCGGTTTGTCTGCCATACTTTAGAAGGGATCCTCTGTTATCATCAGGCAGTTTGTCTTGCACACTTTAAAAGGGACCCTCTGTCATCATCAGGTACACTTTAGAAGGGATTCTCTGTCATCATTGGGCAGTTTGTCTGGCACACTTTAGAAGTGACCCTCTGTCAACATCAGGCAGTTTGTCTGTCACACTTTAGAAGGGATCTTCTGTCATCATCAGGCAGTTTGTCTGGCACACTTTAGAAGGGATCTTCTGTCATCATCAGTCAATTTGTCTGGCACACTTTAGAAGGGACCCTCTGTCATCATCAGGCAGTTTGTCTGGCACACTTTAGAAGGGACTCTCTGTCATCATCAGGCAGTTTGTCTGGCACATTTTAGAAGGGACCCTCTGTCATCATCAGGCAGTTTGTCTGTCACACTTTAGAAGGGACCCTCTGTCATCATCAGGCAGTTTGTCTGGCACACTTTAGAAGGGACCCTCTGTCATCATCAGGCAGTTTGTCTGGCACACTTTAGAAGGGACCCTCTGTTATCATCAGGCAGTTTGTTTGGCACACTTAAGAAGGGATCCCATATTATCATCAGGCAGTTTATCGGTCACACTTTAGAAGGGATCCTCTGTCATCATCAGGCAGTTTGTCTGGCACACTTTAAAAGGGATCCTCTGTCATCATCAGGCAGTTTGTCTGTCACACTTTAGAAGGGATCCTCTGTCATCATCAGGCAGTTTGTCTGTAACACTTTAGAAGGGACCCTCTGTCATCATCAGGTACACTTTAGAAGGGATCCTCTGTCATCACCGGGCAGTTTGTCTGGCACACTTTAGAAGGGACCCCATATTATCATCAGGCAGTTTGTCGGTCACACTTTAGAAGGGACCCTCTGTCATCATCAGGCAGTTTGTCTGGCACACTTAAGAAGGGATCCTATATTATCATCAGGCAGTTTGTCGGTCACACTTTAGAAGGGACCCTCTGTCATCATCAGGCAGTTTGTCTGTCACACTTTAGAAGGGACCCTTTGTCATCATCAGGCAGTTTGTCTGGCACACTTTAGAAGGGATCCTCTGTCACCATCAGGCAGTTTGTCTGGCACACTTAAGAAGGGATCCCATATTATCATCAGGCAGTTTGTCGGTCACACTTTAGAAGGGACCCTCTGTCATCATCAGGCAGTTTGTCTGTCACACTTTAGAAGGGACCCTCTGTCATCATCAGGCAGTTTGTCTGGCACACTTAAGAAGGGATCCTCTGTCATCATCAGTCAGTTTGTCTGTCACACTTTAGAAGGGACCCTCTGTCATCATCAGGCAGTTTGTCTGGCACACTTAAGAAGGGATCCTCTGTCACCATCAGGCAGTTTGTCGGTCACACTTTAGAAGGGACCCTCTGTCATCATCAGGCAGTTTGTCTGTCACACTTTAGAAGGGACCCTCTGTCATCATCAGGCAGTTTGTCTGGCACACTTAAGAAGGGATCCTCTGTCATCATCAGGCAGTTTGTCGGTCACACTTTAGAAGGGACCCTCTGTCATCATCAGGCAGTTTGTCTGTCACACTTTAGAAGGGACCCTCTGTCATCATCAGGCAGTTTGTCTGGCACACTTAAGAAGGGATCCTCTGTCATCATCAGGCAGTTTGTCGGTCACACTTTAGAAGGGACCCTCTGTCATCATCAGGCAGTTTGTCTGTCACACTTTAGAAGGGACCCTCTGTCATCATCAGGCAGTTTGTCTGTCACACTTTAGAAGGGACCCTCTGTCATCATCAGGCAGTTTGTCTGGCACACTTAAGAAGGGATCCTCTGTCATCATCAGGCAGTTTGTCGGTCACACTTTAGAAGGGACCCTCTGTCATCATCAGGCAGTTTGTCTGTCACACTTTAGAAGGGACCCTCTGTCATCATCAGGCAGTTTGTCTGTCACACTTTAGAAGGGACCCTCTGTCATCATCAGGCAGTTTGTCTGTCACACTTTAGAAGGGACCCTCTGTCATCATCAGGCAGTTTGTCTGTCACACTTTAGAAGGGACCCTCTGTCATCATCAGGCAGTTTGTCTGGCACACTTAAGAAGGGATCCTCTGTCATCATCAGGCAGTTTGTCGGTCACACTTTAGAAGGGACCCTCTGTCATCATCAGGCAGTTTGTCTGTCACACTTAAGAAGGGATCCTCTGTCATCATCAGGCAGTTTGTCTGTCACACTTTAGAAGGGACCCTCTGTCATCATCAGGCAGTTTGTCTGTCACACTTTAGAAGGGACCCTCTGTCATCATCAGGCAGTTTGTCTGGCACACTTAAGAAGGGATCCTCTGTCATCATCAGGCAGTTTGTCGGTCACACTTTAGAAGGGACCCTCTGTCATCATCAGGCAGTTTGTCTGTCACACTTTAGAAGGGACCCTCTGTCATCATCAGGCAGTTTGTCTGGCACACTTAAGAAGGGATCCTCTGTCACCATCAGGCAGTTTGTCTGGCACACTTAAGAAGGGATCCCATATTATCATCAGGCAGTTTGTTGGTCACACTTTAGAAGGGACCCTCTGTCATCATCAGGCAGTTTGTCTGGCACACTTTAGAAGGGATCCTCTGTCATCATCAGGCAGTTTGTCTGGCACACTTTAGAAGGGATCCTCTGTCATCATCAGGCAGTTTGTTTGGCACACTTTCTTTATATATCTTCACACAAACTCGATAAATTTCAGCCACATATATTGAGATGCAGCCTTACAATTAAACTGCTTCAAATTTATTCAGAATTGTTTAATTTTTAAATCCACACTCCAAGGCCATAATAGATTAATTGCTTAATTATCATCCCTACCTGCCCCCTAGTTATCATCCTGAAATAAATTACAGGGTAATGAAAAACAAGTTTTTTGTTAACCTGCATGTATAAAAGTATATATATATATATATATAATTCTCCGCTCCCAACGCCCACCTTTTTAAGAAAAATTTGAATGATAATCTAGCAATTAATTTATAATGGCCTAACAGCTAACACTGATAAAACTTGAAAAATGAAATAACAATGTCAAGAGCATTATTTGTTTCTGCTTGCATATAGTCCTTTACCAAGTTTTCTTACATTATGACATTTAATAAAAGTTAGCCTCATCCAATTTGATAAAAAATTCATCCAGTTGAGACTAACAGTGTACCAGTATTAATGTTATCTTACACTCATTTTTTAATATTTCTCAGGCCAATATTAAGGAAGTGTTTGTTTGCTCTCTAACATTCATAGTTATCAAAATTGGATTGGTAGGTAGAGAGAGAGAGAAAAAATTCTAATTGTATTTATGTGATTAAAAACTATCTGTTGGGATTGGTATTGACTTTAGTTGGTATTATTGTTACC
This sequence comes from Panopea generosa, assembly GCA_029582155.1. Classification (NCBI taxonomy): domain Eukaryota; kingdom Metazoa; phylum Mollusca; class Bivalvia; order Adapedonta; family Hiatellidae; genus Panopea; species Panopea generosa. The sequence continues at coordinate 6,075,527 of CM055898.1, forward strand.
TTACAAAACTGCAATAAATGTGCACACAGTTGATCTACTGCTGTCGCAGCTCTACTGTTTAGTGTTTGGTGTTTGGATGCTTTAGTTTAACACATTAACCAGAGCTCCAGATAAGCACTATTTGGGGGTATTTAACCATTGAAATTGCTGAATAAAGCATTGAAATTTAAATTAAGTGATTAAATAAGCATTCATTTGGTTATTCTCAACTTCTGTGTTGATTAGTTTTAAATGGCAATTTGATAAGAACATTCATCTTTACCCTAAACATTTTGAAAATAAGCATTGCATATTAATTTAAGGGGTAAAATACTCATTTGAAGAAAAGTTTATCTGGAACACTGCATTAACTATGTCATATTATCTCATATATTGTTATAAATGACATAATTATTTGTTTTTATATTATGATAGATCTGTTATGTCAAAAATATTAATTGTGTAGAGATTTATAGAGTTTCAGATCCATTAACATTTTATATCAATAGAAATATATTTACATGGACCTATTGTTACAATCATTTAATATAAAGAATGTTCTCGCATACATGATAAGACTGTCTGTCATTTTATCAGTGTGAGAAGTCTCATTCTCATTTTGCAACATACTATAATTATATTTTGTATTATGTTTTATTGTAATTTTGCTCCATTCTTTATAAACAAGTAATGGGTACCATTCTGCAACATGTGTATGTATCTGTAGCTATAGTATTGTAGTACACGGTGCCTTTCCACAGGATACTTCAGTAGTTTATGACAATGTACCATTCTATCAAGGATTTACATAGAAAAGGATAGACAACTCTTGTACCTGCTGACTAAATGTTGATAAAATAGCACACAAAGGATTAATCATTCATGATTTGTGAACGTTTTCACATTTCTATTAATTTTTAGTGTGATTTTTTTCATACTTCCATGTTTTTATTATTGTAATCATTTGACATCTTCATTTTCATCCCCTGAAGAGGGAATAATATATATTCCGAAAGTGCTTGGTGTTTTTTTAAAAACAATTTTAAAGAATTCAGTATTGTTTGTATTAATTAATTATAATAATTAATTTTATTATCTCTCCCATATATATATATATATATATATATATATATATATATATATATATATATATATAATTGTAATACTGTCACATATTTAATAGATTGATTTTGGGAGACAGATTTACAAAAGCTGTAAGCTTTCTTCTGAATACCTTTCATAATTGCATACACATGTGTTAACTAATATGTGATATTTTCACTGTAATTGTATACTATTATGTTTAAACTAATCATTCAGAATTCACTGCTTACAGTTTTTTGTACATAAAATGTAAGCTGTATGTAACATTAAGCATCTTATTATTTTTTGATCATGGAAAATGACCTTGAGTTTAAAAGAAATCAGCATTGAGAAAAAGCCAAATACATTTATTTATTTTTAATGACAATACCGGTATACACTTTTGTAATCAGAAGTTCTCCAACAATGTGAAGCATAAATTGCTGGCAATGGTCTCCTTTGTTGAAAATTTCATTCTACAAAGTAACAATTTGGATTTCAGAAATAAATGGATCTGAATGAGTTGCTTTTTCTTCTCAGTATAAATCGTTGGTTCAACCATATAAAACAATATAATATATGTGATTTGAAATATAATTACAGGATACCAGTCTACAATATTTCAGTGATACCAGGGTACCATTCTACAATATTTCAGTGTTTGAATATTCAATTACAGGGTATCATTTTATAATATTTCAGTGTTTGAATATTCAATTACAGGATACCACTCTACAATATTACAGTATTTGAATATTCAATTACAGGGTAAAATTCTTCACTATTACAGTGTTTGAATATTCAATTACAGGGTACAATTCTTCACTATTACAGTGTTTGAATATTCAATTACAGGGTACAATTCTTCACTATTACAGTGTTTGAATATTCAATTACAGTGTACCATTCTACATTATTACAGTATTTAAATATTCAATTACAAGGTACCATTCTTCAATATTACAGTATTTGAATATTCAATTACAGGGTACAATTCTTCACTATTACAGTGTTTGAATATTCAATTACAAGGTACCATTCTACAGTATAACAGTATTTGAATATTCAATTACAGGGTACCATTCTTCACTATTACAGTGTTTGAATATTCAATTACAGGGTACCATTTCGCAGTATTGTTGTTGGACTGCTGTCTCACCAGTTACTGTTACAGACTGTGGGTTGTATATTACTGGAAGGAAGCAACCAACCAGACAGCTCCATGCCAAGTAAGTGTGGTACATTGTCTTACCTTGATCATTTAACCTAACCACTCTTTCCTGTGATTCTGGAATGTTAATCAGTACTTGAGCACACTCGAGCAAGTAACTGATTACTTTCAGCCTTAAATCAGCACTGAGAGATGAATGACAATCAGATGCACTGCCATATATCACTCACCATTGAGACCGGCTGGTAGGGGATTCAAACTCTTGGCCCCTTAATTGACAGTCTAACATGCTACTGACTGTCCTAACTATACTGCCAATATAAGGACTATTTTTAATTGTAAACATTCAATGGAAGTTATTTGACAAGTTTTAAATAAAAATTAATAGTTTTGATCCAAAAATATCTTCGTTGAAATATGACTCCTGGTGATGAATAATAAAAATTCCATGATAACCACATGTAAATGAAAGAAAATTTTCCCAGAATCCTTAAAATATTTTTTTTGCTTTTAGCAAAACTAAGAAATATTTCTGTGTAGATATTGTCCTTTGTTAGAACTCAACAATGGCAGAGTCTCAAATTAATGTGTCCTCCATACCAAACATTCTGTTTTTATTAGTTTTCATTGGCTTTTCCCTCCAAAATATAAGGGCTCTGTTTTAGTACATTATTGTGATCTGTAAAATTCTGACTATACCATACATCTGGGCGTTCTGTGTTTATGTCATTGCAATGATACTCAGGTGACTATTAAGACCCAAGGGACTCTTGTTCCTCTTCCTTTTGTCATACAAATTAATGTAATATTGCTGAATCTTATCATTAGTTTTCCATTATGACATGTGCATAGCATCATACAGTGACATCTGCATAGCATCATACAGTGAAATGATGTATTTTGCTGGGTATCCTTCTTCAAAGTAATTTTTGTTTAAATAAATCATACTTTTCTGTAGGAAGTATACAGTATAATTATTTATATTTCCAGGAATGTTGTCACAGCTATCTACAAAGAATGTTTTACAACTCTTGGATTGCCTACGCAACTCATACAAGCTGGCTTGTGAGTTTGACCTTCGACCAGGACTAAAGTTTCTTGTCCAAAAAGTTGCCCACACTAAGGTGGCTGTGAATCTTTACAAACAAGCTGGTGCCAGCATGGTATTTTACATTCACACCCTCATCAAAATATGCTCCAATATGCCAAATTTATCTCTGCAGTCTGTGAGAGCTCTTCTGTCAAAAGAAAACACAAAAAGTACTGCTGAATTAAAATCTGAGCTTGGCCACAGCAATAACATTGAAACAAATGTTACTGAAGATTCCAAAGATTTTCCAAATAAAGGTAAAAAAGACACTTGTCCATTAAAAGAGGAAGAGAAAGAAACCAAAGACTCTGATGATGAACAGATAGATAATAGTGGTAATGATGAAATAGATGAGGAAGATGTTGAGTCAGGAGAAAAGTCATTGGCTGATAGTGTGCCTGATGAACTTTGTCATGAATCACACAGTGCTGCGTTCAGTCAGGACATGTCTTCCACTGACGTCACTATAGGTGCTTCTGTCACTGGCAACATTGGCAAAACAAGCACAGTAGAAGAAGTTACTGAGATTAATCTAAGTCAGACGGTTGGTGCTGGGTTAAGAAAAGAAAATGGTAAAGATACTGAACTTAAAAATATTGCCAAAAATGTAAATGCTACTATAGTGGACAATCCTTCACTATTTGTGTCCCAGCTCCAGTGTATGTGTGATGAGTTGTGTCAGACATATATAGATATTGTGTATGACAAGGCGGGTACCAGTTGTGTGGACAACATGGGGGACCAGCAGCTGTTCTTCCTGATTGCGCAACCAGACGAGTTTCCAGAAGTTCAAAACAAACTTGACTTGACACAGCTCAGCAACCAGTTGGAGCAGACTCAGGCAAGACTGCAAGGTCAGGCCGTTACACAAGTTGTCTCTGTACAAGGTCAGTGTTTAACTAGTTAATAAGCATGAACCACCATTGAACAATCTGCAGCTGCCCTAAATATTGTCATTGATTATTTTTAATTTTCAGTGTTAATCAGCCTGCACTCAGATAATGTTTAAACTTCCACATAACACTTGCATGATAATAATATGAAATTCAGCATTGGAGAACCTTATACATATCATTCCATGTGAGAATCATATGTGGCTCAGTTGCCTATGTATGGACCAGTCACCTGTCTTGAGTGACCAGTTTTTCTCCTTACATTGTTTGACTGCTTTAAAGACATGTTCGTCTTATAGTCTTGTTTCAAAGTTAATTGATTAATTACATATTTATACATGTTGTTTGTTCTCCAGAAAGTGCGAACTGAATCCAACAAGTGCTCAGGATATATGTTTTGACTTTACATGGGATATTTTATTTCTTTATGCAGACAACAGTAGCTGAAATGAATTGCTGTAGCGAGCCAATATGAAGTCTTACTGAACAAACTTTAAGCAGAATGAAATAAAATTTACTGCAATAACTATTGTTTTATACAAATTTTTGTATTTGAAAATATTTATTATTACGGAGAGATTCATTTAATGTAGTGATCATATCAACTCAGTAACTAGATACACTCAATTGTTTAAAAAAACAAAACATTTTAACGTTTTAAATGAAAAAAGGCAAAATAACAGGTGTAACAAAATTATGGCTATTGGCAAGATTAAACAATACACTGTGTTTGTTACAGTTAAGCTGATATTTAATGTAATGTTTGATGTTAGATCAATACTCAGAACATGCATAAGGGACATGAATTCTTAACTGTTGTATTTTGATATAAAATGTGCAATTGTGAAAATAATCTCAATTGAATTATGTTTATATAATGTTTATTTATTCGTTGATGAGGTAATAGTCAAACAAACAGTGACACCTAATAATCAAACTGGCAGTCCATATAAAGCCAAAGAAATACTACTACAGACCTTTAGTGATATTAAAGGTAATTCTTGGGGTTAATTAATACAGACTGATATTTTTGTAAATATTCAAGATTCCCAAAATACCACATCGCAAAATTAATCACTTGTACATTATTCTTTTGTACAATAGGTGAGGAAGATGTAGTTGTTCCCCCTCCAGCCTCTGTCAGAGTACAGACAGAGTCAGTATTACCTCCCCTTTCACCAGTCCACTCCCAGGAAAAGAGCAAACGAGAGATGCGGACAGACCAGGAGAGCCGTGTGTATAACCTTGCCACAGACAAACTCATCAAAAATCTCATGACCGAGTATAAGAAACGTAAGAACCAGCACGCCATGCCAACCTTCAGTAAGGTGAATAAAAAGGAGAAAAAGGAGAAGAAAGCGAAGAAGAAATCCTTGGGTGACCCTGTGGAACAGGTCATAGAACAACAACAACACTCTTCTATAATGAAGGTTAGGATAACACAGTGTTTGAGCAGCTTTTTGTTTATGTATGTGCCAAGTTGTAAAAGTTAATGTTTTGAGAACATATGTGATTTTGTGATGAAAAATAAGGTCATGATTGATTTCTTAACTGAGACTGTAGGATTTCTCTAAAAATGGGTTCAGTTTAGTTAATATTGCAGGATCACTTGTGTTTATAATATTGATAACTCCTAAATACCACAGTTAATCTGGTGCAGGTTTATTATTGTGTATACACAGCTCAGGTTGGTAACATAAATAGTTAATTTATTATGCTGCTTGTGAACAATATAAAACATGTGCATGTACATCTGACTGATAATGCTTTAAGCATACGGTACATGCGGTGATGGTATTTTCATTACACAAATTGATTATACTTAAACAGAGACACATACATAATACAAACAAGGTCTTCTGGAGTATAATCATGTGTGATTTAGAGGTATTTTTCCCATGCAGGATTCACTTCAAATTTAATAGAAATACATACCGTATAGATTTTAATTTCCTGTTTCAGGACAGTGAAGCCCATCTGCAGTCCTGGACAGAGCTGCTATGTACGATTCTGGGGCTGTTCCATCAACTGGATGATACCCAGTTCTCCACCCTGCTGCCTACTGTGTTCGGCTGTGTTAATCATCTGGTCTGCCATGCCCAAGACATGCGCCTTAGGGAGGATCTGGCACAGTGGTTACATAGAGTGGGAACACTGTTCACTCTGTCATCTATCAGTGATAGTAAATAATGATCATTTGACCTCAGAGTGTGAAGACAGCATGTTTGGTGTTACATGTATTTATATATAGTTTCATAGGAAACTTTAATTAATCCATTTAATTTATGAATTTTACATATTAGCTAATTAACATTGGAGCACAATGGTGTAATGGTAGAGTATCGAACCTAGGATTGAAATTGTGGTCCACCACCAGGTCCACATGTTTTTGTCTCTAAACACTAACTTTACCCAGTAAGACATCAGCATGATTTGTAAAAATCTATTTAAACTAATTGCGAAGTTAAAACATCCATTGCCTCATATTGATAACAACATATACAGGATACCACAAGTATACAGGCATACCAAACACACACACATATATAAATATATATATATATATATATATATATATATATGTATATATATAACATAACATGTGTATATGGAATACCTCATGTGTACTGCATATCACGTGTGTACAGCATACCATATGAATACAGCATAACATGTATATACAGCATACCACATGTATACAGCATACCACATGTATACAGATTGATTGAATATTTAGCGCCATTTTTACGCCATCGAGGGCTAACAGACGATCAGTTAACCTAACCACTGTTTCCTGGGATTAACCAGTACTCGAGCACACCTCGTCTCCGCAAGTAACTGATAACTTTCCCACTTGAATCAGTGGTGAGAGACAAATGATAATGAGATGCAATGTCGTATATCAATCATCACGGAGACTGTTGCCGGGCAGGGGATTCGAACTCACCACCCCTGGATTGATAGTCGGATGCGTAACCGATGGAGCTAATAGGGCCAGGCTCATATGTATACAGCATACCATGTATATACAACAAACCTCATGTATAAAGCATACCGTGTGTATACAGCATATCACGTGTATACAAAAAACATTCATGTATACAGCATACCATGTGTATACTAATATTCAGCATACCATGTGTATACAGCAAACCACATTTATACAGCATACCACGTGTATACAGCATACCACGTGTATACAACATACCACATGTATACAGCATACCACATTTATACAGCATACCACGTGTATACCGCATGCCATGTGTATACAGCTGTCACATATATACAGCATACCATGTGTGTACTAGTATACAGCATGTCATGTGTATACAGCATACCACATATATTCAGCACACCACATATATTCAGCATACCATGTGTGTACTAGTATACAACATACCATGTGTATACAGCATACCATGTGTTTACATCAATGCTATATAAATACAACAAAATCTGAAAAATTACAGATACAGCATGGATACTTGTGGTATCACAAAATGCATCTTAGCTATATTTGTGAAACATAGCATATGGATAGAGGGCGATATGGTGAAAATGCAGGTCATTCAGATAAAAAAGTAGTTGCAGTGGTAAACTTGTAGGGGACTTTTTTTGTTTGATTAAAAGTAATTTAAATCAAGCATCAAAGATGACCAAGAACAACACAGCAGAAACTGCACCAGCAGAAAATATCACCACCTGGCGTGAAAGAATGGTGTTCCTGTTAGTCACATGTTAGTATACCATAAATTTGATGTACTGTACACTCATTATATTTATTTTATTTCATATATGGTGCAGTATTCTGTTTTCGATCTTCACCTGAATTCGATCACTTTCGAGAATTATGAACATCGCGCACGCTTATTTCAACTTCCTGAACAACTGGCAATATTTACAAATAGTATCCACGTGTTTATGACTATCAACTTCAAACACGTCTGCTGAAAACTGATGCAATACACGTCGTGGTCAATAGTTATAGAGATTTCGCTTGTGCATATCAGAAATTATAAAGGTTCCGGATGAGTGACCTTCTTACAGATTTTTTTTTAAAAATAAGTTTGAAATTAGCACAGGACTGTAATAATTATGTTAAATGTAGAATAAAAATAAGTGAACAGTTGAAAAGGTTTGTTAAAAGAAGTGGATATATAAAGATGCATTGATAAAGTATAAAATAAAAAAAGATATATTTTGTTTTTGTTTGGTTATGATATTATAAAATTAGAAAAATTAAAAAAACCGTATGCAGCCCAATGTCATTTCATTTTGACACATCGCGTCATCCAGTCGTGATCGAATTCAGATGCCGCCATTTTGTTGGACAAATTTTGGGGTCATCGTGATCTACATTGAATGTGAAGACAATGAGCATATATTTGTTATATTTTTGGTAGAAAAGTATTATTTTATAGTTATTTAAACATATACAAGCATTTAGTATCGACATCCATTGTGCATTGAAATATATAACAGCGATTCTTAAGTGATCGAAAACTGGTAACACCATCATACTTTCATGTAAATGTTACATTGGCCTATAGTATAATTGTGCAAACAACAATAAATAATTTTTCTAATGCTTTTTGTACCTACAGTTTATTATAGACTGCATGATAGCACTCTGTATTACAGTCAAATGTTGGAACCAAGAGTTTAAAGTTATAATGAAAAAGAGTCACAAAATCATTTCTGAGTTTATCTTGAGTAACTGTTTGGTTCCCAGTAAGCACAAGATCATCAAGCCCATCTTTCAGGTCTCACTACACAGTTGACTTTTGTTCTATATAAAATATGGTCTAGGATTTCCATGGTAAAAATTCCAATTAGAATATTTTTTGAAGTATTATTTGTTATTAGCAAGAATGTATCCGCACATAAAAATGAACAATAACTTGTTTTTTTTAAAGACAGTGCATTGACACTGTTGGATTTTTGAATTTAAAAACAGAAGTTCATAAATATGGTACATTCATCAGTTAAAATTCTATAAAAGTCTTTTTTTTAACACCAGTGATGTCTTATTGCAGTATGTTATGCCAGCTTTTGCTGCAAGAAATCACAGACCTATGAATCGCTTTGAAAGTATGTCAAACCAAATAACATAGGACTTTTTTTTTAAGTGCAAGAATCTAGCTACTGTGTAGCGAGACCTTAGACATCTGCAGACGAGTATGAATCCTCGAAGTGGGTGTAGTAGCCATTGATCATTTGTTATGTCCATTATTGTTGTTAAATTATCAATGCTGCTGTGGTTCCGCGGCACCAAATAAGTGATAGAAAGAATATCTAACCACTGTCGCTCATGAATGTTTTAAGAGGCGACAAATTGAGTATTAGATGGAATTTCTTGAAACTGCAGTTCTGCAGGTATCAATAGCCTAGGATAATTCTGCATATATATTTGATGATGTTTTTGTCTTCAATTATGTATGTTAATTTGTTGTTTTTGTAGACAGTTTGCCTGGAATTGTCTATCCTGGTGGCATTGTATAACCTTCATGTGTTGTTTAAACTTCCAAAACTCAAATTTATGTATTCATTCATTCCGTTAGTCGTTCAGTGTTGGTGGTGTGAACATTTGAGTTTTAAAAATGTTGTGATTGTTTTAATGCTGGTCTCAAATTGTTGTTTTTAGCAATTGCTGTAAACTGCATGTGTATGTATATGATTAGCTAGAGAATAATTTCAAACTTCCCCAATCTGTCGTGTCTGATAATTCATCTTTACAAAGCATTTAATATGGCCACCACAGGGACAAATTTAGTATTTTAAACTTAAAACTTATGAGTTTAAGCCATCACTGTTTACTGCTCCCATCTGTCATGTCAGATTAGAACTAATGCATTATGGATCTAATGTTTATTCATGAATGATGGCTGTGACTTGTGATTAAGCAGTATTTTTAAATCATTGATTATGTATTATATAACATTAAATACACTGATTTCTAGAAATTTTGTTATAGCTTTACAATTTACACTAAGGAATTTCACCAACATTTTGAATTACATTACTTAACGACGTAAAATTTTGAATCTTAGTTAAGCTTCTGGATGATAATGATTTGATTTTAGACTGGCTCCAACACAATTATTGTTAATTGTTTTACTGTGGTACATTTGATCATAGAATAAATAAAGAACCATTGGAAACATAGTTAAGTTAGTGAATATTTAAGTTAAACTTCAGCAAATGTTAGTGCAACATGGCATGATAGACCTAGTTAAGTTCAAAACTCCTCCAGCTCCATATACTTATATGTCTAATATAAAAATGAGGCAGATGTGTGTCGTTTGTCAACACTGTGAATGTTTGCACCAATACTGATATTCACATTCTGGTTCATTTGCAGATGGTGCGAGAGTGTGAAAGTGTTTCAGTTCCATATTTAAATATTCTAGGACTAACGAAAAATGTTGATTTAAGACGTAATATGAAGTTTTTCTTTTTTTTATTTGATAAATAAATGCAGGAAACATTAACTGTTATCAGTGCACATATATGTAGATCTAAAAAATTTACTTTGTTTAATTATTTGCTATCTAGATTATAATGTAGAGTCATTTCACATATTTTATTTATTTGTTTTATTTATTGATATATTTTCTCTTATAATTTAAATCCTTGTTTGTTCTTGAAAATTATGTACCAACTGATGCAGATTATACTACTATTATAAGAAGTTCTGAATCTGCCCCAAGCATGTCAACTTCAGTAATAAAACTATGTGTATTTGATCTGATTTGTTATTTCTAGTCATTATTAATAGTTGAGTAGGATACCTCATAAACTCGGACTGCAGATGGAATTTCTTTATTCACAACGCAGCATTGTTACAGATTTGCATTAATCTCAATAACTAGCAACAGCGTCAATGCCTGAAGCATAAAAAGGATCTCAGAAAATGTTAGATTAGCTCTTAACCATTTGTTTGTTTGATCACAGAAATCCTATTTCACAATTTTTTTATATACAAAAATCTCATTTCTCTTGAGCATTCCTTTTCATAATCACATTTCTCAGTAAAATTTACTTTATAGATAAATGTTTTACTCTACGTAAACATTTCTCAATATTGTTAGATTTCATTAATTTCTTTGTGCATTTGTCTACATTAAAGTCAGATCATTTATTTTCTTCACACAAATGTCTTGAAGAATTTCTAAACGGAAATCTCATTACCTTATGAATTATTTTTAAAACATATTTACTTTTCCTACAAGTATAGTTGTACATTTCTTTTTTTCACTTTATTTTGTCCTTTTCATACATGTAAAAGCATGTTTTCTCATTTATTTTAATAAATCCCATATCTCATTTATATTTTATGATAAGTCATGTTAAAATCGTGTTTCTCATTTTAAAGTCTGGCAAGTTCATCTTTCAATTCTATTCCTAACTTACCAGGCAAATGCCACAAATCACTATACATATTCTTAATACATGTTTAACAAAATTTCGTATCACACATGTTTCCGCTCAAGTTCATTTCTCAGTTTTATTCTTTAATTATTGGTATATATAATAAATGTATGATATTTTTCTCATCTAAAAAAGTGTTGGCCTCAAAACAATTCCCTTTTGTTCAAAAAATGGATATTGATAGCCCATACTTCTTGTTTAAAAGCTTTGTTTTGGTAACTGTGATTTAGTTTGTAACTGTGATTCATAATGAAATATTGTGCTGTAACTGCAGTAACATACATTTATGTAATCACACATTTGTATAAGGTACCAGTGCATCTAGGAACAAAAATATTACTCGAGTCTCTCATATGTGTACAGGGTCCAAGCACTGTGGTATCAGATACCTGTTTATACTTGCTTTTTGGATCTGTTTGCGGAAAGAGAGAAATGTTCTAGGATTGATACCTCCTGTGTAAGGATACATGGTTTGTAAATCATGTTATGTGCCTGTCACCTGATACTTTAATAAGGTAACAATTAAAGATTGGTGTCTCAAATTCAAATGAATATAAAAAAAAAAATTGTTGAAAATTATGTTAATAAAAAATGCTACACATGTATAAACTGTTACAGGTATCACATCTTATACAGATGAATTACTGCCATATTTATATGCCAGTATAAAACAGTGGAGATAAAATTAATTGATATTCATTACATTAATGTTATCAAGGAATTATATAGAGAAGGAAAAGGCAACTGATTGAGATTGTGTGAGCGCGTGTATTCACGCAAACTCTTTCAATATCACATTTTCAGTTATCTTGACTTTCATTCATCTCAGGAACACAAATTAAAATTCTTACATTGCCAAATGAAATTCTTATCAAAACAATACCACTGCCAACAATTTGTGTTTAGAATTGTTAAAGTACTTCTGATTACAAAAAGTGTATACTGCAGCTAAAATAACATATTACAAGAAATTTTATTATAAACCTCAATATCTTTGATTCACGATCATTTTGCGTGATGCAAACAATTTAAAACATCTAACAGTACATACAGCTTACATTTAAATACAAGAAATGAGTTGCCTGTGAATAATGAATGAATACTTTGCCAAATAATTAATCCTTTGTGTGCTATTTTATCAACATTAAGTCAGAAGATGCAAGTTTCCTATTCTTCCATATAAGTCCTTGATGTTATTGACAGTAGTACATTGTACACAAACAGACATGTATGACATGCATGTAATACATTATTCTGACCCGGAACTTTCATAAAAAGTGAAATCCATTTCAAATTTATTTTGTATTTATTTATTATCTTATATATACTGTAAAATTCCTAATAAATCTTCCCCCTCACCTTCCCTTGATTTTTGAAACAAAATTGATACTTTTCAATACATTCAATTCAAACTTGTATGATTTATTAAAAACTACCAGTGATACCATGTAATCCACATCGTGACACTTTATTATCAGTGGATAGCATATTTGTTTGAATTTCAATCTTTGAAGAAAACAATGTTTAGGCCCAGCACCCCCTCCCCCACACACATCCTCACACCCCCATTTTGGAAACTGTATTGTGTCCAGAGATGTTGATAGTGATATTAGATAGAAAGAAAATTGTTTTATTGATAAACTTGCCATTATTCATTGTTAATTATCGTTAATTATATTTCAAAATGATAGTATTTTGTTTGTTATTTTACATTTTGTGTTAATAGTGCATGTTATTATTAGTTCGATGTGTTACTTTATTCCTGGTTGTATTTATGTTTAAGGTTGATCTGTTTATTGTTCAGTATCAAGAAGAGGCCTGCCCCTCAGTATAAATGTAGAACTGCCTGGCCATATCAGTTCTTGTTTACATCAACATGTTCTTGTTTTTCATTACAGTAACAGTGCAAATGCTTGAGTAAAGATTTTCCTCTTTGAATTTGGGATTCAATGCCATACCCCACCCCCTCAAAAAAAATGTTGAAATATTTATTGCATTCCTTTAAAATTGTATATGTTATGCCTGAAATACATTATTCAAGCTTTTTAGCTTTATCTGAAATGCTGATTCTGCCATGGATTGGATGTTCAACTAATTACATTCAGTTTTATTGCTGAATACCCCAGAATAGAACAGAGCAGTAGTCTAAATATTTATCATCACTAAAATATTAATAATATATGATATTCTATTCTGCATAGTTTTACTTAATGATCTCCAAAACAATTATCACATGTTTTTTTTTGGTTTGGGCTAGATTGCAGCCCATGACCTCAGTTGTGAGAGGTAAGTGGGCACAGGAGACCCGAAACAATCTCTGAACATCAGAATGAATTCAGCATATGATAAAAAAATGTATTCTTAAACTTTTAAAGGGTGCAAGGCTACTGCGTCTGTCTAACACAAAGGATCAATCATTTTAGTTGTGAGGGTCCAATATGGTCCCTAATTTCATGGGGCAGGGTACCAGGTAAATGGTGTTAACCATTTCCCCTCCTCAAAATCTAACGGCTGTCTAGTATCGTATCAGCTGCTATATTGCCAAAATAAAGTTAAGGTTATAAATGTAGGAAATATGTTTAGTAGATGGTCAGAAGAATTTTATGAGCTGTGGTTCTTATTTTACTAGTTGTTTGTGTTCTCGGTTGTGGTTATATAGTTAATCATTAGTGTGCAATAACAATTTATCTTAAAATCTATACAGTTTTATTTTAAAGATATATATAATTATATTAATAAACTCTTTTCAAACTTGGTACGATTTGTTGTTGTTTTCATTCCAAACTATACACCGTGTCCAATAGATGTATCCCTATAGTGTATTCATAAGAACTATAGGTGCCTTCATTTGTTGTGATTAAATGAATGAATAAAGGACTTTATTTAAAGAGGGTATACCAATAGTTTGAAACTAATCTTCCTTGGAGCCCTCTGAAGATACGTGTACATACGTACAAAATACAATAGCAAAACAAAATAGAAATTATTTAAGCATTACAGGAACAGAACAGAATTTTATTGACTTAAACTGCATACAGTTTCTCACAAAGTACATACATGTAAAAATGCATGTGATAGGTGTTTTACACAAAACATAAACTTTATATAATTTTCGATTGTTCATTTACAGGAAGGTTTCTTATTTAAAAGTCATATATGAATTGAATTTGAGCAAAAACATAAATTATTTAATTAAATATTTATTCTTAGTTTAAAGATGAAATCAAACTGCACTATTAAGTAGTATTGCATTTCTTATTTTATACATCTCTGCAATGAATTTGCAAAGATTTAACGGATTCTTTTTTGATGATTTAATAACTTTAAAAATTTAAACATACTTCTTCTGTTTGTATAGTACTTTACATTCAATGAAAACCATTACAGGTAAACTGATAATACAGGAAAAATGAAAACTGTATTAATTTTGAGATTTACGATACTAGATATCAGAACATCTGTTACAACAACAAATAACAAAACCACAATTATAACTATGTACAGTTACTTTTGTGTCATTGTGCGTACATTGGAGATGGTGGCAGTATTTGTGACACTTGCGATAATAATTGTTAAATTTTATTGAATCTTAATATTCGGCACCGTTATGAAGTAGTTTATTTTGTTTGTAATCATTTAACGCAATTTTGACAATCATTCCTGTTTGTCACCCATATTCTGTTCCAATTCTAAATAAATTCCACGTCTTCAAGCATAGGTCAAATTATTTCAGAGTTGTGTCTGTATGCAATGTTGTCGAATATTGAGGGTGGCATAAAATGTATGGCTGTTGGTGGGTCCGTCCGTCTGTTCCCGACGTTCTCTCTTTTTTGTAGGGTGTGTTAGTTTCCCATTACTAAAGGATGGGATCTACCCCACAACCCCAGCACACACGCTCTACAAACTTGGTCTTTATGTATCTTTCGAATGTCAGGCACGGAGGTCCACATTAAACATTGTATCTACATACAATCAGAGATGCATGCGTCTCCCAAACAAATAAATAGCAAACTATAGTTTATTGAAATTCAACGACTAATTCAACTACGATGCTGAACGTGATTAAACAATATAGTAGAAGATAATTTGATTTGAATACTAGTATATAGCAAAAGTAATAGGATACATGATTTTTATAGTCTCGATTAATATTATATTTTTTTTATAAATTAATATTCATTTTTCACGAAAAGGTATAAAACTGTTATTGTTTACAGATATCACAATGCATTGCTTGTATGTGTGAGTACATAGATAATGTATAAACTGTCGGGGGGGAAGCATGTGGGACTATTTCAGACATCCCACTGGCTTATCGAGAGAAGTTACCCCCCTTGATATCGGTGGTTTTTACTACTTACCTGGCTAAACCGTCATATTTGGTTTACATAGAAACATATAGGAGAAATTTAATTTTATCGCTATAACATTTTCATTATTAAATTGCCAACCTATTTCAACGTCTAGCCATTAAGTTGAAAATATAACCTTTATCATGATAAAATAAAAATTAAAATAAGTTTACTCCTTCTTGCTTCCTTTTTTTGATTTTATAACAGCATATATGCTCCTTATATGTTCTATATAAAAAATACTCAAAACACGTTTTCGGCCACTTTTAATGTCTTATAAACCTTAGTTGTGATTTTTTGCCAACCTATTACAACGTATACGTTTATTGCAAATAAAATTCTCTTTACGATGATATTTTAATATAGAAAATATGATAATTGCATCTTGCTTCCATTTTGATTTGAAAATGAGACGACAAAATATAATTCTGATTTATTTTCTGTATGTTCAATAGAGCGTACTATTGAACCCAATACAGCATATTATAGTACCCAATTAAATACAGCATGTATGTCGCTATATCACCCGGCAGATGTTGGTCAGTACCGACATGTTTATATACACATGGTGATATTGCAAGTTATGTGTAGTTTAAAGTGTTGTTTTTATTTATGTATTTTACTTATATTCTAAAGAATAGATTTATATTAATTTCATATTTTAACTAAAGAACCTTCAAAAAACTTCCAATTCAAGTACATTTCTTTTATAAACCAAAACATTATTTAATGGTTTTCGCACAAATATATGTTTTAATGTCTTTGTTATGAAATAATTCAGTGGACATAGAAAGAAAATCAATAAAGATCAAAACCAGTGACTAAATAACAACAATACTTTACGCGAGGCATATTAATTGAACAAAGAGATTTGATAATTTAATTGGTTAATAAGTATGTTAATACAGCATAATTAGCATATCATTGTTTTGAATTACTCGATTTAATGATCTTTTTAAGATAATTTTAAAAATGCGCAGTAGCGCTCTTTTTCTTCTTCAGCTTTTAATTCAAAACTTGGTTGACTGCAGCTTTTACTATAAAGATTAGCAATATTTTACAAAGAACGTTATCGTGTAAAATAATTGTGCTTTACATTGATATGCATAAAGAATGAATGAATGAATCAATCAATCAATCAATCAATCAATCAATGTACAAGTTTAAACGTTCATATAGCTGTTTTGTTATATGACGTGTATATAGCTTAGACAAAAATAAAGATAATAACTATGCAATGAATGGTGTTTTGCGGAACGAAAATAAAATTATTTAAAGAAATATAAAGGTACTGAGATTATTTCATTAAGTTTAGTAATCCGAAATAGATATTCTAACTGCAAACATGTTTTATTTTGTGTATTATTATGTTTGTTTTATAGACATCGCATTGATATCATGTAATTAACTAAATACAAGTTCGTTATGATAAACCAATATAAAATGTTTATAAATATTACAGCATTTTGAATTTAAACGTTTATCTCAGATCAGTAAAGTAATATGTAAATCTAATAATCCTTGTACAAAAAAAACAGAGACCCCCGCCCCGCGTCTGTCTGTTTTTCGGGGAACGGGCATAAGCCCACTAGGACATTAGCCCACTAGGACATTATCCAACTGGACATTAGTCCACTGGACATTAGCCCACTGCTAAATTTGGCAGGGAGGACATTAGCCCACTGATTATCAAAAATGGTTCAAAAATCATATTTTGACCACATTATCATGAGAAAGTATTTTTCAGATCTCATACAATGGAATAAGTCAGCGTTTTTTTATGACCTTAATTACCGACTACCCCTGCCCGAAGGCGAAACTTGTAATTTTATTTTGGGGTAATAATATAATTTGTTAGGATGTAATTGAGTAATTATATTTCAACACAAGTTTGGCATCACACATTTTTTTTAAAATTAGCTATAGAACGGGAGGAAAAATGTTAGCGGTTTTCAAATGTATGTATTTCTCAATTATGCGATGACTTTATTAATTAAATGTATTGGTAATAATTCTTTAAACAACTTAATATTTTTCTTAACTTACCTACAGTTTTAAGTTGTTTTTTTGTTTTTTGTTTTAAAAAGATCCTCTCGTATATTGAAGTGGTATGCAAAACATTTTAACCCGTTGTAACATTATAATCAATAAGATATTATAACACTAGGTTCTTAAAAGAAGTTGTTAAAAAAGACCGGGTCATGTTTTGTCTAAATGGGAAGTATTATTAATATGTGTGACATCACCGTACATTGTCAATTTGAAGAAAAAAATGGGTGACCTCAAATACACGTTACACAAACTCATCTTTACAAAGATTGTTTTGCGTTATATTTATCCTTATCTGTTAAAATAATCGATTGTAATATAATATAATCAGACAGAGGTGTACCGTCCAACAAACGATAAATTGTTTACACGTCCGGATCTAGTTTGGAGTAATTCTGCAAAGGAATCTGAAAGTTAATTTCTGTTTCTGTCAATATACAGTAGCATATTTGCGTGTCGGTAAACTTGGTGTTCTTTGATACCAATGCATTTTGTAGAGACCTCGGTCGTGTAACTTAATAAGAAACGAAATCTGAAATCCAGATTAGTGTCACAGCTCTATTTATTCAGATTACTGAATCCGCTCCTGTTTGTCTCTGCTAATGCGTGTGATTTAAAAATACAATTGTTATCTGTCGGGTTTAGTTTCAATAACTGTAAATGGCGACCTAATAATAGATGTTCATTTTAGAACCAGTTATAGTTAAATGTTAATTGAAAAAAGGATTAATAACAGCTCGGAAAATAAATTCTACGTGAAGGTTAGTAAATCATTTAAGA
This sequence comes from Panopea generosa, assembly GCA_029582155.1. Taxonomy (NCBI): domain Eukaryota; kingdom Metazoa; phylum Mollusca; class Bivalvia; order Adapedonta; family Hiatellidae; genus Panopea; species Panopea generosa. Next base: position 6,094,358 of record CM055898.1, read on the forward strand.
TTATTAAAGAATAAATACTAATGGGGCCGTGGGTTTCATTTTAAACAGTTATGCAATATATGGCATCCAGTTCAGCTGGTGAAAAAAATACCCCAAATGAACCAGAGAAGAACCAACGTCCGTCCGTAAGAAACTAGCAAACATGCTCGCATATACATTAGGCCGAGCTAATATCGAACTCACGACTTCATTGGGCCGAGCTGATACAGAATCCACGGACTAATTGGGCTTAACTGATATCGAACGAACGATCGCATTGGCTGATATCGAACCCACGACCTAATTGGACAGAGCTGATACTTAACCCATGATCAAACTGGATCGAGATGATGCAGAACCCGCGACTTCATTGGACCGAGCTGATACAGAACCCTCGATCTCATTGGATCGAGCTGATATCGAACCCACACCATTATTAGGCCCAGCGGATACCAAACCCGCACCATTATTAGGCCCAGCGGATACCGAACCCATGACCTCAGTAATGATCTTGACACAAGCCTCGGATTACTCGACCACGGGGGGCCCAAGGTTATTACATTCTGTCCAACCAGGCATAACCGGTTGTGCCAGACTTCTCATGTTTGTACATATTTAGTAATTTGGAAATCATCGCAGTGTAAATGTATGTTTGAATGTGAATGTAATAACACACACACCCAGGATAATGTTATAGGTTTTGTTTCATCCGTTTCGATACGTGTACTTTTATTTGTTAAATCAAATTGTCTCCTGTGCTTGAATCATCTAAAAATGAAAGATTCGTTTGTATAATGCACAAGGTTGTTTTTCGTAAAAATGATATACAACACTCTATAGGACAAAGTTTCAATTTAATATACTTCTGTCTCGGACATGTCTCAGTTATTTGTGGAAGGACGGTGGGTCTTTACAGATTAACTAGAAAGGGTTTCTCCACCAACATACATGGATGCCAGGTTCACTATGTTCATCAATCTGTATTCTTATTGCAAAGTTGCAGTTCTACATTGTGTTTTCATGTTCTTAATTTTTACTCTTATTGTTTAATTTAATTCGCGTTCGTTAATTTTATATGTTTGTTGTACTTTTTTATATTTATGTTCTTAGTTTAACAATAAGAATGTAAAACAAACAACATAAAATATAAGATTAAACACCATGGTATAGGTACAATTTAAGAGTTATACAATATTATATCGTTTGATCTGCCCATGAGAAATATTAGCATGAGCCATAGTTGCCCGCCATGAATCATTATTTGGCATTAAATCAAATACAATGTGTCACTAGTTCCTTGTTAGTATGACAGGTCTATTATCTCATTACACTGTAAGTGTGCGTATCAATGGCTGATCTGAAGTTTTACAAATGACTAATTGGATTTATGAATGAAATAAACAAACACAGTCCATTTAAGATTATTTCGTCCGCTTTTGCAGATTTTGAAATACGCATTGAATGCTAACTCCTACACAAGTGCACGTATTTTAAACATTATTTGCTTGACAAATGCTATTCGATCGTTGCCAAAAAGACAAGGAGGCAAGTTTTTAAAGAAGAGTTATTGTGTTTTCTTTCTGAATCATTTTTATCTTCATTTTCTTTAGTTTGTGTTTCTTTATCGTAATAAACATTTCATACCGATATTTTTCGTTAAATGACCAATCAGTCTGGCTGGTGGCTACACTTTTGGACTACTTTAGATATCTGTAGACTTAGGTTATATGATACATCTATGATGTATTCCTCTCATCTCATCCACGACGTGTCCCATTAATAACTCTTTATTTCCGTACCTGACAATTACATAAACTAAATGCCGATACATGTGACCATATTCACCGCCGAATTATATTTAACATACTTAGCACTTGACCAACTTTTTCAATTTAAATAGCTTTGTCGCTGCTATTATCTTTTATATCTTTTATTTCCGTTGTTTTTATTTTGTGCATATTTCTTGTCTTTCTTGATCGCCATGTTCAATTTCTTTTTGATGGTACTAGGCATTTAGTTCAGCGTCTCTTGAATGATTCTTGACATGTCCAGTGTCTCTTTTGTCGTTCTTAACATTATATTCAATGTATCTTTGTTTGTACTTTCCCACCATATCCAGTGTCTATTTAGTCGTTCTTGGGTGTCATGTTCATTGTCTTTAAGTTGTACCTGATATCATGATCAATGTCGTTTTGATCGTTCTTGACATCATATTCAATGTCGTTTTGATCGTTCTTGACAACATGTGTATTGTCGTTTTGATCGTTCTTGACACCATATGTATTGTCGCTTTGATCGTTATTGACACCATGTGTATTGTCGTTTTTGAGCGTTCTTGACACCGTGTGTATTGTCGTTTTGATCGTTCTTGACACCATATGTATTGTCGGTTTGATCGTTATTGACACCATGTGTATTGTCGGTTTGATCGTTCTTGACAATATGTGTATTGTCGTTTTGATCGTTCTTGACACCATGTGTATTGTCGTTTTGGACGTTCTTGACACCATGTGTATTGTAATTTTGATTGTTCTTGACACCAGGTGTATTGTCGTTTTGATCGATCATGACACCAGGTGTATTGTCGTTTTGATCGTTCCTGACACCTTGTGTATTGTCATTTTGATCGTTCTTGACTTCATGTGTTTTGTAATTTTGATCGTTCTTTTCACCAGGTGTATTGTCGTTATATCGTTCTTGACACCATGTGTATTGTCGTTATATCGTTCTTGACACCATGTGTATTGTCGTTTTGATCGTTCTTGACACCAGGTATATTGTCGTTTTGATCGTTCTTGACACCATGTGTATTGGAGTTTTGATCGTTCTTGTCACCAAGTATATTGTCATTTTGATCACTATTGACATCATGTGTATTGTTTTGATCGTTCTTGACAACAGGTATATTTTCGTTTTGATCGTTCTTGACATCATGTGTATTGCCGTATTGACAATCATATCTAATTTCTCTTGGGTCGTTTGCATTTTTGGTCGTCTCAGATGTTCAAGGTCGCCTGATCATAATGTTTAATGTCATTTTGGTCGTTTTAAGCGTCTCGCACCACTGTTACATTTCTTAAAACAAAATCTGCAGCATTTGTCTGGGCTCAGATTATTCACTGGTTCAAGATCTTCAGTTATCAAGGGAAAAAAACAAAAGTTTTTTTTTTTAATTTAATTGTTTTGTTTTCCGGAGTAATATTATGTCAACTATTCGCCCATGATGCAGTGGTCGAACCATCAATTCTAAAAAGACACAGAATTGCCAAGGAATCTGGTATTAACATAAATTTTTCAGTGGTGATTTCAAAATTGCTGATCATTTAACACATGATAGGAAAAATAAATCAGTGACTGCGATATAAAGCCCTGAATAAAAGCAGAAAAAAGAGAACTGAAGTTTTACTACTATTTCCTTCATTTGTTCATTGTCGCTCTTGACATGTCTATTATCGTTTTAGTCATTTATAATGTATTGTTAAATGTGTTTTTTGGTGATTCTTGGCATCATGTCCAATTTCTATTTGGTCATAATTTCCATGTTTACACAGCCGGTCACATTATCTTACTCGGTAAATCGTTTGACTATCAATCTAAGGGTCGTGAGTTTGAATCCCCACCCGGCAACAGTCTCCGTGATGATTGATATACGACATTGTGTCTCATTATCATTCCTCTCTCACCTCTGATTCAAGTGGGAAAGTTATCAGTTTCTTGCGGAGATTGGATGTGTTCAAGTACTGGTTAACCTTTCAGGTTCCCAGGAAACAGTGGTTAGGATAACTGATCGACTGTTAGCCCTCAACAGCATAAAAATGACGCTTAATATTCAATCAATCACTCCATATTTACAGTAATTTGTCACATTTGACCCCCGTGGGCATCAGAGTTTTTATTGCACATAGACATCCAGTTCATCGCCAATTATGGTCGTTTCTGATATAATATTCAGCCTACGGTGTTTTAGTTGTTTTTGGAATCATGTCTTTTTGTTCTTTCATCGTTTTCATTGCCTTGCTTGACAAGTATGTTCATTGTATTTATAATATTCAGTGTCTTTCAAGTTTGTTCACAATAAAGTGGCTAGCAGACTCTGATTTTTACAATGGAATACTGTGGGGAAACAGTAAATTCTCCTTTTCTCATCTAGTAATTATTTCAATCATCTTGTTGACTGGGGCATTGTTTAGTCATAACAGTTGAGACTGGGTCCTTTAGTATCCATAAAGGACCAGAAAGGGCTCAAAAAAGCATAAAGTAGTGATAAAATAGTGAATTTTTAAAAGTCTTTTATATTTGGTTTAAATAATCTCTTTGGTCATTTTCGGTTGTTAAGTTCCTCATAGGCTTAGCCCATTAAAAACTTGAAGAGAAATGACAGGTGAAATCAGAAGAGCATCTTAGTTCTATATAAGCCTCTTGTTTCAGTATGTCATATTGTTAAACATATTTTTATCACTTTTATAAATGTGTAGCTATTCAACATTGGACAAATGTAAACCATCTATTTAACTGGTCATGAAAGTATGAAAAACAAAATTTCTTTGTTGGTGTTTTTTATTTATATAAAACAAGCAAAGCACCGTTATAATTGAAAAATAAGCATTTATTGCTTGATTCAGTTCAAACAATTTTTAGAGCATAATTAAGAAAGCAGTACCTGCTTATAAGCAGGAAAAATACAAAACAACATAAAACCTGAATGTAGCAAATAATATCAAAACATAACATGAAAAGTTCCCTGCAAGTGATGGACATGTACATTGAATATAACATTTACAAATATTATATCAAGTTTTTCTGAGCATTATGTAAATATCAAAATACACACAGTATAATAACATAATTTCTAACATTTGTCAATAAATTGCTGGGCAAACCGTTTAATTTACGTTGTTTTGTTTTTTAACAAATTTGTTATAAATATTTTTTTCACAGCTCAATTATTCTTTCTATTTTGTTTTCCTTCTTTTTTTTTTATTTGTTATATGCATGTTTACTTTTTATAGAAATAAACTTACCAGTAACTGCCATACTCTATATGTACATTTGTTTATGTTGATGGGGAAAGTTCAAATATAACATTGGAAGACTTTTTGAACCAACCCCTTTCCATATTATAATTGTTAACAAAATACATATATTGTATGTTTAAATAAACATGTGCAAGCATGAAGCATGTATGCATGAAACATCTGATAAAATGTATAATTCTCAAAACGACCATAAATGCATATATTATTCAAGGTAGATGTTTTCCTTAAGTGTTATTATACAATAATTGTCTACAGATGAGGTGAATAGCCAGATCTATGGCTCTGACACATGTGAACATGGATCAGGCCCATAGATTTGGATACGGACTTCTGTTATACTGCTGAAATTAGAAATGTTAAGGGCAGATTAATGAAATGGAATGATGTTTAATAAGAGAAAAAGCTACATTTAATACATGTAGTTGTCCTGAATTCCACTAGTTACATGTATTACTACTGGTATTTTGAATGAATAATTTGATACATGGATAAACTTTCTGCTTTATCAAATAAATGTTTACATTTTCAAATTTCGTAAAATGGATTTGGAGTATTTATAAACTGGACTAGAAGCGAGTACCATATCCTATTGAAATATGTTGGTAAATGAAAATAATAAATAATAATATCAATAGAAGTAATAGTTAATGTCAATTAAAAATAATAACGTTATAACATGCAAAATTTTATTATAATCATTTCTGATGAATACACGCCACATAAGCTGTTGTGATTTATACAATATCAGTGGCAGTAACAGAGCTATTTTCATTATCACGACCTTTGACAAACTAAATAATTTTATAACTGCATGCCCATTATGCAGGCATAAACTAATTGCATGCCCATCTTACATACATTAACTAATTGTATGCCCAACTTACACACATAAACTAATTGCATGTCCATCTAACACACCAATAAGTCTCGATTTAGACAAATAAAAAATCAATAATTCCAGGAAATACCCACACAGTGTAGATGCTGACGTCATTGTTTAGTTTTTGTCTACACGATTGTTTTTAAAAATGTGTCAATATTTACGAAAGTCATATAAATCCACACTGGTTGATGGAGAATCTGAATTTGGAACGTTTTAAACGACTTTTACGTGCAAGGTTTGTGTCTCACGATCTTTGCTTCTGAACTTCTACTTCATGAACATGTTTTTATTTCATTTTTCCTGTTGAATAAATTGGTCTGTAGAAATTTTTGTCAATGGCTAGCATTCACATTTAGTAAACATTGTGTTCAGTTGTACGAAATACATCTCAAATCTGAACATTTTGTGACCTAATTCATTGTTTCTGGTGATTGTGGCGCCCGATTAAATTGATGAACCAAAGAAATCTATAAAACAATAAACTGTATAAAACAACTCAGACTAGAGCTTACATTTGTTTTTGTTGTATTTTATTATTTATTTATAAACGTGGAACCGTTGTGCACCTCATTTAAGGTTGTATAATGTTAAACCGACTATCAAAATGTTGATGCTTCTTTTTTTACATGAGAAACGTAAAAGTAGTCAGGCTCCAGGGTTTTATCAAAAAATAAAAAAAATGACGTTGTCCAATGAGAATGCTTTAAATACATATATGATAAAGAGATTTAAATTATTCATCTGTAAAAAAAAATATAGTCCACTGTACAGAACCCTCATACCACCCAGCCCCTTAATTTGTCAGAACTTCAATCACCAACTCTTAGCGATTTGAGCAGAAATGATTCAAATTTTAAAAAGAAGTTTTTTTTGTACACATGAATGCAAAATGAAAAAATTCAGTTTTCCCTATAATATTCCTATGTAAAAGTCACATTACAGGGCCCCCAATATATCCCAGCCCCTTGATATGCAGAATCTTCAATCTTTGCTGATGTAAGGATAATTTATATCAAATATGAACTAGTTTGACTGAAAGGTTATTGAGAGGAAATTTGTGAAATTTCCCAATTTTAACCTTATTGCCCCATCAACCCCCTGGCCCCTTATGGAAATACAATCCTCTTTATTGAACAAAATCAAATGTATTGTTACTAGAAAATGTTTTAGATCTCAAATTGAACAACATATTCACCCAAATAGACAAAAAAATGAGAACTTTCCATTTTATCATAGTATTCCTAAGTAAAACTCAAAGACCCCTTATAGGGCCTCTATACATCCCAGTGTCCCTTGATTTGTACAAACTTTAAACCCATACTCATAGGGATAATCTATATCAAATATGAACATGTTTATCTGACAGGTTGTTGAAAAGAAGATTTTGAAAATTTTCTATTTTAACCCTTTTTTTATACCACCCTGGCCCCTTATGGAAAGTCAATTCTCCTTATTGTGCCAAATCTTATTTTTTATGACTAGATGATACTTTGGAACTCAAATTGAATATTAATTTTGCCTAAATAGATGAAAAAAGAGAATTTTCTGTTTTCCCATAGTTTCCCTATGTAAAATTCTAAGTCCCCTTACAGTGCCCCTATAAAGTTTAGCCACTAAATTCTTATCTGCAATCAAACCCCTTAACATAGGGATAATTTATGCCAAATATGAACAAATCTGAGATACAGGTTCTTAAGATAACGATTTTTGTAATTCCCATTTTTTTCCCTTTTTGGGCCCCTCCTGACCCCTTTAGACAGTGGAACCAAGTCAATTTTACAAATCTGAACCTCCATCACCAAACAATGCTTCTGTGAAGATATAGGCAAAATCATTTCCATTTTAAAAACAATAAATTAATATTTATTATAATGACATGTGTCCCTTTATTGAACCCTTGGGGCGGGGTCATTTTTAAATCAAGGGACATCATTTGAACAAATCTAACGAAAGTATAGTAGGTTATCATTACTACATTAACATTTTGAAAATCTGTTGGGCTGTTCATGTGAAGAAGATTTTTTAAGTTTTAGACTATTTTTAGTAATGGCGGCCATCTTGAATTTCAGATCGAAAAAAAAAAAAAATCTTCTGTATAGTCTCCTATGCAATAGAAACATCCATGTTAAGTTTCAGTTTAATTGGGCAAGTGGTTTCAGAGAAAGTGCTGCTAACAGACGACAGATGACGGACAACGCGCCATCTGGCCTTTGGCAAGGAAAGCTAAAAATTAACCCTAAAATATTTTTTGTAGATGCAGTCCCTTTATATAAAGGTTGTTTTTTATTTAACAGAAGCAATTCACTTCTATATTGTTAGCTGATACTTGCAGCTAGCAGGCATCAGATGTTGGTGTAGGTTTGTCCGGAAGAACAAAAGCAAGTGTACTGTACTGTTGCACCAGCAACATAGAAAGTTTTAAAAAAAAAATAGAATTTGACATACGCAATAATAAGTGTACATCCAGTTTTGATGATGCATTGTGAAGATAAATATGTATATATGAATGTGGCATCAAGCTGGCAAGTCTCTATATATATGCTGGCAGGTGTGTCATCTTTGTTCTGGGACTCTTTTAGAGTACCTTTGATGCAGCAGGTCTTCCATGATATCCAGGCTCTGAAAAGTATATAAAATTTAACTTCCCTTTGTACACTGATTATAATGATTATAGAATGGATAAAACTGCCATTATGTTTAATAAACCGAAGAAACTTAGGATAGTTGTTCCTTCGCTTTGGGTATGTGTGTTTTCTTTGAGTAACACACTTTATCTGCATATGCTTTGTATAAGATCAACCCAATCAATGTAAATTAAATAATTTTAAAGCAGGTACATGTAGGTACACACTTGATATCTCTGGACGTACAAAGATTGAATAAAGAACCCTAGAATTGTAATATCTGTACAGGTGATGAATGTAAAACCAAAAATTATGTGTGCTTACCCGTTTCACTCCAGCATTTAGGAATCTTTCAGCAAACATTTCAATCACTCTGCCGAATGGTCCCAGCCCAATAATGTTGATCCTTCCATGTTGTTCAAACACTGTCCTGTAAAAAAGAATGCAAATATCATCTTTACGATGTAATCAAGTAATTTTTTTCAAAGCATCTGTTTCCAATTTGATTAAGCAGTATATATTATTTGTACACTAATTATAAAAATCATAAAGTTACTTCAAATTGCAGATTTTTAAATGAAGATCATCTTGCATGATAACAACAACATAAAACATTATCTTAAAGTTACATGCAACTTACATTTTAGTGTACATAATATCAGGTCGGCTCCAGTTTAGTCCAAAAGTTTAAGTGAGAAAGTTTGCCTGTTACTTGCAGACAAGCGATGGTTTTACACAGATACATTTCGAGATTTTCCTCCACCAATAAGCTAGATATGCCATATATAACATGTCATGAGTATTGAAAATGACAATAAACCACAATCAGAAAACAACAAAAACAACATTGATTTGTTTCTTCTGTTCAAAATTAACATGTACCCTATTTCCATCCCAATACCAATACTCATCTACATTAGTACACTGGTCAATTCTATTTGCTAAGGATATAATTGGAAGTAGTCACGCGAGCGACACAATATCGGGAGCAATTATTTTTTAAATGAGTGAATAATATATTGTATCAAGTATGATTAACATGCATTATTTATATGCTGTTAATGACAATGCATTAGTGAAACTAAAATACTTGGTTTGTTATATATAAGTTTTTTATTGTTTCAAACTGGGAAAGAAATACAGAAAAGGATTTACTCAAATATATAACTGGAAGACAAATTTAAGTTCACTGTATATTTCTCAAGTACAGGTAATTTGCATACTTAATGCAGCAACTGCTGCTTTTGCAACATTGGTTTTACAAGTAAGGCTTAATCTTGACAGTTTGCATTAAGGCCGAAAAAATTTCCAGCCATACAATTATTGTCTGGTCGACTTTGCATTAATATTTTCTTGTATAAACTGTCTCACCTATATACACTTACCATCTTGGATTGGTTGTGTCAGATGTAAACAGTGATTTCTCTGTCATATCAGCATAATTAGCCCATGTTATATTCCTACTCTCTAATACTAGTCGTCGCTTTTGTAAGTCCAACCATGCCTTTTCTTCCAACAATATCGCTTTCTCATCCAGAACGTGTAACTAGAAAGTGACGAAATGTAAACAATAGGCATGGATCATCACATATTTCAATTTCTAATGTGTCATACACTTTTATTTCAACCATATTACCATGCTTTTTTCAGGAGAATTTATATGTAACCTTTGGCAGAAAACACATTCTTTATTCATCAACTTTCAATTTGTAACTTATTTTTCATATTAGGGAAGATAAAACGATGCCAGGAACACTTCTTTACACTATACTAATTTGTTTTTTTTAGCTCGATTGCGATGAAAGCTCAAAGCTTATATAAACCGCTCTGGAGTCCGCTTCTTGGGTAGAACCAGTACTGAGTGTTAATTTATGAGAGGCATCGGGTTGACCTGGGGATCGAACCTGCAACCTCTGGCGTGAGTGGCCAACACTCTATCCATTAGACTACCGCCCCGCTTAACACTTCTTTGTCAGATAGATATAAAATCCCCCTTTAAGCACCCAGTTTCAGCTGTTATGACTAAACAATACTCCAGATCTCAAGAAGATTAAAATCATTCCTGAAATAGATGATAATATGAAATGTCACTGGCAAGTGTCACATGTCCCCAAATGGTCAGTTAAAATAACAATACATATGTATATTTTATAATAGATGCAGGTGGGATTTAAATGTATCAGTAAATATCAAGAGTTATGGACTGACATTTCAGACTAGACACGCAGTTTCATGTATTTTTACATTAAAGTGTGACCTTGGCCTTTGTGTGACCTTGACATCTGATATACTCGGTATTTCACAGGTAAATGCAGGTGACATATTATCATGACATGTTGATCACTTGTGTCTAAGTTATTTTAAAATCCCTCCATGTAAGACAAAGTTACAGACAAGACAAGAAATATCAAACAAACTGAAAGTGTGGCCTTGACATTTGAGGTAAGGTTCTTGGTCTTACATGGGACATGTCTTCATGTCATGTCGATCAATTGAGCCAAGTGCTTTTGAAATCCATCCATGTATGACAAAGTTACAGATTGGACTTGAAATCTCAAACAGACTCTTAGTGTTGTCAAACAAATTCAAAGTGTGACCTTAACCTTTGAGGTAAAGATCTGGGTCTAACATGCAACATGTTGATCAACTGAGCCAAGCTAATCCCTCCATATAAGACAAAGTGACAGACCAGATACAAAATATCAAAGAAATTGAAAGTGTGACCTTGACCTTTGAGGAAAAGTTCTGGGTCTTACATGCAACACTTCATCATGTTATGTTGATCAATTGAGCCAAGTGTGAAATCCATCCATGTATGATAAAGTTACAGATGGGAAACAAAATCTCACACAGAATCAAAGTATTGTCAAACAAACCCAAAGTGTGACCTTGACCTTCGAGGTATGGGTATGGGTCTTACGTGTAATGCATTGTCATGAGATGCTGATGAATTAAGCTAAGTGTTTTTTAAATTCATCCATAGGGTACAAAGTTAAAGGCCGGACACAAAATCTCAAAAAAAACTGAAGTGCTGTCAAACAAAGTTAAAATGTGACCTTGACCTTTGAAGTAGGAGTCTGGGTTTACACAAGACACGCTGTCATGTCATGCTGATGAATTAGGCCAAGTTACAGACCTGACACTGTATCTCAAACAGACTAAAAATGTTATCAAACGAACTTTAAGTGTGACCTTGGGAGTCTGGTGTTACATGCTACGAGTCATCATGTTATGTTGATCATATGTAGCAAGTGCTTATAAAATCCATTTATACATGACAAAGTTACAGGTCGGACACGAAATACCAGATGGAAAGATGGACGTACAGATAGACACTGCAATTACTATATGCCACCCAAAAACTTTTGGGGGCATAAAAAGAAAATTTACCATTATCCTATAGTATTCCTATGTCAAAATCAAAGTCCCCTTATTGGGCCCCAATAGATCCTATTATTATGTATCATTTAAGTCTGTGATATTCATTTGAACATATGATAAATTAAATTTACTGTGCAAGTTACAATATAATGTGATATATTTAATCAACTTGATACTGATATTGCAAGTGACAGTCTACTCAATTATTAATAAGTTAATAGTGCTATTAATTTCTATGATAATTAAGGTTTTGATTGACTAATTGCCTCTGTACATCATGCTAACAACACAAAGAACCACAATGGAAATAAGAGTTTATTTTTTTTTGTTTTATCCTTAGTGGTGGTGTACATGCCATGGCTCACTATGCCTCATATATGTAATAATTATATTTTAATATACATGTTGTTTTAATTGTCCATATATGCATTCATTACCAAAATAAATCTATCTATCTAACCCTTCCATTTGAACAAAACTCTTACTCATAGGAATGATTTATGCCAAATATGAATTAATTTGGCTAAGGGCTATTCCATTTAAACATACAACCCACCCATGGAAAGCACTTTGAAATTGGACCCTCCCCCATCCATGGGTGGGATGTATGTTAAAACAGAACAGCCCTAATCAGTTTTTGAGAAGATTTTTGAAATTTCACAATTTTGTCTCTTTTAAGTTTTTGGGCCCCTGCTGGCCCCTTATGGATATCAAATCCCCTTTAAAGTACCCATTCTCAACTATTATAACTAAACAATGCTTCCGACATCAATATGATTGGAATACCAAAAATGGATGAGAAAAACATAATTTCCTGTTTTCCCATACTATTCCTATGTAGAAATCAAAGTCCCCTTACTGGGCCACCATAAACTCTAGCCCTGTTATTTGAACAAACTCAAAACCCCTACTCATTAATACCAAATATAAACAAATTTGGCTGGTCAGTTTTTGAGAAGATTTATAAATGAAAGTTCCTTTATATAAAACTGTCCCAGGGTGTGGGCCAATTTTGACCTTAGGGTCAAGGCTTGAACAAACCTGAGAGAAACTGATTAGCTGATACTACCTACAAAATATCAAAGCTCCAGGCCTTGCACTTTCAGAAGATGATTTTTTAAATTTTGAATAAAAAAACCCTGATAAGGCCCTGAGTCAGGGTCTAATTTGACCCCCGAGTCGTGATTTGAACAAACTTGAGAGGGCTTCATATCACAAATTTGGCTACAGTTGTTTAAAGCAAAAGTTAACAACTGGAAAGGGACACAGGGCGATCACAAAAACTCACCTGTGAGCTTTTAGCTCAGGTGAGCTAACAAATGGTTTGAATAAATAAACTTACTTTACGCAGAATACTTGGTATAACATTATCACACACAGCGATGCTTCGTCTGTAGTTGACACCTTTCACTAAATCTAGTACCAGCAACACAGAAATATAAACATGATGATATAAGTATCAAATTCTAAATGTGTTATCCATCATCCAAAAATACATATAGATTAAAATATAAGTACTCTAGGTATGTTTTTGTCTTTCTTTTTTTTTACCACACAACTTGATATTTTTTTAATGGGATTTAATAAGGCCATTATCAACACATTTCAGGTTATATATATGGCATAACCTGTTTTATTGGTGGAGAATGAATCTGAGTAGAACTAACGTCCTTCTGCATGTTACTGGCAAACTTTCTCTCATTAAGCTTTTGGAGCGAGCGGGACTCAAAACTATGACCTTAGTGATGAGAGGTAAGTGATCTTGAAACAGTGGCTCGGACCAATGGGCAACTGAGGATCCCAGCAACTTAATGAAACTTACTTTTGTGCTAGAGTACACATGATATCAAATAATGAAATTTTGGACAATTCATTGACCATAACTCTGACATATATAACTTAATGTAATGATTGAAAAGTAAAATATATTGGTCTTGATAGAACTAAATTTTGGTTATTTTGCCATAATTCAAATATACATGTAATTGAAGATGAGTTACACTTCTTTTTCGAATGCACAATTTATGAACACCTTAGAATAATATACTTTAAAGATGTCTGGCTAGGATCTAGATCTTTAAATCTATTTTATACAATTATGTCCTCATCAGACAATCATGATATAATTTCTATCTCAAAGTACATGTGCTTGTTAAATGCTTTTGATAAAAGAAAACTACAATTAGAAAATATAACTCTACATATGTAACTTAACAAATTACTTATTTAATGTAAGTAAATGTTTAAACTTTTTGATTGTTTTGTTCTATTCTACTTGATTGTCACTCCAGTATATGTTTATATAATATATATATGTTTATATAATATATATGTTTATATAATGTATATGTTTATATTATGTATATATGTTTATTGTATTTTGGGCCAGTGTCCTATATTGGTATTATTACTGAATAGTCAAGATAGTAGTATAATTACTACAAATGTAAATTTATTGGAGATCTGATAAACCATGTAGGTGCAATTGTCTATACATGCATACAGTAAAAAGTTAATGCCAAACTGACATTGGCGACACAGAAATTAGAATAGCAAATTTCATGGTGAGTTAAAAAAATAGCTGCAGAGTGGTTTTTAGAGATTAGTTCTAAAAATTATGATTTTGTGATTTTTTTTCACAGATACACTAAATAAATATATTTTCAACTTAATTTATTTAATATTTATATAACGTTTCAATTTAAATGACTTAAATAATGAATTTCTTTAACAATATCTGAACTCACCTTTTTTTTGTTCTACCACATCTAGACATTTAACAAACTTTTCTTTCTTGGATGGATACTGCAAAATAATAAAAAATTAAAACAATTTAAGGACAAAGTTGCTCACCTAATTTAACTTATGTCACTTCTTTTCAATATTTTAATAGAATTTTTTTATACCTTTGACAATTATCTGTTTTCCCATATTATTCCCATGTAAAAACTGATGTTCCCATTACACGTCCGATATGGACAAAAGCCAATGTATCTAGGTTTTTTCCAATTGTAGATCGAGACAAATATGAAAATTTACTATGGGTCTCCCCTGAAGTCCTAGAAAATGAAATAGATAACATCGCTCATTTAATAATTCATTTGTACTATTATATTATATACATATCCGGTGTCATCTGTAGGCCCGCAGCCCGTGCCTACCATACCTGAAAGTAAGCTATTATTTGTATAATACCACTGATATAATTTTAATCATTTGCTTGGTATAGAAATAACTGCAGCTGTTCAGTGTTGGTAGTGGTGTATATTTGCTTTACTTTGAGAGAGAGATGTGAAACAAAATTCCTGTATGAGAGTGTATACTACCAGCGAGTAAGCTAGGGTAATGTCTCAATATTAAGTACCACCAATTTCTACCAACTTTGAATGAAAATAATAGTATAGTGAGCAGAACAAGTGTTGATATTTGAGAGACATCAAGTTGAGCTAGGAATCAAATCCACAACCTCTAGCATCAACACCCCATTCTCTATCCACAACAATAATTATATTTGCTTGTTCCTCTACACTGGCAGTCAAAAACCTATTACAACACAGATAGTTTACACATATTCTTTGATCATAACCTGTTTCTACATTGGAAAAAGTCCCTCCAGTGACTTAATTAATTATCAGTAGTATCTTACTATCTTGTCCCTCCTGTGGGTGACGGTGGTTTCGTCAACCTACCAGTTCATCTATCTTAATTTTGTGTTGAAAACAGTTAGTGGTTTCGTCAACCATAAGTTAGTATGGTGTTATGTGCCAATTAACCAGGTTTGATAATCCAATATAATATACAGCATGAAGACTGACAGTTGTGGATATATGAGCACCAGTTATAGTCTATTGAACAAACTGGTGCTATAATTAGTATGTCATTGAAAAATAATAAGTAATAAAATATTCAATATTATTTTATTTTTTATCAAATAATAAAATAATTTTAGCCAAAACTCTAATCATTATCATCAACATTGTCAATTCAAACAAAGCAGCCTTTGAATTAAGTTAGAACTACACATGCAAACTGAGAAATATATGATTGTTGTGATTTTATTGCCAAAATTTTTCAAAGTCAACATGTGCAAACACAAACTGTTAATTAGTAGATTATTGTTTTGCCTAAACATGTGTGACAACTATTATAATGTAGACGAAACCATTTCCGGCTCACTATATAAATTAAGGTAGACAAACCGGTACGTTGACGAAACCACCGTAATTCCCTCCAGTCATGTCATGATGTGCATATATATATTTTTGTCACAGATTTGAACAAGCACACCATACCAGTCATGGATAGATATTTTTGTAAAAAAGTACACACTTTCGTGAAATGTGCGTCTGCGACAAACTCCATGGGATATTTATACACATGTCTGACGTTTATTGTAACGACCATATCTTGACCCTACTCGATGGTTAGTATAAAAACAACGGACAAAACTTACATAATCTTGCGGTTTGTCATCCGTCAAACGCTCATTATTTTTAGTTCACAAAGCATGTAGCTTGACATGGATCAATATTTGGACTGAATTTGTTTTCTAAAAAGAGAGTTATCTGAAAAGACTGTATTGCCTAAAATTACATTTATTTTCCACTCTAATATAAACAAAGATATATGACAGTCTACCATATACCCGGATGAGTCTAGAAAAGAAATGGTTTAATGTTTTGGATTTACTGTTGATCGATCCATATTCTACCTGCGGCTCGGATGTAGGTAAAACAATCAGTAGTACAGTCCATTTATTTGATCACCAATAGATCACTTCTAAAACACATTTAATATCTTTCAAGTAATATAATGAATGAACCACTAATATCATTCAAATATATAATGAATCACTTGTGCAAAAATATGCTATACATACATGTATACAAAACATTTTTATAGTGCAAAAATTATCGTAAGCACAATACTCTGTTGCGCTTCACACAGTTGCATAGAATTATATACACAGTCCAACAATAATTATGCACATAAAAACTTCACAGTCGTATCAAGGACCAACTACAGTTGTCTTGCCATTTTCATTCAAGTTCTTGGCACTATAAAGTTAATTTCATCAGATGTTCTTGATCATTATTTTCGCTAAACATGATTGAGCAAATCCTTCGAATAAGATGGAGCTGTTCCCTGTACAATTCGAAAGACAAGAACCAGTATTTTGTACATTATTCTTGCCCTTACAGGCAGCGAGTGGAGAGACTTTAGAATTTCACCACTAGGTTGGTCATACAAACCACTGTGATAACTGGTATCAGGACATTTCGGCCCCTCAACATTTTGACCCCTTTTTATTAAGACATTTCGACCCCTCATTTAATTATATAATTTATATTATCGTTTATATGGGTTTGTGTAACTGTGTTAGTGTATAGGTGTCAGTTAATGAATGAGCACTTAAGTGTAACAAAATACATAATATTACCATTCAAAATACGATAACATTCAATAAAAAAAACATGCATATATATGACAAATAATTGTATACACTTATCATTATGTACACTTTATCAATTTAACTGTTTTTATTTTGGCACTCAACTAGTCACTTTACGTGCCATAAACATCACCGATCCTTTTCAAAAAATCTTCACAAACTATCTCATGTTAATCATATTTGTCCCAGAGGTCCATTATCTTCGCGTCCATGTTGACGTATACTTGACGCCAATTACGCCCAATAGTGACCTCTGTCACTAGCTGCATTTGGATGTCGATGAGCTTGGACTCTCCCGGCAGCAAAGTGACAAGCACGTACATTGGAAAAGCAACACGTCCTGCCTTCCCATTCAATCGTCAATGCCAACCTGAAAATAAACAAAAATAACATTTGTTTATTAGCATATCAAACACAATATATATATAGATTCTATTTATAGACTTTCCCGCAGTTTTAACTCTACACGGGAAATCATCACCACTCAAATGTCTTAAGCAAATGGGGGTTGAAATGTCTAGGGGCCAAAATGTCCGACAGCCTGACAACCCTGGCTGCATGATTTTCGATTTTTTGATGTTTCTCAATCTGATAGGCAGGTATATAAGTGAAAAGTCCATTGCAGAAGTCAGTGTGTGAATGACTAAGTCCATGCACTAAGATTTCTGTTGACTTTTGTGTAAGGTGTTTGTGAATACCTTTTAGATTTCTAAGCTGGGCATTTGCAATCTGACATTTCTTTCTTATATGAAGGTCAAAATTTAAAGTAATCTCCATATATACTCTAAGATCTCTCACATGATCAACACACTTGATCAACACAGCTCTCGTTTAAAAAAGCAACACTTATTATGTGGAACATACCACTCACTATTTATTTGGGGTTAATACTAAAACCCAGCCAGGTTAAGCTGACCTGGCCACATAATGGCTGCAAAGAACGTGCAAATGTGATGTATGTAATAGTGAAATCTTGTTTGTTATTTTTAATTGCTTGTATGCGTAAAACTTAGATTTTTTGCATTTCAATTTGAAATCTGGATGCAGACGTATGCGACAGATAATGCGCATATGTGAATCTCGCGTCTTAGGGGCATGAATCTGTGGAACAACAGCATGAGCACTTTTACCCAATTAAAAATTTATGTTTTTCTCCCAATTAAGGCAATGTTATTATTGAAATTTATGATAAATAATGGTTAAAACTTGTTTTAAACTACGTTAAATTATTTTCCAGTTTGCTAAATCCTTGAAAAAAACACAATATTTCCTATAAATCACACAGTTTTTCCCCAAATCCAAGACTCTTCCAAATTTCCAGAAAAAATGCTCTGTAGTCTGTTATTATAAAAAAAATTTTTTTTCATGTTTCAGTCAAATGATGACAGAACAAGCCATGTTAAACGAGGCAGCAGATAAAGTGGATGAGCTATTAAAGGAAAGACAGATTCCAAATCCCAAAACTGAGGATATTGTAATTAATTCTCATGAAAAAGGTAAAATTGAACGAAACAATTCCGCAGACTGTAATTCTTTAAGTCAAAGTAAAAAGGAACAGAAACTGGATAGATTTTTACGAGAAAGACGAGGGCATGGTAAGAGACGTCGAAGAAAAATAACTCTTTCAGATGTAAGAGCAGAAACAGCCAATATTTTGGAGGAGTTTTTAAAATCTCAATTACAAGAGCAGTCTGTACAAACAAAGTCTCCTGAGAAGTATCAGCGATACGTTGAGGTGAATGTTACAGAAGAAACAACACCTAGTGGTTCTAGTACAGGCTACCTAGCTTCAAACAGCAACCTACTCAGAGAGGATTCTATACCATATGCTGATGATAGTGATTATGAACTGAGGAAAACTGGAAGCTTACCTCACGATGATTTTTTTGAAGGAGTAAAAGGTTTAGAAATACACCATGGAAAATCAAAATCAGCACCATACCCGAATGTTGTTGTTGAAAATGAGGGTGACTACATTGACTATAAACCTCAGAAGCGTCCAGTGCCCCGCTCTCCCCCGCCCCCTCCCCCAGGCACCCCACATTCCCAATCAGATGAGGGCTCAGAGGGTAAAGATTTTTCATCAGTGCCTTATGTTGGAAAACATACAGATTCCAGTATCCTGTACTCTACTGATTCTCTGAGCATGGATCATAATCACAGTCCACAAAGACGTCCCTCACCCCCGAAAAGACTCACTCCACCTAAAGCCCCAAATACTCTTGATTTACCAAGGTATGATCATAAGCAACATGTCGCTAAATCCCACAATGGCTCAGCAACTAAATTCTCATCCCCTGATTCTGGTAAAATAAACACACATGGTTACAGAAAACAGAGGATTTCTGCATCGACCACAGAGACTGACAGTGAAGGTGGGTCTGATCCTTACATGCATGGCAGAAAGAAAAAATCAGTGTTTAAAAAAACAAAAGAAAGACTGCAGACACTATTAAGACTGCGTGGGAAATCACAATCCGCATATGATGAAGATTTTTCAGAAAATTTAGATAATAGAGAAGATGTGATAAAGAAAAGATTCAAAAATAAAAAACAAAAGAGTAAAAAACAAAAGGAAGCAATGAATGGTGATTTGGATGAGGCAGATATGCTGGAACCTGAAGTATTGGAAGATAGACACATACATCGTAGTAGACATATCCATCAAAGCCACATAAAAGGTGGTCAGGGTTTGATGAGAGAGGAAGATTGTACAGAGGTGACTGACATAATGAGTGATTCGGAGAAAAAACACATAGAGAAACACAGTAAAGTGAAGGAGAGTTCAGGAAATGGCAGAGGAATTATGGGACGTATTAAACGAATGACATTGAAAGATAAAGGAAAGAAACATTCTATGAAAGGTTTGTATTTATTTTTTCCTGTATGTAAAAAGACTATCAGAGGACAAATTAAATACTTAGTAATTAACTAATAACTAAATATATATATATATATACTTCTATAGAAATATACATCTTTTTGCCCACTGTGGTATCTGTAAAAACAACAGTAAAAAAGAATATATTATGAAATTATTTATTTCTGGTACATGTATGAAGCATATGTATATATATATTTATATACATACTAATATGAATGTTATCAATTACTGATATTTTGATTTAAAAAATGTAAGCTCATCTGGGCTTTTGTGACCACCCTGTGTCATCTGCAAGGGTTGTATATATATTATTTCTTAAACACCTTCGCTTCATACAAATATCATTGAAACATCATTTGGTCAAGGAGATTCAGAGGCAGTAGGGATACACAGAGTCATAAACCAGTATTCATTTATACCTTATTTACCCCCATTGTCCTTGGCCTAAATAAGTTTTAAACAGCTGGGTGGCAAGTAATATGGCAAATACTGTATCTGTTTTTCACTCTAGGTTCCAAGTCACAAGAGGTAGCTCTGTCTGGGAAAGGTAAAGCAGCTGATAGTGCCTCTGACTATTCCAGAGCGATCTCGGTACCCGGCCATCATAGGCATCGAGATACTGGTTTTGATTTTGCTGACGATGCTGGTAGCCATTTGCAGATTGATGGTAAGGGAGGTTACTCTGTAACAAGCATGGAGAGATTGAGACCCACTGGCAGCAGAGAGGAAATACATGCCACTCAGGTGGGTATTAAAGTTATTAAACATTTTTAACATTGTTTAGCACATATGTATCATTTTTGGCTTTTATAAATCATCTTTAGTTAAGGTATCAGGTGATAAAAATGGTAATTTTTTAAAAATCTATCGGGTTCAACAAATTTAAACCAAAACTGATTTTAAATGCCAAAATCAATGCATACTTGGTGTTGCCAAAACTGCAACCATTTAATAGATACCATGCAATGATTTCTGACAGGTGTTAAATCGTATTGCGATAAAACTTTCAGGATTTCTTAATAGGCTTACCAAGTTTTAATATAAAAAGGTAAGCTACAAAGGCTACTTCCACTAGCTACATGTACATAGAAGTTGTCTGACATTAGATAATGTTTCTTCTAGGTTGTGTCTAGAGCTGATGACATAAAGCGTCATTCTAGTCATTTGGATATTTTGGACCACAGCGGGACGATGCTTGATCGATTGTACTTTGATCTCGATGAAGATAATAATTTCCCTCATAATAAATCATTTGACTTCAACCAAGAAGAATATGTGCACGAGAAAAGGGTCCGAGGTGGAGACGGGCGTGTAAAGGTGATACGAGATGGAGAGACACACGACCATATTGAGATCTCCGAGGATGGGGATACAGGTATAGAGCTGCCAACCAAACCTAATACTGTTATAATTCTAGTCTAGGTTTTAAACATTCTACCCTTGAAATAGATGGAAAACCACAAGAGATTGTAGATTTGTTTATACCAATTGTATTTTAGCTTCATTATGAAGTATGTTCAGGGCTTTGATATATGAATCACTAGTCTGTTTCCTGGGTACAACCAGTACTGAGGGCTTTGATATATGAATCACTAGTCTGTTTCCTGGGTACAACCAGTACTGAGGGCTTTGATATATGAATCACTAGTCTGTTTCCTGGGTACAACCAGTACTGAGGGCTTTGATATATGAACCACTAGTAGAGATTAGAGGTATCTTCTCAAGGACAACACATGCTTTTGGCCTAAAATCAAAACCACGGCTCTTCAATTTTGTGATTTGATGCGCTTCCATTGGACCAAGTACTCTTCTTAAATCATTAAGAAGTTTATGTGACGGCATAGAAAATCAACAATGGACATAATGCTGTAACAAACTTTAAGTAATGAACAATTGTCTAAAAATCAGTACCTAACTGTATTCATATATAAGATTTTAAAGGTACATTTTTGCGTGTGTTCACCATGTTGAAATATTGTTTTGGCAGGTTATTTTTAGTTTTGGCTGTAAAATATTTATCTTTGTTTTGAAATATTTGTTCTTTTTAAACCCATATATATTCATTGTTAATGTTTTTAGCATGCCATAAATTCACTTTGCTAATTTTTTATTGAAAACCTAAAAGAGGATACACCGCAATTTAAAGATTTATCAGAGGCTGATAAGGACGACTTGTACGGGAAGATTGCTGGACGACTGGCCGAGATCGGAGATAACTTGATGACAGAGAAAGAACAAGAGCACTCTCGGAGAAGTTCATCAGCTAGTCCACGTGGTAAAGTGGTACAATCGTCCGGAGAAAAAGAGATCAGTCCAGATGAAGGTATTTGTAATGTTTAGCTATCTATCTCACTAAAGTAAAGAAAATGAGGGAAGAATATACTTTAGAAGGATGAACTACGAAAATAAAAAAATGTAATGAAGAGAATTACATTTATTGGCCATAAAGAATAAATTTCAAATTTAACACAATTTTTGCTTGTGTATGGTAAGGTTTGCTATTTAAATACTTCAAAACTTAAACAATATTTGTTAAATGATATACCAGTTTTTAGTTTGACTATTTGTAGAATAGTGGATTTGTAGAATAGTTGGGCTATTGTAATTGCGTCGGCGTTGGTTTTTCAGATTAAATCTTGTCATGTAAGATACCTATGCAATCACTCATTGGATATGAATGAAACTTCACATATGTGTTCAACATCATCTGGAAAACTCATGGAGACATTAACCATAACTCTTTTGATTGCCCTTTGACAGAATTATTTCTCTTTTAGACTCATTTTGTTACAGTTTTTTATCAGGTTTAAAGTTTTCAGTACATGTACAGGGCCTTGAGCTTAGATGTTTTGAAAAATAGGGTCAGTTTGTTGCCCGCTCTCAAATTATTTCAAAACAGTGACCAAGGGGGGCAAAATTGGCCAATCCCAAATGTCAAATTTTACATAGTGGTGTATAGGGAAAACTTTTTCTTCCAAAAGTTGAAGGCCTGGAGCTCAGATATAATTTTACAAAAAATCAAATCCACACTATCAATTATAATGCGACAAGTATTGAATGTGTGGCATATTATTGAAAAGTAATGAAATAAATTAAAATGATATGAAGTAATTGTATTGATGACGTATGAATCCTTTAATCAGTCCAAGTTGCATATACTGCATGTATATACAGGTGCTGGTCACAATCTCAATTTTAGGCTGCTTAAGACAAGTGATTGCTTAAAAGAGGTGACTGTTTACACAGGTTTGACTGTACATAGTCACACAGTACATGTATCTATATTGTACTAGTAGTATGTTAAATGACCATTTATACTAAAAAAGAGATAATGACCAGTGCCTGTGCATGTGGTTTATACATATTAAATCTTATAATTCACCTACACATATACATATATACCTACATGAATGTTCATATTTCAGAGATCAAGAAAACAGTTCTGAGTCAGTTGGAGATGGAAATCAGAGATGAATTAAGGAATTTTGCTGACGATCTGGATGCCAGGGTACGATATTTCAATTTTAGCTTGACTATTTAAAGAAAAATAGAGCTTATGTTGTTGACGTCACTTTGATATCTAACCATATAGGCACTAGCGGATTGAAAGAAAGAGGTAGGAGTCAAGATTTCACCCAGAGTTCTTATTTAAATGAAAACAGTGAAAAAGATAAACTGTTTCTTGAAATTTGGGGACCTAATCTACCCACTTTGAAGTTTTCCCCCTTACTGAAAATCCTTGATCTGCTTTTGTTTATCTTTAGTTCTATAGCTCTTTTTCTAGCTGAGGCAAATTTATATCATTATTGCCTTTTTAGCTTGTCAATTCGAGGAATAAAGAGAGCTATTCTACTCAACCGGACGCCGGCATCCTACCTTGGTTAAAGTTTTGTGTGCAAGTCCCTCAGTAGCCATTTTCATGTTTTTCATGAGAGACAATTTTATTACAAAATATATCATTTCAAATTCACTTTCTATTTGATATATTTAAAAATAGCATAATGACATTCAACTTAAAAATCTGCGTATATGGATATAAGTATGGGTCTGAAGGAACAAACGTTAACAAGAAAATGGCTGGAACCATCAATCAGGAATGAGGGCATCCAGGAACATTGTGATTATACTCTGAATACGGACAGAGCAATTAGCAAGAAGTTACTGGCGACTGATCAGATGAAGATAGAGATCATACAAACAGGTGGTGGTATCATAATTATTCTTAATACGGGAGTGTTTGAACAGTTGAAACATGTAGCCGATATGTTTTACACATCTGAAACCATGACGAACAAGTGTAAACGAATCCCGATAATGGACAATAAAGAATGTCATGTTGAAACAAAATTTAAAGTTTCTGAAGGGAAGAAATCTTCGTACACTTTTAATGTATACAACATCACCAGCTCCTGTTTGATCAATGGTAAGTGTGTTGAACTGTTCATGAATTCCCATTTACTGGAAATTGTTGAAATTATTGAAACAAAGCTGGTTAACAAGAGCTTGACTACTGACAACATGAATTTAGCCTTTCGTCAGATGTTACAACACTCAATAAATGAACAAACAGAAGACATCTCCGAATCACAAAATTTACAGCAGATTGAATATATGGACATTGGTGATAATCATGATGACCAAGTCGTTATGGTTGATCAAGAAGTAACTTTTAGAAAATCACCCGTTGAAGAAAATTCGAAATCCTCTGATTCCAACAATGGCGCCAATGATGATCTGAAAAACTTTTTGGCTAACATATATGCTGATATTATACATGTGAAAACCACATTGTTGGGGCACATTGAATGCACAAACCGAAATTTTTCTCTAATCCGCAATGAAATTTGCAGCATCAAAAAAACAATCAACCGGCACAGGAGGTCAACTTGAAAGTAAAATAGAAGACCTACAAAACGACTCACAAACCATCGGCAATGGAGTACAGAAATGTAGTGACATTATCCAACAACGCATAATGGCCATATCTGATGCATTGAAATGCATACAGAAATCACGACACTCTCCATCTCAGCCTGTAAATGAAACTTTACCAACAGAAACCCAAAGCATCCAGAATATAGATGATCCACCTCTTGAAACACCAAACAATGAAATCACAAATTGTCGAAGCAAGCCCTTGATCATCGGGGATTCTATACTTAAAGAAATTCAAGAGCGCGGACTCCAAGACATGGCGAAGATTTCAATATCAGGTGGAAAAATGCGTGATTTATGCAGGCGGCTAAATCAACTTGATGCAGCTGAATATGACAACATAGTGATATATGTCGGCGGTAATGATGCGGCTGCCGGTACGCATGTAACTGATGTTTATGATTATTTGGTGAAAACCATTTACCATTTGCAGAGAAAACAATGCACTGTTTACTTGTGTTTGTTATGTCATAGGGGTGACATAGACGTAACCCAAACAAACACCATGCTAAAACATCTTTGCCAGGAATTGATCTATACAAATGATTCATTTACGGTGAGGAAGTGTACCAGCCCACCTTTATATGAAGGATAAGGTTCAACTTAACAAGCGAGGTTCCAGCGCTCTAGTCAGAGCTATAGACAAAATGCTGGCTATTATAAAGTCCAGGCAGATCAGCGATAGCTATGAGAGTCCAAAATCGTCAAGTAGAAATTGATGCTCAAATTGCTGCATAAGCAACCATTCAACTCTGGAATGTGGTAGACGACCTTCGAAATGGTACACAAACTATCATATTTCTAACCGCACAATTGAGAACTATGGATGACATGCGCATGCTTCTATCAACAATGGCGAAAATGATTGGATGGCTTAACGGTTCTGCATGTGGGAGAGGATTACCAGGTAGACGGCAACAATAATAGGAATGTTCTGACAAACACATTTTGACGAAAAACTCATACAAATATTTAATGCATTTATGCACGGAATGTGAATAGGTAGAATGATTATGATTAATGATTGTGATTATACTATTCAAATTTCACCGGGAAAAGATCACTGTTTTAAAATGATTTTTCCGTTGTTTACACATAACAATACTCTAAAAGAACAGTCACAATATATATATATAACTTATATATAAAAAAATAGCTTTTTACACAAAAACTAAATTATACTTAAAACAAACTAATACTATAATAAACAATTCTGAATGTAATATATTGCCATGCATACTGGTTTATAAAGAAAGGAAAATACCATCTGACAGGAGAATCATTAATTTTAATGATCAAAAATATAATTTCAGTGAAACTTATTCAATACTGCTCACAAATAATGAACTGCATCTCGTATATAAAATTAACATTCTAATACAATGCAATACATCATTATACATGTATAAGTAAGTCGTACAAGCCAATTCAAAGTACAAATGTTAATTACATTTTATCTATTACTTGTAATTCATATATGAATCAAACAAAATGGTTCCATTTGCCTACAAAAATAATGGCTTACATGTCGCCAGCCTTAATATACAACACATCTTACCAAAATGAGATGAAGTAAAACAACTGAATCAGCCATTTTCTATTGATATATTAGGTTTATGGGAAATACTGAGGATCGTTTCCTACAAATAAAACATTTTCACCTTGAGTGCAAAGATCGTAAATACAAAACTGGAGGTGGGATCCTTATACATGTATATATATATATATATCAGACAAAATTTTACATAAGGCGTCAGATCTTGAAACTGAAAATATGGAATCAGTGTGGTTACAAATAAACCTATGTAGAAATAAACCATTCTTAATTAATTTTGTTTACAGACCTCCAAATTCTCCCATATATAAAAATGCTGAAATTCATGCACTAGGAGACTATAACATAAATTACTTTCCTCAAAATGAGACAAACAAATACAAAAGTACAAGTTGGGATAGATTTCTGTCAAAATTTGGACTTTCACAAGTTATTAATTCACCGACAAGAATAAATAAAAATAGTTCTACAATTATTGATCGTATATATACATCGAGAAGTTACATTATAGTTGATACTATTGTTCCAAATTACGCTATCAGTGATCACTATCCAGTATCACTAACTAGATCAACGTGTTATAGAAAAGGCCATAGAGACAAAAAGAATCCTGTTCAATATTGTACAGGTCCTTCGCAAAATTTAACATAACATCTTTTCAAGAAGATCTGGCAAAATCCCCACTAGTGGTAGTTGAAACAATCTCAAATCCTAACATATCTTTAGATATTTTTATAATATTTTGAACAGCATTCTAATGAAACATGCACCTTACAAAGAAAAAGGAATAAAACAGGAATATATACTGCAATGGTTCACAAATAAAATTAATGAGGCAATACACCACAGAGACTATTTATACAAACATAAAAAAATTGATGAATATAAAATTGCGTGAAACACTGTCACTTCAATGATACAAAAAAGTAAAAAAGAGTATTACAATAAAGCTATACAAAATAATGAGAGACCAAGTCTCTTGTGGAAGAGCTTAAATGACATCACAAACTCAAACAATAGCAACATAATTATACCAAATAAATTGATAACTAATTCAAATACTGAGATCGAAGGATAATTAGATATAATAAATGCACTAAACAAGCATTTTGTCAATATTTCTGATATAATAGAAAAAATTTTTTTTTGTAAAGAACAATTTAAATGATTTACATCAATATCTTAACGAACGTCTAACGTATAAAATATTTGATATAGAGAAAATCATGCCTTTTAAGGTAAATTATCGATAAACTTGATATATCAAAATCGACAGGACCTAAAATATTATGATACTGTGGTGACCACATAACATCTGTAATAGCATCAATAATAAACAATAGTATAGTGAGTGGAGTATTTCCAGAAAAACTGAAAGAAGCATATGTTTTTCTTATATTCAAAAAAGGAATTAAAGAGGATCCCTGCAATTATCGCCAATTATCAATACTACCAACTATTTCAAAAATTTACGAGTGACATATTGTTACACAATTACAAGAATTTTTCAAAACTACCAATATTCTTCATGAAAAACAATCAGGATTTCATCAAAACCATTCATGTCATACAGCCTTAACAATATTGATAAATACATGGCTAAAAGATATTGATGATGGTAAATATGTTGGTGCTGTATTTCTAGATCTACAAAAAGCATTTGATCTAGTTGATCATGAAATCTTACTTTACAAACTGAAACTATCATTTTACTGATAGAACATTTAATCTTTTCAAATCGTATTTGTCCAATCGAACACAAATGATTAAGGTGAAAAATAGAAAATAATTTAGAAATCTGGTGTTCCACAAGGATCTATTCTCGAGCCATTTTTGTTTCTTGTATATATATATATATATATATATATATAAATGACATGCCAATTCTTACAAGGACAAATTATATTGACCTGTATGCGGATGATTCCACTGTATATGAATCTAATTGAGATTTATCAATAATTGAATCTATATTTCAAAACATTGAAAAATATTGATGATTGGTGCAAACTTAATAACATGGCACTACATCCCAGAAAATTAAAATGTATGATATTAAGCACAAATTATAAAACAAAACATGCAATGAGTATTAAATTGCAAATTGGTAAGTTTTGCGTGCAAGTACCGTCAAGTTCATATCTCACCAACCACATAATGTATTTGATTAAAACTTAAGACAATACTTCCCAGTCATCAAACATACTACAATTACTAAGTTAGATAACTCTTGCATGAATATAATGCAAATTATTACACTTGTTATAATAACTCAGCAGCCCCTGTATGTATTGAATGGAAACTTCTTACAAGGTTCTGCAGTTATAAGACCTACTCAATTTAGTAAGTTAGATAACTGCGTGGATTTAGCATCAGTCTCAATCAAATTGATGATTTTGTGACAACTGTTCCAATAGTCGAGTCTGCTGTCTTATCGACAGCTCTTGTTTATAGTGCAGTAAAAATTGATCTACTTTGACTATCAAAAATGATAGAGTTGTTTCGAGATTTCAGATTATTGTATGAAAAATTCATTTTGTAAGATAATAAGGGCCTGCTTATATACTGCTTGTTTTCATTGCCCAATTACAACATATTGTGTGTAAAAATCACTTCTGGTGGAGCTTCATTTATTATTATGCAGGTAACAAAATCTAGAAAAAGGAGAGTGTTATGATTAGAACATATACATGTAGTGTGATGAACATGGTAAGTTTGATTAAAAGGTATGCCTATCAAAAGATGTTCAAATAAAGTTTGAAATGTCCAATTAGTTTCAAGATAGGTGTGAAAAAATGGCGCATTGCAGACAAGAGGTAAACACAAGAAACATTGGAAAATGTGTTATATGGTATTTAATGAAAGGTATATTGATATTCACTACCAGCAGTTGCTGTCACTTTTCTCTTACAGTGTTTAAGGTTTCTCTGGATTTATGTTTTGATCTTATGAGTTGGTTAGAATATACAGAAGAAAAATCTGAAACATGGTTCAGTTTCCACAATGATACATGGTTATAGCAACATGAATAGTGACAAAACAATAAGAAAGGCAAAATATGCCAAAACAAGAGGAAATTTATAGTTTTAAACTATCAAGAGTACATGTACAGCAGATTAGATCTAAGAAATCAGTTATAGACCCTTGGAATAATTCACCTGAGCAAGTTGTTAAGTATAAACAATTTCAAGAGTAGGTTTAATAAAATTAAATTCAAATTGTAACATATTGTACCAATAATGAAAATCCAGGCTCTGTAAGAAACATTTTTTAGAAGGACCAAAGAAGCTCTTTAAATGTTACAAATGACCTAGGACCTGTAAGTTATCTGATTATAGTAAATCAGTATCTACAACTCACATTTTTTTATCTTTAGCTGGCAAGAGATGCAAGACAAGCTGCCATGCATATAGCGGGTGTCGTCACATACAGTCATTTCAAAAATGTGGTGCAAGAGTCTGTGGGCAATGAGGTTGGATGGGCGCAGGTGGCAGCAGTTTTCAATATCACAAAACGTGCCATAAAGATGGCAGGAGCTGGTGGCGCCCTCGCAGTACAGATCAAAGAGATGAGTCTGAAGTATATTGAGGATAAGTTTGCCAACTGGATTGTGGGACAGGGAGGATGGGTAAGTGCCTGTAATTTATGGAAAATATGTTCCTGAAGTTGAGTTTGGCTTCAAAAAGTATGTGTGTGATACGTGGGATCAGCTCTGAATATGATGCGTCTGTGATATGGAAATAATGAGATTTTTGTGAATGTCAGATTACACTATACAGTCAATCCTGTCTTAAATAACCAGTCCAGGATAGGAGTAAAAGTTGCCCTTTAAGACAGGATGTTACTTAATGATGTTTGACTGTAGTTAAAAGCTGTATAGTGATAAAATCTGTGAGATTGAAGGAATGATATGAATCTAAAGTTTGTGTGGAATTCATTGGGGAAGGGGGATATCATAATTTATATGTAAATATAGAAAGCTCTGTGAAGTACAGCATTAATATTGAAATGAAAATCATCTGCATGCTTATTTCTGTAATGTACATGTAGCTGAATGATTCTGATGTACTAAAGCACTGACTGAAATGTATCTTGTTTGAATGCATTGGATCTGTCATGGTAAAGCTTACCAGTAGTATGTTTTTGTTGTCGGAAGCACTAAATTACGGGTAGAAATATTTTACAAACTTACTTTTTGCTTATACAGGATAGCATGTTGTCTGACCAGGACACAGACTCAGAACTAGACTGAGTGCAGAGCTCTCACAACCAAGTGCTCATGTACTGATACAGACGTTGCTCTACTGAGTGCAGAGTTCTCACAGTCAAGTGCTTCGGTACTTATACAGAGGTTGGCTTGCTGAGTGCAGATGTACCAACAATTATGAAGTCCAGCATATACCTTGTGTTAGTGTCATCTTATTTGTAACCGAGATATGTAGGATGGGTTGGTAGTATGATGACATACTGACAGATCAGGGAGGCTTCATCTTCTTCTGTTGTTGACTGCAGACTTAGTGCAGGTTACTGTTGGAAAATAAGGAAATCTAGAGCAGTCTCCGAGTTTAACCTAGTCAGTGATCATTGGTTAACCCTAACAATATAGCTGCATGTTACATTCCTTTATATTCAGAATTACCCAAAAAAAGACTGCTCAACCCACACATTAGTTGTTAAAATAATTCATGTATGTACAATTTTAATGTAAACATATTTCCATCTTGATGTCATGTCCTAGTTAGTACTTATTGAAATTTCTGAACTCTTTTAGGGGTTTTGCTTCCTCAGTTATATGACATTTTTTTTGTAAAATGTACAATTTTTTTTTACATTTACGTTAGTATAAAATTGTATTTTCCCCCATTTTGTGTCTCAGTCGTAGAGAGAAAAACTCAATCAGATATTGGTTGTATGATCTATTATTACAGATGCATGTTAAGGCTATTTGACATGCTTGAATAAACATCATTGATTTTGACATTATGTGAACATTGAAGATTTTAAGAAATTGTTCAGAAAGTGTAAAAATAGATCATTGATCATTGATAGATAAAATAGACCTTTTGTTTATTATACAAATTTTAGTTTGAATGTCTGTGAGTGCGTGAGATGACTTGACAATCTGTGCATCTCTCACAGTAGATGACTTGCAAGCAAAAAAGTGCAATATCACCAAGATCAAAAACTTCAGAGATGAAATGTCATTTCACCTTTTTAAGTGCCAGTGTGTAGCATGTAAAACACACATGTGACGTAGTTTAACAGCGTAGATAATTTTACAGCGTAGCATAGATTAGTGTTATATGCTCAATTAAGTTTTACAAAATAATTTTGTTATTTATTTTATAATTGTTTTTAAATTCTATCTGCTTTATTATTACTCTGTGATTATTATTTCTGACGTTAATTATATATTTTTATGCCCCTGCTATTCAAAGAATGGCGAGTGGACATTAAGTGTTTCCCCTGTCCCTTTGTCCATCAGAGGTAAAAATTGATTTCTGATCAATAACTCTGAAGGGGTCTACATATTAATTTAATATTTTGTATTTAATTACAAAAAGCCTGTGTGGTTCTGGCTAAGAATAGAATCACTGTCAATCTCTGCGAAGGGGTAGGAATCCTCTGAATGGGTGTCATGTTCATTTTATCATTTTTGTCATGTTCACTATTGTGGTTAAATTATCAACCCCTGTGTGGTTCCAGGGAGCCATGAGTGATATAAGAATAGGATCACTGTGGCTTATGCATGTCGTAAGAAGCAACAAATTGAGTAATACGATAGAATAGCAGTTCTGCAGGTATCAAGGTTCTAGGTTCATTCTGCATATTCATTTGATGTATTTTTTTAATATGTATGTTAATTTGCTGTTTTTGTACGTGTAGAGTGAACCTGGAATCTTCCTTCCTGTTGGCGTCAAATAACCTATAATGTATTGGTACGCTGTAAAACCTATTCATTCTATTCATTCATTCATTATAAAAAGGATACATTTTGATATTTCTTAACATTCATAAAACTTTACCGGAGTTATGGCCTCTTTTCAATTTAATGAAAAATGGTTTCCAATCAGTAGCAGGGACATCCTTGTCAGTAGACACATTTCTAGTTTTATTCTGATTTTAATGAGATATACTTTAATAAAAGACGAGATTATTCTACTAGACCATGAAGTTTTGTTTCTGTCTTTGAAAAACGCAAGTGGTATATATATTATCCATACATCAAAATGTTTTGAGTGGTTTATTTCATCAGTTTTTTTTATATACTACGATGGAAAAAGTCCACTGCATGCATGTCATAAGAGGTGACAAATGAAATTATAAGGTAAAATTTGTTGGAATTCTGATGTTCTACTAAGTTTATTCTGCTTATTCGTCAAAGGTTGTTTTTTTTTTTGTAAAAATGTGTGTTTATTTGTTGTCTTGGTAATTGAGACTTGTATAATGCTGTTGGCATCATTTAAACTCTTTATGTTTGTATGTCCTCCATGACTGGGTGGCAAATGGTCTAAGGCAGTGTCGTCTTATGTACCTCTCATTCTTCAGTTCATTGGTTCAGCACAGTTTGGTTGCAATTGATTCATTCTTACTATAATTTTTTCTGAAAATTTAGTCTGTGGTATGATACAAATAGATGAGTATTTTATTTTACAATTTGGTCAGTGTTACATGTTCAGTATGACTACAAGCTTTGTTTCCAGTTTCTCAGTTAACATTGGACCATTTTGTCACCTCCAACTGGTGGAAGACTTTACCAGTTTGTTTTTTGTCACTCTGTCTTGGTTGGACACACTTTCTTGTTCGCACAACTCTTATAGTTTTTAATTGATTGCCCCTAGGCTTCTTTTACAATGTCATTATGATTTGTAGATCTGTAGGTGGCACCAGAGTTTTCAGTGGATTATTTTCACATAGCGACCCCCTTTTTGCACTTATTGATGCATGATAGTTGATTTCTTTCATACATACACTGAACATGTGCTAGTGACAGCAATGGTGCAACACTGGGCAGTGGAAATGTTTTTTTTTTTGGTAAAAAACTTTCTTAGTTTCAACAGAACTTAAAATGCTTGGTAATATTGACACCAATCTATTCAAAGTGTTTGACAAGTGGATACGTCACTTTATACTCTGTATCGTAAAACAACGTGACCTATCTTCATGCTATTGTGGGTTTGGTTCCCAGCTTTACCTGATGGCCTCTGAGGGAGAGGACTTGAGAATGGACCATACAAGTTCTGAGCTTACTTCACTTCACAATCTAGCAAAAGTAGAGTAGTATAAACTAACCCAAAGGGCATGTGAGAAAAGTTTACAACATGATTTGTTCTCTTTCATTTTGCATACATATACAAAACATCACAAATAGTGTTGATCAACGGAAGTGCTTCAACTGTTTCTGTATAAGCATTCCAATATTCGTGTCCTAATACCAAATAAGCCAATATAAATATAATTTGTGAAATAATTAATGTTAATGCTTAATAATTATATGAAAGGTGTGCACAGGTACATGTATATTCAATGAGACTATTTGGATTATATACTGTGTATATATATATATATATATATATATATAAAATGTTGTAAGAACTTTGTTTTACTGTTTTGTATGCAATGTACATACTGTCATGTTATTATATTGTTATAATAATCTCTTTGTATGAATTTTAGATCTTATTGCTATTTATACGCTGGTACTGAACAGAACAGCTTACCCAAAACTTTTGTAATTCCAATATCTTTGTCACAATATTGAGTGGCATTATTAAAATGTGTTTATGTCAGATATGACAAGCAATTATGTATTGATTTAACATAGCCTGATTACAAACTTCTATACAACTACTCATGTGTTTATGTCAGACGTGACAAGCAATTATGTATTGATTTAACATAGCCTGATTACAAACTTCTATACAACTACTCATGTGTTTATGTCAGACGTGACAAGCAATTATGTATTGATTTAACATAGCCTGATTACAAACTTCTTTACAACTACTCATGCTTTTATGTCAGATATGACAAGCAATTATGTATTGATTTAACATAGCCTGATTACAAACTTCTATACAACTACTCATGTGTTTATGTCAGACGTGACAAGCAATTATGTATTGATTTAACATAGCCTGATTACAAACTTCTATACAACTACTCATACGTTTATGTCAGATATGACAAGCAATTATGTATTGATTTAACATAGCCTGATTACAAACTTCTATACAACTACTCATGTGTTTATGTCAGACGTGACAAGCAATTATGTATTGATTTAACATAGCCTGATTACAAACTTCTATACAACTACTCATGCGTTTATGTCAGATATGACAAGCAATTATGTATTGATTTAACATAGTCTGATTGCAAACTTCTATACAACTACTCGTGCACATCATTTTTGCATGTGAAAGTTAGTTTGGAAATTGCTTTGGTACTTTTTCAGAAAATACATAACTTGTGAGGTGGTAGGTTAGCTGTTCCGTTCAGCATATGTAGAAATAACATGGAATGTAATCTTGAAATGTTTTGGCATACATCTACAATGTCAATGTTTCATAGCAAGATAGGTGATGATATAAGAATGTATTGGCTGGTGAAATTCATTGAAGCTGTTTTAACCCTTTACTCCATAGATACCAATCACAGAAGGCCTTTGAAAACAGTGCAGGAAGAGTTCAGATTGCTCGTAAAGAGTAATCTGAACACTTCCTGCACTGTTTTCCACTCTGTCAGTTAATATAAACATAATTTACCCAATAATTCAAAAGCCTTTTATATTAGAGATGTCCAAAGGCGTCTATATTAGAGGTGTCCAAAGGCATCTATATTAGAAGTATCCAAAAGGCGTCTATATGAAGTAAAGGGTTAATATGTGTACAAGCATGTCAATTATCTACTATGCAGATGTCCATGTACTTGTTTGACCTCACTTACTATATATAATAATTTGTATAGTGTAGGTTTATAAATGTTGCAGATATAATTATCAACTGTAAACAGCCGATGTAGCTAATCGTGTTGAGTGAAAATTCATAAAACTTGCCATTTAAGGAATCCTCCCCTCAGGAGATATCAACATTGTTATAGTGTCATTTGAAAATCTTTTAATCAAACATTTCAGGTTATTTCACTGTTCCATTTGAAAACCATTTAATCAAACACTTCAGGTTATGTCATAGTTTCATTTGAAAACCTTTTAATCAAACATTGCTCGTTGTCTTTTTAAGAACATAATGGTAGTTTAGAGCCTGAGATTGTTTGCCATGTTGTTAAAATATTCATCAGTGAATATCAATGGATAGAAAGATCTGGCTCTGAGGTTATAAAACTTTTTATCATGCGTATCTCAAATTCAAACTCGGACACAATTTCCAGGATTCATATCAAAACACAATTTAAAAGCAAAAACACTTGATGGCGCAATATTTGAAAGTATCAAATAAATGCAGAATTGTAGTAGAAAGTTAAAGATATTTACATTAATTTTGTTATAACAAGTCTTTTTTATTTTCTGGTTGAGCATAAACTCTTGAGTTAAACAAGAAACAAAGTTTTATAATCTTGGACCCAGAATTTGAGATTTCTTCTGTAGGTGCTACATGTGTAATACATGTTATACCACAGAATATATCTGACTGTGAACATCATCTTCAGTTCCATTATTGTTATTGTTTGCCATTATTATTAAGCAGTTCATCTTATATAATGGTAGCTGTGTTGTGGCTGTAAACCACTTTAATTAATCTATGTTAAAATCGTTTGCTTCCATCTCGCAATTCAGTTAGTTTTGTGAAATCAATTATGATGTACAAGTTCATGTTGAAAACCTGTACTAAATGATTTAATGATTCTGTGTTATTTATATGAAATGTTAATTTATATGACATGTTAATTTTTGCTGTTTGAATATATGTGATACTTTAAGGTTGAACAGGACATGTTGTAGGGTTAGAGTGATTTGCAAAAAGAGTCAAAATACAATATACTCGAGTTTTTTATTAATTCCATGGTAACTTTATATTTTTTTGTTTGCCTGAAAACAGGGCAATAATACTAGTGTTATTTTTCGAGGAGCATGTCTCGTCCAAAGAACCTTCATTGTTATAACACAATTTTAGTAGCAAATATATGAATACTGTATCAGTAGATCAGTTCTATAAACAATTGAATAAAATTTTCACTTTTTAATATCTGTTTGGTGAAACATATTTTATAGAGAAAATGATTTTGACATGACAAATCAATGCAGATTTTGTGATGCAAAGTTACAGAGACAACAAAAAAGAAATTTGCAATAATTTCAGATGGATTAATGGTTGTCCAGTAAATCTTTTATGATTTATTAACTTGTTATTTGCAATATTAAATAAAGTTTTGATGCAAATTGTTGAAAATCAATTTTTCGGCATCAGATTACTCATCTTTTTGATATATTTTTAAAACTACTTTATCTATTTCCAAAAAAACAAAGTATTTTTATTAATCAATAAAAAAAGTAGTCAGCCGATATATAATTCATATTTTTACTCCAAAAAATGTGTTACAAAAGTAAAAAACACTTTGGCTGAAACATGCTACCTCAATTAATTAATAGTTTTCTAGAGCAAAACTGATCTCCAGTATGTGTTCAGGGATTTTGTTTTAAGTGCCTAAATGCCATTTTGTAGTGGGAGAAATATAGCCATTTGTAGCCTAGCATCCATACGTGCCTACCATACATGCTTGCCACTCTTAGCTAAAGAAGACGACGACTTGAACGGGAATTGAGTGTGCGTTTCGAAGTTTTCATCATACAACATTTCTCATTCATCGTTCATCATCATTTTCCGTTCTAACCCAATATTAATGAGTGAATACTTTTCTTAGCAATTTGTTTCCTTATTTGTTTGTAAATGGTTTTAGCTATATTTTTAAAATGACTTATTTTTTGATATTTTGATGAATGTTAATTGATGTTTTTTATTAATTTCTTTATGTTGTGTTTAAAATAATAACAAAGTTATTGCAAATTGTCGCTTTATATATGTATATGCAATATATATATTTTGTTTTTGTTTAAATTTATGTAACTAAAAGTAAGCATGTATTTGTTATTTCATTTTCATAAGAAAATAACCTGTTCATTATTCCCCTTTTACAGTGTCGTGATGATTTATATATGATGTAGTTTCTCATTGTCATTCATCTCTCTCTGCTGAATCAAGTGGGGAAAGTTATCAGCTACTTGCGGAGATGGTTGTGCCGGAGTACTGGTTAACCTTCCAGGATCCCAGAAAGGAGCAGTTAGGTTAACTGATAGTTTGTTAGTCCTCGATGGCATAACATGATCCTAAATATTTAAACAAACTGTTCATTATTTTAAGATGACTATGCTATTAGGTTTGTGTCTTGTTGTTAAAAAAATAGGTCTAATTCATCAAACATTCAAATGAGTGGTTGAGTGGTAAATCTAAACACATCAGGTTCAGGTATCAGAACATTTTTATATAAAATTGAACCATTTTGCCAAGTTTAATCAACAATATAATACTTGCTAAAGCAATCAGTTGTAATCAAATCTCTCATAATATACCAACTATACCTGATGTGTCTGCTTATGGAACACCCTGATGGTTTATTCAATGTTTCAATCTATATACCAGTATATTATTAAACCACTCAAAAAAGGCATATGGTTTATTCAATGTTTCAATCCATTTACCAGTATATTATTAAACGACCCAGATGGTTTATTCAATGTTTCAATCCATATTCAACAATTCTATGTTCTTGCATTGAGCCATTTCTTAGAAAGTGTTTGACCTAGTCATCAAATTTAGTCCACAGGTGACCTTTAATAAAGCTTTATGGATCAATAACGCTATAAGGTTTTACTTATTTGAATTACGTCTTATTGTTGTAAGCTCACTTGAATAACTTCTTAATGTTGTAAGCTTACTTGAATTAAATCTTGTTGTTTTAACCTTACTAAAATTATGTCTTAATGTTGTGAGCTTACTTGAGTTATGTCTAATGTTGTAAGCTTACTTGAATCATGTCTAATGTTCTAAGCTTACTTGAATTATGTCTTAATGTTGTAAGCTTACTTGAATTACAGTCATAATATTGTAAGCTTACTTGAATTACATCTTAATGTTGTAAGCTTACTTGAATTATGTCTAATGTTGTAAGCTTACTTGAAATATGTCTAAAGTTGTAAGCTTACTTGAATTATGTCTAAAGTTGTAAGCTAACTTGAATTATGTCTAAAGTTGTAAGCTAACTTGAATTGTGTCCTACTGTTGTAAGCTTACTTGAATTATGTCTAATGTTGTAAGCTGACTTGAATTATGTATTAATGTTTTAAGCTGTAAGCTTACTAGAATTATGTCTTACGTTGTAAGCTTACTTGAATTATGTCTTAACTTTGTAAGCTTAATTTAATTATGTCTTTACAATAATGTAAACTGGTCCAAGACTTTTTAATTGTTTACAATGTGTACCATGTTTTTCTTGTTAATCTTAAAAAAAATCATTTAACTATACAGGACAATATTGAACTGTGGGGGATCTATAAATGCCAACTTGCCATCTTGTATACTGTAAAAAAATGTAATTAAATACTGCAAATGTTTCATTACAGCACTTTTATTTAGTTTTTCTGGACTGCATAATGAACCTTAACTGTTCTTTTTTCATTATTCAGGACTGCATAATGAACCTGAATTATTCAGGACTGCATAATAAACCTGAATTATTGTTCTTTTTCATTATTCAGAACTGCATAATAAACCTGAATTATTGTTCTTTTTCATTATTCAGAACTGCATAATGAACCTGAATTATTGTTCTTTTTTATTTTTCAAGACTGCATAATGAACCTGAATTATTGTTCTTTTTCATTATTCAGGACTGCATAGTGAACCTGAACTATTGTTCTTTTTCATTATTCAAGACTGCATAATGAACCTGAATTATTGTTCTTTTTCATATTCAAGACTGCATAATGAACCTGAATTATTGTTCTTTTTCAATATTCAAGACTGCATAATGAACCTGAATTATTGTTTTTTTCATTATTCAGGACTGCATAGTGAACCTGAATTATTGTTCTTTTTCAATATTCAAGATTGCATAATAAACCAGATCTTTCACCCAATAACTAAATCACCCAAAAAACAAAACTATCATTGTCACAGTCGAACGTTACATACAACATAATCCCGGCAAAGTTCATAATTGTATCAGTGATTTATAAATATGAATTGAATAAAATTGATTATTTACGATTTGCATGTTACTAATCCAGGTCAATTAACACTATTTTTTTTTAAATCGTTGTTATAGACGATGAATCCGGTACCCAATTTGTCAAATAATCTTGGTTTTATACATTACATTGTTGTACTGTATAACAGTTGTTATCAGTG
The DNA here is from genome assembly GCA_029582155.1 of Panopea generosa. NCBI lineage: Eukaryota > Metazoa > Mollusca > Bivalvia > Adapedonta > Hiatellidae > Panopea > Panopea generosa. The sequence continues at coordinate 6,134,511 of CM055898.1, forward strand.
TATATCCAAACCATTTATTGTTATTTAATATGTAAATTATGTACTTGTCCTATGCTTTGCATATCGATTTAGAAAATCTTGGCTTACTGTAATATTAAACAACATTGATATCAAAGGCAGATATGAATATGGTGTACATGATTCTCGTGTACTACAGTTTGGTTTTACCCTTCTTGTACACAATTGCCCGATTTAGATTTGCTTCAATAATTCTAATAGATGTATATACATCAAGGTTACTGAAATATGACCTTAAATAGAGAACGAAGAGAGCATTTTTGCATTAGTTGCTTACACAAAATTTTTAATAATGTTTTCTTGTCCATAATACCAACTTTTCAATAAATTCTGTAATGATTCAAAGTTCTTACTTGATATGAAAAGCGTATGATGGGACAAGTATGCAACTTTTACACAATGTTTAATAAGTTCACTCTAAATGCAGCATTTAGAAAAAATAAATTCCTGTTTAAATAGCATTAATATGGTAATGCATTGTTCTCTTTGCTATTTTAAGAAAACAGAATACTACTATTCTGCTTCATTTTCCAAACGGCTGAAAATAGTCCAACTTTTATAACAATCTTTTAGAGAATTTAAATTTTCTGTGATGTTGCAAGAAGACCAACTCAACCAGATGGATTTTAGTCAGGTTGAATTGAAAAGACAAGATCGACCAATATTAAACATTGAAAAGACAAGATCTACCAATATTAAATATTGAAAAGACAAGATCTACCAATATTAAACATTGAAAAGACAAGATCTTCCAATATTATATATTGGTTATTGTTTAAACAACATGTTATTGTTAATATATAAATAACGTTAAAGAACCAATGAGTTGTTCTTTTTAATAAAATAATGAAATAAAAAGATATGTGGTTGTCTTTTGCATTCCGTAGTATCATCGTTTGAGATCATCTGAGCAAAAGTTCATGTGAGGTTTTATGATAAAAAACTACCTCATGTGACATTTTATGATAGAAACCTACCTCATATTTGTTCTCATCCCAAGTTCATGTAAGGTTTATGATGGAATCTTCCTCATGTTTGTTTTCGTCTCAAGCTCATGCAAGGTTTTATGATAGAAATCTACCTCATGTTTGTTCTCTTCCCAAGCTCATGCAAGGTTTTACAATAGAAATCTACCTCATGTTTGTTCTCTTCCCAAGGTCATGCAAGGTTTTACGATAGAAATCTACCTATGTTTGTTCTCGTTACAAGCTCATGTAAGGTTTTGGGATAGAAATCTACCTCATGTTTGTTCTCATCCCAAGCTCATGCGAGGTTTTACGATAGAAATCTACCTCATGTTTGTTCTCGTTACAAGCTCATGAAAGGTTTTATGAAAGAAATCTACCTCACATTTGTTCTCCTCCCAAAGTATCCAACACCTTAGAAAAAACTTTTAAAATCTGCTTGAAACTACATAAACATTAAATTTCTTACTTTCTGATTTCCCTTCCTCTGTCATATTCGGTCTTGACCCAAGATTCCGAACTTTTGAATTCAACATTTTTACTAAAAATAAAGTAAACAAGAAATGTCACTGGTAAGTGTTGCATACCCCCCAAATGGTCTGTGAAAATATATTTTGTATTAGGTAGCGATGTATCCATGAATATCAAGTCATAAACTGACGTTTCTGACTAGACATGCATTTCAAGTTTCTTTTCCCAAGCTCATGCAAGGTTTTACAATAGAAATCTACCTCATATTTGTTCTCGTTCCAAGTTCATGCAAGGTTTTATGATAGAATTCTACCTCAAATTTGTTCTCCAAAATGCATGCAAGGTTTTATGATAGAAATCTACCTCATGTTTGTTCTCATCCCAAGCTCATGCGAGGTTTTACGATAGAAATCTACCTCATGTTTGTTCTTGTTACAAGCTCATGCAAGGTTTTGCGATAGAAATCTACCTCATGTTTGTTCTCATCCCAAGCTCATGCAAGGTTTTACGATAGAAATCTACCTCATATTTGTTCTCCAAAATGCATGCAAGGTTTTATGATAGAAATCTACCTCATGTTTGTTCTCATCCCAAGCTAATGCAAGGTTTTATGTTAAATTTCTACCTCATATCTGTTCTCAAAAATGCATGCAAGGTTTTAAGATAGAAATCTACCTCATATTTGTTCTCGTCCCAAGCTCATGCAAGGTTTTATGATAGAAATCTACCTCATATTTGTTCTCAGAAATGCATGCAAGGTTTTACAATATAAATCTACCTCATATTTGTTCTCATCCCAAGCTCATGCAAGGTTTTACAATAGAAATCTACCTCATGTTTATTCTCTCCCCAAGATCATCAGGTTTTACAATAGAAATTTACCTCATGTTTGTTCTCATCCCAAGCTCATGCGAGGTTTTAGGATAGAAATTTACCTCATGTTTGTTCTCTTCCCAAGTTCATGAGGTTTTACGATAGAAATCTACCTCATGTTTGTTCTCGTCCCAAACTCATTACGAAAGAAGTCTACCTCATGTTTGTTCTGGTTCCAAGCTCATGCAAGGTTTTGCGATAGAAATCTACCTCATGTTTGTTGTCATCCCAAGCTCATGTGAGGTTTTATGACAGAAATCTACCTCATTTTTGTTCTCATCCCAAGCTCATGCGAGGTTTTATGATACAAATCTACCTCATATTTGTTCTCATCCCAAGCTCATGCGAGGTTTTACGATAGAAATCTACCTCATGTTTGTTCTCATCCCAAGCTCATGCAAGGTTTTACAATAGAAATCTACCTCATGTTTGTTCTCATCCCAAGCTCATGCAAGGTTTTACGATAGAAATCTACCTCATATTTGTTCTCATCCCAAGCTCATGCAAGGTTTTACAATAGAAATCTACCTCATGTTTGTTCTCATCCCAAGCTCATGCGAAGTTTTACCATAGAAATCTACCTCATGTTTGTTCTCATCACCAGGTCATGCGAGGTTTTAGGATAGAAATCTACCTCATGTTTGTTCTCTTCCCAAGCTCATGAGGTTTTACGATAGAAATCTACCTCATGTTTGTTCTCGTCTCAAACTCATGCTAGGTTTTACGACAAGTCTACCTCATGTTTGTTCTGGTTCCAAGCTCATGCAAGGTTTTGCGATAGAAATATACCTCATTTTTGTTCTCATCCTAAGCTAATGTGAGGTTTTACAATAGAAATTTACCTCATGTTTGTTCTGTTCCCAAGCTCATGCGAGGTTTTACGATAGAAATCTATCTCATGTTTGTTCTCGTTACAAGCTCATGCAAGGTTTTGTGATAAAAATCTATCTCATGTTTGTTCTTGTTACAAGCTCATGCAAGGTTTTGTGATAGAAATCTACCTCATGTTTGTTCTCGTTACAAGCTCATGCAAGGTTTTACAATAGAAATCTACCTCATGTTTGTTCTCGTTACAAGCTCATGCAAGGTTTTACGATAGAAATCTACCTCATGTTTGTTCTCATCCCAAGCTCATGCGAGGTTTTACGATAGAAATCTACCTCATGTTTGTTCTTGTTACAAGCTCATGCAAGGTTTTGCGATAGAAATCTACCTCATGTTTGTTCTCATCCCAAGCTTATGCGAGGTTTTACGATAGAAATCTACCTCATGTTTGTTCTCATCCAAAGCTCATGCGAGGTTTTATGATAGAAATCTACCTCATGTTTGTTCTCATCCCAAGCTCATGCGAAGTTTTACGATAGAAATCTACCTCATATTTGTTCTCATCCCAAGCTCATGCGAGGTTTTACAATAGAAATCTACCTCATGTTTGTTCTTGTCCCAAGCTCATGCAAGGTTTTACAATAGAAATCTTCCTCATGTTTGTTCTCATCCCAAGCTTATGCGAGGTTTTAGGATAGAAATCTACCTCATGTTTGTTCTCATCCCAAGCTCATGCGAGGTTTTACGATAGAAATCTACCTCATGTTTGTTCTCGTCCCAAACTCATGCGAGGTTTTACGACAGAAGTCTACCTCATGTTTGTTCTGGTTCCAAGCTCATGCAAGGTTTTGCGATAGAAATCTACCTCATGTTTGTTCTCATCCCAAGCTCATGCGACGTTTTACGATAGAAATCTACCTCATGTTTGTTTTCTTCCCAAGCTCAGGCAAGGTTTTACGACAGAAATCTACCTATGTTTGTTCTCGTTACAAGCTCATGCAAGGTTTTGCGATAGAAATCTACCTCATGTTTGTTCTCATCCCAAGCTCATGCGAGGTTTTACGATAGAAATCTACCTCATGTTTGTTCTCGTTACAAGCTCATGCAAGGTTTTATGATAGAAATCTCCCTCATATTTGTTCTCCTCCCAAAGTATCCAACACCTTAGAAAAAACTTTTAAAATCTGCTTGAAACTACAGAAACATTAAATTTCTTACTTTCTTATTTCCCTTCCTCTGTCATATTCGGTCTTGACCCAAGATTCCGAACTTTTGAATTCAACATTTTTACTAAAAATAAAGTAAACAAGAAATGTCACTGGTAAGTGTTGCATGCCCCCCAAATGGTCTGTGAAAATATATTTTGTATTAGGAAGCGATGTATACATGAATATCAAGTCATAGACTGACGTTTCTGACTAGACATGCATTTCAAGTTTCTTTTTACATTAATATGATTGTGACCTTGACTGTTGTGTAACCTTGACATTTAATGTAAAGGTCTGAGTACTTCTACAGGTAAATGCAGGCAACACATCATCACGACATGTTGATCACTTGTGCCAAACTATTTTAAAATCCACCCCCCCCATGTAAAACAAAGTTACAGACCAGACATAAGACAAACTGAAAGTGTGACCTTGACCTCTGAGATAAGGTTCTGGGTCTTAACATGACACTTCTTCATGTCATGTTGATCATTTGATAAATTGAGCCGAGTGCTTTTGAAATCCATCCATATATGATAAAAAGTTACAGACCACTTGAATTCTCAGACTCAAAAGTGTTGTCGAACAAACTCAAAGTGTGACCTTGACCTTTGAGATATGGGTCTGGGTCTTATGTGCCACACATCGTCATGTCATCTTGATCAATTGAAAAAGTTAAAGACAAAGTTACAGATCAATCACTTAATATCAAACAAATTGAACGTGTGACCTTGACTTTTGAGGAAAGGGTCTGGGTCCTACACGTGAAACTTTGTCATGTCATGTTGATAAACTGAGCCAAACCAAATTTATCCATAGGTGACAAAGTTACAGACTGTAAGTGTTGTCAAACAAAGTTAAATTGTGACTTTCACCTTTGAAGTCGGAGTCTTGGTGTTACACGCAATATGTCATCATGTTATGTTGATCATTTGTAGCTTGTTTTTATAAAATCCATTTATGCATAGCACGAAATCTCACACAGACTCAAAGTGTTGTCAAACAAACTCAAAGTGTAACCTTGACCTTTAAGGTACAGGTGTAGGTCTTACACGTGACACGTCGTCATGTCAGGATGATGAATTGAGCCAAGTGTTTTTGAAATTTATCCATCGGTGACATAGTTAGACAGGACACGAAATCTCAAGCAGACTAAAAGTGTTGTCAAACAAAGTTAAACTTTAAAGTGGGAGTCTGGGTATTACGCGCGACATGTCATCATGTTATGATGATCATTTGTAGCTAGTATTAATAAAATCCATCTTTGCATGATAAAGTTACAGTCTGGACACGAAATTTCACACTGACTCAAAGTGTTGTCAAACAAGTGTGACTTGACCTTTGAGAAACAGGTGTGGGTCTTTCTCGTGACACATCGTCATGTTATGCTGATCATTTGTAGCAAGAATAAACAAAATCCGTCTATGCATGACAAAACTACAGGCTGGACACGAAATACCAAACGGAAGGACAGACAGACGGTGCGATTTTAAAAATTTTTTGGGGACATAAAAAGGGGCCATAACTCTTGTGAATTTGACCATAAAAGTTTATCTGTATAATACAATTGTTTTTATTTTGTATTTTGTAAATTGTGTTTGACTAAGGTCTGTAAACTTATGTTGAGTCATAACATTGTCAAAATTTACGCAAATTCTGCGCTTATGTTGTTTAGTGAAGTGGACTCCTGAACAGCCATTCATGTGTGTGAAGCCATATACAATGTACCAGTGTTTGTCTTTGAAGGAATTTGCATTGGAACTGATGTCAAACAGTACTTGTTATAGTAGGACATCAATAAAAGAAGAAAGACCAAATAAATTTTTGGAAATTTCATTTTCAGACATAAGTAATGAATAGGGTTTTACAGCTACCAACACATTATAGGTTATTCGACGCCAACAGGAAGGAAGATTCCAGGTTCACTCTACATGTACAAAGACAACAAATTAGCATACAGATTTAAACAAAAATACACCAACAAATGAATATGCAGAATGAACCTAGAACCTTGATACCTGCAGAGTTTCAACAAATACTATCTTCTTACTCAAATTGTCGCTTCTTACGACATGCATCAGCCACAGTGGTCCTATTCTTGCCATCACTCATATGGCTCCCTGAAACCACACAGGAGTTGATAATTAACCACAATAGTGAACATGACAAAAAATGATAAAATGAACATGACACCCATTCGGAGGATTCCTACCCCTCTGCAGAGATCGGCAGTGATTCTATTCTTAGCCGGAACCACATGGGCTAGACATAAGTAAAAGCAATTCATTGTGCAACAACTTTCTTACACAAACTTATTATGTTTATACATTCACAGGTGTAAACATTGATTTCATGTGCAAACATTTATATCGATTTCATTATTTTTATATGGTACAGTACCTTTAACATTATTTGTTATCAACTCTCAAAAATCTTAATGAATGCATAAGAAAAGAACACCAGGCAAAATAATATTTTTTAGCTATTAAAGAATGTAAAATAATAATATTCAAATGTAAACTTTCCCAGAAGAATAATCAAAGTTTTTGTTTCCAAGAATTCCACTCAATCCTTTGGAAAGTAATTATGCTAATGTGGAAAGGTTCATGTACAGTACTTATTTATTAAAACTTTCAGAACAATCAGAAAATATTGGTCTATATAAAAATACAATATATGTTCTACTTAAATCTTCCATATTTTCAGGTGCCTGTGTTTAGTATCCTTATTTATCTCATAACTTCTTACTGTAATACATGGTATTTTAACACTAAAATGCAGAAATCCCTGAAATATTTTTTTTTAAAAAAAGTACAGTTATTGTTTACTATATCCTGAACACAAAAGCTAACCCAACAATCTGGTATTTTATATATTTTCTCACATGCAAAACAGGCATTTCATGCCAAACAGATATGCAAGAGTAAATGTATAGAAATTCACAATCATCTTATGTAAACCCAATACATAATTGTCTTATAATTATTTGTTAATGTTGTATATCTTATATTTTATAACGCTTCTAAATATTTTGATGAAGATAAATCAGTGTTCATTGTGTATGTTATTTATATATTTTACAGGTCAAATTGTTAAAATGATAAACAAAACTAGCAACATAATTACTTCTAGTATAAAACTACTCTGGCAATACAAAGTAGAAAACACTTCTAAACAAAAGCCCAGTATTTGAGTTTTACATGCTCTTCTTGTGTATACATGTAGGATATCACAGAATTATGCTTTTTTGTAGGTCAATTTGACAAACCAAACCTACTGCATATACGGCCTTCTGGCTTACAGACAGAAAGACTTCATTATATATTCACTCGGGTTCTCAAATAGCTATATATAGACATACAAAAAGTGATGTTTACAGACATGGAACAAAAAATGTTGAACTAAATAATAATTTTTCATAGTCTCATTTTATCATAAATCAGTTTTAAGGTGCCTTGAATGCCCTACAAAGCCTCATCACTGAATATAATGGCATTGATGAAAGGTATCCAAGCATGAAAGGCTCAGTCAGGTTTGTTGCTGGTAATGCATCACTCCCCGAATCGACGAGTCACAATTACCCACATTTGTTTGGCCATTATAGATTAATTGCTAGATTATCATCTAAATTTGTCTTAAAAAATGGGGAGGACGGGAGGATTTTATTTATTATTTTTAAAATTTTGTATGTTTTTTTATATATATTTTTTTTTTTAATTTTTTTTTTTTATAAAAAAAAAAAAAGTCGGGCAGCATGAAAATGAGGGGGCGGGGGGGGATGATTATTTAACAATTAATTTATTATGGCCTTTGCTACTTTATAGGTTATCCCTGAAGATATTGAAGCTAAACTTTGTGAATCTTTTTTTATCCAAATACAAAGTTATAACTACAATATATACATGTATATCAAATACTTTTGTACAGCAATATTAGGAAGTGCAACTCTAATGTACATAATATTAAATACACATGATGTTGTACAACATTTCTTTACACAATACGTATCTGATAAAATCAATACACATCTGATAAAATAAAAATCAAAGGCCTGAACAACCTGAGGAGAGGCTCACTCGTTCATAGTTTTGTCAATCATGTCGTCTTTTTTAATTTCTTGTCAGAATATGATATACGGATTTACCAATGAGCTCATACAGATCTAAAGACATTTTGTAACAATAATGAAAATATTTTTTTAATTCACATATGGATATTTTCTAATTTTTAGTTGGTGATGACATAATTGTATACAGTTTTGTTTCTTTTTTTTATTGTATGCCTTTTTTATAGCATAAACCGACATATTCATGAATGACCTATCAAACACATGATCATAGTTGTTATATTAGTTGCAGCAAGTCTTCCATAAACTGTAGCTACAAACATAAAATCATATAAAACAAAATATTTGAAAGACAGATGCAATTTATTTTATAATATACCAAACAACCTAGAAAGAAAGAAATGAACAGACATTACTTTTAAGACGACCCCCCATATAATGCAATTCTGACCAAATCGCGTGAACACTGCATAAAAAAAGAGGTGTTAAAAAATATATACCGGTAATGTTTTTCATCGTTATAGATAATATTTTAAATGTGGCAGGCATAACAGTAGAAGTAAATGTATAAAAAACACAAAGAAAAAACACACATTCGTATAATAGCGTAAACGTCAATAAAAAACGACAAACTGTCACAAATGGCAAAAGAGAGAAGCACAACGCTAGCCTTTGCACAAGTTTAAATCAATATTTTGAATAAACAAGAGTTGTCAGATGACAACAAAGCTCGCCCATGGGTGTCTAAGTCCAAAAAGGGCCATAACTGTGCCAAAATGCAATCCAGATTTATGGTTCTTGTTTGTGTGTGTTCCATTGATGATGGTGAACACACATGTGAAGTTTCATTCACATCCAATGAGTGGTTGCATAGATATCTTAAACTTTAATGCAAAAGTTTAACCTGGGTTAAACAACGCTGGGGTCATGACAATAGCTCTCCTTGGACTTTGTCCCGGTGTCAGATAATATTTTCACCCGTGGGTGAAAATATTATAGAATTTTGCTATAATGCTATAAAAAGATAAAATTTGGGGGGTCGGGGGGGGGGTGAATATATTATAGCAAAATTCTATAATATATTAAATTTTCACCCGTGGGTGAATTTTTAGGCGGGTGAAAATATAATATGACACCGGCAAGCTAACAAAGCAAGTATTCAAGCCTTTCTTTCTACACATGTACCCACTATCAATATGCTTAAAAATCGCTTAAACCAGCTATTGAAACAGCATTTGTTACCACATTTAGCGGTGTGTGTGTGATGTAGGTTCTCCCCCTTACAGTAGTCGTCTGCATTTCATGTCATTTTAGTGGAATTTGTATGCTTTGACTACCACATATTTAAAGTGTTTTGCTTTCTGTTTGATATAACAAAAATCGTAATAAAGTCAAATTTGGATTTCTACGTCCTTTGCTATGGCAATTGCATTTTGAAACAATTTGGAACTATTTTACTGGTTGGAGGTAATTAAATTGCCGTCAACAGTATAACAAAGTTTATAGAACAAAATCATAAATGCCCTCGCAATCGCTATAAGGCATCACTACACTCGCTTTCCGTAAAAAAAACAGGTGTATACAATTAACATTTAAATTGCTTATTGTGCATAATAACTGATTCAACCAAGTGCATAATAACAGATGCAATAAAGTATCTTATAACAAAATGAACGAATGCGGGTTTATGGTGCTCAAACACATTGAAGTTTATTCAACGCCAACATGAAGAAAGATTCCAGGTTCATTCTACATGTACAAAAACAACAAATTAATATAAAGTATCTAATAACAAATGCAATAAAGTGTATAATTATAACAGATGTATAATGTATATACATTTAACAGTTGGTTAAATGTACACAAAGAGGACCAGTAAGAAAATAAAATATTAATGTTTATCGGGTATATTATGTAGGTCTCATTCCATTATGGCAGCACTGCTAAATCAAGCTTTTGTCAAATATTTTGTCCAGTAATTATTTCCCACAGAACAGTTCCTACTGGGTAAACACTGTGATGACAGTTTGTATTTGTGCAAATTTTGGATAGTTCAAGGGTCATTTTTTATTTTGATTGATTTAATTAGTATCATTTTATGCCATTGACGGCTAACAGATGATCAGTTAACCTAACCACTGTTTCCTGAAATCCTGGAAGGTTAACCTGTACTCGAGCACACCCAATCTCCTCAAGTAACTGATAACTTTTCCACTTGTACCAGCGGTGAGAGACGAATGACAACCATCAAGGAGATTGTGGCTGGCTGGGTGGGGATTTGAACTCATGCCCCCTAGATTGATAGTCAGATGTGCTACTGGCTGAGCTAATCAGGCCCGGCTTTTTTTCCTGCTTTTTTTTTTTAATGGGGATAAAAGCTATTTTCAACACATTTCAGGTTATATATGGCATACCCAGTTTTATTGGTCGAGAAAGACCTCAGAATGAATCTGATTACAACCATCGTCCTTCCACAAGTAACTGGCAAACTGTCTCACATAAGTTTTTGGAGTGAGCGGGACTCAAACCTACTATCTTAGCAGTGAGAGATAACTGGTCTTGAGCTGGTGCCTTAGACCACTTGGCTACAGAGGACATCAAGGTTCATAACTCAGGCAGTCTGATCATGATTAGGCGATTTCAATTAAATTGCATGACCTTATGGTTACTAGTTAATTGAAGTTAAGATCTAATAAAAAATATGTGGCTACAGCAGTGTATAAAACAAAGCTGATAACGGATGACGGACACAGGCGCTAGTGACAATATAATAGTATATTTTATATACAGATTCTTTATTATACTATATATAGGGATATACAATATCTATTGTCACTAGCCCGTGTGGATGCAAGGTGATAAAAAGTAACTAACTTAATATTGTAGTTATTTTATTAGTAAAAAATAATACTTCCATTATTCAAAATGTGTAGAATTATTTTTGAAATGATTTTGATTGGATAATTTCAACCCATCAATGCATCTTGATGGGTTAAGTTATACAAGAAAACATTTTATTGCAAAATAGCAATGTTTCAGCATAATATATATTTATAAATCTGTCCTTTATATAGCATGTGAGTAGTCATGAATCCTTAACTGGATCCTGCTCATATAAAGCTATCAGTTCATATATGTAAATTTGTCCACCCTGTGCAGATGTGTTGCATGTAATTCCATAGTATATAAGTCATGATCGACACCAAATTTATTGGTTTGGCAGAGACCTTGATATTGTCTATGATTTGCATTGTAGCTAGGCACACTCGCCATAGTCTGTTCTGTACATTTATGTTTTGGTTATTCACAAATAATTATCTCCATGAGTAGAGCAAAAGTTGGTAAAGCAAATACTGCAATAAGACATCACCGGTGTTAAAAAAGTGACTTTAATAGGATTTTAACATATGCATGTATTTATGAGCATCTGAGAACTTCTTTTTTAAAAAAGTCTCAGGGTGTCACTGCACCTTTTTTTAAATAAAACCAACCTGGTCAACCTACCACTTACATGTATTGAACATTTTTATGTGGGTTTACATTCCTGCTATGAAATAAAAAAAAATACAAAAAATTTCTATGTGGAATTCTTTTTTTACAAGGGAAATCCTAGACCTTATTTTACATAGAACAAAGAACAAAATTCAACTGTGTAGTGAGACCTTATATATATAGATGTAAGTTATAGCCGGTGCAATAAGGTAAAATAATAGATGTAACAGCAGGTGCAATAGGGTATAATAACAGATGCAATGGCAAGTGCAATGCATGTAAGGTATAATAACTGATGCAATGGCTGTGCAATAGGGTATTATAACAGATGCAATTAAAAAACTAATAACAGTAATAGCTGGTGCAATAAGTTATAATAACAGATGCAATAAGAATTAATAACAGATGCAATGACCAGTGCAATAGAGTATAATAACAGATGCAATGGCCGGTGCAATGCATGTAAGGTATAATAACTGATGCAATGACCAGTGCAATAAGGTATAACAACAGATGCAATGGCCGGTGCAATACGGTATAATAACAGATGCAATAAGGTATAACAGATGCAGTAATGTGCACAAAAAAGATGCAACTAATAATAAAATTACATCTAGTAAATAGCATAAATTTAACAAGAAATAGTTATTATCATATAGTATACCTAACGGAAGTACAATCGGTTCATTATTATTCATACTGTCACAATATGCCGAGCGTTCAAATGGTGTATTTCCTCAGTCAACTAAGGTTTTGTGCAAACCCCGCAAAATGGCTATTTTAAAAAAAGCTTAATAAGCTATGCTTTTCGGCTGATCCCTTTACACTTTGTATTTTGTATTAACAAATATTATAATATTATGAAAAAAAAATATGTTGGAACTAATTGCCTTTCTTGTGTTGTGTATTATTAAGTACACTTACGTACAGGGTGTCTTAGAAAACGTGGACTTTCTTTAAAGTGCTGTAATATATACTCAAATTTGGACTCAAAGCAATGAAACATTGTACAATGATTGTCAATTAATAGAACTTTCTTTTGATTGACATGTTTAAACAGGAATTGATGTCATAAACATGACACCATAATTCCTGAATGACATCCATTCATATTGTTTGCTGTCATGCAAAAACGGAAGAAAATGAGAAACTTGATTCTCAGAATGCACAAGCATTGATTTTAAGAAAAAAATGTTCCTCAGTCAAACAAGTCATTTTGAATATCTTGAACAAATCAGAGACTTGGACTCGAGTATAATTATATTACAGAGATTTAATCTACAAAATCTAATGCAATTTAAAAACAAAGTCACGTTTCAACATCAGAAATTTAGGTTACCAGACTCGGCATAAAAACTGAAAGCATCTGAATCAAACATATCAAGGTCCAAATCAAAATATTGATTTTGTGTCTCCCTACCTACCCATAAAAAATTCTGCCCACAAAAAAATTCTTCAGATTTGGGAAACAGTATTTTTTTACTTCGACTAGGCAACTACATTGTTAATATATTTCTTTATATCAAAAGAAAAAAAAATCACACCTACCTACCCAATTTTGTAAACTAGGATCAACTTCAAGAGACAACAAACAACCAATATATTAATGTTGACCTTAATAATACATGCCCTCTGATGAAGTACAATACAACCAGGTTTATAGGTTACTTTAGTTATACAGCCAAATGTTTATATCCTGCATCTACCTGTTTTTGCAGCCACCTGCTATAAGCAGTCACCTTTTTCCCTGAGCAACTGCTAAAGACAGGTGCAAATGTACCTGACTTTCTCTATTCACTATTGATAGCCATCATCTATAGGTTCAGACTTAATTACCAACTGAAATGGCTTTTCATTATGTTCTGTAGTCTGAGGCATTTGAACATCAGATTTTAACACATCACTGTAATTTTTACTAGCGTTAGAGAAAAAAGGTGGCGCTGGAGATGGCCCCTTTTCTGAATTTTGATCATAGTCCTCTGTCGCATCACTAGAATCACCGTATTCATCAGGCTCTTGTTTGATGTGTGCTAAAGGCCCCTCTTGTTCTGAAGAGTCAGCCAAGTTAGATAATATCATATTTCCTGGGTCGGAATCAGTAGGATAAGAACGATATAAATGCATAGGAACTGGATTCGTGGAGGGACGTATTTTTTGTGTTGGATTTCTTTGTTTACGCCGCAAAATACTTGGTATTGTGGGACTTGCCTGTGTAGTTACAACATCTGTATATTGAACCTGTTCCAACTTGGGAGACTCACTGGGTGCGTGGGAGACAGATACAGCATCTACAAGGCCCTGAGAAGATTTCTGCTGCTTGCTTCTTTTTCCCTTTTTAGTCTCTGCTGGAGGTAGTAAACTTTTCCCAGCACTTAGTACTACAGGTCCATATTGGGAGGCATTTACAGGTTTCAACTGCTGGGCACCAGCACTAATATGATCATTGATGGTACTGGTTACTGGTAAACTGGATTGTGGCATTAGGAACATGATCTGGTTATGAGGCTGTTCCGTCATAGGTACAGTTGTGGTGAATGCATTAGGTGCCCGTGTATTTTGATCCTGTATTGGATGGAGAACATTTACGGGGTTTGACCGTGAGCGTGTCTTGTAGATATGACTCAGTCGCATAGCCGCTTGCTCATCAGTGTCATATGTCACCCTTAATCCTCCACCGATGATATTCCGCTCAGACAAGTAAAACTTTCCTGCAATAAAAACCACCTGTTCTTGAAATTATACTACTATCATGATATAGCCTAGATGCTTTTAATATCATCATAACTTTTATTTTTCTAAACACTGGACCCAGTCAGTTCATCTGACTATGAATCCATGGGTTGTGAGTTTGATTCCCGCACAGCCACAGTCTCCTACTATCATTTGTCTCTCACCACTGATTCAAGTGATAAAAGTGATCAGTTACTTGTGGAGATGAGTGTGCTCTTGTTATGGTTAACCTGTCAGGATCCCAGGGAAGAGTGGTTATGTTAATTAATAATCTTATAGTCCTTGATGGCATAAATGTGGAACTAAAATAATTTTTTTCCGAAAATGTGTCATCCTTCAGGTAGCAGCAAAAGATAACTTCATAGAACAATGTGGATAATGTATATGCAATTTAACAATAAAACTGAATCGTATCAATAATTAAACAAATTATTGTTGAATTAAATAGTGATTTCAATATCTTTATAATGAATGACATGTCTGACCTTGACCCTTGTGATATACATTACGTAAATATGGTCATTAGGTGAAAATATTTGAAAATCTGTATATGTATGACAAAATATCAGACAGACGAATGGACAGATGCCTGACCAACTGTCAAATCTGAACTTGTTACAACTCATCTTGAACAAGAAGATTCTCAATAAAATTATGATAACTCTAGTCATGGATTTTATATGATTGAGATAACTGAGGCATACAATTGCTGATAGGATAACAACAGAAACCAGCAAAATGAGATTATCTGACAACTTACTTTGTTTACTTTACTCTAACATCCACCCTTGGAAGATGTCTTGTCAAACCTAGCGACAGATGAGATTATTTGACAGCTTACCTGGCTACAGATGAGATTATTTGACAACTTACATGTACAACTTACCTGGCTTCAGATGAGATTATTTGACAACTTACATGTACAACTTACCTGGCTTCAGATGAGATTATTTGACAGTTTACCTTGCTACAGATGAGATTTTTTGACAGCTTACCTAGCTACAGATGAGATTATTTCACAACTTACTTAGCTGCAGATGGAGATTATTTGACACTTACCTTGCTTCCCTTCCTCCAACCTGAAAGACTTCATCCAATCTAGAAGTTGTTGGAACCGTGCCTTACTTAAACTCAGTAAAGACAAAACTTTAAATATCTCAGTTTTGGCATCTTGCAAATCTGAAGAAAAAGAGTAATTATGGCTCATTTTACTTTTATTTCCCCTAAACTATAATTGGCAAGCAGACAGTGTCAATCATACCATACTATTTTGTAAACATTGGTGCAGCAGTGCAGAAAAACAAATTATATACATTAAATGGTGCAAGACAGGTGATGAAAACAGACAGAAAACAAATGAGGCCAAAGTCTCTGGGAATTGCTTAAACAGAAGAGAACAAGAAATGTCACTGGTAAGTGTCACATACTCACCACCCGACCCCGCAAGAAATATAAGATATATTTCATAACTAGGTATTCAAATCTATAAATGGATATCAACATTGTTTAACTAATGCTTCAGACTAGACACGCAATTTCATATTTTGGATTAGTGGTCTAATGTATTATTGTATTACCTACAAGTACTGCTGATGCCACGAGTTCAAGCCAAGGTTGATTCAAAACCTTTATGAGGAAGTATACCATTTATTTGCAGAAAGATAGTAAATCTACACGGGATCATTCTCAGACCTTCTTCCACTAACAAGAGGCCCTTGGGCCTTAACGGTCACATGATTATCCTTGATGACATAAAGCTATATGAATCTATTTTTCCAACACTTATCCTTTGTAAAGTGGCAAAAATCCAAACATGGATTTTGAAGGTCTGATCTGCATCAACAAATCACATCATTTTGTTTAGTAAACTCAAATTTTGCTAATTTTAACCATTTTTTGATTATGCTATGTTTTACGTTTTTCATTACTTATAGTCCTTTGATTTTTTACCTTTTTTTCCTGCTGTTTTTTTGGTTAGATGATTCTGTTGTTGGAAAGTCAGTTGAAAAAGGTTCGCTATCTTGGGCACTTTAGTTTTGAAGTGGTCAGAACAAAATTGTATATTTTAGTTGGTTATTGTTGTTGAAATGTTGCGTCTATTTCTGAACAGTTTTCGAATTTAGGACTGATTTGTATACTCAGTTGCAAAAGAAAGTTTGCAGTTAAACTTATCCCATACTTCTTTTAATAAACGTGATATCATGCCAAAGTTTTTGTGGAAGGCATTATACAAAATTTGCTTTCAGTGAAGGAAAAAATTTGCATTGTATATTTTTCCGATAACAATTGTATTGTATATTTAATACAGTGCTTACATACTTTGTGCATGTGCACATCATGGGAGAAGTACATGTTGGCTAAAACCTGTTTAATCTATACCTTTCATGAAAGTAAAAACACAACCACATTCAATACATAGATATGAAAAAGTTCCCTTGGCTCAGTAAAAATCAACGTCTTCAGGCAATGATAATGCTTTCTGGTGGCACCAGCATTGCAGACTTAAGTAGAGCATTTAATTGCCATAGAAATACATTGATTCGTCTTCGCCAACAATTTAATGAGACTGGGAGAATTGATGACCGTATACCTCATGTAACCACCGCTTGAACAGACCATTTTCATGTTGATGCACCTTCAATGTTGCCTTTAAACTGTGTCTGCCAAGGCAAACGGTATAAGCAAATACACAATTTAAAGGCGAATTCTGAATTCCTTTAGTTAGGTCAAAGCAAGATATCAACAACTTGCATGATCTTTCCGTCGATCTTGTTCAGGAATGGAACATTATACCCACCGCTGTGCTACAACAGTACATGTACGTAAGGTCAATGCATCAATGTCTCATTGCTTGTATCAATGCAAGAGGTGGTCACACATGCTATTGATGCGGATAAACTCTGAAAAAAATCATTAAAAATTCAAAGTTTTTACTGGCTAAAAAGTAGCCGGTGATTTGCAACTTTTATTTCGACACCTGTGTTGTTTGAGCAATATCACCATTGTCAATTTGCAAAACAAATGTATCCTCCAAAAGCCAATAAAATGCTTAAAAAATTGGTACCAAACATGATATAATTTATTTTTTCCAACATGGAAATTTTTGGGAAAAACCACAGTGCACACTTTCTTTTGCAAATGAGTATATAAATGGATAATGCGAGGCTATCACGTTTTTATACATGAACATCTTGCATGTATGGGATGTGATTTTTTTTTTACAGCTTACCTGTAACCATGCACGTTTGGACAGAGAGCAGAGTTATGGTGTGTGTCAAGTATGGAGTGATTCCACAAATCAGTAAGCAGTCAGTGAGAATGCTATGTACATGTATTATATAAAATGTAATATGTCTGTATCTGAAGGTTTAGTAAATGTGCACAACATAATTATGAAATGAGATATATGTTAAAACAAGTCTTTTATTCTGTTGTACTGATTGTTAATACTGTGTAGGATGTATTGTGCAGTATTATGTAATGTAAATATTGTTATATGCTTTATGAGGGAGTATATATAAAGCATTTACTTTTAAAAGTATTATATGTATATCTTCAGCTTCTCGTAACGTTTCTATGCAGTGGTGTGCTACCGTTGTCTATAAGCTGTTGTGCATTGCCTGTACATAGCCATTACTCACAGCCGTGAGCCAACGTGTCATTATATTACACACAAGACAGTTCAGATGCATATATATATATATGAAATTATGATCATGATCATAGGTTCATAAGGCCATAGGCGTCAATAATCATGTTCATCATTTGTGTCCCAGTGCTTCCGATAATAAAAAGATTTTAAAGTTTACCTTGAAATTGACTGTTTTGGCCCCTCCCCCAAGGTGGGGACCATGCAATTCACAATTTTGATTCACCCTTAGGTATCAATGCTGCATACATTTCACAACGACTGAGCTTATGGTTTTTGAGAAGTCGAAAACATGAATTGTGTACTGACCCACTATTTTTTTAAGGCCCCACCCAGTGCTTTTTGAGAAGTTGAAAATGTCAATTGTTCATGGACCAATGACGATGATAAAAGGCGATCGCAAAAGGTCACTTGAGACAAAGTCTCAGGTGACCTAATAAACTAGATACCATATATAAATTGGTGTTGAAATGACAGTAAACTCTACTGGAAATGTGTCCATATGACATAGATGCCCCTGCTTCACGTATATGGAACTATTATTTTATCCAAATTTACATGTAAGTTGCCAAGGGTACATAACACCTGTAAAAATTGACTGATGTTGATCAAGTTCAGAAGCGACCTTATTTTATAATTTTAAAACTAAACAACAAATATTACTAACACATGCATTCTTTCAATAGAAGTTATTATACATTATTTTATCAAAGAATCAAGTTGAAAGGGAGACATAACTCCTTAAGAATTTGACAAATATTAAACTTAATTTGTGTTTTATCACAATTCATTACACACCAAATGTAATTTAAATACATGGAAAAGTTCAAAAGAAATTAATAAGGAACAATTTCTTAACCAAAGTTGACAAATATCAAACTTGTCCTGTGTTTTATAATTATACAACTACATACCAAATATCAATAATATACATAGACCCTTTCAAAAGTAATTCATTAGAAACCAATTTGATGCATGGACGGACGGACGGATAGGGTTTACACTTAATGACCTTCACCTTTTGCTGAGAGATAAAAGAAGAAGTACAAGTGACAAGTTCTTCTCTATTAATACTTACACTTGATTGGAACTTTCTCTGTTTGACCAATATTGTTGATCTGTTGAGGTACTGGCTGGTTAACCACATTGATCATCTCCTGGGCCGTCTTATCACTAGCCCTGAAGTTATTACAAACAACCAGCATATAAATATTACATACACATGTTACATGTACAATTTGTTTAGGGTGACAGTAGCATTGTCAACCTCATGTCCTGCAATTTATCCCAAAGGGTTGACATTTATTATCATTAACCGTAACAGAAGGTAACATAATTTATAGCATACCAAATAATAAATTTACTGTTTTATCTCACTTTAGGGTCAAGATAGAATTCCAAAGATGTGACATGATCTGTGATGTACCAAATAATATATTATAATAAATTAAACTTATTATTTAAATGTTATTAAAATATAAAAGAAAAATAATTGTTCTTTGCATTTTGCATTTGAACTTTTTCTACCTTTTTCTATTCGACAGTGCCACGAACACAATTACCTCTCAGAACAGATTCATTCATCCAAACCTCAAACATATAAAAATTCAAATTATACTGAGGCAAATGACACTGTCAAGTTAAAAATTCAACAGAGATGGTCAAATACTAAAAATATGTCTGCAAACACAGATACCCCTGCCGAAAGCTTTGGTACAGGATTTGAAGACACACATTCCAATCATGGGGATCGGGTGTAATAGATAGTACTGTATTGAGGATGTCTGTTTATTTGTAAGACAGATGTAACATGATAAATACCAGAACTAGCACATACAGCTTGTAAGACAAGGTAGTAAATTCCCACTCCAACTGCCTCCACCTCTATTTTATACCCAAGGTAGGTCATTAAGCCAGTTGTAAGATGTATGTTGTAATTTGACCATAGGAAATACAACATTGTTTTGCATTCTTTTGTGTAAAAACTTCTTTTAAACTAACAAGATTTCAGGTCATCTCTGTACAAATAAATTCCAAAAAGCTAGTATTTTCAATTTACAAAATAGTGTCATATATTAGTCATAATAATGTTATTTTGTTTATTTTCTTGTCGACTCGATTTTTAAAAAAAACAAAAAAAACAAGAGCCATGCTGGACATAGTCCATCCCCCCCACTGAAGTAATTTTTTGTGTGGAAGGTGACCAAAGAGAGCCAGTTTTATGTAATAGTGAATATACATATAAGTTAGATGTGAGCTGATCAATTCAATGTCATTAAGGAGTGTTATTATACCGGTAGATGTTTAGTAATTAAAAAATACACAATGAAATGCAATCCAAATAACATCAGCTTCACAGGTTTGATTCCTAGTGCCTGTCATGGTTGGAGTGTTCTTGGGCAAGGCAACTTTCCCCTAGCCCTAGTAGATCACCAAGGAGATGTGTCTTAGTGAACTGTCACCGTAATATAACTGAAAAATTGATTACACAGTACAGAAAGCAACATAACAGGAACCACGCTAATGATACCAACATTTTTTGGTTACCTATATATGAATTTATATAATAACTGACGATCTGTGTAGGGTAAAGGCATGACACCAACGACAAGATGTTCAATAAGGGAGATTAGTCAAACAGTAAGCAGGTAGCGTTAGGTGGGGTTTTTTTCTACCATTTTTATAGCCGTTACTCTGTCATATTCCCAATCGCAAATAGTATCTTTTTTTCCCAATTGAGGGGTAAAAATTCCCAATTGGATGTTTCAAAAACACGTGAAACTGCCTTGAAAAATAAGCGCAGATTTTGCCATTCTGGACTGAGTACAAAACTGCTTATAAACTGCTTCTCTGCGCATGCGCTTATAGACTGATTTCCTGCACATGGACCTGCACGTGTTCTTCGTAACCTCGACGTTTTAGCACAAATGCTTATTAAGTTTGTGCAAGCGTTAGCAAGCGTTTATATGTATCGTGAAAAAACAAAACAATGTTGCATAATTCGAAATATTACCTCATGATATTAAAGGCTCCCGCTAATTAACAAAAAACTATTGACACTTTCTTTTAACAGTCAGCTTTAAGTGTTAGTGACACCTTCCCCACCTGCTCTGAAGCCTGTGAGTGTTGAAAATAGCACATAATTGTCCCATAAGTAACTGACACTTTTCTAACCAACTCAGATCAGATACTAATTGTGAATATTATAAACTTGAACCTGTCAGACAGAGTCTTTTTTGCTCTACAAAATGAAAGCATATATACATGGCTGTACTTCAGCGCATCCAAGGCTGGTTATTGCTTCAAACTGTGCGAGTTCTTATTTGTATCTGAAACAACTAATGAAGTTGAACAGGATGGGATAGCATACTCTAAATGTTCTAATGAGAATATTTCTTAATTCTGACTATAGCCTCAACAAATATCAACTAGATGAACCTGTTGCAGCCTTTAAGGCACTTAGAACAAGAGATATTGCTCTGTAGAATACCAAACAATACTCTGCTAAATAAAATGTTAAGCTATATATTTGTTAATGTTTATTTGTATCATAACACATTAAATAGATAGTAATCAGTAAGTATAAAATTATCAGTAAATACAACTGTCAATTAAGCAAGTGTACCAGGTTTAATAAAGGTGAACATATTTTTCTCAATTTTAAAGTAAACATCTCTAAAATTCCCAATTCCAAGGGTATGGGTCATCTTCCAAAAATGGTGAAAAAAACACTGTGGTTCTTATACACTGCACTTTTCCTCAATGTCCTCAGTCATTGTGTGTAGTCTCCGAGATTCATCAAAATCCCTTGAATAGTTTTGGAGTTATGGTCCGGACTAAAGTGTAAATTAATAAAGGGATATAATTAAACAAGTAAGCAAGGTAGAGTTATGGTTCTTATACATTGCACTTCTTCTCAATGTCCTCTGTAGTTGTTAGAAGATTCAACAAAACCCCTTGAATAGTTTTGGAGTTATGCTCTGGACAAAGAAATTTAATAAAGGGAGATCATTCTAAAAATAAGCAAGGTAGAGTTATGGTTCTTGTACACTCACTTCCTCTCAATGTCCTCTGTCACTGTGTGGAGATTCAACAAAATTGCTTGAATAGTTTTGTATAACTTTATGCTCTGAACAAAAGTATTATACATGGACGCATGTGCTCGGACACCATTACCATATACCATATATCCCCCTTCGCCCTCGGCGGGGGATAATTATTTGCTTCATTCAACTTGATTCATAGTGTGAACAATGAATTACTTTCTCCATTACTGTTATTTAATCAGGACCTATCTTCCCATTCTTTTACCCCAACTTGTGCATTACTATTTTGAGTATGCAACAAAAACGTAATTTACAAGTGCGACATACATGTATGGAGAATATAGTTTCCCTTTCGTAATTTATCAGACTCTCAAATAAAACAAACAATAAACCAATTAAAATATGAAGTGATTAATGACTTAACAGTCAAATCTTTTTTAAGCAGCCAGTCTAGGGAAGGAGCAAAAGTGGCCTTCTAAGACAAAGTGTTACTTAATACAGGTTGATTTGCTATGAAAGCATAGTAATGGGAAATAGAAAAAGGGGCTGCTTAAGACAAGTGTCTGCTTTATAGTGGTGACCACTTGACTACAGGTTTGACTGTGTTGTTTCTTACAGCTTTGGCGCCAATCATCGAGTTTATGCAAACGTCTTACACACTTATTGATGAAAAAACAACCAAAGACTTTTTTATTCATATCGTTAATTACACCAACTGGCAGCTCCAGTGGTTGTAATGACGGGTGTAATAATTACAAAAAAAATGTGGTCTGAATATATATGTAATTGGTGGCAGTATTAGGGGGATTGCCGTGTCATTGAAATTATGACCATTATGACCTGAACAAGAGAAAGTCTGTCCTTGTATTAAGAGCTTAAACCTCATTTGTAAACATTTATTTATGCCATTTAGATGATTGGTCAAGCTAGAAAATTTACTCAGCATTTTATACACAACAGCTAAAGTATTGACAAAAACAAGTGATGGCGGGAAGTGATATTTCACTAGGTTGATATAATAAAACATGAAGTGTTCATTACACACCTGTCTGCATGTTTGATAAATATTAATAAAATTTTGACAAGCTTGTAAGAGGAAGTACTATCAAGGTGATTATAAATAATATTACCCTTTTGTGGCCTCAAATGACGACTGCAGCTCCCTGTTCAGTACACTGTAGTTGCCATTAATCAAGCTCTGCACCACAAAGCTGACCCCTTGTGACAACACTTTCCTTTCCGAAATACCGTTGTAATTCATTACCACCTGCAATAAATCTAATGTATGAACAACAGATAAAATAACCACAATGAGAGTTGTCTGTATTGAGTCATTACTACCACTTGCATAACAATTAGAGAATCTTCACTGTATCTGATCAAACAATGCCAATACAGATGGGAAAAAACACGGGTGCTCAAATAGAAATGTTGATATATTTTGGAGGATTTCCCATGAAGAATGCAGAATTTCAAATTAATACCTGTACACATGGCCAGCTTTGTTCAATAATTAACAACATACTGTATATGAATTGTTGGTTTAGCAGCTATCTTTCATTTCAATAATGTCAGATGTTGGCTAACTTTGTTCAATAATTAACAACATACTGTCTACATGAATTGTTGGGTAAGCAGCTGTCTTTTATTTCAATATAGTCATATGTTGGCTAGCTCTGTTCAATAATTAACAACATATACCTGCATTGTTGGATATTAAAGCAGCTATCTTTCATTTCAATATAGTCAGATGTTTACCAAAATGTTTGGGAAATGAGAAGTGAGTATTGAGGAAATAAGGACTTACATGAAATTCACTGTAAACTTTGTAATTCTAAATACGGATTTTACCAAAATATAACACACATTTGGATGATACAATATTATACCTAACAGTACAGTTCTGCGGTGGAAGCAGAAATATCATGTGACAAAAGTTATAAGTTAAATGTGAAGATGTGATTTGCTCAAGTACTGGTTAACTTTACAGGACCCCAGGAAAGAGTGTTAAGTAAACTGATCATCTTTTAGACCCCAAAAGCATAAATATGATGTTCAATATTCAATCATCAATCTGAAATTGTTTTTACCTCAGTTGGGATTTATACAGAAATATAACACACATTTGGTTGATACAATATTATACCTAACAGTACAGTTCTGCGGTGGAAACAGAAATATCGTGTGATATTTGTCAAAAATGATTAAAAATCTGGCCAGCCGTGAAGATTACAATCTGCAAAACTGTACACATAGTATTAAAAGTTAAAACTGATTTCAGACAGAACTTTGGTAGCTCAATTGGCAGCACAATTAACTATCAATCCAGGGGTCGGGAGTTCAAATCTTCATTAGGCCACAGTTTTCATGATGATTGACATGGTATCTCATTATCCATCATCTTTTATCTCGAATTCATGTCTGATACAGAATAGAGAAATAAAAGACCGACTGAACTTTCAGGTGCCAGTTGTTCACCCAGACTATATTATCAACAAAGTCATGAGAGTGGATTGACTTACACCATGGAGCTGGCTTTTGATGGTTGAATACACATGAAGTATCGAAACAAAAGTACTAAAGCAGCGCAAAGAAGCAGATGAATATCTTTTTAAATTTTAATAAACACCACAAATAATCGAAACTCAAATTTAATATTCAAAACATAGTAAAGCTCCTGGTAGTGAACCTTTCAAGTTAAGTTAATTGATATAACAACTTGAAATATCACTGAACAAGATGAATACCCCCAGATGGCTCCCCTACACAGTTATTGCACCCTTTTGTTGCCTGTTTTGACACAGTGGACCAATTAGAGTAACCAATCACTTTTGTGAAGTGTCATTGAATTCCAGCCAATGGTAACGGAGAAATAGTAAAAACAAAAAAATGTCTGAAAAATTCAAAGGGACATAACTCATTGAAAATTATTCGAGCCCAACAATGATGATGATATGTACAACAAGGCTTGGTACCAATCACTCTTGTGAAGTTCCATTATTGAATTCCAACCAATGGTTGCTGAGAAATAGCAACCGCAAAAATATGTATGAATAATTCAAAAGTCCATAACTCATTGAAAAATTATTCTCGCACAACATGCCAACAATATGCACAACTAAGCATGGTACCAGTCACCCATGCGACATTTCATTGAATTCCTGCCAATGGTTGCTGAGAAATAGCGATCACAAAATTTTTCCACAGACAGGAAAAATATGTATGAAAAATACAAAGGGCAATAACTCATTAAACAAGAGGTCCAAGAGGACCTGAATGCTCTAATGGCAACAGATGCTAAAATTCAAAGTCCATAACTCATTAAAGAATTATTCTCACACAACATGCCGACAATATGCACAACTAGGCTTGGTACAAGTCACCTCTGTGAAGTTCCTATGAATTCTGGCCAATGGTTGCTGAGATACAGTGGCCACAAAAATTGCCCAGACGGAAAAATATGTACGAAAAATTCAAAGGGCCATAATTCATTAAACAAAAGGCCCAAGAGGACCTGAATGCTCTACTGGCAACAGATGCTACATGTAAAATATCTTAGGTCTAGGCCATCAACTTTCAAAACTAGAGCTATCACTGAAGGTGATGAATACCCCCGAACACCGCCATGACAGAAAATGGTTTACCATTGTATGAAGTTTTATTAAATTATATCCAATAGTTATAAAGTTATGCTCAGGACAAGGGAAATTTATCAAAGGGCAATAACTCTGTAATAAGCAAGAATAGAGTTATGTTTCCTGTACACTGCACTTCCTGTCATTATATTCTACCATTGTATGAAGTTTGATGAAATTCCATCCAGTACTTTAAAAGTAATGCTCCGGACAAGGGAAATATATCAAAGGGCAATAACTCTGTAATTAGCAAGAATAGAGTTATGTTTCTTGTACACTGCACTTCCTCTCATTATATTCTACCATTGTATGAAGCTTGATGAAATTCCATCCGGTACTTTTCAAGTTATGCTCCGGACAAGAAAAAATATCAAAGGGCAATAACTCTGTAATTAGCAAGAATAGAGTTATGTTTCTTGTACACTGCACTTCCTCTCATTATATTCTACCATTGTATGACGTTTGATGAAATTCCATCAAGTATTTTTCAAGTGATGCTCCGGACAAGGAAAATTGCAACGGACAGACCGACCGACAGACCGACCACAGGGTGACTCCAATATACCCCCGACAAACGAAAAAATGTTTTTTAATATTTTGCTTAAAATGTACTTATAAACCCTGTGGTGGGGGCATATGTGATCGGATTATGCTGGTTCAAGAACTCATCCAAAATCTAATGGTTATATAACTGTTGTGCTATCCTGACTACAAGAAAAAGGTTAATGGACACACTTTGGCCAGTAGAGCTAAAAATTATTCTCATGCAACATGCCCATAATATGCAAAACTAGGCTTAGTACCTGTTACCCTTGTGAAGATTCCCTGAATGCCGGCCAATGGTTGCTGAGAAATAGTGATCACAAAAATTGTCCACAGATGGACAAAATGACGTGACTCCTACATAGCCCCCATATACTTTGTATCTGCACGTATAATTATAGGAAATCTGCCAGACCCATTACAACCTTACATGTATATCATTATGGTATTATTATTATCCCTAGAATGTGTATAGATGTGCAGCTGCTGTAATAAGTATTGACAGTAACAGAGACTGGCAGGCTAATAGCAATATAATGTGCACGGATGAATGGGTTGCACCTTTAGTAATTCTATTAAAACTCTTTGAACTTTTGTCGGAATGAAATAATTTTGGTACCAAAGTAAAGCTGATAAAACTGATGACATTTCCAGTTATCAAAAATTTAATTTTTTTCTTCGGAATTCATATTATTACGGATTGAAATTGAAAATTGTTGAAATTTTCACAAAATATTTATTTCTTTAACAAAAAATGGTAGTGCACTTGATTTAACAATACATTTTAACAACACACAATGGAAATACAAAGAAATATGTAGAAAGTTGAAGAAGTAAGTTTTCCATTAGTGGTGAAAATTTCATATTGATATTTAGAGATATTTTTGCTATTTCTTACTTTAAAAGTGGGCTAAAAATGATAAAATGATCACAAAAAATAACTACGAGTAAAAATGTTCACCAAAATCAAACAATTTGTTTTACACAAAACCCAGGGCTGTAGTTCAATGCTCAAGGTCATACTTAGATCAGAAATGGGTACAGAATATTGGGTCCACTCCATATAATGTATAAACCACTTGACAGATTTTGAATAACATGATTACCATAATCTGATGACATGTCGCACACAAGACCCAGGACCCTCGCTCAAAGTCAGTAATATGTCCAAAATTTTGTATTATGCTTCATATCTGGACAGATTTGAAAGAAAATGGCACAAATATTCACCACAATTAGGTAACTACTGTCAAAGGTCAATGTCACACCTAATGTTTAAAGCGCAGAAATAAGTACAATATTTTATGTTAGCTGCATATCTTGTAAACCACCTGTCAGAATTAAATAACTTAACACAAATATTCTTCATAATTAGACAATGTTTCGTACACTTACAAAAAGGTTAAAGATATTCTTACAGGTTTAAGGTCAGAAATAGGTAAAAAATTTGGTGCCCTCTCCATATTTTGTAATTCACTTCACATAACATGCCACAAATGCTCATAATGAGACAGCATTCACTCACAGGTTTGGCGGGTTCGACATTGTGGCATCTAGTTTATATAATGTGATTACACTTAATGTGTCACACAGGCTTGGCGGCTCGACATTGTAGTCCTTGGGCATCTAGTTTATATATGTGTTTACACTAAATGTGTCACACAGGCTTGGCGGGCTCGACATTGTAGCCCTTGGGTATCTAGTTTGTATATGTGATTACACAAAATGTGTCACACAGGCTTGGTGGGCTCAACATTGTAGTCCTTGGGTATCTAGTTTGTATATGTGATTACACTTAATGTGTCACACAGGCTTGGTGGGCTCAACATTGTAGTCCTTGGGTATCTAGTTTGTAAAAACAGTATATGTGATTACACTTAATGTGTCACACAGGCTTGGCGGGCTCGACATTGTAGCCCTTGGGTATCTAGTTTCTGTATGTGATTACACTAAATTTTTAACAGCACACATACTTTTCAAGATTCATATTCATTAGTGGATACTGTTATGTGTTTTTAACTGACAAATGTATAGGCTTGTGAAGCAAAATCCAAGTACCACAAAAATACAAATGCTGTTGTTCAGCAAATATGTGTTTTACTAGAAACTCTGTAGTGAGAGTAATTCCCTGTCAATTTGACCATGAGGGCAGTTCCAGAGACATCCTGCCACAGGAGAAATTGTCATTTAAACAACTAACACAATGTCATACTGTTACAATATACCATAATGTTCAACACGTATGCAACATGGAAGCTAAACATAAATACTTATTTGTGAATACACACCTCACAAGATGCGTCACTTGGCCATTGAAACTGAGATTTGCACGGATGTTTGGTCTGATCAACGTAATATTTTCCTTCGTCTGGATCCCTGTTCTGTATAATAAAGATTATCACTGAACATGTGTACTTACAAAGAAACATGATAATAAATATGGCATTTAATATATTCTATGGAAAAAAAAACAACAGTACCGTACAAGTAATAAACACTGACAAACGTTTTAAGTTTTGGACTATTTTTAGAAACAGCAGTCATCTTGAAAATAAGATTGAAAAAAAAAAATTCTGAAAAAATCCTGAATACTACAAACACTGTGGAGCATGTGGTCCGGTGGTAAAGTATCCAACCCCAGATCACTGGGTCCTGGGTTTAATCCCTGCCACAGCTATGTGTGGTGTCCATGGGCAAGACACCTTATTTGCATATGCTTAGTACTGGTTTTACCACGGCCAGGACTACTTCAAAAGTGATTTACCCACGTTGTTAAAACTTGTTTCACAAAACAAACAAGTTTAAATAAATACTAACATGACTGAGAACCCTTATTGTCAGATTAGAGGTTGTATTACTAGTTTGGCATCGCATTTGTGAAATTGTTAACTGTTCTTTTTTGTGCTCAATTCTTGCAACAAAACTGCAAATGCAGTTGTAACTCATTCATATATTCATAGAATTTGTTTTAGCTTGATTGCAAAGTAAGCTCAGGGCATACAATAATCACTCTGGAATCTTTGTCCTTGGTCAAACAAGTACTCAGTGTCTTTAGAGAGTGTATGATATAATATAAATATGAAATAGTCCTATTTACCCCATCTATGGTAAGTGTATTATGTAATATAAATATGTAATAGTCCTAATTACCCCATTTTTGGGGAGTGTATGATATAATGATATAATATAAATATGAAATAGCTTTAATTACCTCATCTTTAGGGAGTGTATGATATAATCTAAATATGAAATAATATAAATATGAAATAGCCCTAATTACCCCTTCTTTATGAAGGTATGTGACAAACATCTTAGTCTGGTTCCGTGACGGCATCATGTTCTGTATTGGAGGTGGTTTTGGAGGCACCACCGGAGACGGTGTTTGTCTATGATTACCTCCCTTGGAGATGAAATCTGGAGACTGGGACATTGGAGGAGTGTCGGAGGGCGCTACGTCAGACTCATATGTGGGCTGTACAAAACAACAGATTATGCAAACATCAGCTTTAAATGCCACAGCATAGGTTGTATTTAACATCTTAGATGAATTATATTCCATTACCCAGACTTACAGAATATTTTGGTGTAGGAGTCAGGAGCCCCACCCCCAAATATTCAGCATATACTTCGCAGTCTGGAAGTACATCCTCATACACTCTCTCCTCAGAATGGCCCCACCCCCAATAACTGAAATGCTCCTGCACCCATGGTAATGGAATATAATTCATCTAAGATAGCTTTAATTTATTACCAAATGTCATTACTATGGTCTACCCTTTTAATGCTGATATGCATATATTATTAGGCCTAAATTAAATATTGTTTGTTTGTCCTTTAGGCCATTAAAAATTAATTGCTAGATTCTCATCCAAATTTGTCCTAAAAATGCGGTGGTGGGGGTGGGGGGGTGTGGGGGGGATGGGGTATTTTTTAAAATTAAAAAAAAAAAATATTATGAAAATAAAAAGGGTCAAGTGGCATCATGTTTTTCTTGGGTAGGTATAATATTTGACATTTTATCAGACATTATAATGTCTAATTATTACCTTTTCATTGCACAACATCCCTTTAAAGTGGCATAACCAGTAACTAAAGATGTTTATTTTATAAAGAAGTGAACAACATATATATTTATGAATGACAAACATTTTCGTGAATTATCATCACCTTCCATGTATTTATATTTACTGATAAGTAATTCTAATATATATATATATAATATATGCAAATTAGTTGCTGTGCTGATAGAATTTATCATTAAATACCCGATTAAATAGCATATGCTCAACAGATTCCGTTATTCATCAGTATAAGAATGGATGCTAGATATGTACAATAACATAAATGCATATATGGACTTTCTTTTTTGTTGAAACCTAATTTCATGGATACGAAAAATAGTTTATGGAGCACTGTAGGTAAACAGTAGTGTTTTCAGGGCAATGAACAGAAGTGAATAGTTATTGTCACAGGATACAAACTCAGATCTCCCAAGCGACAAGATCCACAAATCAGTGTTTTTTTCTCACCATTCTGGGAAGATGACTCATACCCTTGGAATTGGGAATTTCAACAGTGTGACCCAATAACAGCTATAAAAATGGCCGAAACATCACAGAAAAATCAGATATCATCCAACATTCCAACTTTAAACTACCTGAATTTGTTTCAGATTGATCTGTAAAGAAAAATCATTGATTAACAATGACCTACCATATATGTCTTGTACACAGGACTTTCTGTTTTACGTCTTTTTTCTGGAATTTCAGAATCACTGGAGTTTTTGTCTGGCGTTGGTGAAGGAGAAGCAGACTTTTGTAAGCTATTACCGCTAATAACATATTGTTCCATCTTTATCGCCTGCAAAAAGAATGAAACAAAAATAATGTTTTGGTAATAACTTTATTATCAGTCACATAAATTATGTTTAGTTTTACTGATGAATGAAAAGTCAGATGCATATATCAAGGAATCTGAGTTGATAAGATAAATGTGAAACTTTCTCACGTAATCAAAGTTTAATTTGGACCGAGCATAGCTCATATCCATGACCTCTGAGCAGCAGGAGGTAAATGTATAATCTTGAGACAGCACCTTAGGCCACCAGACAGCTCTCTTTAGAACATGGAGAACTCACTTAGATCATGGAGAACACCCTTCAGACAAAGGAGAACCACTTTTAGACCACTGAGAACTCCCCTTACAGGCATCTCCACAGGACATTCAAGCATAGGGTCACCCCAGTACTTGACTATCAGAAATGTTATTTCTATAGCACTTGAATTATTTAACAAAATTTTGCAAAAGCTTACTTTCCTCTAAATCATTATTTTTCTTTGCATATCTTTTCTCATTTTAATGCCTAAAATGAAACATACTATTATCATTTCTCATTCTTCACCAATCTTCAACTCTGTTTAATCATATTTTATTGCATAATATTATGTTTACACCATTAGTTGTAGCCCTCCCCATTGAGGCAGATTAATTGAACAAAATAATGACAGGATTTTCTTAATTAGATTTCAATTTCAAAATCTGTAACTCTGACATGTGTTTGTTGTCATGTTTGAATGAATTTATAAGCGAAATGTGTAACTGTAATAAATAAAATATGCACTAAGTCTTTACTTTGTTGCAAGTTCAGTATGTTGTATTAATCAGGGATATATCAGTGTATAATATAAATAATCTTGTTGTACATTAAGAACACATATAGATCTATTGGTATCATTATTTATTTTTACTAAAATAGCTGTACTGTCAGGATATGTGTCTGTCTGTCTGCCTCTATATATTTTACGTTGTAGAACCCAATTTGGTTTTATAGAAAGAGTAGGGCGAGCGCCGATGAGGGAATTTATATGCACAACACTATCTGGTAGGTGGTTTCAGTGGATGACAGTGTCCACGAAAAATGGATGTTTATACCGTAGCACTTTGCTGTTTGGAATGATTTGTCCTTTGGTATTATTGCATGCATTTATTTTATGCTAAAACTATGCTAGATGCTATGCAATCATTAAAGCTTTTTGCTCTTATAGTTCTTTTTGGTCTTGCAAATTTACAGTCACTAGTTGGTAGTGCCAGCACCAACTCCTCAACCAAAGGATGAATATCAGTTGTCAATGGAATATTTCAAACTGTCTACGGAATTCACTTATCAGTATGTAATGATAAGAAGCGTTCCTACCCACTTAATTCTATAGTTGATGGGGTCACGTACGTCCTGTTTCAATGCAGTCATATCGACTGTAAGTAAAACATCTTTCATCCTGTTAATCAGTGATCCAAATTACCAAAAAAACATACATATCCCTCAGACATGGTACATAAAGTCGTGACTAAATTATAAAATGGAACTGCAATTAATGCTTGGAAACAACTACCAAAAATAATCTAATGCTCAACTTCCTCTCCAAAATTCTAATAAAGTATAATGCAAATATATTTCAATTACAACAAGCATGTACACAGCAATCATGTCAACAAATTAAGTAGGTCACAAAAGTGAAAGTAGACTTTAAAGAAACCACGTGTGCAGGACGGCAATGATATCGGTTTTGGAGATTAGACATAGCAAAGAATTAAAATAATATATAAGATATAATGATTTGAGATATAAACCTTTTTCAATGCGGGCTTCTTTCCCATTGCAATGCTTGCAACAGTCGTTGCTTTCTTACTCCATAAAATCCCTATCGGTACCTCTCCGTGAGGGTGTTCTGCGACCGCTCGAAATCCGTCGGTTGTGTTGCAAAGTATAACAGGATTCATTCTTGATGACCTTGCACGTTTTTTGTAATAATACACCGTCTCTACGACAATGTTTTCAGATTGTGTACCATTGAAACTTGCGATAATACGTTGTGCTGAGCTCACAATGCTCTCGTAACAATCAAAATTGACGACGTCAGAAATGGCGATTGTATCCGTTAACAGACCTTCTTTATCCACCTTAATGAAAATCTTGCTCGGTCGAGACATTCCATTGGCAGCACTGTTGAACGTAGAGATTGGCATTTCTGCCGAATTCATGATTGAGAGATGGTTAATTCGAATGTTTACATAAAATCTACGTCGTTTCTGTGTATTTTACGCCGCCATATTTGATTTCATTGACTCAGTCGATGACGTCAGTTTGTGTCTTTCGTCAACACTAAAGCGAGTCAGCCAATCAGTGATCTGAAATAAACAGGTGCCCGTTTAATTAGTTTAGGGGTAATTTGGGGGTAATACATTTGTAGTTAGAGGCCTACATAAAATATAAAGAAATAAAAGAAAAAAAGAACACGTAAGTAACCAATACACATAAGGAGTGTGCACCCCAATTAGCTACGTGAATAGCCCTGGGTTTCATACAGCCACACTGTCGAGGCAAGTTGAGAAGAAGGGAGACTACTACCTACCAGAAAACTATATAGACCAACGTCAGTGACTTAATTACATGTTTATATTTCTCTGACAGTCTCTTTCAGGTCGGTCCTGAGCAAGATCCTCGAACACGTTGTGTGCCATCACTACTGTTGAAAATAAGAGCTGGAAACAAGAACTCAATAACTTCTTAAGGGAACTATAGAGCTACACCACATTCAACAACAAACGCGTCACCATCAGAATTAATGTTTGGTAGAAATATAAACACAAGACTACCACACCTGATAGTTAAGGCGAGAGACAGCAATGTCAGAAGGATTGGTAAACGTCGAAAAAAGTATATGAAAACCTATGCTGACAAAAAAAAAAGGAATCAAAAACATTGAAAGTTAAACGTCGGAGACAACGTTTTGGTAAAACACGAAAAGCGTGGAAACCTGATACCACCTTTTATACCTAATCCGTATCTAATGAACAATGGTCACACCAGAGCGAGAAGATCATAAAGTCTCAAGAAACAGTTCATTCTTCAAACAAGTACATAAATCATCAATGATATCACCACGTGACGACGGAGATACCAGCAGCACCCAAGAACATTCAGAACCATTGAGGAGATCAGAGCGTGCACGAAAACCACCCTTATGAGTTGAAAACATAAAACTTATTTAGTGTTAATGGACATTATAAACCCAATGCTAAGTGAAGTAGTAAAGTATTTAACCTGTATGAGAAAGAACATAATATTGGGCTTACATTTTAAATATATCGATTCTTGGATGATTCATTCATTTGTGTTTTGGATTACAAGTTACCAACTTCATACAAATAGTCAATATTAATCAGAATTAACATGCAGTCAGACAAGCCGGATATACATGTTTTCATTTCCTGCAGCAGTAGTGTAAATAATTTGTAAATTAGAAGATTCACTGTTAGACCATCGAGCAATAAAGACGTAGTATCACACATATGCTTTATTATTTTCATATCCAAAACATATTTCATCTTGGACCACCATAAGATCCTGACAGACCTCAACCACAGCGTCCGCGCTTGTTATTGCTGCGAAACTTTGATAACAACTACCACAGATGACCTATCTACCAGCCCAGGTAGATGTCATCATCATACCCATAATTTCTCTAACGCGTTTGACACGGTACCACACCAGAAGAGCTTAATACATATGGAATCGGATCGAGCTCCATATACACATTTCTCTGCAACAGACAGATGACAGTGGAAGTGGAAGGCGAGTACGTACTCCAGAGCCAGTTGACTCCAGAGTACCTGAAGGAACCGTTGACGGTCATCTACTATTCCTATGCCGTGTGAATGACATATTAGATGCTGCGAAGTCGACGATCCGTCTCTTTGCCGACGACTGCCTTCTATAACGTGCCATCCGTAGCATCAAGGAACACAGCAGAGCACACAGAACCATGAGGACTGGACCACAGCGCGGGGAATGCGCTTTGCAATGCCAAGGAACTATGATACAGTACTACGAGTGAAGCGAGTAGAACGTTCATTTTCTACCAGATAGACACTATCATCGGTCCTAAGGAAGTTAACAACAACCAATACCTAGAGGTCGCCATGCCATCAGATTAGATACGAGGCTACCACATACTTTACACAGGAAAACATGCCAGTTCCACACTAGGATTTGTCCGCCGCAATCTGGACAACGATCTGTCCCGCATGTACCAGCTCTACATCTCAAGTCTGACACAGAAAGCTTAAGAAAACATCGAGAAAGACGGTCTGTTTCATCAACAGGGACTACAGGACAGGGATTCCCGGCCTCGTCACAGACATGCTGAAGACCTTACTGCAAGAACGTAAAAATGACCAAGGCTGACCATCCTTTTTAAGGAGATTGAGTGGCCAGCCATAACCCCTCATAAATATCTAACCTCAATTAAAAAATAAACGATGCGTTAACGCAAACAATTGATAACTTTGATGCTAGAAACATTTCCGCTACCAACAACAAGGTGATGCTTTATCGCCTGAGACTTACAAACACTCATATTGTATAAGAAGAGTGATGGACTGGAATAAATTAACAGACTAGTCTGATTAAATTAGGTGTGAATGGACAGCTTTTTTATTTTTTGGAAATCCGATCAGGAGACGCAAAATAAAAACAATATTCAAAAGGTTTCTTAGAGACGTGCAATATGTCACACTAATTAACAGACCAACAAGTGTCAGCACCATCAGTGCAATGTCAGTGACTATTTATTAATACGCTCCTCCAAACCCATTTATTTAATGCCAGTAGTGGTCAATTCGATGTGACTACTAGTATACAGATACAGACACGTTTATAGTGCGACTTAATTATTGCGCATATGTCACTGGTTTAAACATCTTTATTGCTTCTAATAATACAGTACCCGCATATGATTAAATTAATTTTTGTTTTGTTTTTATGTGCAAACAATGTTGAATCACACACAGGGAGTATATCGGGAGAACACGCTAGAAATGTCTTAAAACATAAAATAATTATGGATAAAAAGTATCTCATTAGTTAATAAATTAATGATTTGGTATGGCAAATCCACCAAAACTTGAAAAGTCGATATTTAAATTGGAGTGGTAAACTTGAATTGAAATCCCCATTCTAATAATAGACAACACTTAACCATTGCTTAACGTCATTCGGACTCTTTCTAAGATGAAACAATTTTAGTACGTGTAAACCTGTATCAACGGCGGATTTACTCTTAAAAATGAACCGGCATACGTCCCTTCCCCCAAAACTCATATATGTTATTAAAATGCATTATATGCGTGTTTGTCCGTTCATATTTTGTGATGCATCTCCACCGATGTGCATAACGGATCAATTTGAAATCAAAATGAAATAACGCGACTCATTTAATACGTCACAAAATAGGTTACATTTTTAAGCGGGAAATATATTTTAGTCTAACCTAGGTGCGTAGCCCAAGTTAGAAAATCCCTTTTAAATATATTATTTTGACAGGTTTAAATATACATGTATACATATATATTTGGCAATACAGGGTCATTGAGTATATATAGAGCCCACTTTGAATGAATACACGTTCCACAATCAGAACCTCAAGCGAGTGTCATCAGTCAAGTATCTTGGGTGTACCATTAATGAGATTCCTGGACTGGAGGGACCACATTAGCACCACCACAAACAAAGCCAACATGACACTGGATTTTGTGAGAAATGCATACACATGGTTAGTCAGACCAACTGCCGAATATGCCAGTACAGTGTGAGATCCTAACGAGAATTAGGATGGAGCTATGTTTAAGGACTTGAGATGCACAGAAGATTTCCCCCAGTAACCCTGGTGTTCATGATATATCGTGATTTGGTACCCTTCAAAAGCGCACTTAGCTGGTCCCTCTCGCAAACGCTAAAAAACATGCACGCTTTTCATTTCAAACCATGTCGGACTGCTCCTACTACCATAAGTGGGGATTTTCCCATGTACTTATCAAAATTAGAACAGTCTGTCAGCTGACATTGCCTCAGCTGAGTCGCTTAGTTGATTTCCTTCGATTATGAAACAAGTTATCACGCTCGAATTCTTCCTGGGTAGATACTTGTGCTAATGTAACAGAACGAGAAAAATAAACAGGTAGTCCGGGGCTCGAACCGCTTACAGGATTAATGCTCTGTTGACTGAGCTAGCCGGACTGTTTACATACGCTTCTCTCCTAACAGATTACGTACTCACTGTGGCTCTAAACATAACTTTATACTTAAACAGTGTCTGGCTCAAGGATATCACATATAGCCTATATTGCTGATCGAACCCATGACCCTCAATTATGGGTCCGGTACTGTACCACTGGACCACGCGCTCCACGAGCTGAGTGTCTTGGGTCATTTCAGACCAAGTTGACCACCACTTCATATAAAGCTATAAAATAGTTTTATTTTAACTATCACTGTACGTTTACGTATTTCCGTTAAGTCAGACTACTATTTTGTGTGAAAATTTAGAAGTAGCCAGAAAATATTTTCCAAAGATATCGAGCTTAGAGACTTACTAGTATACTTATTGTGTACTGTATTAAAAATAAAATTGAACGCCATACATGTATGTATTATTTAAGAACACAAATGTTAAATGTGACCAATAATTATACAATATTGCTTGGTTTGATCTGCCATACTAAATATTTTATTAGTTGTTTTACCATGCTGAGTTTTACTGTGTGTACGCATGCACAAACTGCAGAACTTCATATAGAGTAGGTGTGTTACCCGACAAAGTTATTTGTTATTTATTTGTGATCATTGTATTTCTTTGTAACTAATATTTACATTGGTATGGGAAATCATTTAATATCAACGCTACTCGACGCAGAAGTATAAGGTAACCAGCTGAATATTGCAGTGTTGTGCGCTCGCACTTTCGGACGGACGAAGCTTCTGAATATTGCAGAGTTGTGTGCTCGCGCTTTCGGACGGACGAAGCTGAATATTGCAGAGTTGTGTGCTCGCACTTTCGGACGGACAAAACTGAATATTTCAGAGTTGTGTGCTCGCCTTTTCGGAAGGACGAAGCTGAATATTGCAGAGTTGTGTGCTCGCGCTTTCGGACGGACGAAGCTGAATACTTCAGACTTGTGTGCTCGCGCTTTCGGACGGACAAAACTGAATATTTCAGAGTTGTGTGCTCGCCTTTTCGGAAGGACGAAACTGAATATTGCAGAGTTGTGTGCTCGCACTTTTGGACGGACGTAGCTGAATATTGCAGAGTTGTGTGCTCGCGCTTTCGGACGGACAAAGCTTCTGAATATTGCAGAGTTGTATGCTCGCACTTTCGGACGGACGAAACTGAATATTGCAGAGTTGTGTGCTCGCACTTTCGGACGGACGAAGCTGAATATTGCAGAGTTGTGTGCCCGCACTTTCGGACGGACGAAACTGAATCTTGCAGAGTTGTGTGCCCGCACTTTCGGACGGACGAAACTGAATATTGCAGAGTTGTGTGCTCGCACTTTTGGACGGACCTAGCTGAATATTGCAGAGTTGTGTGCTCGCGCTTTCGGACGGACAAAGCTTCTGAATATTGCAGAGTTGTATACTCGCACTTTCGGACGGACGAAACTGAATTTTGCAGAGTTGTGTGCTCGCACTTTCGGACGGACGAAGTTTCAAAATGTTAAGCTTCACCGTAACATTGGTTCTGGCATGTCACATCGTCTCGGTGTCTGCAGGACACATCACGGCTATAGAAAAACGATACATACTTTCCAAATATTGCGAAGAGACGTATGGGATTCTACTAAATGTTCATCCCAATGTCCGGAGTAGACTACAATGTAGCTATGCCTGCGGCGTTGAAGCCACGTGCGCGTCCTACACATACAACGCACAAGACAGAAAATGTCTGACGAATATGCACACGCTTTTAAATGGAACGGTGAATGGTTGTGGCGGACAATTCATCGATTACGGAGAAGTAAGTTTTTTTTTCTCTATTTTTCTATTTATCTGATTTCACCTGGTCGTTCATGTTTTATTTCCTAGTATGTGGACCAGGTGGAATATATATATTTAAATCTGTCAAATCAGTTTCAGCATAATTATCTAAATTACTCATCGGTTTCTGTAGAATGTATTAATATTTTGCCAGAGAAGTGACATTTTGTGGAACTTAAAGGTCTGTGTTTTACAATACAGTAAAAGCAACCGAATCCCGTAATAGTAACACAGTCAATTAAAGGAAATAAAGTATGCAATGGTAACACAGTCCAGTAAAGGAAATAAAGTCCCGTAATAGTAACACAGTCCAGTAAAGGTAATAAAGTATGTAATGTTAACACAGTCCAGTAAAGGAAATAAAGTATGTAATGGCAACACAGTCAAGTAAATGAAACAAAGTCCCGTAATAGTAACACAGTCCAGTAAAGGAAACAAAGTCCCGTTATAGTAACACAGTCCAGTAAAGGTAATAAAGTATGTAATGTTAACACAGTCCAGCAAAGGAAATAAAGTATGTAATGGTAACACAGTCCAGTAAAGGAAACAAAATACTGTAATGGTAACAATTTCCATAAAAGGAAATAAAGTCCTGTTATAGTAACACATTTCAGTAAAGGAAACAAAATACTGTAATGGTAACAATTCCAATAAAAGGAAATAAAGTCCTGTAATAGTAACACAGTCCAGTAAAGGGAATAAAGTATTCTAATGATAACAAAGTCCATTAGATGTTGTCCTACTTTCTCAGCCAAAGAAATTGCTAATTTTGTTTGTTTTTTCCAAAATAGAACTTTCCATTTCGCATAGAAACTTCCATTTTCCATTCCATGATAAACATAACGGTCTATTTTGAACCATCTTCTGAAGCTGAAGCTGCCGAGACAATGCTACTTTTTTTTAATACGGTGGCGAATCCACGTGATCTTTTGCTAAAAGTCGAAGGAAAAGTGCCCGTTTCTGGTAACATTTTTGATTGTGAAACAAGTTGCGCGTGAAGTCTTCCATGGCAGAACCAGTACTAAACATATGCGGAAAGACAGTGTCTTGCACACATAACCGTGACGGGGGATCGAAACCACGACCCTCCGATCATGGATCTGATGCTCTACCATTGGACCACGAATTCCACTTAATAGCACCGATAGGTTCATCTCCATGCAGAGACTGCGTTCGTCTTTGTTTCTTCACACAATTTCATGTTGTTGTTTTTTCTTCAATTATTTGTAATATTTTAGGGGAAGGGCCGTAACTAATATTGTGAGAACTTGTGGCCCAACCCCATTGCTGCAATTATAAATGCAATAAAATATGATTAAATTTAACTATAACTAAACACAATTTGTCAAGACATTTGTCTTTATCCGAACCGGAAGTAGAGTGAACCAGTCCGTGGAGATTGCACCCGGCAATGGAAACAACGTCCGGAAATGGAAATAATGCTCAGTAATGGAAAAAAACGTCTGGTCCGGTTTAAAAAAAATAGGGTCGGCAGTAAAAATTAGGGACGGTCAGCTAACCGGAAACAAAGTTAGTTGGTTTTTTTGCCTGAACATTATAAAAAGAAATACATGTGGAATACCTCACATAGTGAGACTGAAATAAAGATTAAATATATAGTTTCGGGCGAACGTTTACGTGTCAGATAAACCAATTGTAATTATCACATGCGTATTAGATAAATTGACAACTTCCACATGCTTACACGGACCAGTATGTTCTGTCCAGTCAAACGTCCACTCTGATTTCATAGACTTTGTTGTCAATAAGAAAAGGCATTGAAACGCACTGAACATTGTTCAGTTTTTCTAGTTTTTAATATGAATAAATCTCCACGTATTTTACATGATTTTGCCATTAATGAAAAAATGAGGAAACTTCCGTTATGTTCAAGTGAAGCTGTGACTTTTTGTTTTCGACCTTTACTGCGCAATTAAAATTCCATTATTTGTCCGTAAAGGTGAACCATACTTTTTCTGTACAAATACACTTGACAATACTCTTGCGATGTTTTCGATGTATCTCCGCTAAACATAGCGGACGTTTTTTTTATTTTGGTCAGTATGTTACCATTGGCGCTGTTACTATTCGATCAATGTAATGTACTATGTTAATACAAATTGTGTGTATTTTTTAGATATGTAACAGCAGTGACTTAATTACAGGTTTATATGTCTCTGGAAACAACAAGCTTTATTCATTAATTCATCCTATTAAACACTAATTATCTAAGTTTTAATGTTTGAGTTATAAATATAGTAATTTTAATAATTGAAACAAAAAATGTTGTATTTTGTTTTTCTTGTCAATTTGCAGGAATACGTCACTGGTAAGATTGTTGTGTTTTAATTTTTTTTTTGTTAATTTGTAGGAATACGTCACTGGCACTGGTAAGAATATTTTGTTTTCATTCCTCATCTCCCTGTAAATATTTCTTGTCAAAACACTCACTTGTCATATTTTGTCATCTCACTCATCTCTCTTGTTCAATACACCCTTACCTCTCATTTAATTACATGTCGCACTTTCTCAGTCAATTCGGACTTCACGAACATCAAACTAGCCTAATGTTTATCAAACTGTGTGCTTTTATCCTTAATTAAATGAAACAAACTACGTCTAATACTATGTACATATTGTATTATGTCTGGTCAATGTTTTATATTTTGTACATACAGCATAGCGCTGGGTAAATATTTTTTTATATTGTGTGCATACAGCATAGTGTTGAGTCAATATCTTTTATAGTGTGTGCATACAGCATTTGTGTTGGCTCAATATGTTTTTATATTGTGTGCATTCAGCATAGTGCTGGGTCAATAATTATGATTTATATTGAGTGCATACTGCATTGTGTTGGGTCAATATGATTTATATTGTGTTCATACTGCATTGTGTTGGGTTGATATATTTTATATTGTGTGCATGCTGCATTGTGTTTGGTCAATATATTTTATATTGTGTAAATGCTCCAGTGTGTTGGGTCAATATGCTTATTTTATTATGTGCATGCTGCATTGTGTTGGGTAATTATATTTTATATTGTGTGCAAACAACATAGTGCTGCGTTAATATTTTTTATATTGTGTGCATACAGCATAGTGCTGGGTCAATATGTTTTATATTTTGTGCATACAGCATAGTGTTGCGTTAATATTTTTTATATTGTGTGCAAACAGCATAGTGCTGGGTCAATATGTTTTATATTTTGTGCATACAGCATAGTGCTGGGTCAACATGTTTTATATTAAGTGCATACAGCATAGCGCTGGGTAAATATGTTTTATATTGTGTGCATACAGCATTGTGTTGGGTCAATATATGTTATTTTGTGTACATTCTTCATTGTGTTGGGTCAATATGTTTTATATTGTGTGCATGCTGCATTGTGTTGGGTCGATATATTTTATATTGTGTGCATGCTTTATTGTGTTGGGTCAATATGTTTTTATATTTTGTGCATACCCTATTGTGTTGGGTCAGTATGATTTATGTTGTGTCCAAACTGTATTTTGTTGGTTCAATATGATTTTTATTGTGTGCATGCTGTATTGTGTTTGGTCAATATGTTTTGTTTTGTGTACATACAGCATTTTGTTCGGTCAATATGTTTTATGCTGTGTACATATGATTTGTGTTTGGT
Organism: Panopea generosa; assembly: GCA_029582155.1. Classification (NCBI taxonomy): domain Eukaryota; kingdom Metazoa; phylum Mollusca; class Bivalvia; order Adapedonta; family Hiatellidae; genus Panopea; species Panopea generosa. Next base: position 6,177,546 of record CM055898.1, read on the forward strand.
CAATATGTTTTATATTGTGTGCATACTATATTGTGTTGGGTCAATATGTTTGTATTGTGTGCATACAACTTTGTGTTGGGTCAATATGTTTAATATTGTGTGCATACTGTATTGTGTTTGGTAAAAATGTTTTGTATTGTGTTCATACAGCAATGTGTTGGATCAATATGTTTTATATTGTGTGCATACAGCATTGTGTTGGGTCAATATGTTATATATTGTGTGCATACAGCATTGTGTTGGGTCAATATGTTTTATATTGTGTGCATACAGCATTGTGTTGGGTCAATATGTTTTATATTGTGTGCATACTGTATTGTGTTGGGTCAATATATTTCTATAGTGTGAGCATACTGTATTGTGTTGGGTCAATATGTTTTATATTTTGTGCATACTGTATTGTGTTGGGTCTATATATTTTTATAGTGTGAGCATACTGTATTGTGCTGGGTCAATATGTTTTTATATTGTGTGAATACTATATTTTATTGAGTGAATTAATCTTTATTTTGTGCAGTTGCTATATTGTGCCAATGCACATTTGATCACCTTTATATCGTGTGCGGTGGTATAGCTGATTCTAAAATGATATGCAAGCCCACCAGGTTCTAGGGATTCTGAGGGCATGTCCCCATAAAATCGTTTTTCAGGATGTATTCCCTTCATTTTGAGGGGCATTCCCAAGAGACAATATTACATTCGCGAGAAAATGTGCAAGCCCGGGCATTGAAGGAAGCTACGCCACTGGTGTGCATATTACATTGTTGTGAAAGACTGGCAGTCAATGTCCCTATAAATGAAAGCGTATCTTGTTTTGGTTAAACAATATAAAGATATCTATTTGAAATTCTAAAGCCCTATTTTACATTGATCTCTTATACGACGGTCTCTTTTGAAGTTAAGTATAGTTTTAAAGTTATATGGAATTTTCTACGCCATGTTACTTCTATCCGACTTGATTAAAGCATAATTTTATTTCGAATATCTTACAATATTACATATTTACAAACAACTTTGTCAAAAGGATTGGAATGAAAGACAAGCTTATAGAATTCCTTTCCCAAATACAATAAAATTATACAAACTATGATGACAAATGCGGATTTCTAGTTAAGTATACAATATAACAATATTTGATATTATAATAAAGATCAATTGTAAAGATATATTAGAACAGAAATGGAAGGTGCGAAAAATATTATAGAATGCAATAAATGTATGCTAAATATATATTTGGGGAAATTATGGGCGACATTGGGATGGGGGATTTATTAACGTTCATGCCTGTTAAAAATATATATGTGGCATTAGAAACATATGTATTTTCGATGTAATTATGTACTGCACTGAATATGATAATATTTGTATTGAGAAGTTTCGTCTCCAAAGAGAAGTAGATGGGTAGTTATTTGCAGATGGGGTCGCAATAATCTTACGAGTAATGTTCGTGAGTCACGATGTGAGATGCAATTAGTAGGAAATGTTCTGCATCTTCAATTTCGCCAGATATACAAAGAGGGGAATCAATCATGTTTTTTGGAAACAAGTCATTATTAAGTGCACTGCATTTGGTTCGGAGACGTTTTTGTAGAATTTGAAGTTGTCTTGTTCCAAGAGAAAATACTTTGAAATTGAAGATATATTAAGTTGACATTTTAGTGCATAGTTAAAGATTAGACAGATTCAGAATTAAAGATTCCCTCAGCAGGTTCCATTCGCGTGTGGATGAGGGCAGAAAAGAGTAACAGTGATAGGTTGCCGTGTATGTATAGTGTGGATTCTGTTTGAGTTGCGTCTTGCGTATCGTGATGTTCTACCTGCTGCCGGTGGGATGATATTTTTTTTGTCATTCTATAATATTGAACAAGTTTGTGTTTTCATCGGCTTGGTTAAGATTTTCCCATCCAGTTTCGTGATATAGTTGTTCAATGGAAACAAGTTTTGTTGCACCGGTTACTATCCTAGCCACTTCATTTTGAATTTAATCGAGTTCATGTTTTCATACTGGGTACAATTGTCAAATAAAATATCACCATATTCAAGGATTGGCCTGATAAATTAAAAATAAAATGACGATAACGATAACAATAACGACTCGGTCTTTGACGGATTGAATCTTACTAACCACTTATTCGCCCATTCTGATATTTTTCAATGTATTAGCGGTAGTAATGGGGTCGTCAAAAATAATAAATAAGCCGGTGTCATCCGCGAGTAAACAAATATTTGAGTTAATATCAACGATATCATTAATGTATAATAAAAATAAAAGAGGACCCGGGATAGAACCTTGGGATACACCTTCTTTTATGTAAACCCAGTCTGATGTAGCACCAGGTAACACTGCGCGTAGTTTATTGCAAAGATAATTAACGAACCATTAAAGTAGATTTCCTGTGATATCAGCAGCTTTCAGATTAACTAACATTCCCTTGTGCCAAAAACGATCAAAATCCTTGCTGATATCAAAGAAGATTGCACTAACTTCTTTGCCTGAATCAATTGATAGGCAAAATAAATTGTATAGATAAACCAACCGACTGGGACCTTAAGTGTTGATATACTTTCTCATTCCTGGAGCGGTTTCATTCTATGCAAAATAGTTTGTTATGAGCTGAGAAGTTCGACAATATCGTAATATTGATTATTGTTAAACTTGGAGTGTCGGAAACTATATACTAGAATTATATTATTGCTTTATTAGCAGTATTTTATTACCTTTTGGTTTTTCTAATATATTATTAATGCTAATCAATTGTCATGTTTACATTTCATAATGGTTTAATTAAAATTGACTGAAACGTAGTGTAAATATATATTACTAGTAATACGAGAATTAAATATCAATACACGAGGCAATAGAATCATTGTTATAGTATAAACGATCCCTATTATGAACTATAACGTTGTTTTGAAGCTGTCAGTCTCATACGGTATCATAAATAGTCCCACAAAACCATTAGTTCAACCTTTGGCTTGTTTACAGAGGATCCGTAATGATTAAAGGGAACACATATTGTACTAAGTATTGTATCTGTATAAAAGTTATGATCTGATCAAAAGAAATAAAATATTTTATAATAGTCTTGATCATTTGCGACGCTTGCTTTTCCAAAAGGGAAACGTCTTGATTAGTTGTACAGAAGGAATGAATGAATAAATAGGGTTTTACGGCGTACCAACACATTATAGGTTATTCGACGCCAACAGGAAGGAAGATTCCAGGTTCACTCTACATGTACAAAAGCAACAAATTAACATACAGATTAAAAACATACATCAACAAATGAATATGTAGAATGAACCTAGACCCTTGATACCTGCAGAACTGCAGAGTTTCAGCAAATTCTATCATATTACTCAAATTGTCGCTTCTTACGACATGCATAAGCCACAGTGATCCTATTCTTGCATCACTCATGGCTCCCTGGAACCACACAGGGGTTGATAATTTAACCACAATAGTGAACATGACAAAAATGATAAAATGAACATGACACCCATTCGGAGGATTCCTACCCCTCTGCAGAGATCGGCAGTGATTCTATTCTTAGCCGGAACAACACGGGCTTGTACAGAAGGAAAGTTTGAATCTTGAAGTAAGATATGATTGGATGAAATAAAGACACCTCTACAACGATTGTTTTAATAAAATCTAAACAAATGTATTCCGACGGAAGTCATTGTAGTTATACCAGTAATAAAAAACAAGTAGTCCGATTATTTGAATAAACCAATCAAAATAGTATCCGGATACCGTTTCATATTTATACACGGTGGAACCTTTCTAGACATTTGTCCTTAAAAAAAGCAAGCGTCTCAGATGATCAAAACTAATTATATAAGCGAAAAACGGGACAAAACATCCGAAAAATACGTACCGCTCGAAGGTGCTGTTAACCTGAAACTTTGGTGCTACTAGTTCTGTTATTCGAAGGGACGCTGTTGTAGTGTTAGCCTTCTTGGCTATGGAGTCTATGTGAGGGTTCCATGGCAGCTTGCTGTCTATGGTAACTCCGAAATATTTGGATTTGGTGGTCAGCTGCAGTTGGTGGCCATGAAAAGAGTAGGTGGCAGGAATGAAACGCCTCTTATTGGTTATTCTCAAAACCTCGCACTTGTCTGGGTCCAAGGCCATCTGTCAGTCATCTTCCCATTGCTGAAGGTGGTCTAGGTCTGCCTGCAACTTATTGGTGTCTTCGTCGGTGTTGATGATGCGGTACAGCATGCTGTCATCAGCAAAAAGACTGACCCTGGAACTAACTCTCGACGGTAAGTTATTAATATAAACCAAGAATAGTAATGGACACATGACTGCCCCTTGAGGAACGCCAGAAGTGACGGGGACTGATGAGGAAGATTGGCTTTCACGGACGACCTGTTGTGATCGGTCAGCGAGGAAGCTCCTGATCCACTCCAAGATCTTGTCCCTGACACCATAATGATGAAGTTTAGCAGCAAGACGTTCATGGAGGACTTTAGCAAAAGCTTTGTTGAAGTCGAGGAGTGCAACATCCAGCTGCTGTTAACTATTGAGGCCTGATGCTATGTCCTGGAGGGTGACAATGACTTGGGTTTCACAGGATCTACCTCTTCTTCCTAAAACCATGTTGTCTCTCTCACAGTATGCTATTAGCCTCAAAGAAGGTCATCAGGTGGCTATGAATAATGTGTTCCGTGACTTTACAGCAGATGGAGGTAAGAGAATGGTCTGTAGTTAGATGGTGTGTTCCTGTTGCCTTTCTTGAGTAGTGGAATGACAAAGGCGCCTTTCCAGTCATCGGGGGTCTGACACTGGTCCTGTGATGCTTGAAATAAGAATGTAAGGGATGGGATGATGGAAGGGGCCATTTCCTTGAGAAATCTAGATGAAATCTGATCTGGGCCGGTGGCTTTAGAGGGATTGTCCTAGTAATAGCTTTTACACTCCTTTCTCGAGTACCTGGAGGGGGGGGGGGGGGGGGAGGGGCTTGTACCAAGATACGGCATGCGAGTATTGTCTTCCCTGGTAAATACTGACGAGAATTGATTGTTGAGTATTTCGACCTTTTCTTTGGGATCCGAGTGTGTTTTGCCATCCTCCTTCAGCGGTGATACGCCAGTCCCATCGCACTTCTTGTTCTTTGCATAGGAGTAGAGCTTCTTACAGTTCTCTTTGTCACTTACCATGCCACTGACATACTCATTGTAGGTTGTCCGACAAGTTGCTTGAGCGTTCTTCTGTATATGGCGATATCTATCCCAGTCTTGAGGAAGATTTGTCAGTATGGCCTTTTTGTACGCCCTCCGTTTCCTCCTCGATAGTCTATGGATCTTACGATTGCACCACGGTTGGCTAAATCGTGATGAGGTCATATTTGATGGTACATGAGTTGTAATAGTCTCAGTGTACTTCTTTTTGAATATGGACCAAAGACTGTTTATTGGGGAAGATAGGCTATGTTCATATATAAATCTATCAGACTTCCACAGGAAAATGAGACTCTTTATTGGCTTCTGTCGGCTTGGTATTATATTTGTGTCTATCAACACGATATTATGGTCACTCAGACCAGGTATATGTGAACTCTTGCTGACTAGGGATGGACGGTTTGTCAAGAAGATATCGAGTGTGTTCTGTAAACATGTTGGAAAGTTGACCATCTGTTCGCAGCCTATGTCGTTTATAACATCTATAAATGCCTGGTTTCTCGGGATGAGGTAGTTGTTTCCTGAGATGGAATCATCGGTCCAAGTAATGTCAGGTAGATTGGCACCTCCTCTAATTCACAATGTGTGGTCTTTGTACCTCAAGTGTAGGTCGGAGAGGGATTTACAAAGATTGTTGGCATAGTCTGTATTGTTGTCAGTTTGTCTGTAGATGCTGCCGGCAATAAGTGGTTTCTTCAGGCTCGAACAGGAAAATGCTGCTGCTACAAGCAATGGTTTTCTATCTCTGTAGCATCAATGTCAGATTTAGTAATGATTGCTACACCTCCATGGGAGCTTCCAGGTCTGCCCATTATTGCGACAAATCGGTAGGTATCTGGCAATACTTCTGTCTCTGCGATGGATTGGTTCAGCCAGATCTCGCTAGCGACAATGATGTCAGGATCACAATAGTCTAGCATACTCCAGAATAGTTCTCTCTTTGTGCATATGCTTTGAAAGTTGATGCAGAGAAGTTTTTTCTTGGTAATAGGCGTCGCCTTCCTTGCCTTGAGAGAAGATGAAGATTGGAGATCCTGGACTGTAGCCAAAGGATGAGAACGATGACTGTGATAAGTTGGTGTAGCTAGGTGTGCTGCAAGATATGTGGCTAGTATCAAACTCTTCGAATAAGCTTGTGTTGAAGTTTGGAATACTGCAGTTGCAACAGTACTAGCTCACGTCTGGGTTTTCAGGTGGCTCGTATACAGCAGTATCCATCTGCAGTAATTTGGCATGGAACCACTTCTCACATCCTGTGCAGGCCACAGAACGAATCCACTTGGACCATGTACATGCTTTCCTGCATATGTCACAGGGATATTTCACAGCTCTAGGACCAGGGTTTGGGTGGCAATCAGATGCGTTGAGTATAAGAAGTGAAAATATATAGCGCAAGTGACCAGTCATACAACGCTTGGATGAATAACAATAATGTGATTCATCTGCAGCTTCAAACCGCACTGGAACATGCCAGAAAATATCTGGAAGTTGGTACATTGTGTACTAGTGGGTGGGGTAAGGGTGTCACTCATGGTCAATAACATAGTAGGTAAGAGTGGTAAGATGAGATGTGCTTTCATTATTTCACTAACTGTGCTTGTTACCGTAAACACAGGATGTTAGTTAATGTACAATATCATATTGATGATGATTACTTCAGGTTGCTATTTATAATTATTTAGAATTTTATTGTATTCCATTTTTAATATGCGTTTCTAGTTTGGATTTTGCTTGGGCTAATATTTATTCTATGTTTTTACATTCTCTTAAATATCTAAGATAGTTGTCAAAACTTGATTTATCGATTTGCATTTTACATTATAAAATGAAATATTTTGCTAGTAAAATAACAAATTTTATTATATTTTTTGTTTTTTGTTGTCGTCATGGATGCCCAATGATTTATTTTTAAAATTAAATTCTACATTAAAACCGTTTTGTGATAAGAAATCATTTAGTTTTGTATGTGAGCACAGTCCCCCGAACAAGTATTGCTTCTACATGCAAATTGCAGAATTGACACAATCTTGAATTTAGTAAATGGTATTTATGTAAGAACTTATCTTTTGTGTGTATAATTTTGTATAAATATTATTTTGACATAATCTCAATCTCGAATAAATAGCACATGTAATCGGTGATATAAATATTTTTTTCCAGTTCAGATTTTCATACGAGTCATTCCATTTTTGTTGAGTTTTATTTGCAGCATTGGTAGTTGTTTTCGAAATGTATGTCTCATATACAATTTTATTTGGTTTCAGTACCTTTAAAATTCTATCAATGAAAAATGTTTTGTCGTTGCCGTTGTATATAAAAATGTTTCAGTTTTTCTTTCCATGATTTCGGTTAAGAAGCAATTAATGAGTGCGTTTTAAAAAAAATGAATTCTTTAGGTTGTATAGTTGTTTCATTGCATTAAAAGTATAAAATATTTGTTTCTGTATTCATAAAAGTGTTGCATATATTTTATTCCTTTATCTAGCCATTCTCTATAAAATATAGGTTATTGTTATTTTGTATAAATGAATTATTCCTTATGGTTTCAATTGTGATATTTGTTACTTCCGAATTAAAGTTTACCCTTGCTCAACATTGTAAAACATCCCTTAAAATAGTTTTGAATTTATAAGTTATATCTTTATATGTTATATTTTGATTGTAGTTATAATTTCCTACCAAATTTGTTAATTTCATTAATATAAATATCTTTCCAGATTCCGGTATTTTCTTCGTTAAAAATTATTTTGATCCAACTTGCTTGTATTGAGTATATATATAGATATATATAATTTTTTTTTAGTATTAAGATTGATTTCTAGTCTTTTGGCTTAATTATTTGTGAAATTATTCATTAAGTGGCTGCTTGATTTGATGTCCATGTGATTTTTTTCATTTTGCAATAAATTTTGTCTGTATTTTTAGTGAACCTGTTCTTAATATTGTGGACTTATTTAGGTTCAATTTGAGACCAGACTATTTGCTAAATTCGTCTTTTAAAGTTTCATCTGTTTTGGTAATTTCACGATCATTGATTAATAACCTAGCTATAAATTTATTTTTCACTATTTTTTTTTCGAAGTTGAGAAGTATTAAGTATCTTTATATATTCCATCAATATTTTTAGCTTTAATATATAATATCCTTGTTTTTAATCATGTGGTTTTCCGTAAAAAAGAGACCATTGTTGTATGGATAGAACTCGTACGATTTATTGTTATGCAATAACCGTGTGGTGTGAATTCTATAACCGACCCCATGTTTCCATTATTTAGTAAACGAGACCACGTCCCCTTCCATTTTTTTTTTATACAACTTAGGGCCATCGGCGCCAGTACTTCAGTCGGCAATTGATTTTGACCTATAAACGGCTTGTCTCATAGCACCAGTGATAGTTGTATTTATTCTACCTATGACATCTGGTTGTATTTAAAGATAAGTTGTTATTAGAAGTTGTCATACGTCACCTTTACAATCACTATATAAAGCACGAGGCCCGAGAGGGCCTGAGGACGCTCTACTGACGCATAGTGGCCATAGCACTTGTTGAAATTCCACAATATTTACACTCTTTTTTGGCGAAGGGGTGGAACAATAACTTATGGATATCCATAAATACCCCCACCACACCCATACTGAACAAAAACTTAATTGCTATGAAAAGGAAATACTTTTAATTCCCATAACATTCATCTGTAAAACAAAATATAGCCCCCGTACATAACTTTTATACAACCCAGCCCCTTAATTTGTCAGAAATGATTCAAATATTAAAAAGAAGTTTTTCTGTACACATGGATGCAAAATTTAACAATTAAATTTTCCCTATAAATTCCTATGTAAAAGTCACATTACAGGGCCGCAATATAGCCAAGCCCGTTGATATGCAGAATCTTCAATCCTTGCTGATATAAGGGTAACTTATATCAAATATGAACTAGTTTGACTGAAAGGTTATTGAGAGGAAATTTGTGAAAATTGCCAATTTTAACCTTATTACCCCATCAACCCCCTGGCCCCTTATGGAAATTCAATCCTTTTTATTGAACAAAATCAAATGTATAGTTACTAGAAAATGCTTTAGATCTCAAATTGAACAACATATTTACCCATATGAACAAAAAATGAGAATTTTCCAATTCAAAGACCCCTTACAGGGCCTCTATACATCCCAGTGTCCCTTGATTTGTACACACTTTAAATTCATACTCATTGGGATAATCCATATCAAATATTAACATATTTGACTGACCGGTTGTTGAGAAGAAGATTTTCGAAAATGTTCTATTTTAATCCTTTTTTTACAAACTCTGGCCCTTTTGGAAAGTCAATTCTCCTTACCGAGCCATATCTTATTTACTATGACTGGATGATACTTTGAACCTCAAATTGAATAATAATTTTGCCTAAATAGATGAAAAAAATGAGAATTTTCTGTTATCCCATAGTATCCCTATGTAAAATTCTAAGTCCCCTTACAGGGCCCCTATAATTTATAACCCCTAAATTCTTATCTGCAATGAAACCCCTACATATAGGGATAATTTATGCCAAATATGAACAAATCTGACATACAGGTTCTTAAGAAAACGCATTTTGTAATTCCCAATTTTTACCCTTTTGTGTCCCCTCCTGACCTCTTAAGACAGTACAACCCAGTCATTTTACAAATCTGAACCTCCTTCACCAAACAATGTTTCTGTGAAAATAAAGGCAAAATCAGTTCCATTTAAAAAAAAAAATTATTATAATGATATGTGTCCCCTAATTAAACCCTCTGGGCGGGGTAATTTTTAACCCTATGGACACCATTTAAACAAATCTAACATATCTATAGTTGGTTGTCATTACTAAATAAACATTTTGAAAATGTGTTGGATCGTTCATGGGAAGAAGTTTTTTAAGTTTTAGACTATTTTTAGTAATGGTGGCCATCTTGAATTTTAGATTGAAAAACAAAATCTTCTGTATAGTTTCCTATGCAATAGAAACATCCATGTGAAGTTTCAGTTTAATTGGTCTAGCGGTTACACAGACAGTGCTGTTAACGGACGAAAAAGAGAATTTTCTGTTTTCCCATAGTACCCCTATGTAAAGTTCTAAGTCCCCTTGCAGGGTCCCTATAAAGTTTAGCCCCAAATTTTTTATCTGCAATCAAACCTGTACACATAGGGATATTATTTGTCAAATATAAACAAATCTAACATACAGGTTCTAAAAAAAATTTTGTAATTACCAATTTTTACCCATTTGGGGCCCTCCTGACCTCTTCAGACAGTGGAACCCAGTCATTTGAGAGAGAGAGAGAGAGAGAGAGAGAGACAGACAGACAGAGAGAGAGAGAGAGAGAGAGAGAGAGAGAGGGAGGGAGGGGGAGTGAGGGAGGGAGGGAGAGAGAGAGATAGAGAGAGAGAGAGAGAGAGAGCTGTTAACAGACGACGGACAACGCGTCATCGCATAAGCCCTTCTGGCCTTTGGCCAGTAGAGGTAATAATGTAAAATAATGAACTGAATGTGTTTATATTCCCAGCTTTACACTGTGTCGGTAATTGCACGAGCGATTACAATGGTTACCGGCTGTGTGATGGAGATGGTAGTGGCATGTGTAATACCACGAAAGGCCGGGTAGAAATTCTGCACGATGGTACATGGGGAACAGTCTGTGATGACGGATGGGAATTAACACAGCAAAGTTCCATCGACAACGCTAGTGCCGTCTGCCGCGCGTTGGGATATACGTAAATCACTATTAATAATTTTACAGAAAGTATCAAATATCCATGCACTCACATAGGCACAAATTAGTTGACCATCACATACTTGTTCAAAAATTGAAAATGTACACATTAAACAGAAATACGATAACATGGTTTTCTTCCTATTTAGAAGATATAATCCACTGTGATCAAGTTTCTGGTATAACTTCAGATTACTGCATAGTATAATCTGGTGTACATCAAGACTTCGTCTTATATCCCCTATTCTTCTTTTAACTTGTCATTATCTCTGCAAAATAATAAGTCATAAACAATTTGCAGACCATACTACCCTCTCTGTTTCTCTCCCAAACGCTGTAAAGCGTTTAACATTATAAATGTTGATTCTTGGTGTGTTCCGAATCGTATATGTATAAATGCACCGACATTTACAATCATGTACATTTCATCTAAATTCAAAGTTAACTGCACATGTAACGACTCTCTTCTAATTCAATACAAAGATGATGCTGTTAACTTTAATATGCAAAACATATTGTCAGTATCGTCTGTTTATGTACTCCATGTGCTTATATGTTAAATTAATATTGTACTTTGTACTTTGTAAACTTAGTTCGATGGCTCATGGAATATTGAATATAAACTTAATTATTTTACTTCGATTGTGATACAAGTTAGTACAATTTATACCTATCATGCTCGATGTCTTCCTGGTTGGAACAATTACTAAGCATAAACGAATAAAGTATCTTGCTTAAGAGCACCACACATAGTCGTGGCGGAGGATCGGGTCCACGACCCCCCGAGGTTACTGTACCACGCACTCCCCTTCAATTTATTCAAATGAGTTCTCTCTTTAATAAAAGTCTTTATTAATATCACAATTTAATATCATTATCATTATAACCATCTAGATAATCTCAGAATTTTCCCGCTCTTCCCAAACGCTTCGACCAACTAAACTCTTGGAATGTATAAGAGCTATATCATATTTCTTTTCATTTGAAGCGATTGGTTATTTTGAGTACAAATACTATCTGGACTGCTAAAACTTCCGATAGCATCCCTTTAAAGGCAGTTGGCATTTTCTTTTGTCAAAATCCGTTGAATATTAAGAAAGTCATTAATCGAAATATTTCCTGAAGATACTCTGTGATATATTTTACTGCTCGCCGAAATGTTTGTTCACATGTTGTTGCGAGGGTAATACTACATACTATATTATAGGTCAGGGATAACAGACACCGTCGTAGTGGAAGGAACAGGTGACATCTGGAAGGACGAGGTTTATTGTCCAAGTGGAGAAGTAGGGCTGGACAACTGCACTAGTAGCGACTGGGGAATGCACGACTGTATGCATTATGAAGATGTTGGAGTAATATGCCAGTAATAAACGACGTACTCTTGAAGTGAAATGCATACACCACAAACAGAAAATTATCTAAGCAATAACTATGTAGCTGATATGAAAAAATAGACTTACACGTGTGCGTACATGTACTGGTAAACAACATCAACAACATAAAGCAAAAGTCAATACTGAGAGAATAACTGCGCGGCAATGTACAACATGCACACTCGTGTCTGCACACATACCAACACATTATTGGTTAAATATTTCTATATATGTCCTTGTCAGTAAGTGTAGGGAACTTGTTGTGCTTGCAACGCTGATATTTTAATTTATTAATTTGACAAATTTACCTTGCTATTTTGCTTCAAAAACCTTGGAAGAAAATAAGACGTAATCCATAAACATTTCACTATTTAATGGTTTACTGTTTACCATAATCAATCTTGTTGTAGTCACATAATTATATATTTACCATTACCAGTCCTGTTGGTAAGCACATAATATATATACCACAATAAGCCTGGTTGATAGTCACATAATTATGTATTGACCATAACCAGTCCTATTGGTAAGCACATAATGTATATACCACAATCAGCCTGGTTGAAAGTCACATAATTATGAATTTACAATAACCAGTCCTGTTGGTAAGCACATAATGTATATACCACAATCAGCCTGGTTGATAGTCACATAATTATGTTATCTCATAATTGTTTTCTCAAAATATGATTGATTGAATATTTAGTGTTATTTTTAAGCCATTGAGGGCTAACAGACGATCAGTTAACACAACCACTGTTTCCTTGGATCCTGAAAGGTTAATTAGTACTCGAGCACACCTAATCTCCACAAGTAACTGACAACTTTTTCACTTGATTCAGCAGTGAGAGACAGATGAAAATGAGACACACTGTCATATATAAATTCTCATGGAGACTGTTGCCGGGGATTCAAACTGATGACCCCTGGATTGATAGTCAGACACAGTAACGACTGAGCTAATCGGGTCAGGCTATTTTCTCAAAATAAACAAGCTTCTCTGTTTTATTATTTTATTTAGTTTTTGTTAAATTCATTTTACTATGGTTTGGCTATTTATATGCAAATCGGTTATTGTTCAATAATGTATCTTCTACCACAGTTTTTCTTCAACTCATTATTACTCATATATGTTGCAATGAGTATTTACTTTGACAATGGCTTTTACAAATATACTTTATATGCTTTAGTCATGCCTGGCAAGAGACTATAAGCGACTATTATATGACTTATAAACTTTGGCGTTACGATTGGTTCATTATCCATTATGTGTCCACCCATTTAACATGATATTTTCAAACAAACTCACATTAAGGGTTGCATATTTTATATAAACATGATCAGGTCACAATGTTATTACAATACAATGTCATCAGATCACAGCATTTTAGCAATACAACAGAAATTTATAAGTCATAAATAATAAAACACCTATTGTCTGACGATATTGGCCAATATCCATACGTACGTCCCTGATCTATGTTATAATTCACCCTGAACTTATGAATATTGACCTCACCATTAGACAATAACTATTGTTTTGGCTATTGATTATATCAAAGCTGTAAATAGTTATAGGTACAATAAATTGTATGTTGTGCAATGCCCGTTATATAACTAACCGATATACCCACACTTCACGTGTTTATACAGTAGAACTTTGTTGGGACGAACACGAATGGCTCGAACCTCACATTTAGCACGAACCTCGCATATAGCACGAACCTCACATACAGCACAAACCTCGCATATAGCATGAACCTCGCATATAGCACGAACCTCGCATATAGCACGAACCTCTCATATAGCACGAATCTCGCATATAGCACGAACCTCACATATAGCATGAAACTCACATATAGCACAAACCTCACATATAGCACGAATCTCACATATAGCACGAACCTCGCATATAGCATGAACCTCTCATATAGCACAAATCTCACATATAGCAAGAACCTCACATATAGCATGAACCTCACATATAGCATGGACTTTACATATAGCTCACATATAGCACGAACCTCACAAACCTTGCATAAAGCACAATCCTCACATATAGCACGAACCTCACATATAGCACAAACCTCACATATAACACGAACCTCGCATATAACATGAACCTCACAAACCTTGCATATAGCACAAACCTGGCATATAGCACGAACCTCACATATAGCACACACCATATACATCTGGTCTCGGCTGAATTCATATTTTGATGCATACAAATTATATATATGTACATGACTACACGTATGGTATGATGTTGAACAATACTTGGCTCAAACTTTTTCATTGAACTATTTTGTCCAACTCATCGAATTTGAACTATCGAAGTTCTACCCTAATTTTGAACTATACTTTTCTATTTATATTCCTTTTTTCTAAAGATAAATTTGAATAACGCATTTTATTTGTTTCAGTTTTTGTATGAAGGCTTTGAGTGTCGTCCAACAAGGGAAGGTGTGGGGTGGGGTTGCATTTACCATATTCTATAAATTATTCTTAGACTTAAACTTGAAATTTAACCTTAGATATATAGTTTACCAGGACAAATAACTGTGAGAGTTTCTCAACTATATATTAGGTGTCCCAACATGCTTGCCTATTTTAATCTCAAACAATGGTCTCTAAGTGTGTTTTTTCAGAATTCATTCTTGAGTTCAAGTCTAAGAATATTGTTAAGAATGGTTGGTAAATACCACCCCTTGTCTTAGGTTGCATTCCCCATCAGGTCCTGCATTATTTTCTAAAGAAAGGCACTTTATCTGCATACATGTATGTTTACTATCAGTTCTACACAGGTAGATATCGAAGCAGACCTATGTATAAGGTACTTTATGTATTTTATTCTAACTTGATTGCAAAGTAAGTTTAAAGTTTATATAAACGCTCTCAAGTCTAACTGGGTAGAACCAGTACTTAGTGTTGCTTTTAGGAGGCCAACATGTTGAGCTGGAGATTAAACTTGCAACCTCTAACATGAATGGCCAACTTGCTATCCAATGTGCTACTACCAACTATGTATAAGTTGTAACATCAATGTAAACTTAATAAGGTAAAGTAATTTATTTAGGATTTTATATTCAGAAAAAACAATCAAATCAATATTTAAATAGATTCTTACACGTTAACATCTATAGTGAACAGAACTTATGACAGTAATTAATGACACATATATTTTCACATAACTAAAATATGACATTTGAAATATTTTCAAAAACAGTTAAAACTAAATAAACTGAAAATCACTTACAGGTAGATAACATACATGCACCAATACTACCGTACACTAATATGGCAAACATGATGTAAGATCAAACCTACATAGGTGGATAATGATGTCTGATGTGGCATGTGAGGGTTAATATATATCATCAATAAAAAACATATAATGGTACTTTTTATGTTCATTAACCCCAAAAGCAGATTCATACAAGGCACCACCATACCATACAAAATGCTTACCACTATTTTGATACACAATAACATGTAGTACTATGTACTTCTTGCATACCAGATAGGAATATCTGATATTTTCCCAGTGTGAGATCCCACCCTGGAGATAGAGATAAAATTCTCGCACTGTGGTGATAGTACTATATATAACATGCTGTATAAAAAATATATGATGGTAAATTATTTTTCTATAATATTTATGGCGATCTTGACCTTTGACCGACCTATCCCCAAATGAATAGAAGTCATCTTCTTACCAAGAAAAAAGATCCTGCTCAGTTTCTGATTACTTGGCCATGCAGTTCTTGAGTTACAAGTTGTAAACCAATTTTCATGTAAATAGCCACTGTGACTGTGACCTTTGACCTACCAGCCCAAAATGAATAGGGATCATCTATTTACCAAGATTAATCACCTTGCAAAGTTTAAGGTCCCAAGGTAAAACCATTTTTTAGTTATTAATTGAAACCTGATTTTCTATAAACTGCCACTGTAATATTGACCTTTGACCCTGGAAAAGAGGTCATCTATTTTCCAAGACGAACCACTCTGCAGTTTGAGGTCCCTAGGCTAAACCATTTCAGAGTTATCAGTTGGAAAACAATTTTCTGTAACCACTGTGACCTTTAACCTACCAACCATAAAATGAATCAGGGGTCATCTATTTATTATACCAAGCGATATTCAGTTATCGTTGAAAACTGATCTTTTATAAATAGCCATTTTGACCTACTGACCCTAAAACTGATCTTCCATAAATAGCCACTTTGACTAACTGACCCTAAAATTGATCTTCCATAAATAGAATGAATGAATAGGGTCTCATGGCATACCAACATATTATAGGTTATTTAACGTCAACAGAAAGGAAGATTCCAGGTTCACTCTACATGTACAAAAACAACAAATGAACATACAGATTTAAACAAAAATACACCAACAAATGAATATGCAAAGTGAACCTAGAACCTTGATACCTGCAGATCTGCAGAGTTTCAGCAAATTCTATCGTATTACTCAAACTGTCGCTTCTTATGACGTGCATGAACCACAGTGGTCCTATTCTTGCCATTACTCATATGACTCCCTGAAACCACACAGGGGTTGATAATTTAATCACAATAGTGAACATGAGAAAAAATGATAAAATGAACATGACACCCATTTGAAGGATTCCTACCCCTCTGCAGAGATCGGCAGTGATTCTATTCTTAGCCGGAACCACACAGGGCTTTCAATAAATAGCCACTTTCACTTACTGACCCTAAATTTTTTTTCCCATAAATAGCCACTATGACCGTAAAATTTGACCTACTCACCCAAAAATGGGCTTTCGTTTGATTTTTCAGACAGACAGATAGAAATTAAAACATAATAACGATTCAATGTATTTGATATACAAGAAAAAGAAACATTAATGTCTTTTAAGGTTTGGATAGAAAAATTTCTTCTCCAGGGATAACTATTACTGTGGTAATTTGACAGGGCCTCGCAATAACAATTATCCATCGGGATGCAATTTTCTACAAAATCTTCAAACCTATTAAAGATTCTTATAATGTATAATTACCTTGTTACAGGCTTTGAATATGTTTACACAAAAATTTAACAAGTCTATCAATTTTCTTCGCACTATTATGCGGTTCATATTATACTTGCTCTCACTCATCCTGTACAGTAACATATAAATAAGTCTGCAAATAAAACAACAACAAAAATCTGGTTGGAGCACAAAACATCAAGAACATGGTATTAAAAATAAATTTATTTTTCTCAAATTTTCTTATTGCACATTTTATGAGCTTCATGTATGTTTAGCAGATCCTTGTCCCGTGATATTACATTTAGAAAATGATTTTTAAAAGTGGACAACTTCCAGATTGAACACTAACATGAACACACCATTGTATGTAAGATTGGTTTGTTATTTTTGTAACTGGGTTTATAGTCTCACTATCTCCAATAATATGTTGAGTGTCACTTTTACAATTACATAATTGTAATAACATGTATTGCATTATTTAATACTGTCTTCCTTTCCTTGTTTAAAATATTTATGGTCTATGGCTTGAACTTTCAGAGAAAAGGTTTTTTTAAGTTTCCTTAAAAATGTGCCTTGTTAGCCCTGTGGCAGGAAGCATTTGTGGTTCAATCACGCTGGTTCAAGAACTTCAAGAGTTTGTGGTTATACAAATGCTGTGCGAGTTTGGATAAGATTCTTTGAAAAATGTGGGGGATATAGCTTCTACAAGAAAAAGGTTAACAGATGGACAATGGCCAATTTACCACGACATAAGCCCTGCTGGCCTTTGGCAAGTAGAGCCAAACAAGATATTGTGGAAGGACAGAAGAGACAAAAAAAATTGAATAGCTGAACGGTTAATTTACAAAAGGCAATAAATACAGATAAATAATTGACTTTATTGTGTAAACACGATCTAATAAAAAAAAATTATATGCCGGATGGGATTGAACACCAGTCCTTAAGACCCGTAATCAATGATTATTCTGCCTTTCAGCATCAGTACTGTAAATATATCTTTGTTCGGAATTACCATCCAAAATTTATTTCGGGTGCATACGATTATGGGATGAATTTATGCAGTGGCCCAGACTAACACGCAAGAAACCTCCAAAGCTGTTAAAAGCTGTTTCAAGCAGTCAACATCTCATTTTAAAAGTAAATTATGATCAAGTATAAAAATTATACATAAAATCAGTGACTTAATTACAGAGACTGGCAGACTAATAGCAATATAATTTCCACGGCACTTTTAGTATTTCTATAATAACTCTTCGAATCTTTGTCTGAATTTAACAATTTCGGTACCAAAGTAAAGCTGATAAAAATGATGACCAATTCCAATTATCAATTATTTAACATTTTTCTTCTGAATTTAAATTATTACGGATTGAAATCAAAATATGTTGAAATTTCATGAAAAAAAAAAATTAAACAAAAAACAGTAGTCTTGATTTAACAAATACCATGTACATTTAAACAAAACACAATAAAAATAGAAATATTAAGTAGAAAGATGAAACAGTAAGTTTTCCATCGGTAGCAAAAGTTTCATATTGATATTTATTGAAGTTGTTTTTCTTATTTCAAAAATGGGCTAAAAAAGAGAAAATGATCATACAAAAAAACTTTAGGCGTAAAATTATTCATTTCCTTAAATTTAAAAAAGAAAAAAATAATCTCCCAACTCAAGCCCTTTCTTTTGAAACCATAATCACAAAATTCTGGTGGATGTGTGTTTCCATGATTTAGAAAGCACCGAACCCGTGATCGGAGGGTCATGGGTATTTCAATCCTTTGCCATGACTGTGTGGTGTCCTTGAGCAAAACACTTTTTCCACATATGCTTAGTACTGGTTATACCCAGGAAGACTTTTTTGATTTGTAGAAGTCGTAGGAATGAATAAATGAATGGGGTTTTACGGCGTACCAACACATTATAGGTTATTCGACGCCAACAGGAAGGAAGATTCCAGGTTCACTCTACATGTACAAAAACAACAAATGAACATACAGATTTAAACAAAAATACACTAACAAGTGAAAATGCAGAATGAACCTAGAACCTTGATACCTACAAAACTGCAGTTTCAGCAAATTCTATCGTATTACTCAAATTGTCTCTTCTTACGACATGCATGAGCCACAGTGGTCCTATTCTTGCCATCACTCATATGGCTCCCTGAAACCACACAGGGGGTTGATAATTTAGTCACAATAGTGAACATGACAAAAAATGATAAAATGAACATGACACCCATTCAGAGGAGTCCTACCCCTTTGCAGAGATCGGCAGTGATTCTATTCTTAGCCAGAATCACATGAACTCTAAGTCTCGTAGGAAATTGTTTCACAATTAAAGTAAAATAAATAAGTTCAAACAAAACTAGAAAAAAGCAAAAATGTGCCACCTGAAATTTAGACAAGTGCCTCCAGTTGCCTATCTCTCTTTATATGTCTCTGATAATTTTGTTTTTGTTTTTAACATTTTATTCAATAATTTGTGTGTACACATCTAAATAAACTGAACATAACATAATTGTACATTGTTACATATGTAATATATATAATCTGCTCGAATGAAATATAAAATATCTTTATATAATAGGAATGTTTCATCTTAATATCTAAATTTTGTCATTAAAATCATAACTTGTTAAAGAATACATTTAACTACATTCCATCTTGCTTTTATATTGGTAAAATTTTTTCAACGGGTACATAGATATATGTTGAAAACAATTCTATATTTCTACAACTTTTTACTTGTTCGATAAAAAATGAATAAATTGGGAGACATTTTTTCAATTTGCAAGAATAAATATACCTTTCATAAATGAGCAATAAAACATATAAAATTCAATCAATACATGACGAGCACTTAATGTCCAACATAATGTTCTCTCGCTTTATTTCTTCTGAAATATTACATTTGTCCTTTAACTGGCTATAAAGCATAATAAGTATATTTTTAGAGTGCATACAGTCATAGAACAAATGCAATATAGTCTCTTTTGAGTTGTTACAAAAGGTACACAATTTGGTTTCTGACATGCCGCACGTATACAATTTTTCATTAGTAAAACTTAATCTATGAAGAATTTTGAATTGTAAAGACTGGAAGTGTGTATCATTTATGAATATAAATGGTTGTTTATACAAAATATTCCAGTCTGTAATGTCCAATACATTACCAATGTCCCTTTCCCACTTTTGTTGAGAAGTACCGGGGCATTCAACAACATATTTCAAACAATGAGGGTAGAAAGATTGATTTACTTTTTTTGCAATTTTTAGTTTAGAAATATTTTCATTTTTTTGATACTCTATTTTTCTGCTATTTTTTATACATCTTTTCCAATTAGCTGGAATTGCCGATATCAAACCCCAAATACTTTACAAAAGGAATACAATGTACGTATCTCATATTTTTCGCATAAACTTTCGAATGTCAGAAGCAAACAGTTATCATCCACTATATCGTTTACGAAGTATATTCCCTTATTACACATATCCTTATAAAAGGCAGTGTCATAATTATCTTTTATATTTGGATTATGGAAAAAGGGTTCTGATAAAATGTCTTCTGTGGTAATTGTCTCTGATAATATCCCTAGATCTCTAAAATTAGGCCTTTGATCCCTGGTTCTCTAAAATTAGGCCTTTGATCCCTGGTTCTCTAAAATTAGGCCTTTGATCACTGGTTCTCTGAAATTAGGCCTTTGATCCCTGGTTCTCTAAAATTAGGCCTTTGATCACTGGTTCTCTGAAATTAGGCCTTTGATCCCTGGTTCTCTAAAATTAGGCCTTTGATCACTGGTTCTCTGAAATTAGGCCTTTGATCCCTGGTTCTCTAAAATTAGGCCTTTGATCACTGGTTCTCTGAAATTAGGCCTTTGATCCCTGGTTCTCTAAAAGTAATGGCCAATGTTCCCCAGATCTCTGAAAATAAATGGTCATGTTCTCCACATCCCCAAAACCCCCGGGAGGGCCTCAATATTGTAACTTCCATTCATCTCAGAAATACAAATCAAAATTCTTTCTTTGCACAATGAAATCCTCTCTTAAAAGAGACTGTTTCCAGCGAATTGTGTTTAAAACTGTTGAAGTACTTATGATTAAAAATGTGTATACTGCAGCTAAAAGAAAAGTAGTTGAAATTGTACTTTAAACTGCAATGATTTTAATTCAAGAGCATATTGCGAATTCCAAACATCATAAAACATCTAAGGTTACACAAAGATTCATTGTATAAGAAATCAACTGCCTGTGAAATCTGTTATACTTAGCATGCTGTTTTATCATTATTAAGTAGAGGGGTTCAAGTTTCCTATCCATCTTTATTAATTACTTGATGAAAACTAATGTTGTATAATTTTTGGGAAGCTATTGGCATGGCAGCCATGCTTACTAATTTTGAGAAAATGACTTATATCACACTATGTCATACAGTGCCAAACTTGTTTTGTATGGAACCAGCCAAGAAACTCAAAACTTATTTTGTATGGAACCAACCAAAAATATCATGAATTGTTTTATATGGAACCATCGAAAAAACTCAAGGCCTGATTTATATGGAACCAGCCAAAATATTCGAGCCAGGTTTTGTATGTAACCAGTGAAAAAACTCGACTTGTTTTATATAGAACCAGCCAAATATTCAAGACTCGTTTAGTATTGAACCAGCCCAAAATCTCTTGACTTGATTTGCATGGAGCCAGCCAAAAAACTCAAAACTTGTTTTGTTTGGAACCAGACAAATAAATCAAGACTTGTTTTATATGGAACCAGAAAAAAAAATAATTTAGTCTTGATTTGTATGGAACCTGCCCAAAATCTCTAAACTTGTTTTTATGCAACAGCCAAAAAACTCAAAACTTGTTTTGTTTGGAACCAGCCAAAAAAACTGAAGACTTGTGAAACCAGCCAAAAACTATTAATGATACTGAGCATAGTATGAGTACAGTTCCAGTTATTCATATACACCAAACTGATTAAGTGGAGGTGTAGTTCTGGTCCAGTCTTACCCCTTCTTGCTTCAATGTACATGTATATCTAACCTAAATGTATTTTCTGATATTTCATTTAATCAAATAACTCGTATCTCTAAATAATGTGTGGGGGCCAGTTTCATTAAATATAATAAGCCGAGATTTTTAAAATTAAAAATTCAATTTCTCTAAAGCATTACTCAAACTCATTTCTCATTAAATTTGAAATCCAAACACAGCATAGCTCATTGATAAAGGATGATACCACATAAAACAGTCATTGTAAACGACAAATTTGAGATGAGGAAAACTTGAGAAACTGTGACCCGATTCCTGGCAGTCAACTACTTATTTCCATTTATTTAGTCCAAGTATGCAATCTATCTATAGCCTGAAAATTCAATGATTGAATAAATGGAGGTTTTATGGTTAACCAACACATAAAGCTTATATAATATCAACAGGAAGAAGATTCCATCCTTACTCTCCATGTATATGAACATAAAGCTAATATAGAAATTGAAAATAATGAACACAAAATGATAAAATAGACAGGATACCCATTTAGAGGATTACTTCCCGACTGCTGAAAATGACAGTAAAATTCTCCTGATCAGGAACCACGCCAGTTCTAAAGCATCAAACTACTGGTGTGGCATCATTGTTAACAAAGTAACACAAACATTTACCGTCTTCCGCGGCCTAGTGGTTAAGGTGTTCACCTTGGAAGCGGGTGGTCGAAGCTTGGAATCCGGGTGGAAGCACTTGGAATTTTTCTGATGCAGCCAGTTGCACACCCAGCAGCTAGTTAAATTGAGGGGTTTTGAATGTCTAACAGTCTGGTGCCTGGCAATGATAGCTTTCGGGAAGTAACTATGTACAAAATAAAGGTGTCGCATAAGCCCAATGTGGCTAGCCTTTCAATAGGGGCGACACTATAATAAAAACACTTTACTTTACTTTTAAATATACATTCCTCACAATTATTAATCTTTATATAAACTCAACTAGCATTATCACCTACATTATAATGTGGTTAGAATGAAACTTATTTCTACCTGGATTTACTTGAATTAAACTGTTTTACCTGCATTGACCCAAAAATGCAACTATATTCCTGTCAATTATTATGTCAGAACAGATCCAATAATCTCAACCATTATAATTTATATATCTGGGTTAAAATGAGGCCTATCTGGATTGATCCAACAATGATATATGTACCTAATAAAATATAAGTTTTGCATCAATTTATACCTTTCCTCATACAGACACAAATATATGTTAAAACAGAATTATAAAGGGAAGTTGGAACAAGTTATTGAACCAACCTAAACAAGATGTTGAAAAGCCGTAGGCCTAAATATATAAGAGGCCATTAGCCTAAACGGTCACCTGATTATCCAAGAAACATTCATGTAAGTCTATTCAGTCATAAGAAATAATTTTTTTTGTCAATTTCTCTTTTATAGATTTAGTAAAATTGGCCCAACACCCACCCCCAGGGCCAAACCGTAAGACCCAGGGATGTGCAATTCACAATTTTTATAAAGGACCCATATGCATCCATAATAATGCTCACCAATTGTTTCCCAGTGCTTCCTATACTGAGAAGAAAATTTTCAAGTTTACCTTGAATTTAACTGTTTTGGCCCCCCCTCAAGGCCCCAGGAATTTGGGGACCATGCAATTTACAATTTTGATTCACCCTTAGGTACCAAAGCTGCATACAACATTTCATTACAATTGAGCTTACAATTTTTGAGAGGAAGTTGAAAATGTCAATTGTTTAGGAGGGACGACGCACAAAGATGGACAAAAGGCAATCGCGAAAGGGCCCTAGAGACAAAGTCTTGGGTGACCTAAAAATATAAGACCAAACCCCAGTTTCAATAAATATCTCATTTTGAGATTTACATACACTCATTTTTATTTTATTGTTACAAGATGGCACACTTAACAGTACCTACAGGCCCTTACAGCAAAGCCTGAAGATCAACCTAAAGATATCATACAGGTATTTGGCTGAACTATAACAGAAAATTGTCTGTCTTTGATGATCCAATATACACTGTTTGTCATATATAGGTACAATTAAAACTTTGTTTCCTTCTAATTTGACATAATTAACTAAACTATCACAGATATGTGGTTCATTATAAATCTATGGCTGACATGCCATCACGAAAGTTGTCATGCCATCACCATGGTTGTCATACTATCACCTCGGTTGCCATGCCATTACTGCAGTTGTCATGCCATTACTTCATTCTGTATCAAATGATCGGTGTCTGAATTTACATCGGCAATGGTGATGAGGTCCGGACCATTTACACTGACATTGTTGGAATTTCTCTGAAGTGGTGGATGAGATGCACTTCTGCGGATTTGTCTAGATCTCTACAAGGTCACAAGAAATACGGAGGATATTACAAGGCTGAATTTAAGTAAAAGTGACGTTTTCTTTATAAATTCTTGAAAATGTGAAATCAGATTTTCATCATTTGTCACTGATTATAACAGAAGTTTTAGGAGTAAGAGATGCTCATTATTTATTTCATAATTTAATATAAACAGAGGATTTGTTTGTTTCAGTGAAAATTTCAGTCCAATTTTATTTCATCAAGTGAAATACCACAATTGTTTTTTTCATGGTGCAGGCCCACGGATGGAAATACTACATTCGGTATTCAATAAGATGAAAAATTTCAATCTTTCACTGTAAAAATAATAAGATGTTACATATTTTATTTAATTCTTTTATCTACTTTCTTAAGACTTCCATGCTATTAATGCAGTTAATTTTTTCAACAGTGAACAAATAAAATCACCATTGCCTTACAGCAAGTATTTCAACATGGCAAGGAATATTTCCGATTCCATACTACCAGTATATTATTGTACAGATTTGCTTAATAACATTATTAACATATTTCAAAATCAGAATATAATTATAATTTTTTATAAAACATGGACAATTATAATGGCAAATTTATTTTTTCAAACAGTGAGATTACAAGCATTTATTTCACTGTGAAATTTCTATAATCCATGAAATAGAAGAAAATTAAAACAATATGTAATATAATGTTTGATGCCCATCATTGACTATACATATCAAGTTCAGAGTAATTAGAAAATAGTTCAATAGTTTGAAAAGTAAGAAATATGCATTAATAATACTAGTAATATTATCAATATAAGGAAATTAACTCTTAAATAAACAGTTAAATTATTTTTTCTTACCACTGAGTAAGAGCGATGTCCCTTGAATATATTTTTTTTCAGAGAGATGCGACTCACAAGGAATAAACTTGTACCATAAAAGTCAGATTTTAAATGCTTTAGATTTTAAAATACCACTTTGTAGGTAACAGTGAAACTGTTTTTATTGACAAAAAATGATTGGAAGGACAAGTAAAATAAAATGTATTTAATACAAATCTTATCCATAAGCCTAAAATCAGTATTCTTGTTAAATGTGTTACAAAGAGTAGTAAAGAGAATGCAAATGTTATCGTCCAATATATTACACTTACTCTCATTACTGGGTTGTGTTTGGCAGCCTTGGCCCTGGCCACCTGTATATGTTTCATTATATCTACGTAGACATCTGTCTCGTCTATAATCTCTTCCTGTATCAGTTCCTCTAGTACATCCTCTAGCGTGATTATACCAACAATCTGAAATCATGGGTGATTATACCAACAATCTGAAATCGGGGGTGATTATACCAACAATCTGAAATCAGGGGTGATTATACCAACAATCTGAAATCATGGGTTATTATACCAACAATCTGAAATCATGGGTGGTTATACCAACAATCTGAAACTAGGGGTGTGTAACAACAATCTGAAAACAGGGGTGTGTAATAGCAACATCTGAAATCATGGGTGGTTATACCAACAATCTGAAACTAGGGGTGTGTAACAACAATCTGAAAACAGGGGTGTGTAATAGCAACATCTGAAATCAGGGATGTGTCAAAACAACATCTGAAATCATGGATGTGTCAAAACAACATCTGAAATCATGGGTGTGTAAAAACAACATCTGAAATCAGGGGTGTGTAATAACAACATCTGAAATCATGGATGTGTAATAACAACATCTGAAATCAGGGGTGTGTAATAACAACATCTGAAATCAGGGGTGTGTAATAACAACATCTGAAATCAGGGTTGTGTAATAACAACATCTGAAATCAGGGGTGTGTAATAACAACATCTGAAATCAGGGGTGTGTAATAACAACATCTGAAATCATGGATGTGTAATAACAACATCTGAAATCAGGGGTGTGTCATAGCAACATCTGAAATCAGGGGTGTGTAATAACAACATCTGAAATCATGGGTGTGTAATTACAACATCTGAAATCAGGGGTGTGTAATAACAACAATCTGAAATCAGGGGTGTGTAATAGCAACATCTGAAATCAGGGGTGTGTAATAACAACATCTGAAATCATGGGTGTGTAATAGCAACATCTGAAATCAGGGGTGTGTAATAGCAACATCTGAAATCAGGGGTGTGTAATAACAACATCTGAAATCAGGGGTGTGTAATAACAACATCTGAAATCAGGGGTGTGTAATAACAACATCTGAAATCAGGGGTGTGTAATAACAACATCTGAAATCATGGATGTGTAATAACAACATCTGAAATCAGGGGTGTGTAATAGCAACATCTGAAATCAGGGGTGTGTAATAACAACATCTGAAATCAGGGGTGTGTAATAACAACATCTGAAATCGGGGTGTGTAATAACAACAATCTGAAATCAGGGGTGTGTAGTAGCAACATCTGAAATCAGGGGTGTGTAATAACAACATCTGAAATCATAGATGTGTAATATCAACATCTGAAGTCAGGGGTGTGTAATAGCAACATCTGAAATCAGGGGTGTGTAATAACAACATCTGAAATCAGGGGTGTGTAATAGCAACATCTGAAATCAGGGGTGTGTAATAACAACATCTGAAATCAGGGGTGTGTAATAACAACATCTGAAATCAGGGGTGTGTAATAACAACATCTGAAATCAGGGGTGTGTAATAACAACATCTGAAATCAGGGGTGTGTAATAACAACAATCTGAAATCAGGGGTGTGTAATAGCAACATCTGAAATCAGGGGTGTGTAATAACAACATCTGAAACCAGGGGTGTGTAATGTTATACCAACATCTGAAATCACGGATGTGTAATGTAATAACAACATCTGAAACCAGGGGTGAATATACCAACAATCTGAAATCAGGAGTGTGTAATAACAACATGAAATCAACAACAATCTGAAATAAGATGTATGTAATAACAACATTTGAAATCAGGGGTGTGTAATAACAACAAACTGAAATCAGAGTGTGAATTAAATTATACCAATAATCTGAAATCAGAGGGCAAATTATATAAACAATCTGAAATCATTATTTGGGCAAGGCAAAGTGCCAATTTGATAAGACTGTAACCATAGCAAGACCTCATAATTCAACTTTATACTTAGTATTCATAAATATAAACAAAAATTCCGCGATATGTCTTGCTGTGTCCGCTTTGACTGTTAATACACACATGGGAGAGAAAAAAATTAAAATACAATGACAAAAATTGATGCATGTATCTGTAAAGCTAATAAATTATTGTTTTAATCCAGTGGTAACAGAGAAATGACATAACAACTTCCATAATATATTAAAAAGTGTTTATTTATAATAGTTATTTGATGAATTTAATAACAGTCACGATTTGCAAAAATATTGTAGGAAGTATTGTGTGAAGTTTCAATCAAACACATTTAGTGATTTTTGAGATATGAACTTGATGGTAGTTGCACACAAAATTTTAACCAGTATTTTTAAGAAAAACATATTTTAAAAAAAATAACAAAAAAAAAAAAAGAAATAAAAAAAAAGAATAAAAAAAAAAAAAAAAAAAAAGGATGCAGCATCTGCATTATATTATGTAAAGCAGGGTGTTAGTTGTAACTATCATCCAATGATGAGTGTCTTAGTACTTGTACTTGTTGAGAAATAGTGTAAAAATGAAAACTTAACGTTTGAGGAATATGCAAAATTCAGCATCAAACAATGTTAATGGACCATGAAATGAAGGTCACACTCAGCATCTGCATTATATTATGTAATGCAGGGTGATAGTTGTAACAATGATCCATGTATGAGTGTCCTAACACTAGTACTTATTGAGAAATAAAGTAAAGATGAAAACTAAACGTTGGAGGTAAATGCAAAATTCAGCATCAAACAATGTTAATGGATCATGAAATGTAGGTCACACTCAGCATCTACTGATGAAGAGTGTCCTAGCACTTTTACTTGTTGAGAAATAGTGTAAAAACGAAATCTTAGCATTGGAGCTAAATATAAATATTTGACGTTCACTTGTAACATACCGATACCCCTCTGGCAAAAACTTGTAGTAAACTATTATTCCATAATTAAAGAAGATTACAGTTGTACAGATTCATAATATAATACTCTATATAACTATATACTAGTACCTTTGTCTGTATATCCAGCAAAGCATCGTCATCGTCATCGCCGCGTAGGAGAGGTGTGTTATCATCCAGTATACTGGACTGTCTTCCCAGGTCTAGAGACACCTCATGACCTTGGTACCTCTGTACAATGGCCAGGTGACCTGACAGATAATTATAATATTTGATATATTCTTACCCATACAAAAGGGAACTACCCAAAATATGTTATAGGCCTTTTTTTAAAAAGTCAAAAGACAGAATTTTAAATCTGAACTGAAAAAGCCATCATCTGAAATCATGATTTTTTTCTTGCATACCAAACAAATTTAATATTTATTTTTACTTAATTTATCATGATAGATTTTTACAACAACGATAGCCTTTAAAACATTTAATTATATGATTCACGTCATATATTTTATAAGTTATGTCATTTAGATGGTTCCAATGTCACAGCGCAAGAAATTTATCTCGACCCTAGGGTGAGACAGAAATATCTAACCCCAGTAAAAATGCAGATATCCTTATCCGGTATGCAAGAACCAGGTTTCCCCATGGAGTTAAACTCTATCTTCCACAACACACAACATTTTTCCCACATGACCTGAAGAACATTTGGGACTAAATCTATTTGTACCGTCTACTTCCATATCTCCAACTTTTAATCATAGATATTTTATTTTTCACGTCTACGAAAATATTTTACAACTTGATCTTGTTGTAGGAAACTGTAAAAAAACAGATAGACGTTACATCAGATTAATGATATCATCATATATTTTAACATATATTGTTATGTTTTGCTAACCAACGAGCACAAGGCCATTATAAAAATTATAGTTAAGTATATTTTTAATACAAACCATGTTAGGGAAGATAAACAGTGTAATTGAAACATTGATTTCTTCATATATCTGTGAAATTTTTAGCTTAACCTATTAACACAAAAATAAAAAGTAGGATATTTTTGTGATTAATGCCATTATGGCGGGTCTAGCATTTGACTGATATGTATGGGAGAACAAAAATCTGTGAAAGAGTTCATCCATGTGGGATAGATAATATCTTACCCTCTACATGTAATTTTGACCCCTTGGGTGATATTTGTCTATCCTACATGGATACTAATGATATGTTCGTATAACCTCAAGACCACTCAGCCATGGAGAAACCTCTTGGCAATATATAAATGAAAGAAATACCTTTTCCTTCTTGAAACATGTTCAGCAGATCAAACAGTGGTTTATCCTCGGTTGTTTTCAGCACTGGTCTGGCAGTTCCATCGGTGACCAGTGTCCTGATGGGCGTGGCATCGTCTGGGTTAAGCTTGATGAGAGTCTTGACCAGCAGAAGTGCCACAATGTTTTCAAGCTGACCATCATATACAGGCACCCTAGAGTGAGACTGGGACAGCACCTATCAAAGTTAATTATATAATGTATATTATTTTTAAACAAAATGGGATTAAAATCTGTAACTAGGGTTGAGATAAAAGGCTCAACTAGATGTCAGACTAACAGCAATGTTTTTAAGTCAAGACCATTTTGTATGATCTAAACATCATAAAGGATTTAAGATACTGTAACTTAAAACTTACATTTACCGACATGTACAAGAAATAAAAGGATAATATTAGCAAATTACACATAAAAGCTGCAAATGGAGACTTTCTCTATATGTTGTGCACATAAAAGAGTGCTTGTATACCGATTTAATGCCACAATTAACCTAAGAGTTACTAAATTTACACTAAACAAAATAATGACAATAGTTTATTGCGAGCTAAAAAAGTATTGTCAACATCAACATTTATCTCCGTAAAATTTCCGAAAATATCCGTGCACACACCTGACAGTTGAAATAAACATTTACTACATATGCACAGACAATTGTCACAAACAAGAAATGGAGAATAGACTTTTAAATATTATTTGTAAGGTATAGGTTCCATGCGGAAGTCCAATATGATGTCAATAATTGAATGGAAACAAAGAATGAACTCAATTTTGACATGGTAGTATTTCGTGCAGTTTTGTTTTTACATAAAAAATAGCAAGGGTGAAATACATCATAACAAAGGACTAATGGTATTATGTAACGTGTGCAAACAATTTAAAACTTTCGTACTGCTATGTTAGTTATCTGACCTTGTTTCATTCAGTTATTGACATTTTCTGACATTCATTGGCTACCTTACCCGTATACACCAATTATATACTTTTAAATAATTTTTTTGAAAAGTTTTGCCATACCTGAGCGTAAGTGTTTATATCAGTTGTAAACTTTGCATTTATATATAATTATTTACACTGTCCCGGCTTGCGATACTTGATCTAAATACTGAAGGTAGTTTGTTCAAAATGGAAAGGTAAACAAATCAAATGATTTAGCTTCTGATAACCAAACCGTATTATTAAATTAGCAATAGATACCATGCATTCATAAATATGTTAGTTTTATGTACATCTTTGTATTTCGTCCCATTGGTGCAAGAAAGTACCGAACAACATTTTGGGAGAATTTGACTTTTTCATATTTCTGACAACAATATATCATAATCTTGATTGTGTAAAAAGATCTAAGCCATATCTTTAAAACTGACGGTAATATTGCATAATGTAATATGGTACCAAGTGCGTATCCCAAAAATGTTTGGTGCAAAAAGGTTCATAGTGAGCTGCAGTTTGTGCAAAAAGGTACCATATGTCATATGGTACCTTTTTGCATCAATCACTTTTTCATATTTTCGATATAAGTATAATGCAAAAAGGTTCCATGTGACAAGTGGTATCTTCTTGCATTAAGTGTTTGTAGAAATGTGTTGGTTTTCGATGTAATAAAGATCCAATTGCCAGATGGCACCTTTTTGCATTCAACAAAATAATGCTTTAGAGTATATTGTATTACTATTTATGATAATATGGTACCTTTTAGCACAGACTAAGATGTTAACCAGCATGCAATTAGTAATTATTAAGATAAGATGGCATCTTGTTTCAGCAAAGTCTGTTTACAACAAATAAACAGCAGGTGTGCAATCAAGTATGACACTGTATTCCTTGATTGAAGAACAAGTTCGATGTCATTTATGGGATGAGATAATAGGGAAAAGGGGTTCCTGTGAAATAGTATAATATATAAAAAGGAGCACAGAGTATAGCATAGAAATGTTATTAATTTTCAGTGATCAGGAATCTGCACAAGCAAATTATGACAATTAAGATATTTTATTGGTTTGTCTTACCTAGGTTTTCATTACATTCTGAATTTTAGTGAATCAGGTTAAAATGGTCATAGAAGAACAATGGGCGTATATCAAAATACGGACCTTATTGATTAGTTTGCCTACAGATAGCGGACTTGGACAAAGTTTATGGAGGAAATTCTTTTGAGTATTGTGCAGTTGCAAACTGGTCACAATGTTTTAAAAATGGTAGAGACAGTGTTGAAGATGACCCCAGGACGAGATGGCCGTAGTCAGCGTTTAGTAAGAAAGATAGGGTTGCTGTGCAGGATTATATATATATAGAAGCAAGATACACTGTGGAGGATATTTCCTAGATGTGTGACTTAAATTTGTCGGCAGTGTTTTTTATATTAACGGAATCCTAGGAAGACTTGTGCCAGATGGATACCACATCGTTTGACATCTGAGTAAAAGATGGCCCGGATAAGAATGGCCCAAGAATATTTAGATAGGTACGATGGTTGTGACCTTAGGCGGCTGCACGAGTCGTGTACTGGTGATGAAACATGGGTATAATTTTTTGAACTAGAAGGAGAAGAAAATAATAAAGTCTGGATAGGTAAAATGGAAAAAGGCCTCAAATAGCAAGAAGAACCGAGACTGTGAAACGTGTAAAGTATGCCTTATATTAGGATGCAGACGGAATGGTTGCATGGGTACCAGTACCTGAACATACTACTGTTACTAGAAGTTTTTTTGCACAAAAAGTCTTTCCTGTGGTCACTTATCACAACACAAAGGCCTACCCACTTTTGACTTTTGGCTCAATTCTGTCATCAAACAGTGCATGAGACGCTGCTGCCGGTTCGAACCTGTCAGGGGGTCAGATTAGCGGGATTTCACTGTACCAGTAGTATACCAAAAGAGGACTACAGAAAAACATTTTCTGATTGGCTTAAACATTTGAAAAAGTGTGCAGATGTGTTGGGGTACTTCGAGGGTCTGATATAGTCAGTT
This sequence comes from Panopea generosa, assembly GCA_029582155.1. Taxonomy (NCBI): domain Eukaryota; kingdom Metazoa; phylum Mollusca; class Bivalvia; order Adapedonta; family Hiatellidae; genus Panopea; species Panopea generosa. The sequence continues at coordinate 6,210,534 of CM055898.1, forward strand.
TTATCAAAGTAAGCTTCATTTTCTTATACCGCATCAAGTGCACATACATTTCTGCTGCCCCTCATACAATGTCGCAAACACCCCAGTTACATTATATAAACATTTAATCATAAATTTCTACAGTCTGGTCATTTACAGATGGAGTGCATACTCAACAATTGAAACGGCCATGAAAAATACATCCATGTTTGTACCATAACAGTAAATACACTTATGGGCCTGGCTAGAAAGACAAATCCATTATATTGCTGTACCAATGTGTCATGATCTCGTCTTGGATTTCAAATCGTTTGTACAAACAGATTGTTCAACCCTCAAATTTTCGACCACTGGACAGCGTATCAACTGGCTGATAATTAAGTGGATACAAGTGAGGAAAGATTTCCACGTAAAGCCAGTTGTCAAAAGGGCAAACTTCACAAATGGCCAGAACATGACTTGTGTCTGATAGAAATTGTTGCTATGACAAGTTGGCAATATCAGCTCTGAAGAAAAGGGACTTGATTAATATGTGCATAAAGGGAATCATTCCGGAAGATTTCTATGGATACTTTGCAGAAAAATAGACCACTGGTTCAAAAGCAGCTTAAAGGACGAACGAAATGAACACTTCATACAAACAGTCTTCTGGCTTCAGAGCCTTCGATGTAGTGTTAGTTTCAAATGACTTTGCAGTGCTGAGAAGAACGGTTTTATACTTGACATGGCTCAATATTGTAGTTGTTTGCTAGTATAGTAAACCTTATTTCTATCACAATTAAACATAAACGCATTATGTTTTAATAAAATAAACCAAAATATTACATTAAATGTCATTATGACTACAATTATATTCCAAATAGTTTTACTGAGCACTTTTTTGGTCACATTTCAGTTTTAAGATGTTGAAAAAGTCATCTTTTTGTCAGAGCCATAAGGTGCTATTTGACACATGGAACCATTTGGTTCAATTTTAACCATTAATTATGAAAATATTACCGTGCAAAAAGGTACCATATGCCATATGGCTCGTTTGAGCAGTGAGATTATTTTACATTTGTTTAATGCAAAAAGGTACCAAGTGCTAAAATGATCAAAATCATCATTATTTGGTAAAATATTAATTTGAAACTTTTAAGACATATAAAACAAATCATAATGCATCAACTAATGTTAAAATTATTTCAAAATAATAAATTACTGATTTACGAGACATGCCCAAACCTTTAAACGCGATTATCTCAAAACTATGAAAATGTCACTTGGTACCTTCTTGCACCAATGCGACGATTTGTACTTTTAATTTATGACACCATATTGGGAGTTTAATGCCAACATACTCAATTTTAGATTTCAGTTGCCAGTAAATAAGACTTAATTTGCCATATATTTAATAATTCTCATCCTATTTAATCTACATTTAATCATAAGATGAAATGTTCCTATCCTTCTATCACATCCTTATATCTATAAAAGAATCATATATACTACCCAGTACATGTATTTCAATTTTTCAGATTGTCTAATAATTGCTTAATTATATTTAAGGGAGCTTAATTTATAATACCTGTAAGACAAAATTGATTATCTCCCTTCTGATAGAAAAACTATGGAATACATGTATCAAAACAAGTGTTGACTATTTTATTAAATTTATTCTAGTTAGTAAGAGTAAATCACATAAAAATGTATAATGAACCCTGCAAAGTATTAGTATTTTTCCATACATTATATTGCTCCCTTATAATGTTAATTTAAAGACAAAGTATTCATATATGCAGCTCTTACGAAATGCCTGAATGATTTCTTGTTATCTCCACCTTGGATACCTAAAAGAAACTAAAAGTCATCTGGCACTGCCTGTATATGGGGTACAGATTACAATACTGGATAATTAAGTGACTCGCTTTACTATCATTCTAATCAAGTGATGTTAAAATACAACATATCAATCTCGGTTTATTAATGCTAAAAAAATATGTATTGTTTTTTATATAAACACATCATTTTAAATAATGCTTACTGGCAGTAACAATAAATATTTAATTGACTTGAGCAGTGCTTTTCAGATGGTCAGCACATGCTGGAAGTTAACATTTAAGTGTGGACTGACAAGTCTCATTCACATGCTACCTGTAGGTGGGCACACATTGCCTATAAATGGGTACAAGACAACTGTAGGTGGGCACACATTATCTATTAGTGGGTACAAGTCACCTGTAGGTGGGCACACATTATCTATAAGTGGGCACAAGTCACCTGTAGGTGGGCACACATTATCTATAAGTAGGTACAAGTCACCTGTAAGTGGGTCACATTATCTATAAGTGGGTACAAGTCACCTGTAGGTGGGCACACATTATCTATAAGTGGATACAAGTCACCTGTAGGTGGGCACACATTATCTTTAAGTGGATACAAGTCACCTGTAAGTGGGCTATCATTATCTATATGTGGGTACAAGTCACCTGTAGGTGGGCACACATTATCTTTAAGTGGGTACAAGTCATATGTAGGTGGGTACACATTACCTATAAGTGGGTACACGTCACCTATAGGTGGGTACACATTATCTATAAGTGGTTACAAGTTAACTGTAGGTGGGCACACATTATCTATAAGTGGATACAAGTCACCTGTAGGTGGGCACACATTATCTATATGTGGGTACATGTCACTTGTAGATGGGCACACATCATCTATATGTGGGTACATGTCACTTGTAGATGGGCACACATTATCTATAAGTGGGTACAAGTCACCTGTAGGTGGGCACACATTATCTATATGTGGGTACATGTCACTTGTAGATGGGCACACATTATCTATAAGTGGGTACAAATCACCTGTAGGTGAAGAATTACATGAGACAGTAACCTCTAACTAAAGGGAATATAAAACTGTCAGTCCCATGTGCAGGGAGAACAAAATCAATATCAGCATTATTTCTTTAGCAAAAACGGTAAATTTATATGACGATTAAGAGATAAAACTAAAGGTGCCATTTAGGTATTTTAATGGTGTATACTGAACTGACAACAGACTGCAGGTCTGTATTATTAATCTCTGATAATACAGTCATGTAACTATTGTCATTAAGTAACAAATAATGAATTAACTGAAGGGGTACCCTGTGACGGAGTTATTTAAGGCATTGTCTCAAGACATCTCAATGTTGTGGTTGTAGATTCAAGCACAGCTTGGTAAAAAAATTAATTGTGAGAATGTGTACCATGACTTGTGGAAGAAGGGTTACCATAGTTACTTAGATTCATGTATATGCATCAAGGATCTTCCTCCACAATAAAACAGTTCATAGTATTTACCTCTGACATAGTCTCGTCATCCATATATCTGTTGATATTCAGCATATAAACACAATCTAGTGGAACCATGGCATCTTTCACTGTTTTATTCGTCATATCTAGAGCTCCCTGACATTTAATCAAAATAAAACTTCAAATAGTTTAAATACATTTAATGTATATATATTGTTAAAATCATTATAATGCAGTACAACTCTGTCTCAATGTCTTCCTGGGTAGAACAAGTATTTAGAATAAAGTGTATTTTTGATGTCTTCCTGAGAGGAACAAGTATTTAGCATAAAGTGTATTTTTGATGTCTTCCTGGGAGGAACAAGTATTTAGCATAAAGTGTATTTTTAGAATAAAGTGTATTTTTGATGTCTTCCTGGGAAGAACAAGTATTTAGAATAAAGTGTATTTTTGATGTCTTCCTGGGAGGAACAAGTATTTAGCATAAAGTGTATTTTTGATGTCTTCCTGGGAGGAACAAGTATTTAGCATAAAGTGTATTTTTGATGTCTTCCTGGGAAGAACAAGTATTTAGAATAAAGTGTATTTTTAGAATAAAGTGTATTTTTGATGTCTTCCTGGGAAGAACAAGTATTTAGAATAAAGTGTATTTTTGATGTCTTCCTGGGAGGAACAAGTATTTAGAATAAAGTGTATTTTTGATGTCTTCCTGGGAGGAACAAGTATTTAGCATAAAGTATATTTTTGATGTCTTCCTGGTAGGAACAAGTATAAAGTGTATTTTTGATGTCTTCCTGGGAGGAACAAGTATTTAGAATAAAGTGTATTTTTGATGTCTTCCTGGGAAAACAAGTATTTAAAATAAAGTGTATTTTTGTTGTCTTCCTGGGAGGAACAAGTATTTAGAATAAAGTGTATTTTTGATGTCTTCCTGGGAGGAACAAGTATTTAGAATAAAGTGTATTTTTGATGTCTTCCTGGGAAGAACAAGTATTTAGCATAAAGTGTATTTTGATGTCTTCCTGGGCAGAAAAAGAATTAAGAATCAATGCATTTTACGACACAACAATCATCGGTCTGCTGCTCAATCACTAGACATTGGGCTCCACATGTATATTTATTTTTAAGAACACTTCCAATTCTTCCATATAAAACAGAGGTTCACATAGCAGATGTTCACGGAAGATTTGTGTATGTACTTTGGTGGTGATATAAACCCACTGAAAAATGAAAGGGCATATTCATATGCAATTCTAATTCTTTATTACTTTGTTACATAAAATACCTTGATAATCAGGACCTCATCCTTGGTCAGTTGGTCCCCATTGCCACTATGGCCGGCTGGCTCCCCGTGCAGGTCTACAAGAACTTTAAGTTGTGTGCGACGATAAAAGGTGGAGTGATCCTTACCCAGCAAACAGTCGAGAAGCTTGGACAGAGGCCATGCCACAATGAAGAATATTGCCATCAGCATATACACAAATCTACAACAATGATAAAGTATAAGGTGGATAATAATTGCCTATAAGCTATCAAAAATTCAACGAGAAAGCCTGAAAATGGGAATCACCTCAAGCAGAAGGGAGAGTTCATAAATAAATAATTCAGCACATTACAAAAGTTTCAACAAAACCACATCAGGTTTTTCTGTAGATAAATATTTTCAAACTTTTCAATTCAGTGCTTATAACCATGGTTCTTATATTTATATTTCATATTCCTGTTACAAGCAATCTGAACTCTTCTTGCACTGTTTTCAAAGGCCTTCTGTGATTGGTGCGAGAAAAATGGGTATCTATGGAGTAAAGGGTTAAGCACAGGGGCACCCCAGCACTTGAATGGCAGAAATGGTATGCCCCCAGTACTTGAAATATTAAACAATATCTTGCAAAAGCTTATAATTTCTTTAAATCTTCATTTTTCTTGGCATATGTTTTCTTATTTTGTTGCATAAAATGAAACACTAAAACTAATGACTTTTACTGATTAATTATACCAATTTTACTATTATATAAGTGTAAATCAATCTTAATGAGTGCCTTACACATCTCTTGCAAATGTTTTGGAACAGACCCTTGAGTGTACGCGCTCTTACTCCAGCGCTTGATTTCCAACTTGTGGAAAACCCTGGGAGTCGTTGATAATGTTAAGCTATAAAAAGTTGAGGTCAGACATTAGTCATGTTATACTTACGGAGCTAGAAATGCACCGATGGCAAGTCCAAACCTAGTACACACTGCCTGTGGTATCACTCTGAATCACAAAATATAAAACACTCCAGTACAAACAGACTTTTAACAGGTTCTGCACATTATCAATGATGTATTAGGATTTTAAACAAAACAAGAGACAACATGGAAATTCAATGAAAACCATTTTTTTCCCATTTGTAACACAATCTTTAACTTGGGGCAATGAAACAATTTACAACCTTAAAAAGTGCTTGATCTGAGACTAAATAATGATTATTAGTAAAAACAAACAAGCATTCTTCTATGCTGGCAACATACATGCTCAGTTTCTATACATTTATTTGTTTAAATCTTTGTTGATGAGTGGAAATCAATTTTAAGTAACAACAAACTTGATACTAGTGACCCGAATGCAATCCTTATATATGTACCGATATATCCTACCTACGAATTAAGTTTCATTCAAATAGCTCATTCCTATTATAGCATGTTCCAATGATTGAGTGAAAATCTTTCTTTCTATTTTTGGTTACCCTTGAACTGTGACCTTGGCCTTCACCCCATAAATCCTATCATTCGGCTCTATTTAAGCTACTGGTACTCCTGCATTAAGTTTCATTCAAATACCTTCAAGTAGCTCATTCCTATCATCCTACAAGTTTTTGAGTGAAAACATTTTTTTTATTTAAAGTCACAGTGACCTTTACTTCAGTAACTTCATATACAATCTCAATCTTCATGATCTATATAAGCTATTAGGGCCTCCGCTGGGAATCCCCAATGTAACCAAATGCGAAGGAAAATTTAAATTTGCGAAAGATTTTCCTCTTTAACACAAGTGACTGCGACAAGGAAATTAAGTTTGGCCGATTCTCCTATTCAAATTTTTGTACAAAAACTAGCAGCTCTAACTGTAGAAATTATCTTGGCTAATCCATTTAACTGTCCCCTCATCCCAATCAACAACCATGACAATTAACAGATTAAGCAGTGCCCAGCTGTGAAATCTCCCTCGACCATAACACACATCATAAACTTCAACATATATCATGTATTTGTAAGATTACTCTAAGCTAAAAATAGCAATTTGCTAAAGATAGTCATATGGTTGCATAATGAGGAACAGCCTATTTGTATTTTAATTATTATAAGCATATACAAACTTCCATTCAAATACTTCAATCCCTACTAAAGGTATTGACCCAAAACTACCTTTCTATTTTTAGTAGCTACAACCTTGACCTTCACCCCAGTGACCCTTCTGCAATCCAAACCTTCGTCTTGATATAGTTAGCCATGTACAAAGTTCCAATCAAATAGCTCAATCCCTATTAAATTTACTGAGTGCAAACACTTTTTCTATTTTAAATAACAATGATCTTGACCTCTGGCTCAGTGACCCCATATGCAATACCAACCATCGTCTCTATATAAGCTACTGAGGCACAAAGTTTCATTCAAATAGGTCAAGTTTACGTCACGCCTGCAGCCAAATGCCACCTGTCAATCTACCGTTAATAACCAAATATTATAATGCAAATGAAGCTTTTAATTATTGTTTTAATGAAGCATTTAAAACGGTTCGACTCTGAATGATCTCAAGTTAAACATAACTGTTATGAGATATAATATGGGAACCTTAGAAAATATTTTATTCAGGTGCTTTCAAAATAAACTGTAACAGTATTATAATATAAGAAACTGAAGTTTGGATAGTTAATTCGGTCCCGAGGGACTGTTTTTGCTCTGCCATATTGTCATGAAAACATTTATCCAAATGGGACGTAATATTCTACCTAAACCGAAAAAGCCATGAAATATTCATTTTCTTGCATACCATACACACTGAATCATTATTTTCATTGAATTTATGATCCTTATAATTTTACGATTGCTTTTAATACATTAAAGTATATCATGATTTATGTTGTAGATTTTATATGTTACGTAATGATAGATGCTTTTATCGTCAAAGCGCAAGAATTTTATCTCAGCCATGGGGTGAGATATAAATGTCAATAACCAGTAAATATGCAAATATTCTTATCCAGTATGCAAGAAAGATTTATATGGAATGAGAGAAGGTCATCTATACAGTCTCAAACATGACATATCCCCCAACTGGTCAAGGGTGCCATCTCAAGATCACTTATCTCTCACTGCTTGGGTTGTGGTTTCAAGTCCAGTTTAAAACTTAGTGGAAGTATTAGCCAGTCATTGGAAGGATGGTGGTCATAATCAATAGCCTTCTGAGGTTACATGTGGGGTGACCTGTAATCTGCTGAAAACAGCTTCTGCTACAAATATTTACAACAAATTCGTGGCAATCAATGGTCCTTATCTGCTAAATCTTTGTTACTAGAATATTCATTTAAAATTAGCTTAGTCATTATATTACGAGTCAAACTTACTCTCCAAATATGAGAACAGCAGTGACAGACACAACAATAGCAATAACAGGATCTGAAATTCTGTCAAGGAATATTGGCATAGATTCCACAGCAGCAGCATTACCAAGCAACAGTGTGACGAGAAGAAGATGATGGCGTTTCACAATGGGTAATATTTTCTGGGCGTGTCTCTTCTCAGATGAGGTTCCCCCATCTTTCATCACTTTAAGTGTCATCATATCAAGGGATAGCAGGCCCATTGTCAGACCAGACATCAAACCTTTAATAAAACATTTATCACGTTTGAGTATCATGTTATTAATACAGAAGAACCAAGAGCTGTCGGAGGGACTATTTCGATGCTGTTCAGGAAATAAGTACCGGACAGAAAACAATATAAATTCAGGGTGGTAAAATTAAACTATAATTATTGCTTATCTGTTTAAAATAAATTAGCAAAATAATACACCAACACTATTCATTTTCATTATCAACAGCCAGGCCCGATTAGCTCAGTCGGTTACGCGTCTGACTATCAATCCAGGGGTCGTGAGTTCCAATCCCCCGCCCAGCAACAGTCTCCGTAATGATTGATATACGACATTGTATCACATTATCATTCGTCTCTCACCACTGATTCAAGTGGGAAAGTAATCAGTTACTTGCGGAGATGGGGTGTGCTCGAGTACTGGTTAATCCAAGGAAACAGTGGTTAGGTTAACTGATCGTCTGTTAGCCCTCGATGGCATAAAAATGACGCTAAATATTCAATCAATCAATCAATCAATCATTATCAACAGATTTTCTGAAAACAACAAAGTGAATGGATGGCTCCTATTGCCTTAATATTATTTTAATTCAGCATGACATATAGGCCTATGCACTAACTTCACCTCAGCGGGCAATAAATTGGTACCAGTTCATGAAAATGGATCTACAGTTGAAGTATTTGTGTACCAGCATGCACATTTTATCACAGCTGGATACCCTTTCATGAAAATGAAGAAAATAAATCTAAAAAACAAAAAATGGAATTGTTTACCCCTCTGAGCAGACCAACAACAAAAAACACACACAAAAAAAATGTATATATATATTAAAAATGTTTACCCCTTAGGGAAGGCCATTTCCCCCCCCCCCCCCCCCCCCCCCCAAGGTCATGGTTTTGAACACCTTTGAGAGAGAACCACAAACTGACCATATTTGTCAAACATTTAAGATTAAGGCCTTGTACATCTCACACCACTATTACATTTCCCATAGTGCTACACTGTAACATTTATATCCAAAATCAAATTCTGTAGCATGTGTCTGTGGGCTCAAATTCTTCACTGGTTCAAGGCATGCAATTATAAAGGGAAAAAAGCATGCCTTGACCAGGGTTTTTTTAAAATTCAATGCTTTTGTGAGACCTATCAATTTCCAGAGTAATAATATGTCAACCATTCACCCTAGATGCGGTTTGAGCCAACAATTCTGAAATGACACAGAAATGTCCAGAAAGCTGGTATCAGCATCAAATTTTCAGTGATGATTTCTAAAATACTGACCATTTAACTCATGCTAGCAAAAAACATACCATTGCAGTACAAAGCCCTGAAAAAAAGAAGAAAAAGAGAACCAAAGTTTTATTTCTACTTCCTTCATCTGTAGGTCATGAGTACTCGAGGGAGATAATAGTGGTGTGAGTCCTGTACTACTAACTTTAACCTGCTAAAAACATTTCTAAGTTTTAAAGGGAAATAATTCTGCCAAAATGCAATCAAGAGTTATGGTTCTTATCTCTATGAGTTTCCTGGAGGATGTTGAACACACATGTGAAGTTCCATTCATGTCCAACGATAGGATAATGAAATAAGTACCAAATCAAAAACATTAACCTCTAAAAATCTCTAAGTCCAAAACGGCCATAACTCTGTAAATATGCAAACCAGAGTTTCTTATCTCTATGCGTTCCATTGATGATACTAAACACATGTAAAATTTCATTCATATCGTATGAGTGGTTACATAGATATTTGAACTGATAAACTCAAACCTATAAAAATTAAGTAAAAAAAGGATCATAACTCTGCCAAAATGCAACCCAGAGTTACGGTTCTTGTGTCTGTGTATTCCATTGATGATGCTGAACACACATGTGAAGTTTCATTCATATTGAACTAGTGGTTGCATAGATATTTTACCTGATAAAAAACTTTAACCTGAAAAATTAAGTCCAAAAAGGGCCATAACTCTGCCAAAATGCAACCCAGAGTTATTGTTCTTATGTCTGTGAGTTCCATTGATGATGCTGAACACACATGTGAAGTTTCATTCATATCAAATTAGTGGTTGCATAGATATTTTACCTGATAAAAAAAACTTTAACCTGAAAAACCAATGCCGATGCAGGGGTGAGTACAATAGCCCCGCTATTCTGGAAGAGCATTCCGTAGTGGTATGACTCTTTGAAACAAGAGGGCTAAAATGGCCTTAAATCGCTTGGAAGGAGAGACATTAATAATCTGCTTTGGCCAGTTCAAGAACTTGTTCGAGATATTATAGTTATATAACTACTGTGCAAGTTTGGTGAGGATCAAATGAAAAATGTGGGTGTTAGTTTGCACACACTGTCAAACAGTACATTTTTTAATGTTTCAAGGGCCATCACTCTGACAGTAATATTCCAATTTGGCCTGTTCAAAAACTTGTTCGAAATATTATGGTTATATAACTACTGTGCAAGTTTGGTGAGAATCAAATGAAAAATGCGGATGCTAGAGTGCACATACGGTCAAATAGTGCTATTTTTAATGTTTCTAGGCCATAACTGTGACATTAATAATCCGATATGGCCAATCAAGAACTTGTCCAAGGTATTATGTTTATATAACTACTGTGCAAATTTGATGTGGATCAAATGAAAAATGCGAGTGCTAGAGTGCACATACAGTCAAATAGTGCATTTTTCAATTTTCAAGGGCCATAACTCTGATTTTGTCAGTTCAAGAACTTGTCCGAGATATTATGGTTATGTAATTACTACAAAAGTTTACTAAAGATCCCATGAAAAATGAAAAGTTCAAAGACGGACCAGGCGACGGACAACAGGCCATCAGAATAGCTCACCTGATTGAAGCTACAAATAATTAAAATGAAAATATGGCAGCACAATTCACTCAATACTACCACAAGTCTTTTACCAAAGCAATAATAGACATAAAAAAACTTAGATTATGTTTGTGTGTGGTAGCATGTGGTGGTATGGCGTTGTATTGGTTAGTATAGGGTAAATCTTATAGTGTTTCCCCCAGGATTGAAAAAGGGCAGGGTACCAATTGAAAAAGGGCATTTTTTGGGGCGTACAAAATAATAGAAAAAAAGTCATTTCTCTATTGCGTGCTGTGTTGAGCACCATTTTCAGCACTAATAACAAGTATGATACATGTATGTTTTGGTAAATGTATGAATCATCTTAAATAAGGCTATTACAATATCATGTATTAATAAAACATGATATCAAGGAACTATAGAAGGATATACTATAGTTCCTTGATGATATTGTAGTAGCATTATTAATAATACATGATACTATTGTAGTAGCCTTATTATTAATCAATTATAAAGTAATTAATTCAACAATATTGGATAGTTCAAGTACCCTTATGAAATGAATATTATATTTACACAATGCTTTAATCTATGTTAAAAAATTGAAGTATTTTAAATGGGGATTTTATTTGTTGAAATAAGATGCTGAGAAACAGTGAGTATCCAACTATTCATTTATAATTTGCAATTCAAATATATGTTTCTATCCTATATTAGAACAATATTGCCATAAAAATATAGTAAAGGAGTGTTGATATGGACAACTTGTCATATTCAAAAGTTAATACAATTGAGAAGTTTGTATTTTTAATGTTTGATTCTGTAATTTTCATTAGGTGTCAGTGTATTTCCAAATAAATATAAAGTCTTAAACATCTATAATAAACGGGACCACTATAACCGATGCACCGATTTTTTGAGATCCAACTTTTGAAGGTGCCGACTTTTAGACCGGGTTTCTCAAATTTGTTTACGTACGGTAGGCAACATCCGGGTGATTTTTTTCATATTTTTTCTTCAATTTATGTACAAAATAAACCATTTTAAGTGGGGATTTTATTCTAGCTTTGTTGAAATAAGATGCTGAGTAAACCCTTTACGATTTCATTGTTTTGCTTACTTGCATAAAGCCCTTACTTTACACTGCGATTTATTTCTAGTTGTCTTGATCCGAGAAATGGTCGTGACACACGTTCTGATTGATTGCATACATACTCCAGAGACTTCACGTGATTGTGAGGTTAATGAATCAACTGAAAGGTAATGCAGACACCTTTTTAAATCTTGTGAAAAACATTGTCAACACCTTCAGTTGCTTATCAAAACAATCGCACATGGTGCGTGTGTGTGTGTGTGTGTGTACCACTGGCTTCCTAGTTTGTTCTTATTGTATAGCTTGAAATGAGAACCATTCTAATGGTTCCGCAGTCTATGAAAGAATAATATGATAATGCACTAAAAGCGGGAACCATGTGTTAATCGAGTGTGTACGCATATTGAAAATTATCTAACGATGCATGTAGTGTCTACGGTCTGATGAGCCAATAAAACAGTGGGGAGGTACCGTTTATTCTTCACAGCGGTGTATTTTCATTGTTTATTAAAAAGGGCACTGTGGGGCGGTAATTATTTAAGCGTGGCGGTATAAGAAAAGGGCAGGGCGGCATAGAAAAAGGGCGGGGCGGCCGCCCTGCCATGCCGCTTCAGGGGAAACACTATCTTACCTACCTGACAACGTAGTGAATTTGGGTGATAATTAGTTATGTTCTTCAATCTTGAGTGTCAGTCAATGTCAACCAGTCCATTATTTATTTTGTAGAAAAAACATCAAGCCTGTTTTGGTACATGGAGTTAATTATCATAAATCATCAAGCATGACATTGTCATGACTGTTGTTATGCCATCTCCTACATTTTTTGTTACAAATGACAGGGCTGGGTCCATTTAGCTCAGTCAGTAGCACATCTTGACTATCAATCCAGGGGTCGTGATTGTGGTCGCCCCCTCCACCCCCTAACCCAGATAGTAATCAGTTACTTGCAGAGGTGAGAGTGCTTGAGTACTGGTTAACCTTTCAGGACCTCAGGAAACATTGGTTACTGATCGTCTGTTAGAGCTCGATGGCTTATATGACGCTAAATATTCCAACAAACATAAAAAAAAAAAATTGACTGGCACATTAAAGACGTGTGATTACAGTGATGAAATAAATACAGATATAACTGAACGAATCAAATAATTGATAGCAAACGAATATTGAACTGGTTAAATTATTCGAGCTTGGCCTAGGGTTAATAACACTTTTTATAAAACAAACCTGCAGCCAAAACCAAACCGACGTAAATTGCCAAATAAACCCAAAACATTTTGTCGTTGTAAGAAAGTTTCACTTCTGGTAAGACATAATTAGTTCCACTGCAGTTAATTTTTCCTTCGCCAATAACTGTGCAATTAAGAAACAAATCCATTTTGATTGTTTTCTGAATATGCAGATTGTTTACTTTTCTGTTTCCGGATGTTCAATTTCCGGTGTTGATGTAAAATACTCCCTCGTCCTAAAATGCGAAGCGACACAAAAAACGGACACTGGGGACGTGTGTATGATAAATATTGAATTTGTCAATTGTAAACGACAACGTTGTCTTTATTTATCTTTCAAGGACTTACGTATCTGCATTATAAGTCATTGATTCATCTAAAGTAGCAATAACCGGTACAGTGACAGGGGCGGATCCAGGACTTCAGTTTAGAGGGGGCAGGCTTAGGGGGCGCAACACAAAATCTGAACGGGTACACATATCAGTAGAAACATAGTGGATTATAATACAATATGGGAGTTAAAGGGCCATTGAATGATAATCTGAAAAACTGCATTCACAGATAGGAATAACGGACGTTGGTTAGTCCCATACCCCATCTGACTTTTTTCTTCTTTTTTTCCCCCTTTTAATGCAACCGCAACCATTTTTGGGGTGGCATAAAGTAATCGCAACGTCCGTCCGTCTGTCCGTCCGGTATTTCGTGTCTGGCCTGTAACTTTTTCATGCAAATGGATTTTGTTGATACTTGCTACAAATGATCAACGTGTCGCGAGTAAGACCAACACCCGAACCTCAAAGTTCAAGGTCACACTTTGAGTTTGTTTGACAACACTTTCTGTCTGTTTGTGATTTCGTATCTGGCCTGTTATTTTGTCATGCATAGATGGATTTTGTTAATACTAGCTACAAATGATCAACATAACATGACGACATGTTGCACTTAATACCAAGAATCCCACTTCAATGGTCAAGGTCACAATTTAACCTTGATGACACTTTCAGTCTGATTGAGATTTCGTGTCCGGTCTGAAACTTTGTTTCAAAAACACTTGGCTCAATTCATCAGCATGACATGACAACGTGTCATATGTAAGACCCACATGCGTACCTCAAAGGTCAAGGTCACACTTCAAGTTTGTTTGACAACACTTTCAGTCTGTGTGAGATTTCATGTCCGGCCAGTAACTTTGCTGCAATTGATCAACATAACATGACGACGTATTGCACTTAATACCCAGACTCTCACTTCAAAGGTCAAAGTCACAATTTACTTCGTTTGACAACACTTTCAGCCATTTCGAGATTTCTTGTCCTGTCTGTAACTTTGTCATCTATGGGTAAATTTAAAAAACACTTGGCTCAGTTGATCAACATGACATAATTAAGTGTAGCATATAAGACCTAGAACCTTTCCTCAAAGGTCAAGGTCACACTTTCAATTTGTTTGATATTGCGTGTCTGGTCTGTGACTTTGTCTTTAACTTGGCTCAATGTATTAAGATGCCATGACGACGTGTCATAAGTTAGACCTAAACCCGTACCTCAAAGGTCAAGGTCACACTTTTAGTAAGTATGACAACACTTTGAATCTGTTTGAGATTTCAAGTCCGTCCTTTACTTTTATCATACATGGATGGATTTCAAAAACACTTGACTCAATTTATCAATTGATCAACAATTAATCTGTAATTTTGTCTTACATTTAGGGATTTTAAAATAGCTTGACACAAGTGATCAGCATGTCATGATGATGTGTCACCTGCATTTAACTGTTGAAATACCCAGGTTATTACATCAGATGTCAGGGTCAAGGTTACATAAAAGTCAAGGTCATGCTTTTATGAAAAAAAACATGAAATTAAATGTCTAGTCTGAAACATCAGTCTATTACTCTTGATATTCATAGATACATCGCTACCTATTATAACATATATTGTTATTTTTCACAGACCATTTGGGGGCATACGACACTTACCAGTGACATTTCTTATTTTCCATTTTTTCCCCAAATCTATGTTCAGTCCAACATACAAATTAAAAAAAATAAATAAATAAATAAAATAAAATAAAATAAAAATTAGGAAAAAGATCGGCTAGTGGGATTAACCAAGGTCTGTTAATCCTGCCTGTGATTGCATTCTGTACTTCTCCTACATTGTGTAATTTGTATATGTCTGAACTCTCCCCGTAAACCACATATGGACTGTAACGTGGACGTTTTGTAGGTTTTTGGAAGGGGATAAACAAAATATGCCACTGCTAATACACAGCTGTGCACGAAGCCTTGATTGAGCTATTTATTTTAAATTGCATGTAAACTGTACACAATGCAATTCTGTTTGGAATAAACGTAAACGTTCTCAATTTGATCACATCGTTAGCTCCGTGGAGGAATGTCATTGTAACAGGGATCAGACCCTTAAAAGCGGGATCACCGGTATCTGAAGATAGTTCTGATATAAATGCATACATATATGAACAAATATCCCCCCCCCCCCCCCCCATTTTGCTGGAACACATTTTGTAGGATATGAGAAGCCCTTAATTGAGCACTGAAGGCAACATATTGTTGCTAGGGAAATTGTCCCAGGAATCGAAGCCGAATCGCCCGAGTCATCATCCATAGATATAACCTCTTCGCCATACAGGAATATAACAAGATCATTCGTATAAATGTAACTTTAAACTTAAAGGGAATATATCAGGATTTTTCAAAATGTTTTCCAATATAGTCACTGACCCCGTGTCACCATAAAGATATTTATTCAAATATGCCAAAAATATATATTGAAAAGGGTTTTCCTAATTTTGGCTACGCGCCTAGGTTAGGTTAAGTAGATTTCCCGCTGAAAATGGCAACACATTTTGTAACGTATTAAATGAGTCACATTAAATCATTTTGATTTCTCAATTAGATCCGACGGGACCGTGACATGGGTTTACACGTAGTAAAACTTGTTTCGTCTTAGAAAGAGTCGGAATAACGATGCGAAGATCGTCAAACAGTATTTAGTGCTCTCTATAATTTTTAGAATGGGGATTAATTGATAATTGGAAGTAGTCAACATTTTATCGGCTTTACTTTTGTAACAAACTTATTAAATTCAGAAATTTCAGTCTCGTAATTTGAATTGATTTGCCTGCCAGAGACTCCAGGGTGAATGAATGGAGAGTATCGGAATAGGTTACCTGTGGGTATTCGACGATGCTGTACTTATGTCACTTGTAGATGTTACTGGTTATGCCGTTTTAAAACTCTATAGGCTCTGTATATATCTCGATACTGCACACGCTCAATCCTGAGCATCACGGCAGCCAACTTGCATATACCAAGACTTAGTGTACAGAATTAGAACCATGCAAAGTCGCTACAAACAAGACAATTAATTACAAGAAGTAAGGGGTTGCTTTTACAAAAATCCACAGCATGTCCAATTCCAATCGTGAAACATCGGGTATTTCCGTATCCACCGTATTGCGTAGCATAAAGGCCTAGGCGATCAGATTGGTCCAATTCAAGTTTACAACTTAGTCATGAACTCGTTTACAGTCTCCAAATGACACAGTCTCGCATAGAAGGGAATTCCAAAATGGGATGGTCCTTGGAAAAAGGAGACGTTCGTAGACTCAGAATAGGCAAGGGATCTCTTATTCTAAAACGGGTGGATTGAGGAAGACATTGAGGACCATAGGGATTCAATAGCAGAGAGATACTTACCGTTGTCAATAAAGACAAACCTTGATGAATATACAGAATAATACAAGGTTGCTAGTATCCTTGTGTTGTTGAAGGGCTGGACAACAAACTTACTATATGTGGCTCGGATTTCTCCAACGGTTACAACACCACATTGCCGCTGTTCTCTACATCATTTTAACCTGTGAATTTCAGTCTGGACACGTGGGTTCCAAATTTGGAATTCACATTTTATCGGTGTGTGTGTGCAAAGTTTCTTTGTTATGGAAAACTAAGCCCTAGTAACCCATTACGATGCCGTTGAATGTCAGTCTATGTCTTTTGTTTATAGCTCTGTCCAAATGTACTAGAAAATCTTGGACAAACCGCACAAATTGTGTTTCACATTGATCAACGAAAACCTTGTTTGGTATCCATCTGCATACTGCCAACTTCTACATGTTTCATGATACTGCTGACCATAATGTGCCCAAGAGCGAGACTGTCCAGTATGTCATCGGCAGGGCCATACTGCAGTGGCACGGTGTCAATCATCAGAAAGCTACATCGGATTTAATCTGGTCAAACCTGGGTGTGGTCGAGCCTGGGTGTGGTAAAGCCTGGGTGTGGTAGAGCCTTGGTGTGGTAGAGCCTATAATGTATTGTAAGTTTAGGTTAAATGCAAACAGTGCGTTTTCCATAGACGTTCATTACAACGATTCTCCTTACTGCCATCTCTATCTAAGTTTTGAGAGAAAAATACATACAAAAACATTTTACTGAAGCGTGTCGCCCTTTTACCACATTTTCGCCCCTCGAGTTTCCGACATTCAGTTTAAGCATATAGAATTCTAAATTTCACACCAGTTGTGCTTTTATTACTTTTCCTTCAATAAAATACACTAAATAAGTCAAAAGTACATTTTATTATTTAAATGATGAAAACCTAATAATTTTTCATTTGATTTTTTGCCCAAATTGATCTAGAACGTCTTTTAAAGTACACTGTATTTCGTTCCATATTGACATTATATCCGCTGACAAAAATACACAATAAGTAAAAAAAAACCTGACATGTTAACCATTTTTAAAGACAGTACAGTTGTACATGTGCATTCTTTTACGAAAAGACAGGTGGAATTCTCGGCTGCCCTAAATACATCTGCATGATGTTTTATTACAATATATTTGTTCTACTCATATGCAGCAAATGTTAACAATCTCTTTAAACCATTTTTAAAATATTTCAAAAAAACAACATAGAAGTCATTTAAAGTGACGAAACTACACGCCCTTTCATCAGTCTCGTCTTAATGCTTGCAGACGACATTGAACGTTGAGAAATCACTCTAAAACAATTTCTGTCTATAACCGACACATTCGTAATATTGTAACTAATTAACTTAATTGAAACTAAAAATGATGTTAGGTATATGCTACTTTACAACTCTGCATGTAGTATATTAATGGGCCATATAGCAATTTAAGATTTTTTTTACACATAATACAAAATAAAACTAAAATACCCAATATGTACGCAAACCCTTAATTTCGACGGCTACTTGCAGAATGACACTTATACTCAAATTTCATCTGAGGTCCCTCTACAACAACAAATCTGAATGTGCCATTTATCATATGTTATGTACTAAAAAGACAGTTATTTCTTTGTTGATAGAAACTACTGGATATTAATGTTTCCATATTGTAATACGGACATATGTGCAAATATTAATGTTCCATATGGTAAAACGGACATATGTGCAAATATTAATGTTTCATTGTGGTAATACAGTCAAATGTGTAAATATTTATGTTTCCATACGGTAATACGGACATATGTGTAAATATTTATGCTTCGTTACGGTAATACGGACATGTGTGTCAATATTAATGTTTCCATATGATAATACGGACATATGTGCAAATATTAATGTTCCATATGTTACTACGGACATACGTGTAAACATTAATGTTTCCATACCGTAATACGGACATGTGTGTAAATATTTATGTTTCCGTACGGTAATACGGACATGTGTGTAAATATAAATGTTCCATACGGTAATACGGACATATGTGTAAATATTTATGTTTCCATATGATTAAACGGTCATATATGTAAATATCAATGTAACCAAATGATTAAAAGGTCATGTATATAAATATTAATGTGACCATATCGTTAAACTGCCACATATGTAAATGATACAGTTATGTGTAAGCATTAAGGTTCCAATATGGTTATACAGACGCACGTGTGAATATTAATGTGCCCGCATGGTTATACGGTAATATGTGTAATTATTGATGTTTCCGCATGGTTATATGGGGACATATATACGATTAATGTTTCCGCATGGTTATACGGGCACCTGTGCAAATATTAATGTTTCCGCATGGTTATACGATCATGTGTAAATATATATGTTTCCGTATGGTTATACGGGCACATGTGTAAATATGTAAATATCAATGTAACCAAATGATTAAAAGGTCATGTATATAAATATTAATGTGACCATATCGTTAAACTGTCACATATGTAAATGATACAGTTATGTGTAAGCATTAAGGTTCCAATATGGTTATACAGACGCACGTGTGAATATTAATGTTTCCGCATGGTTATACGATCATATGTGTAAATATTAACGTTTCCGCATGGTTATACGGTCATATATGTAAATATTAATGTTTCGCATGGTTATACGAGCTCATATGTAAATATTAATGTTTCCGCATGGTTATACAGTCATATATGTAAATATTAATGCTTCCGCACGGTTATACAGGCTCATATGTAAATATATATGTTTCCGCATGCTTGTACGATCATGTGTAAATATTAATGTTTCCGCATGGCTATACGGTCATATGTGTAAATATTGATGTTTCCGCATGGTCATTCGGTAAATATTGATGTTTCCGCATGGTTATACGGGCACATGTGTAAATATTTATGTTTCCGCATGTTTGTACGATCATTTGTGTAAATATTTACGTTGTCGCATGATTATACGATCATATATGTAAATATTAATGTTTCCGAATGGTTATACGGGCACATGTGTAAATATTTATGTTTCCGCATGGCTGTACGATCATATGTGTAAATATTAATGTTTCCGCATAGTTATACGGTCATATGTATAAATTTTACTGTTTCCGCATGGTTATACGATTATATATGTAAATATTAATGTTTCCGCATGGTTATACGATTATATATATACATATTAATGTTTCCGCTTGGTCATACGATCATATGCGTAAATATTATTGTTTCCGCATGGTTATACGGACTCATGTGTAAATATTAATGTTTCCGCATGGTTATACGGGCACATGTGTAAATATTTATGTTTCCGCATGGCTGTACGATCATATGTGTAAATATTTATGTTTCCGCATAGTTATACGGTCATATGTATAAATTTTACTGTTTCCGCATGGTTATACGATCATATATGTAAATATTAATGTTTCCGCATGGTTATACGATTATATATATACATATTAATGTTTCCGCTTGGTTATACGGTCACATATGTAAATATTTATGTTTCTGCATTGTTATACGATCATATATATAAATATTAATGTTTCCGCATTGTTATACGATCATATGTGTAAATATTTATGTTTCCGCATGGTTATACGGACATATGTGTAAATATTAATGTTTCCGCATGATTATACTATCATACATGTAAATGTTAATGTTTCCACATGGTTATACGGGCACATGGTTATGCAAATATATTTGCAAAAATTAATGTTTCCGTATGGTTATACGATCATATATGTACATATTAATGTTTCCGCATCGTTACACGGTCATATGTGTAAATATCAATGTTTCCGCATGGTTATACGGGCACATGGTTATGCAATCATTATGCAAAAAATAATGTTTCCTTATGGTTATACAGTCATATGTGTAAATATTTATGTTTCCGCATGGTTATACAGGCACATGGTTATGCAATCATATATGCAAAAAGTAATGTTTCCGTATGGTTATACGGTCATATGTTTAAATATTAATGTTTCCTTATGGTTATACGGGCACATATGTAAATATTAATGTTTCCGCATGGTTATACGGTCATATGTGAAAATATTGTTACACTCCAGGTAGATGGCGAGCAAAATATGAAAACAACAAGATTTGATGGCATAGTTGATTTATATAGACAACTAATTAACTCTCATTGTCTCCAGTAAGGCAAGTTTATATATACACAATGAATTATACTGTTGTACGATAATAAGATTTAAAATGTACCGGAAGTGATGATGGACTTCGATGTTTAAAATCTGGAACTTAAAATGAGCTGAATTCCAATGTTTCAAAGAGTTTATATAGACAAAGTGTCTGGACTCTGGCACTTCTAAACCAATCAAAATTGTGCATTTCGTATACACGTGTTCCCAGAATCTGGCTGATCTGATCAAATGTCCGCCATGTTGCCAGATTCGATATACGAAAAACTCATTTAACACTATTAAAACACAATTCCCATATCATAAATTAGCATAAAAAGGATGTCAGAATGTCAAAGTTCATATGTAAATTGTGCAAGTTAATATTAAAACTCTTAATAAAGGAGACACGAAGATGCCAGATTTGAGGTGGACAGATTTTCAAATCTTCCCACCCTGGCAACTTTAAAGGAGGGATATTTAAATACGATTTCATATTTGAACATACACAGCATTATTTGAAGGTAAGACATTATTATAATTATTCTTAGTTAATAGTTAGCATCATAATTTGTATTTATAGGTTCGGAAAGCTTTACATAAGTCCCGAAACAGATATTCATTGTGGCTGGTTGACGGCAGGAATCTGGCAACAGAGTTTTTGGAAGGTCATTCAAGGATACTTTCATTTATCCTTAAAATCAAAGGCAATGGACCATGTTTAGACAGATTATACTTTTGTTAAAAGTAACATATAAATTTAAAGTATCAATTCATTTACACATAATATCAAACTATGCAGACATAATAACTGAATAGATAGTTTTGTTTACCCCACCCAGTGCCAGATTTTATGTCAAATCAATATTTGGATTTATGTTGATATTTCAATCTACAGGCATAAGATGAGTTCATATATAGTAACTATGGATGATTAAGTATATGATCTTTGTTGTTCCATGTAGAAATAGTCCTATTAATGTCATATTCTCTCAATATGATTGTTTATGAATTACCCCACTTTGGACAGTGTTACTGGTAATGGCAAGTAAGTCTTATTTAGACAGATAGTTAGTATAATCAGGATCTTATTCTGTTACAATATTGATGTTTCCGCATGGTTATACGGTCATATGTAAATATTAATGTTTCTGCACAGTTATACGATCACATGTGTAAATATTAATGTTTCTGCACAGTTATACGACCAATTGTATAAATAGTTTTTTTTCCACATGGTTATACGATCACATGTGTAAATATTAATGTTTCCGCACAGTTATACGATCACATGTATAAATAGTATGTTTTCTGTATGGTTATACGATCATATATGTAAATATTAATGTTTCCGCGTGGTTATACAGTACAGTCATATATGTAAATATTGATGTTTCCGCATGGTTATACTATAATAATAATAATAATAATGATAATAATAATAGTAATAATCATCGTAATAATCATAACAACCATAAATGATAATTATACAAAATATTTATGATGATAGTATTAATTATAATGATAATAATAATAATGATAATAATAAAAAATAATAAATAATGATGATGATGATGATGGTGATAATGATGATGGTAATGGTGGTGATGATGGCGACTTGGTTCATCGAGACAGCTTAGCTTAGTTGAGGTAAGTCAATTTTTCACCGAGGTCCTCAAAAATAAACTTTGAACGCAGAATATAATAAAAAATATGTTCAACAATAAACATCAATCAAATTATATATTTTAACCAGTAATAATCTTGCACACATGTACGTTATTATATCAAACTATATGAGACTTTAAACGACGTAATTCGTAACAAACGGCACGTTTACCGCTGGTTTCCTAAAGCCATTTGAAAACAGTTATTCTACACCACATCCGATCTCCACATTAGTGGTTATTTTTTTTCCTCCAGCATTTTATAGCAATACATATCGGCTTTCAATAACACATCAATAATTGCTGAAAATTCGAGCCAAAACGGAAGCCCAGCTATGCCTCAACCCGCAGAAATAATTCCTCAATAAGACCTAGACACGTCATTCTCAGATTGCAAAAAAGCTCAAATTCGCAGAACATCATTTATCAGATTGTCCATATATGGTAACGCGAAGATTATGCCAGAACTATATGGAGACGATGGCTCTATTTATGATTTCACATACAATTATCTGTCTGTGTTAAACACACATTATAACTGAGTATGACCAGAGGCGTTCCTAGATGGTGCTTTGGTATACGCCCTGGAGAGGGTGTGGGAGGGGGTTGTCCCCTTCCTACTTGCAGGGTGGTGGGGTCCTCCCCGAGATCTCTTTTTAATAGAATTGCAAATGAGCAATATTTAGCACCTTTGACAACGACTGTAAAGTCATTCAAATTTCCCGATATCATACGGGTTTTCTATTTTTTAAGGCACGAACCCCTTACCCTACAGGATGTTAAACCGTATTTCATGACCGACTGGTTGTTAGACAGTATTTCATGACCGACAGGTTGTTAGTATTTCATGACCGGCAGGTTGTTAGTATTTCATGACCGACAGGTTGTTAGACAGTTTTTCATGACCGACAGGTTGTTAGATATAGTTTCATGACCGACAGGTCGTTAGACAGTTTTTCATGACCGACAGTTCGTTAGACAGTTTTTCATGACCGACAGGTTGTAAGAAAGAGTTTTATGACCGACAGGTTGTTAGACAGAGTTTCATGACCGGCAGGTTGTCAGAAGAGCTTCATGACCGACACGATGTTCAACAGAATTTCATGACCAACATGTTGTTAGACAGAGTTTCATGACCGACAGTTCGTTAGACAGTATTTCATGATCGATAGGTTGTTAGAAAGAGTTTTATGATCGACAGGTTTTTAACTAGAGTTTTATGACCGACAGGTCGTTAAACTGTTTTTCAAGACCGACATGTCATTAGACTGTATTTCATGACCGAGAGCTTGTTAGACAGTATTTCATGACCGGCAGGTTGTTCTATAGTATTTTATGACCGACAATTCGTTCAACAAAGTTTCATGACCGACAGGTTATTAGACAGTATTTCGTGACCAACAGATCGTTAGACAGTATTACATGACCGACAGTTCGTTAAACAGCATTTTTTGACCGACAGTACTACTAGTACTTCTGCGTTTGCTACTACTATTACTACTACTACTACTTCTACTACTACTGCTACAATTATTGTTGTTGCTACTGCTTCTGCTACTGCTGCCTTCTCCATGGCCGATGATATATATTTGACAGTCCCAAGTAAAGCGAACTTTGATATAATTCTTTATATTACAGTTATGGTTATTCATTTCTTGTTTTAGGAACATCTTTAATATTTATTAATACTTAGGATTATGACAAATTTCTGAAGCCACCGCCTTTCACACGATTCACAAGTAACACACCATGTGTTTTTATTCTTAATCCATTTTTCTCAGGAGCCTTCTGTATCAACGTGTTTAGCTTTGTATTTTATTACACACATGTACACGAGTATACAATCACCATACCTATAACAGATATATGGACAATGGCGAATTGTGCTAATAAAACTGGAATGCAGATCTTGTGTCCAAAAATAGTCATCGTCGTTTTTTTATAAAGAAATGTAAAAGGAACTTTTGGTTATGAGAACTGCCTGGGGTTAAGTCTGTTTTTATTGTATATTGTAAGTTAGATCTGTAGAAAACATAAGCAACCTGTTACGTAAGTTACGAATGTTAAACTCCGGGAGCTGACACTTACTACACGGACAAAACAGGGGAAAACAACTGACTTAGTCAGCTTTACAACGGTTACGATATAGAAGATGATTTTCATTTCATTTTTTTTTTTAGGTTATATCAGGACTGAATTAAACACTTGATAAAAAGTGCAATCATGATGAAATGTGTAACCATAGTTACCGTACTATCTTTGATATAAACTTCCGAAACTAAGCAAACTTATATGTAGAA
The DNA here is from genome assembly GCA_029582155.1 of Panopea generosa. Lineage (NCBI taxonomy): Eukaryota > Metazoa > Mollusca > Bivalvia > Adapedonta > Hiatellidae > Panopea > Panopea generosa. The sequence continues at coordinate 6,235,639 of CM055898.1, forward strand.
AACTTTGGTTAATATTTGTTGTGTTTACTCTGAATGTGTTTAAGTTAGTTAAACGAATATTCTCACTTGATCAGTTTGTTGTGTTAAACACGTTAGCTTTTATAAGCATTGCTTAATATCTTGATAAACATATGTTTATGTAAACTGATGGTTATTATAAAATATACGCAAATAAGGATAACGTAGCTGCTTGAAGTTAGCTACGAGATCGGCAATCGCTGATCGACATTTAATGTAGACCCAGAATGAGATCGTAAATTCGGAATATCCAGGTCGTAAAACAATATTCAATGGAGACCCAGGTCTGCAATCGTAGATCAATATTCAAAGTAGAAAGTTAGAAAAAGGCGGAACTTGAATGTCGAGCCAGGTCTGAGATCGTAGATCAACATTGAAAATATAGAAAACGTGCAAAACTTTAATAACGAGCCAGGTCTGAGATCGTAGATCAACATTGAAAAATTAAATAAATTTAAGTCGGAATTTTGAATAAGAGCCAGGTAGATCAACTTTCAAAAAAAAAAAAAAAAAAAGTCGGAATTTGAATAGCCAACCAAGTCTGAGATCGTAGATCAACATTAAACAAATGTCGGCATTTGAATAACGAGCCAGGTCTGAGATCGTAGATCAACATTAAAAAATAAAAATAAATGTCGGAATTGAATAACGAGCCAGGTATATATATATATACGATCTCAGACCTAGCTTTGTTAATGTGCCTTAGTTATCACCAACTCTACAATTAAAATGTACAAATAGTCAAACTACTCAGTAAACATTAATCACCCATCATCACACATCAGTCATCTATCAATCATACTAAATCTTTTATTTTTTAATCATCTTCTCCTGCATACCAAATGACTAGTTCATAGGGCGAGGGTAAATAAACATTTATACATACATACAAAGTGCAAATACAACGTATACCCCCTCTGTTGTTGTGTCTTTGTTTTGATGGTACAAAGTACAAGTACAACGTATACCACCTCTGTTGTTGTGTCCTTGTATTGATGGTGAAAAGTGCAAATACAACGTATACCACCTCTGTTGTTGTGTCCTTGTATTCATGGTGCAAAGTACATGTTCATCGTATACCGCCTCTGTTGTTGTGTCTTTGTATTCAAGGTGCAAAGTACAAGTACAACGTATACCACCTCTGTTGTTGTGTCATTGTATTGATGGTGCAAAGTACATGTACACCGTATACCACCTCTGTTGTTGTGTCCTTGTATTCATGGTGCAAAGTACATGTACATCGTATACCACCTCTGTTGTTGTGTCCTTGTATTCATGGTGCAAAGTACATATACAACGTATACCACCTCTGTTGTTGTGTCCTTGTATTGATGGTGCAAAGTACATGTACATCGTATACCACCTCTGTTGTTGTGTCCTTGTATTCATGGTGCAAAGTAAATGTACATCGTATACCACCTCTGTTGTTGTGTCCTTGTATTCATGGTGCAAAGTACGAGTACAACGTATACCACCTCTGTTGTTGTGTCCTTGTATTGATGATGCAAAGTACATGTACATCGTATACCACCTCTGTTGCTGTGTCCTTGTATTCATGGTGCAAAGTACGAGTACAACGTATACCATCTCTGTTGTTGTGTCCTTGTATTCATGGTGCAAAGTACATGTACATCTTATACCACCTCTGTTGTTGTGTCCTTGTATTCATGGTGCAAAGTACATGTACATCGTATACCACCTCTGTTGTTGTGTGTTGTGTCCTTGTATTGATTGTGCAAAGAACATGACCATCGTATACCACCTCTGTTGTTGTGTCCTCGTATTCATGGTGCAAAGTACGAGTACAACGTATACCACCTCTGTTGTTGTGTCCTTGTATTGATGGTGCAAAGTACGTGTACAACGTATACCACCTTTGTTGTTGTGTGTTGTGTCCTTGTATTGATTGTGCAAAGTACATGTACATCGTATACCACCTCTGTTGTTGTGTCCTTGTATTGATGGTGCAAAGTACGTGTACAACGTATACCACCTCTGTTGTTGTGTCCTTGTATTGATGATGCAAAGTACGTGTACAACGTATACCGCCTCTGTTGTTGTGTCCTTGTATTGATGGTGCAAAGTACGTGTACAACGTATATCGCCTCTGTTGTTGTGACCTTGTATTGATGGTGCAAACTACGAGTACAACGTATATCGCCTCTGTTGTTGTGTCCTTGTATTGATGGTGCAAAGTACGAGTACAACGTATACCACCTCTGTTGTTGTGTCTTTGTATTGATTGTGCAATGTACGTGTACATCGTATACCACCTCAGTTGTTGTGTACTTGTATTGATGGTGCAAAGTACAAGCACAACGTATACCACCTCTGTTGTTGTGTCCTTGTAATGATGGTGCAAAGTAAAAGTACAACGTATACCACCTCTGTTGTTGTGTCCTTGTATTGATGGTGAAAAGTGCAAATACAACGTATACCATCTCTGTTATTGTGTCCTTGTATTCATGGTGCAAAGTACGAGTACAACGTATACCACCTCTGTTGTTGTGTCCTTGTATTGATGGTGCAAAGTACATGTACAACGTATACCACCTCTATTGTTGTGTCCTTGTATTCATGGTGCAAAATACATGTACAACGTATACCACCTCTGTTGTTGTGTCCTTGTATTGATGGTGCAAAGTACGAGTACAACGTATACCGCCTCTGTTGTTGTGTCCTTGTATTGATGGTGCAAAGTACGAGTACAACGTATAGAAACTCTGTTGTTGTGTCCTTGTATTCATGGTGCAAAGTACAAGTACAACGTATACCACCTCTGTTGTTGTGTACTTGTAATGATGGTGCAAAGTACAAATACAATGTTTACCACCTCTGTTGTTGTGTACTTGTATTCATGGTGCAAAGTACATGTACAACGTATACCATTTCTGTTGTTGTGTCCTTGTATTTATGGTGCAAAGTACAAGTACAACGTATACCACCTCTGTTGTTGTGTCCTTGTAATGACGGTGCAAAGTACGAGTACAACGTATACCACCTCTGTTGTTGTATCCTTGTATTCATGGTGCAAAGTACAAGTACAACGTATACCACCTATGTTGTTGTGTCCTTGTATTCATGGTGCAAAGTACAAGTACAACGTATACCACCTCTGTTGTTGTGTCCTTGTATTGATGGTGCAAAGTACAAGTACAACGTATACCACCTCTGTTGTTGTGTCCTTGTAATGATGGTGCAAAGTACAAGCACAACGTATACCACCTCTGCTGTTCTGTCCTTGTATTGATGGTGCAAAGTACAAGTACAACGTATACCACCTCTGTTGTTGTGTCTTTGTATTGATGGTGCAAAGTACAAGTACAACGTATACCACCTCTGCTGTTGTGTCCTTGTATTGATGGTGCAATGTACAAGTACAATGTGTACCACCTCTGTTGTTGTGTCCTTGTAATGATGGTGCAAAGTACAAGTGCAACGTATACCACCTCTGTTGTTGTGTCTTTGTATTCATGGTGAAAAGTGCACGTATACCATCTTTGTTGTTGTGCCCTTGTTATGATGGTGCAAAGTACAAGTACAACGTATACCACCTCTGTTGTTGTGTCCTTGTATTGTTGGTGCAAAGTACGAGTACAACGTATACCACCTCTGTTGTTGTGTCCTTGTATTGATTGTGCAAAGTACAAGTACAACGAATACCACCTCTGTTGTTGTGTCCTTGTATTGGTGGTGCAAAGAACAAGTACAACGTATACTACCTCTGTTGTTGTGTCCTTGTATTGATTGTGCAAAGTACAAGTATAACGTATATTACCTCTGTTGTTGTGTCCTTGTATTGATTGTGCAAAGTACAAGTACAACGAATACCACCTCTGTTGTTGTGTCCTTGTATTGATGGTGCAAAGTACAAATGCAACGTATACCACCTCTGTTGTTGTGTCCTTGTATTCATGGTGCAAAGAACAAGTAGATCGTATACCACCTCTGTTGTTGTGTCCTTGCATTGATGGTGCAAAGTACAAATGCAACGTATACCACCTCTGTTGTTGTGTCCTTGTATTGATGGTGCAAAGTACAAGTACAACATATGTCACCTCTGTTGTTGTGTCCTTGTATTGATGGTGCAAAGTACGAGTTCAACATATACCACTTCTGTTGTTGTTTTCTTGTATTGATGGTGCAAAGTACGAGTACAACGTATACCACCTCTGTTGTTGTGTCCTTGTAATAATGGTGCAAAGTACAAGTACCACGTATACCACCTCTGTTGTTGTGTCCTTGTATTGATGGTGCAAAGTACAAGTACAACGTATACCACCTTTGCTGTTGTATCCTTTTATTGATGGTGCAAAGTACAAGTACACCGTATACTACCTCTGTTGTTGTGTCCTTGTATTGATGGTGCAAAGTACAAGTACAACATATACCACCTCTGTTGTTGTGTCCTTGTAATGATGGTGCAAAGTACAAGTACAACGTATACCGCCTCTGTTGTTGTGTCCTTGTATTGATGGTGCAAAGTACGAGTACAACGTATACCACTTCTGTTGTTGTGTCCTTGTATTCATGGTGCAAAGTACAAGTACAACGTATACCACCTCTGTTGTTGTGTCCTTGTATTGATGGTGCAAAGTACAAGTACAACGTATACCACCTCTGTTGTTGTGTCCTTGTAATGATGGTGCAAAGTACAAGTACAACGTATACCACCTCTGTTGTTGTGTCCTTGTATTGATGGTGCAAAGTACAAGTACAACGTATACCACCTCTGTTGTTGTGTCCTTGTATTGATGGTACAAAGTACAAGTACAACGTATACCACCTCTGTTGTTGTGTCCTTGTATTCATGTAGCAAAGTACAAATACAACGCATACCACCTCTGTTGTTGTGTCCTTGTATTCATGGTGCAAAGTACAAGTACAACGTATACCACCTCTGTTGTTGTGTCCTTGTATTCATGTTGCAAAGTACAAGTGCAACGTATACCACCTCTGTTGTTGTGTCCTTGTATTCATGGTGCAAAGTGCAAATACAACGTATACCACCTCTGTTGTTGTGTCCTTGTATTCATGATGCAAAGTACAAGCACAACGTATTCCACCTCTGTTGTTGTGTCCTTGTAATGATGGTGCAAAGTGCAAATACAACGTATACCACCTCTGTTGTTGTATCCTTGTATTCATGATGCAAAGTACAAGTGAATATAAAGCGGGATCAGGCAAGACAACAATGATATTATAATAAAACCAGCAAGAATAAATAAGAAAGATATTTTTTTTACAATAAAAAACACCAGTGTTACATTGTTCCTTCAATATACCGAGTATACTCGGCGGACGAATATTCGAACCGTCCTGTTGAAAGTTCGAGATTCGGATATTTGTTTAATATAACTGTTTATCATTTAGCAAATTAGTTCAATAACAATATATATTGTAATAATAAAAAACACCCCAGTTCCGGATTGGTTCTTTAATATACCGAGTATTCTTATCAGACGCGATGCAAAACTTTCAGTTGGGGATTTGACGATTTACCAATCAGTTGCCAGTTGGTGATTCGGGTTTGTTTTTTAAAATCGCTGTTTTATTTTTTTTAAACATATCAATTAAATAGAAAAATAGTTTATAATATTAAATAAAACATCAGAACCGCGTTGTTTCTTGAATATACCGAATATATTCACCTGACGGCGATTCAAAACGTACATTTGGGGATTCGCCGCGAATCGCCAACAACCAACCAGTTGCCAGTTTGGGATTCAGATTTTATATTAATATACATCCGTTTTCTACCGAATATACTTTTAAATATAGAAACACGAGTAAAATATGTAAATTAAATAGTGATTATAATAACGAATTTGAATCCCCAACTGGCAACTAGTCGATAGTTGGGTATTCAAATCCCCAACTACCAACTGCCAACAACCTACTAACTTTACATACATAAATACACACCATATATGAATATAAACCAATACCACAACTTGACCCAGGTTTGAGGCCTGCTGGCGACCCCTACCGGCCAAAATCAATAAAAAACATGGGTATCTCAAAAATCTATTTAATACCTGAAGAATGGAACCGAGTTTGATTAGTTATGACACTTATTGAGCTCTCGACAGAGGTTTGAACATGACACCCGAATCCGGCCAGGCGCGTGCCGACACATGCTTCGGACTGAACGGTGACATATAACTTATATGTTTGAGGACAAAAGTTGCTTAAAATCATTTAATCTACAACATAAAATATTATGTGAAAATAAACGAAATTGAAGAGTTTTTCCTATCCCAGCCCGTCCCAGAGCCCGACTTAAGACAGGGGCATGCTGGAGATCTTAGCAGTGAGGAATTTGAACCAATTAGGCATCAAGAACTTAATTAATCGGTCTAGAGCTCTGAGTTTTGTATCATTCATTATCAGATCATGTATATTTTCTTATTTTTACCAAAAATATTTTTTATTTAAAATTTATTATGGACCTGCGCGACAGGGTCCAATATGGTACCTAAACACAGAAATCGAATTATTTTCACTCTTTTTACTGCAGCGCACGTGCTTCCAGTATACACGGGTTGTTATGGAAACTTGTTCAATTCGTACAGGGCACATCTATGTACACTCTGATATACAGATTGATACGTTCCGATAAGTATTTTCGAAAAATCCCTATACCGGCAAATATGAATTTTCAAGATTTTTCACCATGTTCCACACATCCCCGGACCCTATTCCTAGCGCAAGGGGACTGTTTTAACATCATATTTTGAGACTGAATGTAATTTCTACAGCCCAATAAATCAAACATATCATATACTACGGTTATTGACCCGTCCGCCATGGTCAAACGTGCTCCAACAATAGAAATTTAGTAGACTGTATTTCATTAATTTCACGATTGCAGACCTGGGCCAACATTGAATGTTGATCTACAATTTCAGACATGGGTCAACATTGAATGTCGATCTACGACATGAACATTTTCGAATGTTGATCTACGATTGCAGACCTGGGTTTACATTGAACGCCGATCTACGATTGTAGACCTGGCTCTACATTGAATATTGATCTACGATTGTAAACCTGGGTCTTCATTGAAATTCGATCTATGATTGCATACCTGGGTCTCATTGAATGTTGATCTACGATTTCAGACCTGAGTCTACATTGAATGTTCATCTACGACATGAACAATTTTTCGAATGTTGATCTACAATTGCAGACCTGGGTCTAAATTGAATGTCGATCTACGATTGCAGACCTGGGTCTACATTGAATGTTGATATACGATTGCAGACCTAGATCGTTATTGAATGTCGATCTACGATTGCAGACATGGGTCAACATTGAATATTCATCTACGACATGAACATTTTCGAATGTTGATCTACGATTGCAGACCTGGGTCTACATTGAACGCCGACCTACGATTGTAGACCTGGCTCTACATTGAATATTGATCTACGATTGTAAACCTGGGTCTTCATTGAAATTCGATCTATGATTGCAAACCTGGGTCTCATTGAATGTTGATCTACGATTTCAGACCTGAGTCTACATTGAATGTTCATCTACGACATGAACAATTTTCGAATGTTGATCTACAATTGCAGACCTGGGTCTAAATTGAATGTCGATCTACGATTGCAGACCTGGGTCTACATTGAATGTCGATATACGATTGCAGACCTAGATCTTTATTGAATGTCGATCTACGATTGCAGACCTGGGTCTACATTGAATGTACATCTACGATTGCAGACATGGGTCTAAATTGAATGTCGATATACGATTGCAGACATTGGTCAACATTGAACGTCGATCTACGATCTACATTGAACGTCAAGCTAAGATATCAGCTCTTGGTCTACGTTTATCGTCGATCTACGATTGCAGACCCGGGTCTACATTGAATGTCGATCTACGATTGCAGACCCGGAATTACATTGAATATTGATCTACGATTGCAGACCTGGATCTACACTGAACGCCGATCTACGATTGCAGACCCGGGTCTACATGGAATGTCGATCTACGATTACAGACCCGGATCTACATTGAATGTTGATCTACAATTGCAGACCTGGGTCTACATTGAATGTTCATCTACGACATGAACATTTATGAATGTTGATCTACGATTGCAGACATCGGTCTACATTAAATGTCGATCTTCGATTGCAGACTTGGGTCTACATTGAATGTTGATCTAAAATTGCAGACATGGGTCTATATTAAATGTCGATCTACGATTGCAGACTTGGGTCTATATTGAATGTTGATCTACGATTGCAGACATCGGTCTACATTTAATGTCGATCTACGATTGCAGACTTGGGTCTACATTGAATGTTGATCTTAAATTGCAGACATGGGTCTATATTAAATGTCGATCTACGATTGCAGACTTGGGTCTATATTGAATGTTGATCTACGATTGCAGACATCGGTCTACATTAAATGTCGATCTACGATTGCAGACCCGGGTCTACATTGAATATTGATCTACAATTGCATACATGGGTCTACATTGAATGTTGATCTACGATTGCAGACTTGGGTCTACATTGAACGTCGATCTACGATTGCAGACCCGGGTCTACATTGAACGTCGATCTTCGATTGCAGATACGGGTCTACACTGAATGTCGATCTACGATTGCAGACATGGGTCTACATTGAACGTCGATCTACGATTGCAGACCCGGGTCGACATTGAACGTCGATCTTCGATTGCAGATACGGGTCTACATTGAATGTCAATCTACGAATGCAGATCTGGGTCTACATTGAATAACGATCTACGATTGCTGACCAGGGTCTACATTGAATGTTGATCTTCGATTGCAGACCCGGTTTACATTGAATGTCGATCCACGATTGCAGACCTTGGTCTACATTGAATGTCGATCTACGATTGCAGATCTGGGTCTACATTGAACGTCGATCTTCGATTGCAGACCCGGATCTACATTGAACGTCGATCCACGATTGCAGACCCGGGTCTACATTGAACGTCGATTTTTGATTGCAGACCCGGATCTACATTAAACGTCGATCTTCGATTGCAGACCCGGGTCTGCATTGAATGACGATCTACGATTGCAGACCCGGATCTACATTGAACGCCGATCCACGATTGCAGACCCGGATCTACATTGAATGACGATCTACGATTGCAGACCCGGATCTACATTGAACGTCGATCCACGATTGCAGATCTGGGTCTACATTGAACGTCGATCTTCGATTGCAGACCCGGATCTACATTGAACGTCGATCCACGATTGCAGATCTAGGTCTACATTGAATGTCGATCTACGATTGCAGACCCGGATCTACATTGAACGTCGATCTTCGATTGCAGACCCGGGTCTACATTGAATATTGATCTACAATTGCATACATGGGTCTACATTGAATGTTGATCTACGATTGCAGACTTGGGTCTACATTGAACGTCGATCTACGATTGCAGACCCGGGTCTACATTGAACGTCGATCTTCGATTGCAGATACGGGTCTACACTGAATGTCGATCTACGATTGCAGACATGGGTCTACATTGAACGTCGATCTTCGATTGCAGATACGGGTCTACATTGAACGTCGATTTACGAATGCAGATCTGGGTCTACATTGAATAACGATCTACGATTGCTGACCAGGGTCTACATTGAATGTCGATCTACGATTGCAGACCCGGGTCTACATTGAATGTCGATCCACAATTGCAGACCTGGGTCTACATTGAATGTCAATCTACGATTGCAGATCTGGGTCTACATTGAACGTCGATCTTCGATTGCAGACCCGGATCTACATTGAACGTCGATCCACGATTGCAGACCCGGGTCTACATTGAACGTCGATCTTTGATTGCAGACCCGGATCTACATTGAACGCCGATCTTCGATTGCAGACCCGGATCTACATTGAATGTCGATCTACGATTGCAGACCCGGATCTACATTGAACGTCGATCTTCGATTGCAGACCCGGGTCTACATTGAACGTCGATCCACGATTGCAGACCCGGGTCTACATTGAACGTCGATCCACGATTGCAGATCTGGGTCTACATTGAAAGTCGATCTACGATTGCAGACCCGGATCTACATTGAACGTCGATCTTCGATTGCAGACCCGGGTCTACATTGAATGTCGATCCACGATTGCAGACCTGGGTCTACATTGAATGTCGATCTACGACTGCAGATCTGGGTCTACATTGAACGTCGATCTTCGATTGCAGACCCGGATCTACATTGAACGTCGATCTACGATTGCAGACCCGGGTCTACGTTGAACGTCGATCTACGATTGCAGACACGGATCTACATTGAACGTCGATCTACGATTGCAGACCCGGATCTACATTGAGTGACAATCTACGATTGCAGACACGGGTCTACAACGCACGTCGATCTACGATTGCCGATCTCATAGCTTCACGCAGCTGGATAAAGTTGCTAAATTTAAATTAAGAAAAAAATCCATCCAAAATTACAACAAAGTCCTTTGTTATGATACCAAAATCACAAACATCTGTTGGTTGGTTCATGAACAGTTGTGTATACAAAAATTGCAAACGTCAAATGTCCCGCTCGAACTTAAGCAACTAACTGCAGATATTTATCTCTGCTTGTATGTTTCTCCTATGAACGTACACATCCTTAATGTTCTAAATGTATCTGACATGTAAAATACTATTGTCAATCGTCTGCACATTGCTGACAAACTGTCACGTTTAAGTCTGATACTATATGCCTGGGTCTACGTTTGTATTTAAAGAACCCTAGTCATTGATTTTCTTGTTAAATATTAGTTTCAACTCTTTCTTGTTGGAATGGAGCGATTAGCAAAAAATGATATTGTCGTCTTGCATTCACGTTCACATTAAAATAACAGAGCTCGATTATCACTTTGGAACGGAACATGGCGTGTGCAAAAGTGAAAAAAGGGATTGTTGTAATGGTTATGGCGGCGGCGTCGGCAGATACAGCTCATGCTACCGAACACTATTTAACACATTAAAGGCAAAAGCACGTGCACTGTGCGCGATCGTTCTCATGATTTTTCGAGCCGTTTAAATCATTAGTCTGGGAGATTCGTAGACAGAGTTTCATGGCTGTCTAATTGTTACAAAACGTTTCATGACCAGTTGTTAGAAAACGTCTCATAACATGTCTTCCATAACGTCTTGGTTAGTTTCGGAACAAGTTAATGAGAAATAGGTTGTTTAATGACCTACATGTTGTTAGACAGAGTGTATCGAGTAACAGGTTTTCCGACATATTGGTAGAAACATATTTCATATCTGATAGTTTGTTAGACAGTTATTATTCATTACCGAGATGTTGTTAGACAGAGTTTCATGACCGACAGGTTGTTAGAGTTTCATGACCGACAAGCCGTGAGACAGTATTTCATGACCGAGAGATCGTCTGACAGTTTCATGACCGACCAAGATGTTCAGTTTCATGAACCAGAGGTTGTTAGACAGTATTTCATTATCGAGATGTTGTTAGAAAAAGTTTTATGACCGACAGGTCGTTAGACAGAGTTTCATGACCGGCAGGTCGTTAGACAGTATTTCATGACCGACAGTTCGCTAAAAAGAATTTCATGACCGTCAGGTTGTTAGGATAGTTTCATGACCGGCAGGTTGTTAACCAAAGTTTCATGACCGTCAGGTTGTTAGACAGAGTTTCATGACCGACAGATCGTTAGACAGTATTTAATGGCCGACAGTTCATAAGACAGTATTTCATGACCGACAGGTTGTTGGAAAGAGATTCATGACCGACAGGTTATTAGACAGAGTGTCATGACCAACAGATCGTTAGATAGTTTCATGACCGACAGTTCGTTAGACAGAATTTCATGACCGACAGTTCGTTAGACAGTATATAATGACCGATAGGTTGTAAGACAGATTTTCATGGCCGACAGGTTGTTAGAAATAGTTTCATGACCAGCAGGTTGTTTACCAGAGTTTCATGACCGACAGGTTGTTTACCAGAGTTTCATGACCGACAGGTTGTTAACCAGAGTATTATGACCGACACGATGTTCAACAGTATTTCATGACCGACATGATGTTAGAAAAAGTTACATGAACGACAGGTTGTTATACAGTATTTCATGCCGTCTGGTTGTTAGACAGAGTTTCATCGTCGACAGGTCGTTAGACAGTATTTCATGACCGACAGGACGTTAGATAGAAATATTTCATGACCGACTGCTTGTTAAACAGATATTCGTGACCGAATAGTTGGTTGAAAGAGTTTCTTGACCGACAGGTTGTTGGGCAGTATTTCATGACCGACAGATTGTCAAACATAAATTCATGATCGACAGGTCGTTAGACAGTGTTTTATGACGGACATGTCGTTAGACAGTATTTCATAATCGACAAGTTATTACAGAGATAGTTTCATGACCGACGTTGTTAGACAGTGTTTCATGACCGACAGGCTGTTAGACAGTGTTTCATGACGGATATGTCGTTAGACAGAATTTCAAGAACGACATGTTGTTAAACAGTATTTTATGACCGACAGGTTGTTAGACAGTATTTTATGACCGACAGGTTGTTAGACAGTATTTTATGACCGACAGGTTGTTAGACAGTGTTTCATGACGGACATGTCGTTAGACAGAATTTCATGAACGATAGGTTGTTACAGAGATAGTTTCATGACCAACAGGTTGTTAAACAGTATTTCATGACCGATAGCTTGTTATACAGGATTTCATGAAGGGCAGAATGTTAGACAGATTTTAACTGACTGACAGGTTGTTAGACAGATTTTGCTGACGGACATGATGTTAGACAGATTTAATGATCGTTAAACAGTATTTCATGACCGTTAGGTTGTTGAATAGTATTTCATTACCGACCAGTTGTTAAACAGTGTTTCAATGCCTACTGCTACTATTGCTGTTACTTCTTCTACTACTACTACTACGACTACTACTACTACTACTACTACTACTACTACTACTACTACTACTTCTACTACTACTACTACTACTACTACTACTACTACTACTACTACTACTACTACTACTACTACTTCTACTATTTCTACTACTACTACTACTACTACTACTACTACTACTACTACTACTACTACATCTTATGTTGTTGAAATTGCTGCTGCCGCTACTACATTCACTGCTACTACTACTACAACAACAACAACA